>JANCRA010000021.1:2412500-3012500 GCA_024362935.1 Setophaga petechia
AGTGGTGCCACAAGCAGCTCAAGTGACACAGCATGGGTGGAGGAAACATGGGTGCTTCCTGAGCTCCCTAGAACATGCCAGCACCAAGGATGAAACCATGGCCGCTGGACCCAGGAGCTTGAGAGCAGAAACAACCCTGCAGTTGGGTTGTGATGCCCAGGAAGAGCCTTAACTAAGCATGGATTGAACTATGAAGGGACAGACAGACCTGAGAAAGCTCGTCTGTCCTTACTCATCCTGTCACCCCCACCATGGAGTGAGAGAGTGGCTGGGGAAGAGCCCAGTGGGACTCTCCCTGCTGGGCAGGATGAGGCCACAATTGTGTACTGATGGCCACAGGACCTCTGCACTGGGAGAATGAGATATTCCTTGCCTTGGCATAGAGGAATCTGTGGCTGATCTTGTCCTGCTGCTGCTTCTTGAGCCCCCAGACCAGCTGTGGGGCTTTCCTCATGCTGGTGGTGTAGAGGAGGCTGGGTGGAAGCAGGGGGACAAGAAATACAACAGGAGTGGAGTGTCTGTGGAGCCTGGTGCATGGGGGTGTATTGCCATGGGGAATAATCCCCGAGAACCCTGAGCACACACCTTCCTGCAGGAGATGTCTGTCCAAGCTGGAGTCCCTGGGAGAGCTGCCACATCACCATGGCTCTGAGTCACCACTCCAGAGCTGGGAGTGGCCTCCCCAGCCTTTGGTGAGCATGGTGTCACCGGACAGCCAGCTGTCACTGAAGGAGGCCAATGCTCTGCAAATTTTGCCCCAAACATAGCTTTACTGCCTTTCCTGTGGAGTCAGGGAGAGGTCAGCATCAGCTGGTCCTTGGGCTGAGAGCTGGCGAGCATCCCAGCAGTGGCTCTGCTGCCATGGCACGAGCATGGCCCGAGCTGGCCTGGGCCAGTGGCAGGAGCGCAGCCCAAGGCATGGTGCCTGCAGTCAGTCCCTGGCTGGAGCCTGAGCCAGGGCTGGAGCCAGGGTTTTCCTGAAGCAGCAACCCCCTGCAGGCCCAGGTCTAGGGGGCTGCTCTCCTCAAGGCTGGATCTGTCTCTCCTCAGCCAGCTTGGCTTGGATGGTTTCCTCAAGTCTCCTCCAACTCCTCTTTGGACCCTCTAAGAGCTGCACCAGCCCTCTGGGGTAGGGACTCCAGCAGCAGCCTTCAGACTCCACCCTGCACTGGCTGCATGGTCAGGCACCACACTGGCTTTGCCACCTGTCCCCAGCCTTGCCCCCTCCTTTTTCAGGCCACTTTAACCTTTTGTGGGCCCTCACCTCATCTCCCGGGCAAGGGGAGGACATGGCTGTGACTGCCAGAGCCTCAGCCTCAGGCTCACCGGATTTATTCCAATTTAAACACTTCAGACTAAAAGTGTTTCCCCTGCTCTGGCCTCTGGAGCTGAATATCTGAACGGGAATTTCACCCCTGAGCTGCAGCTAAAATAAGACCTGGATCGAGGTGGTCGCTGGCTCTTGGAGGTGCTGGTTGAAGCCTACACGCTCTCCTGCCTGCCGGCTGCTGCTGTAGCTGGGAGACCCAGGGCTCCTGGGCTGGGAGGGCAGCATGCATCATTGGAAACACGGCAGAAAACATGTCCAGGCTGTGGTTGTCGGGGCCAAGCTCCATAGGGACTCAGAGGAGATGCTGGCAGCCACGTGTCCTGAGTGCACATCGTTCCCGGGACGGGACATGGATGTTCAGCCAGGGCAAATTCACATGGGTTTTGGCTCAGAAGCTCAGGAGCATCTCATATCTTTGCCACCTGCAGAGAGAAGTGTGTCAGGTGTTTGAGGTGAGGTGACAGGTCTGTATCACCCCATGGACAACACCCTGCCTGGGGAGCCTGGGCAAGGGGCAGGAGCTGCTTCCCCTGGCTGGCCAGAGAGGCTCCCAGCTGGCTGGTGCAGGTGCTTCCAGGTCACTGCACAGGGCTTCATAAGCAAGGATGACCTCGGATGAGACTGAAGTGTGTGGACTTGGCCGGGAGTTGTGTGCTGGGGCCATGGGCTGCAAGGGGTGAGTGCAAAGCATGTACAGGATGCAAGTGACATAGCAGGCTGCAGGGGGGAAAAAGGACGCAGCGGGACATAAGAAATTCAGGAAGGATGCAAGGGGTGTAAGGGATGTACAGGACGCTTAAAGGGCTGCAGCAGGCTATTAATAATGCATGCAAGGAGGCTGCAAGTGATTCAGAGAGTGCAACGGGATGTAAGAGTTGCAGTGGGATGTAAAGGATCCACGGGATGCAAGAGATGTAAAGGATATGACTGTATGTAGGGGTTGCAGCAGCCTAGAGCCAACCCCTTCTGCCCAGTTGGCCCCCGTGTCCCTCTGAGTCTGCAGCCTGACTTTGGGCAGGGGCAGGGACCCCAGTTTGTGGGTCCTAGGGTCCCCCTTGCTGTGCCCCTACAGTCACCAGCTGAGCAGGGGACAGCTGCAGGATGCACCCCCTTCCCCTCAGGATATTTTCGGGGTCTCCAAGCCCCTCAGGGAGACAAAACACCCGTCCCAACGAGGTGGCTGCGGCTTCTCTGCTGCAGACAAGGAGCCCATTCAGCCCCACGCCCCGACCCCCGCCCTGCATCCTGTGCAGCTCCTCGGGGGGAGCGCGGCCAGCCCCCAGCAGCAGCCGATCATGTGGCTCCTAATGAAATCCAGATCCGGGCAGAGCGATGACATTGAGCAGTGATTTGTGCTCCCACCCAGACTAAACACGGGCAGGCGCGATGCAGCCGGGAGCACAGGCTGGGGATGAATCGGGTTCCCGGAGCCTCTGCCTGACTTCCGCCTGATTATTCCTCCTCTCCTGCTCAAAACACTTGGATAGAGTGCCCTCGTGCTTTCCCTGCAAAAATATGGATTTTTCCCAAATGCTGCTTACAGAGGCTGAAATAAAGGCTCAGGCTCTTGCATTTGCCCAGCGGTGGCTCCGTGTGTTAGAATTCCCTTTGCTCTGTGCAGCTCAATGCGACCAGGGATTAATTGGGGTCCTGGATCACGTGGAAACACTTCCACTGCTCCATGGGTGAGGGATAGTCTAAAATGGAGCCGAGGTGGGTTTGCAGAGAGTGAGGCCGGGAGGTGCGGCATGCCCCCCTGATGCCTGCAGTGGGGTCCGGCCGCAGCTCCTCCCTGTGCCCGCCGAGCGCACCTTGAGGGGAACCCCATGCTCGGGATGGACGGGCGGGGCTGCACAGGGGCCCTGAGCTCTCCATGAGCTGAAGGTGCGTCCCCACTTTGAAGCCCACGCAATGCATGGCAGTGCAGGACAGGGCAGAAGAGGTGACCAGCCCTGAGTGCCCATCGGTGGGGACAAAATGCCTTTAGAGAGGTCCTCCTTGAAGAGCCTGGAGCTGGGAGGGTGCTGGGAGGGGAAGTCCCTGCCAGACATCCTGCTGCCCTGCTTCCCTGCAAGTTTGTGCTGGAGCCCCCTGAAGCCCAGGTCCTCAGGGAAGGACCCAGAAGAGCACTTGTTGGATTCAGCATTACAAAACCTGGGCTGTGGGCACGGTGTTGAGAGGTGCCTGGGTGGCACTGCCATGATGCCAGCAGGGATGGGCTGGCACCTGGGTGCTGTAGGCAGGCTTAGTGTCACCTCAATATCTGCACCTTCAGCTCCTGGAGCTTAGCAAAACAGGCAAGTACATAAGTTTTTGTGTATATATACATACTGTGTTTGTGTGTGTGTATAGATATATATTACCGTATACATAAAACTACAGAAGTATATAAATCTATGTTATAAATGTGGAAGTATATGCACCATGTACTGTGGGAGTATCTAGGAGAGTGTAGGTGTCTATATACAAAAATAAATATAGAAATAGAAAAACATTTACTCCTGGAGTGTATAGGAGTACATACAAATACTTTTTTTATATTATGTTATATTTATATATATTAAAAAATTATATATAATATACACTCCTATACATTCAAGGAATAAAAAAAATATAGAATGTATATTTACTGAAAAATGATGTTTATAATATATACACATATTTTTATGTGAGTGCATATACTCACATATTTTTATGTGAGTGCATATACTCCTGGAGTATGTATTTCTATCAATGTCCTGTGTTTTGTGGCATCTTGGGCACAGGGTGCTCAGACAAAGCACTCCCCACCCCCCTGCCCCATTTTGTCATGAGGGAAAAGGCTGCTCATACTCACCCAGAGGCTCCACCATCCCAAGGCAAAGCTGCAGCAGCTGGTTCAAGGTGTCTGTGCCATGCCAGGGCTGGTGCTGCAGGGTCCCAGAGCCACCAGCCATGTTCACAGGGACCCCTGGGGCACAGATTTCTCCTTCCTCCTGGATGCTGATGCTGGACCTGCCATCCTGCAGGAGCACAGGGCTCAACCTTGGCTCTGCAGGTTTGGTGCTACTTGGATCAGGAGCTGGTGGGTACCAGGACAGCACAACAGTAGCAGCTGATGGCCTGCAAAAGGCTTCTATTTCTTGCCACTGAAACACCACCACAGCCCTCCTCAAACAGCAACTATCCGCAAGATATGTTGATGAGGTTGCCGATGGCTGTGCTGAGGAATGGGAGGTGATTCTGGCAGTGTTGCAGTGACTGCACCTCTTTGAAGTCCCCACTGGGGTGATCCATGCAGGCTGGCAGCAGAGAGCCCAGTGCCAGCTGCGTGGTGGCTGCATGAGGACATCACCCATACGGCCTGGGGACACTGCAGGGTCCCCAGTGTGGCCATCCCTGGAGCCAAGTGTACTGGAGAAGACAGTCAGGACCCTGCATCCACTTTGTGAGGCAAAGAAGGAAATGGCCATTTCCCCACCTATAGCATAGCCACAGGAAGTGTCAGCTGCATATATATTTATATTCCCATAATTCTGATGGAGCTGCCCAAACCCCTTCACATCCCCCCATCCAGCATGAAATTCCCTCTGACACTGCCATCCCCCTTCCTAGTGAACACTGAGAGAGAAATTTCCTATATAGTTTTGAGAGCTCTGGGTTGTCTCCTGTGTGCTTCGTTCTCATTGGAGTTTCCCTTCTGGGTTTATTTTTGGTAGGGCCTGAAACAGGAAATGAATTGTTGGCAGCAGACTGGCTTTCATTGCTGCTCGCTGGCCAAGCCAAAACACGTGCTGTTGTCCAACCCAACAGCTCCTTCTCTGCTTTGGGAAATCAGGAGGAAATGGGAGGAAGATCAGTGTTGCAGTGTTGGTGGAGGAGAGGATAAGCCAAAAGTGTCACTGTGCTCCTCTGATCCCATGGATGATATGCTGGTGGAACAGGGGGCTGGTGGCTCCATCACAGCCACTGCCACAACTTCTCCTCAGCCATGGCCACCACATTGTCACCAAAGGCCCTACCTGTCTGTCAGGGAAGGTGGACCCTGCTCTGCTTCTGGGGAAGCAGAACACTTGATTTCTCCATATTATGACTGGGTTCAGCTGGTTTTTCCTTGAGGTCAAAGTTTTCTGCCTGCCCAAAATAGCCCTGAAAAGCAGCTCAGAACAGCAAGTATGTATCATTTCCTGGTGGAACTCACAGGTGCAGGAAAATTGTTTGATGGTTTTCAGCCTCTGCTGATTTGTAAACCTCTGAACAAGACTTCCTCATTGGTGTCTATCATGAGGAGCTGTCAGTCAGAGGTATCCAACATGCAGTGGTGGGAAGAAAGCCTGCAGGATGCTTGGAACCTGGAAAAGAGATTCATTAGCCCTTCCTGATACCGAGGTGTGGCAATGCCTCATACATGTCCTTCTCATGGATGGCATCACAGGACATTATGGGAAGATTCTGAACTGTCTGAGCTGGAAGGACCCTGTTGAAAAAACCCTGGAAGCAACAGAGAACCTCAGGGTGGACATCAGCTCATTGTTTTTCCTCAGAGCAAGGCAAAACCCATAGTGGGAGCTGCTGGGAAGGGCACAGGCAGATGTCTGAAGGAAGTGTCCAGATGTTGTCTCCTTGTTCAAGAGGGATGTGAAGAAACTGGAGAGGCCTGGACAAGGAATATCAACATGCTTATGGGGCTGGCACACATTGCACCAGGAGGAGGGGGCAGGGTAGGGCTGGGGGAAGGATTCTGAGAACAGTCAGTGGGTAAGGTCAGAGAATCACAGAATATCCTGAGCTGAAGGGACCCACAAGGACCATCCAGTGCAGCTCGTGTCCCTGCCCAGACCCCCCAACAATCCCACCCTGTGCATCCCTGGCAGCACTGTCCAAATGCTCCTGTACCTCTGGCAGCTTTGGGCCAGGACCATTCCCTGGGGAGCCTGGGCAGTGCCCAGCACCCTCTTGGGGTGTTAGTCCCTGTTAATCAGCCTAAATTTCCTCTAACATAGCTTCATGATAAAGTTGAACGCTTCTTGGTGGTGCTGAATGATGCAATGGGGTAAACAGTCACAAGCTGAAGCTTGCAAGATTCAGGTTCAATCTTGGAATAAAATTCCTCTCCAGGAGAGTGCACTTTTATTGCCTGCATTCAACTCCTTTACTTTTCTTTTACTAACCTATGAGTAGTTATCAATCTGAGCGTCTTGAAAGCCTCTTCAGTTTGTCCAACCACAGCCTCCGTGGTGGAAGGAGGGGCTTGGATGCCATCCCAGGTCTCATGGATTCAGTGTCTCAATTTTTCTATTGATTTTCTCTGTTTTGTATCTGGTGACATTGAGCTCATTCATCCACTTCTTTTTCAGCGCTGTGTGATGTCCCAGGACTGGTTTCAGCCACTGTCCTTCATCTTCCCAAATAAAACCTGAAGGAAAGGGGAAAGAGAGTGAAGGAACTTTGAAAGGTGACCAGAAGCCTGTGAAACAACGCTGTGATGTCATTCTTCAGCTTTGTGTTATGTGATGATGCTTCTCCAGACAGTGTCAGGTACTGTGCTGGCTCCAGCTACACAATGCTGAGCCATGCCCAGGTGTGGGCCAGAGCCCCATCCCCTCCTCAGTGCTGTACTGGGCTGGTTGCAGTCCTGGTTCCATGTGGTCTCATCTCATTCTGGTGTTCACCAGCTGCCTCCATCACCTCTGAGATTGCTGTGGTTGACCTTTTGGTCTGGTGGTCTTCTGGGACATCAACCCCCACTGTGGGAACAGGATGGCTTAGTGGTGGGCACCAATGCCTCCAGCTGCCCCGGGCGCAGACAGCCCCAATTCTAATGTCAGGGAGAGTCCTGCTTAGGAATCTTGGACAGAAGCTGTGTGGGAGAAGCCTCAGCTTCTGGGCTGCCCCTGGGCTTGTCCCAGCATTGTCCTCTGGCACCATCCTGCCTGGGGCTGTGTGAAGACCCCAAAGGCTGACAGAGCTAGCAGCCCCTGGGCAGGGGGTTACTCCCATGCCCCCCACATTTGTGTCCCAGCACCCTGAGCACCCAGGCCCTCTGCTCTCTTGAACCTCAGGGCCTGACCCAGGCTACACTGGCCAGTGTCTGACCACGGGACCAGTAAACCACTGCGGTAACACTGGATACCGGGGGAAGGGAAGCTCCTCATCTTTTCTTCAGGGCTCATCTCTGATGGCAGGTGAGCATGTGTAGCAGCAGCCCCAGTGGGGACCTGCCTCCCATTTGTCTGCTGCTTGTTACCACCTGCCTGTATTGCTGCAAGGTCATCCATCTCCCCACTGCGTCCCACTCAGGACCAGGTAGCACCGAAACAAGGCTAGGCATGTTGCCCACCCACGGGAGGGCTGGGGCAGGGATAGATGGCACCCAGCTACGGAAGAAATACATTTTTATTAGGAAAGCGCTCTGCAGAGGTGCCAGGCTCTCTAATACCAAACTAATCCTCCAACTCCATTGGATGGGATGCAGGAACCCGAAGGACGTCCACTTCCATCCATAAATAGTGCTTCCTCCTGGCCAGGAGCAGCGCCGCGGCGGAGGGTAGGGAGGGTGGCATCGGTCGAAACCAGCTCGACCCCACTCCGGCATGCACCGGCAGTGGAGAGCTGTGCCTGGAGGGCGCCGGGGCAGGGGAGCTGCTGCCAGCGATGGACGTGGGGCACATCTCTGGCACTGCCCAGGGCACTAAGCAGCAGCTCCCTCCCTCTCCCGTGCTCCGCGACCCCGACAGACCGGAGCGGAGCGCGGGAAGCGAGCGGCTCGGTTACTGCAGAATATACCGTGGGCACGTCTAGTACAACAAGCGCTGCTTATGCGGTCGATAATACTGCTACAAAAAAAGGGGAGGGGAGGGGGATACGCCACACACGGAGTCCCCCCGGGCTAGCGGCCGGGCCGGCTCCTGGCGGTCCCGCCCCGCGCGGGGACGGCGGGCGGGCTGACACCCGGGCAGGGAGCAGGAGCGGGCCACAGAGTAAGGGACCGGGTCCTAGGGCAGGGGGGACTAAGGCAAAAAGGGAGATGAGTGAGGTGGAGGGGGATAAAGGGAGGATCAAGGCTCTTCCAGTGCCCCCAGCCCAGTCCAGGCTCCCACGTTCGCTGGTTGTGCTGGCAAATGTCCTTCTTCCCGGCGTGCGGCCGGTGCGGGGCCGGTGCCCGGTTCCCGATCACTGCACTGCCTGAGCAGGCACAGCAGCTGCCCTGGGGGGCTCCAGGCTCGCTTCCCGGCTCTTCTTCCTGGGAGGCTTCTTAATGGGGGTTTTCTTGGCTGTCTGCTCAGTGGGGAGAGTCTGATCCTGGCCGCTGCCGGCACTTGGCTTCTCCATCCACTTGGGCTCCCCGGCTGCCGTCTCGGCGGCCGCAGGGATCAGTTTTTGCAGATGGGGAGAGGTGGGCAGCAAGGGTTTGCTGGTCTTCTGGCCGCCGGCGGCCGCCGAGCGCTTGGCTTTCTGCGGAGGGGTGGGCTTCTCCCGCTGGGCACCGACCCCGTTCGCCCGGATACCTCCATCCCCCTTGTTGAGGCTCTGAGTCTTTTCCTTCAGTTGGGCGGCCAGCTCGGAGGCCAGCTGGGGGTGCAGCGGCTCGGAGCGGGGTTTGCTGGTGCCGGGGCTACAAGGAGCATCCCTGGTGTCCCCGGCCCGCCGCTCCGGCTGGAAGGCGCCCATCTTTCGGAAGGCGTTCTGCATCGCCCCGTTGATGGTCTCCATCGGCTCGGAGCCGGCTTTGCTCCTCTGCTTGGGTTTGGAGGGTGACTGCGGCTCCCCGTAGAGGCTGGATTTGCCCTCGGGGACGCCGGGCTCCTTCGGTTGCTTCTGCACTTTCTCCTTGCTCCGGGCGCCGCCCTTCTCCTCTGCTCTGCCCTGCACGTGGGCCGACGTCTCGCTCGGACTCCTCTTCCTCTTGGCCAAACCCTGGCCTTGCTCGGGGCTGCCGGACCGGGCGGCCACTTGCTCTGGGGACTGGCTGGGTGCCGGCAGCGAGTTGGACTGGCCAGAGTTGTACCTGCCGTGGATCCAGGAGATTTTGGGCTTTGTGGCCGGGTCTGGAGGACGAGGCTTGGTCCTTTCCGGGGATGGCGGCTTCCCGGGGCTGCGAGGCTCCGCGGTGGCATCCTCCTCCTCCCTGGACTGCTTGGAGAGGCGGGCGACCCTGGCATAGAGCGCGGCGCCGGCCGACCCCGAGCCGCAGGAGGAGCGTTCGCTGTCCGAGGACTTGAGCAGGGGGGTCTCACTGCTGTCGGTCGGGAAGGCTCTGACAGAGCCCGTCTCCTTCAGGAATGTGTATTCTCCTGCTTCCTCCCCGCTGATTGGGGCCACCAGCTTGTCCCCGGGGCTGGCAGGTGTCCCTCTGTCCCTGCTATCACCCATGCTCTCTGCGGGAAGACAGCACAGCAGTGTCAGGTGGGATGTGCCTGCAGAGGGGAAGGACTGAGATGCTCCCGCAGGAAAGTGTCCTACCAGTCAGGCTCCCAGTCAGAGATCTCCTGGCTCTTAACCCTGGAGCAGCAAATGCTGGAGGAGGGAGCTCTGAAACCATATGGGAGGCATGACTGGAACCTGCACTCCTTCCTGGGGCATCAGGAACCAGGGTGACACAGTTCTCACCATGCAAGAGTGACAGCTCTCCATAGAGCAGGCCCCTGGTATTGTCCCCAAAGTCCCCCGGGCACGCACCCTGCTCACCTTCATGGGGCACACAGTACACAGGCCCCTCGTCCGTGGTGTCAAAGGAGGAGAAGGAGCCGCGGGATGACCAGGATGGGGAAGGCTGCTCCACCACAGAGGGTGGCTCGATGAAGCTGCAGTTCAGGGTGTTTTCCAGGTCATGGTGGGCCACTGTGAGGGCAAGGAACTCTTGTCACTGTCAGTTCTGCCAAACCCCCCAGTCCCTGCTGCCAGCCAGGAGGGTGGGAAGCTGCACAGCTCCCCACTGCCCAGCTTCCTGCTGGGTGTCAGGGACAGGGACAGCCTCCAAGGCATGGGGATACTTCTTGCTGCACAGTCCCACCAGGTCCCTCAGCCAAGTGTCCACAAAAGCCATCAATCAGCAGTGGTGGTGACCAGTATCCCCCATGCCTGCACTGTGGGCAGCAGAGTCTGTTCAAGCCTCACACTTCCATCTATCTCTGTCTCCAGCTGCCCAAATTGAGGATTCACATGGTGGAGGGAGAAGTCACCCAAATCCTGGGTCCCATGAGGATTTGGTGAGTGTCTTGGTGGTCACCCATGAGCTGTGCAACTCAGCACAGCCACCCTGCAAAGAGGGTCCCGGCATTGTGACTGTCCCCTTCCCAGGGAGAAAATTAGCTGCTGGCTTTAATTCCACTAATTCCCACTTCAGCATCACTGTCTGCATTTTCCTTTTTCATGCGCTTTTGCACATGGATTCAGGATGATCAAAGGAAGCCTGCAGCAGAGGGATGTGCATTTTCCCTATTCTGCCATTTTTCAATCCCTTTGCCAGCTTCTTCCCTCCTGAAGCTGAGTAGGAGCATCCCTCCCTTCACATCCTGGCACTGCCCCTCTGCCAAGGGGCCACCCACAGAGAAGCAAAGTGGAAGAGAGAAACCACCAGAGGAAAAACTGTGTTAATAAAACAAAATAGAGAAGATGAGCAGTTAGGAGTTGTCTGGGATGGAGTGCCTTTTTTTCAGCTTGTTGTTTTTTAAGGCTTTTTTCTGCATAAGCTCATGTCCCAACACATCCTAAGGTGCTTCCCCAGGTGCCCACAGCTTCAGCAGCCTCCTCGGGTACCCACGAACTGAGGCAGCACCCAGCTGGGAGGAGGGACCGATCCTCCCAGAGAGCCATGCAGCAGTGGATGCACTTGTCCCCATCGCCTTCCACTGGCTTTTGTCCCCTGGGACAGTGACAAGCCGCCTCCAAAGCAGTGCAGAGGCTTGCTTTGGATGAAGGGCTGCAAAAGGGTGGTCCCAGAGGGTGCTGTGTACTGCCCAGGCTCCCCAGGGAATGGGCACGGCTCCAAGGCTGCCAGAGCTCCAGCACTGTTTGGACAATGCTCTCAGGCACAGGGTGGGACTGTTGGCGTGTCTGTGGGGCCAGGAGCTGCACTGATGATCCCCGTGGGTCCCTCCCAGCTCAGGATAGTCTGTGATTCCATGAAAACCCCATGCACAGAGAGGGTCCCAGCTGTACATGGGTATTGCCAGGTATTTTTAACCTTTGACTGAACATCCCAATTGCATCCCAGTCGTGCTGCAAATGGTCTGCCTGGACAGTTTGAACCTTGCAGCACATCCCTGATTTACAATAAAATAACTTTTAGTGTAATTGGGATGCCCACTGGAATGTTTATCCTTTACTAGGGAATCTGGCTTCAGACATGTAGGGCTGTTAAAATGACAGCAGTGCTACACACTCACCCATGCATAGTTGGGCTTCTTAGAGCAAGGAGAAACAAAAACCCAAGTAGAGATATTTAAAGAGCAAATGGCCCAGAGAGGGGGAGGCGGCAGCTCCAACATGGCTTTCCTTGTAATAAAAACCAAAAAGAGAAAATTAAAAGCAGCCGTCTGGAAGCGGATGAAGGGAGATGCTTCCTGAGAGGAGGCGTGCCGAGGGCTGGTACTCACAGCCACGAGGCGACTCCAGGACTGCAGGGAGACCCATGACACAGCCAAATTATAAAATAAGGATATGTAGCGCACCTGGAAGCTTTGGGAGGCTTGGGCTCTCCAGCATGGTTGCCAGGGATTTTTCTTCCCTGGCTGTTGGGGCTGAGAGAAATGTGGAATGCTTCCCACATATCTCTACCTGTCACTGCTCCCCAAAATCTCCCGGAGCCACAGCATCAGGATAACTGTTGGGGTGGATGAAACAGCAAAGCCTTATAAATATGATTGCCTGGCAAAAGATTTTGAGAATATAGAAACTATAAGCGAGATTGAAATGAAAGCAAGTTTTGAGATCCCTTAGTTACTGAACAACTGGAAAACAATGGTATGGCCAGCTGAAGGTGATCCCCTTTTGATGAAACAATACCCTCTGCAAGAAAGCAAGTCCAAGGGTCAGAGCAGACCCTGCCAGCTTGGCAGAAGGGGCCCAAAGAGGAGTTTTTAGGGTTTAAAATGTAACACAGTATGATAATGTAGTGATTTTTATAGGTTGTATGGAAATGCTACAGGATTTGTATATTGTACTAGATTGGTTAGTGAGAATCAGAATATTCAACACAGAAGATGATTTATTGTATTGTAACGGGAACTTCACTTCTCTTTCCACTGCATCTTCCACTTCTTCTTACCTTACTTCCTACACTCTTAGTCCTCTCACCCCTTTTACTCTCTTACATTCTACCCCTCTCTTCTCTCAGCCCTGCTCCAGCTGTGGCTGGCAGCTCCCAGCAGGGCCCTGCCCCCAGGCCCTTTGCAATGAACCCCAAGTTCCTGACCTGGCTGCGGAGATCTCTGCTCTCCGTTCGTCCTGACCGTGCAACCCCCGCACCCGTTCCGACAGATAACAACCCCAGCCTGCCTGTACTGTGGCCAGTTGGTCTCAAGACTGGGATGAGGCAGAGTACAGCAGCAGAAGAACCATGAGAGAGGGATCCCAGAGTCCTCCTGGCCATCCCTTCCCACTCATCGGCATCACCCTTGGAGCTGGCTGAGCTTTGCTGCTTGGGGAGGATACGTGGTGGGGTGCTGGGCTCAGGTTAGCCCTGGCATCTTCAGGGTGATGTGAGCAAATCCCACACACAGGGGTCCACAAACGCTGGCCCTATGGCTGCTGGTGCGAGCCCAGGGTGGCCCTGCAGGCTGACAGCTCAGGTGCAATCCCTGGGGAGATGCTGTGGATCCAAAACTGGTGCCAAGGCTGGGGAGCAGTTTTGAGGGAGGACCCTGAGGGTCCAGGCACCCAATGAGCTCTAGTGGGGCTTCAAGACCTGCAGTCCCACCTGAGAATGTTCTACTATGAGTAGGCTTGTGCTCACTGGTGCTTGAGCCCAGAAGAGAAAACCCACCTGGTGTCAGCAAACATATGGCCAGGACTGTGGGCAGATCCAGAGTGACCACTGCCTGGGCCAGCCAGCACCAGTTTCACCATGACATCCCCACAAGGTCCTGAGCACCTCCAGCACTGGCTTGACCCTTGGGATGGGGTACTTCAGTAATCCTGGGACACCCCTGCTGGGGCAGGACCAGCATGGGGAACAAATGGCCTCTGCAGGTGGACACTGGCTTTAGTGGCTTCCACAGCACCAGCTGCGGTCATGATGTGGCAGCCTTGTCACTGGGCATGAGGGGGGCAGCTACTACAGGCAGCCCAACAGAGCACTGTCACCCTGGGATCCCCAGACCCTGTGGGGGCTGGAGGCACTGCCAGACCATGTGTCAGTGGGACTGGGAGCTGCTGGAGCCCACATGGACTCCACTGTGCCAGATAACACAAGGCAAGCCCTGACCAAAGCCTTTCCCTCCAAGGAGATGCCAACTCTCAGCTCCATGACAGACTCCAGGAACAGCCCCAGCCCTGCTGGGACCTGAGACCATTCTGAGCACCCTCGGCCTTTCCTTGGGCTGCTGCTGCCCTGTGTACGCAGAGCAGCTGGACTGCTGCCAGCTGCCTGCAGGCAGCCCCCCTCACCCTCACTGCACACAGGCACCCTCTGTCCTCCTCAAGCCCTTCCCTGGCCCCTTGCACAAACACAGCCTCTATGATCCTCTGTTATCCTTGCAGCAGGAATGTTTCTTGGGCCCTGGCACACCCTGCTCCAGGTAGGGCTTTGCTGTGCCCCACGTGGCATGGGTTATCCCCCCAGCTTGGGTGCTGAAGTAGTGCCTGGTGTGCTGGGATGGGGGTCACCTCTGTGTCCTGCCTGGGATGAGGGATTCAGCCTCAGGCTGAGCCACTGCGTGCCAGGACGTGGCCCCAGGGACGGGCTGGACTCAGGAAGGGGGCTGGGGTTGAAACACATCCCAGCACAGGGCAGGGATTGCTGCCTTCACACAAATTTAGTTAACGGGGTTGCAGCAGATCTCCAGCTCCCCATGCTAGGAAGAGTTGCAAGGAGAGTTCAAAGTACAAGGGACAGCATTCCCCAGCTGCTGGGATGCAGGGGGTCCCCAACAGCCCTGACAGTGCCAGGTCAGGGGCTTTGCCAGGTATGAGCAGCTCCCTACAAGCCAGTTCTGTGCCTGGGCAGAGTGTGAAGCTCAACCCAAATCTCTGCCCCTCCATCCTCAACTCTGCTGCACATGGCAGAAGGGAGGGCATCTGCCCAGATGTTCTGGCTCCTGGGGTTACTTCAGGATCAAAAGCACTAACAACGCATCTTGCTGTGTAACAGGGACCATTCCTCTCCAGGGGAACCTCAGGAGAATAAACCCAAAACTACTCAGCAGAGCGCTAGAACCAGGTACAGCCTCTGCATCCTCACAAAGCAAAACGTGCTTGGACATCCAGAAGCTGCAGACAGAAAGGGCTGAGCTCCTGCGAGCTCACACCAACCACTAAAAAGCTCCCAGGGATCTGTGTGTCTCTGCCACTGCCCTGCCATGCTCACCACCCTGCTTTGGGGCTGCAAAGGCTGCTGTGAGCCACACGTGCTGCCCTGACAGGAGTAAAACCTGGCTCTCTGCACCTTCCTCAAACCCCAGCGCCTTACCCATGACCTTGGGCAGCTTCTGGCGGCGCAGGGGGATGCGTGGGAGCTTCATCCCGATCCGGCTGAACCGCCCACACAAACGTCTTGGAGGCTTCTTGGCTGCTGCTGGGCCCTGGCTGGAGCTGGAGAAAAGGTAATGGCACTATCAGAGGCACTGCTCTCTTCCTGGGCTGGGGACAGCCTTCATGGGCAGCAGAGACAGGCAGCAGCTCAGGGATGCTGCAAGTGCAAAGGGGTTTTGGAGTGATAATGGGGTGGATGAAAAGCAGGGGTGTGCCCAGGCTGAAGGAGTTGAGGACCCACAGAGGCTGCTGCCAGCCCCAGGAACCAGCTTGCATCACACCAGGATGTCAAGCAGTGCCAGGGAATGGTGGGAAGGTTGGATCCAACCACGGCCATTGCCAGTGCAGCCCCAAAATACCCACAATGTCTGGTCAAGACCCCAAACCTTAAATAAAAATCATCCCAACCCAAAGCCAAACATGTGGCTTCTCTTTATTTGCTCTATGGTTTTGAAGCCTCTTGGGGCCATGTTTTCAAGCAATTTTCTGCAGCCACGGGAGTGAGTGGCTCTGTGAGTTGACTCAAGGGAACCTGCAAGGGACCACGCTGGGACAGCTCCACGGGTCACCCAGTAGTCTGGGAACACTGTGGTCTGGGCACCCTGGGAGAGAGGAAACTGTCTGGAGCCATTTCCCCTCTCCCTGGGCCATTCCTCACCTGATGGGTGTGTGCTTTATCTGCAGGATCATTACCTGCAGCCTGCAGGCTCTCCAAACCAGTTGTGTCTGGCTGGGATTGAGCTTGCGGGGTTGCAAGGGGAAGCTTCTGGAAAATTCCCGTGCAGTGGCTGGTGGCACGAGGGGGTTTTCTCTACATCTGGAGGAGCTCCAACAGTCCTCTCATCTCTTGCTGAGCAGCACAAACCTTTTCCCCCCCTTGAGTCTGTCCCCGCTCCTATTATCATGGTAGGATGTTAACCTGGTGCTTCTAAAATGCTGTCAGCATCCCGATCTTGCTGCAGGAACCCATCCTCCCAGCTCTGATAATCCATCCCCATGTGGGACAATCAGCATCCCCCCTGTCCCCCAGGCCTCATCCCTTTGCCCAGGGATTTGTTCTGAAGGTTTTGGCCGTGTCGTGTAGCTCTTGTTGTATTTCAGGGCCCCCTTTGCAGATCAGCTCCAGACCCTAGTGACTGAAGGGGACTTGGCGGATGTCCGTGAAATGATGGCCCACGAGAGAGAAACAAAGTCAGAGCAGGAAGGTGTTCCCCTGGAAGGGCTCACCCTGAGTCCCTCCATCAGCCCTGATGATGCAGCAGGACTGCTCAGACGCTTGTACCCACATGGTGTCATGTGAGCAGCACAGTTCTGCCTCAGTTTCCCTGCACAGCCACTGTCCCAGCATGGGCTCTGCATCCCCCGTCAATCCCAGAACCCAGTGATGTTCCGCATTCCCAACCTGCAGAGATCCCTCCTGGCCCCGGCACTCACCCGCTGGCCTCGTCCTTCTTGCGGCACACGCAGCAGCAGCAGAGCAGGGAGAGCAGGAGGATGAGCAGCAGCGCCAGGAGGGCCCCTGCCCCGATCACCCCCATCCTCTGGTTGGCCTCTGCAAGGCAGACCCGTGGCTCAGCCCGGGGCCAGCGTGTGGCAGCGCCCAGCTCGTGGCAGAGCCCAGCCCCAGTGCCTGGCACTCACCCATGTGGCAGGCGCCCGTCAGGGGGTCGCAGGCGCCATCGTGGCAGCCGCAGACTTCAGCACAGTTGGCTCCGTAGCGTCCAGGAGGGCAAGTCAGGTTACAGCTGGAGGGAAGGGCTGGATGAGAGTAGTGCATCCCCCACTCCAGGCACAACAGTGGGAGCCACTTGGCTGCCAGCTTCTCCCAAACCCTCCATGTCCCAGGGAGCACGCCTCCAGCTTGCTCCGACACAGCTCCTCCACACCATGGGGGAACCCTTAATCCACAGGGATCAGGAGCCCATCACCCATCCAATGGCCTCGCCTCATCGCTCAAGGCATTTGGCCCAGCTGGATCTCAGTCACTCTTACTGCTCTCTGCATTTCACTTCACCATTAGACACAGTAATTAGGAAAGGTCATCAACCCAGCAGTCACATCTAAAGATACTCTGATGTCACTCACAGGGATTCCAGCTCAGCTCAGTGGTGATGTGGCCACGGCACTCCAAGCCCCACCCCCCACCAAGCCAGGCAAAGCCACAGTGGCCACAAGCTGGGAAAGTGCCCACATTGACATTTTTTTTGCCTCCAAGAAGGAAAAACAACAGAGCAGCCCTAAGACACTTGAGTTTGGTTATGCCTGGTGCCAAATCTCCACTGCTGGTAAAATGACTTCCTGATGGTGTCATGGAGATGATGGGGACAAGCATAAATGGGCACCGACCCACAAGTCTCAAGGGCTTGAGCATGGAAAACATGGTGTCAGCAGATCCATCCCAACCTGTCTCCCCAGCAATGGGCCAAGCACCGCCAAATCCTCTGCCAGCTGCATCCCAGCTGGAGTGGCTGCAGCGGGATGGAGCCAGTGGGCCCCATCCCAAACCCACTCCCCTGGGGACACAGCTGCCCTCAGCCCTGGGCACCATGCCCCGAGGCTGCTCAGTCCATTTCACACTCCAACAACTTGCAAAGTGCCACCTGGGCCAAGCCTGGTGCCTGCTGTGTGCCTGTCATGTGCCAGTTGTGTGCCTGCCAGGATGGGTGCTGAGCTCCTGTGTCTGCTGTGCTGCACAGGGCAGCTAAAGCAGCAGAACAGGAGCAGGGATAGTCCCCCAGCAAGGCCAAACCTCTCACCCCACCACTTGGCCCCACAGTTCTGCCCCAGGCTGAGATTTTGGGAGAGCAGAGGAGGGTGATTTTTTTCCAGGAGAGTCCTGATACTTCTGGGAAAGACAGAGAAGATAAAGCACTTTGTGAACACAAAAATATTTTAGCAGCTGCTCCTTTAACGTGCTCCTGACATAGATCTGAGAGGACATGTTGTATGGCAAGGATGTTGCTTGTGCCTTCATTGCAGAAATCCCCTTTTTAGCAAAATTGTACCCTGCTAACAAAAACACTGGTTTGGATATAGTCGCAGGGATTTGCCTGAGCACCCAGAACATTCCTAAGCCTGCCTGACTGCACCACTTGGCACAGCTCAGCTCAAGGTTCCAGCACCAAGGCTGCATCCTGAGCATCCTCCATCCCCACCTTCCCAGTGCTGTGCCAGAGTCTCAGAACAGGTTAATCCACACTCTGCCCTCTGGCACTGTGCTGAAAGCATCACCACACCCCCCTGAGACCCTCTCACCTCTGCCTTTGCTACCAAAGGTGGCCAGGATGCCCAGGCTGGGCATCCTAAAATGGTGTCAGTGTCCAGCAACTGTTCCAGCACCACAGGTAGCTGGCAAAGCCCCAGCACACTGCCCACCAAAATGCAAATGCTCTCTGTTTTTATGCCTTGAGTGAAATGACAGCATGGGCAAGATGCCAGCTCTAAATCCCCATCCTCACTGTCACGCTCTGTTAATTGCTGGGAAAACCTGAGCATCACACAGCAGGACCTAGGGGAACTGTCTGCATGTCCCAGCTGGGTGGAAAATGCTTTCCTTATCTTTTCACACAACATTTCAGTCCCATGCTGGGAAAAACTACCCGAGGATAAGTAGACCCTCGATGGCCCTTGTGCCTCTGGAGTGGGGGAAGGAGAAGGCCTGGGGAAGACCCCAGTCAGAGGGAGAGCTTTAAGTGGGAGCCCCCCAGGAATGCCATCCCTGTGAAGCTGTTTGTAATTCTGTGATGTGGTTTTCTCTCTGTTTTTGGATAGAAATTCAACCCTTGACTTGAAAAACCCCAACAAACCACCACTTTTTGTTGATTTGTTTTTGCCAAACAGGCCTTTTCTAAAGCACAACACCCCTTGCTGCTCTGTGAGCTTGTCCTTCCCCCTCTGCTCACCAATCATCCCAACTATTGCCCAAGGGTGCTTCTGCTGCAGGAAACCTCTCAGCTGGCAACAGCATAGGGCACAAGGGGGCAGGAGGTGCCTGAGCATCACCCGTGCCATGAGGTGCCCCCAGGCAAGCTCACCAGTGCCTCACTTACTATGTGCCATGGGAGCCAGGGTGGCAGAGGCACTGCCCAGTCTCGAAGTGGCACTGGCCATTGACGCAGTCGCTGCAGACGAAGGCACAGTTCTCCCCATACGTCCCGTTCCGGCACTTGGTTTCACACCTGGGAGGGATGAGGGCAAGAGGCTGGAGCACTTGGAGACCTCCAGCATCCCTCTACATGCACAGAGACGGGGTTGTATATCACCGTGGTGACTTGTGGTTTCTGAAGCCGGGAGAGGGGTAGAGGGATGGACTGAGCCCACTGACACGGCCATGGAACCGGAAGGAGTCTGCGAGACCCCTGCCTATGCCCCTCGGACCCTGGATGGGTCAGTGGGGCTCAGCTCTCAAGGTGGGATGCTCTTCTGCAAACTACTGTGCCCAGGATCGGTTCCAGGGCTGCAAAACCCTTCAGTGACCCTGTTCCCTCAGAGAATCAGGGAAGTCAGGCACTGCTCTCCCAGAACCCAGTGCTGCACCCAGCTGCACTCACCGGTCTCCAATCCAGCCCGGATTGCAGTGGGAGCATTTGCCATTGATGTGATTGCAGGTGTGGCCATCCTTGCAGGGGGGACAGAGCTTCTCGCAGCCCTCTCCGTAGAAGCCGGGTGAGCAAGGCTGGTCGCACTTGGTGCCATTCCAGCCCGCCTCACACGTCAGGCAGCGCCCATCGGCCACGGTGCACGGCTGCAGGCTCTTGCACTGCCCACACCTGCAATGAGGGGAACCCATCACCCAGCACAGCCCAAATCCTCCTGCTGCCACCTCCCACCGGTGCCAGATCAGAGCCAGCAGGGATGGCCACTCACCGCCTCCTGCAGCCCTGGCCGTAGAAGCCGGCCGGACACGGCTCGCGGCAGTACTTGCCCCGGTAGCCCGGCTCACAGGTGCAGGTCCCGTCCACCTGGTTGCACTTGCCCTTGTAGCACTGGCAGTAGCGGTCGCAGCGAGGCCCAAAGGTCCTCTCCCGGCACTGGCAGCGCCCCGTAAACTGCTCACAGGGCGAGTTGTTGCAGGAGCACTGGTTGTTGCAGCCACGGCCCCACCAGCCAGGCTGGCACAGGCAGTTGCCTGTCTGCTGGTCACACTGGGAGTTGTGGCTGCAGTAGCAGGAGGTGGAGCACTGCGGGCCCCACCAGTTGGGCTCGCAGGTGCATTTCCCCGTCTTCTGGTCGCACTTGCCGTGCTTGCAGAGGCAGATGTTCTCGCACTTGGGGCCCCAGCGGTTGAGGTTGCAGGTGCACTGGCCCGTCACATCCTCGCACTGACCATTGGGATGGCAGGTGCACATTTCCTTGCAGTCGGGACCCCAGAACTGCCGGGGGCACTCTGTGAGGAGAGCCATCAGCCTCAGCACTGCCCACAGGAACAGCCCCATGCCAGGCACCAATGGAGACCTCCAGTCTCCCCAGCACCTCTTGACCACAGTCCCTCCCTCTCCTCCCCGCAGTGCGCCGGATCTAAGAGGAGACCCCGGCGAGAGGACAATGCCCTGGGAAACAGAGCCAGGAGACAGGCAAGGGCAGAGCTAGAGCATTCACAGTTCCATCCCTGATGATCTGCTCTGGAAAGTCACCCCAGGATGAGCCAGGTTCACCCTGCTGAACCCCCTGAGGACACAAAGGCACCCGCCAGTACTCACTGGTGTCGCAGTTGGCACCAAAGTAGCCGTGGCGGCAGCGGCACTCGCTGGGCCTGACGCATACCTCGTTCTCCTTGCAGGTGAAGTTCCCCTCGCACACGGCTGTACAGATGGACAGACAGCAGCCATGAGTACCAGTGCTTGTGCCCTAAAGCCCCCCAGGCCCTCCCAGAGCAGAAAAAGGGCTGTGCAGTGACCCTCTGAGTGCTGCTGAGCTGCGGCACTGTGCCATCCTGGCAAGCAGCTGCCTGAGCTGGATGGGCCCCTTCGCAGAAAAATTCCACCAGCCTCCTGTCACCCAGCTCAGCTCCATCTCTGCCACCCAGAGATGATGCCACCCATCCTAGCCACTAGCCTCCTGCCACCCAGCCAAGCCATGTCCCTGCCAGAGGCTGCACCCAATGGTGTCCCAGCTCAGCTCCGCATTGCTAGAGGGGAGAAGGGGACTCAGAGTAGAGGGGTTGTGGGCACTGTCATCCCAGCACTGCCTCTCCCATGTGGCCATTTGTCCCCAAAGGCCACCAGCCACTCTCCTGCCGAGGGGATCTCATGCTGAGCCCGATGCCTGGAGCCAGCCAAGCACAGGATGTAGTGCAGGCAGCACTCGCAGATCCCACACTGCCCTGGACAAGCTTCCTTAGGCACTGGGACAGGGAGAGACAACCACCCATCCCAGCCACCTTACCTGGGAGTTGTTAGACCTACGGTGGTGGATATTATAGAAATCCCTAAAATAGACAGATTACACAGGTTAGGAGCAGTGAGTCTAAAGGTTAGAGCAGGTTTGGGGGCAGGAGATGAGAACAGCTCACTGTGGGACCATCCTCCCCCCATTGTCCTGCCAGATCCTGTCCTTCTCCCCTCCAAACAGGCACATCCTGTTCCCAACACATGCAGTGAGTGGTTACAGGGCTCATGCATAGTGGGTTAATTGGTTATGTGTGCTTTGGTCCCAGCTGCAAAGTGCCACCTCCAGTTCTCCTGGGGTGTAGTGAGCCCTGTGGCCAGCTGAGACTGTGGGGGAGCCCCAGAGCAGCTGCCTCCATTGTGGTGGCAATGCAGGGAATGATGCTCCCAGGGTTTCATGCTGAGCATCCATGCTGGGCTCGCTGTGGCCCCCAGTAAAGAGCTATGACACCTTTTAGGGCCCCAGCCCAAGCTCAGTGGTCTTTGGCAGCCCCAGCAGCCTCTTCCCAGGGAGGCCACAAGAGACCATATGCCTGGTATGGGCAGCTTCGGCTCCACTGCTGGCTCTGGCTTAGGTCCCCACGCTGCTGCAGCATCTGTGAGGAATCTCAGTCCCATCCCTGCAGCTGCGCCTTCACCCTGGGGGACACTTCACTGTCCCTTAGGACCCCGAGCAGCACCCCCAAGTCCTCAGACCCAGAGCTGGCTGGTAAGGAAAGAAACCCCCACAGCTCTGTGACCCCTGGCACTGGGGCTGAGCACCCATTCCATCCACACGGTGTTGGCCTGGGGCACTGCAGGGAGACAGGATTCTGGCTGCAGGGCTCCAGGACAGGGAGTCCCAGCCACAGGACACATCAAGGTGGTCTCTGACAGTGGTGGAGAGGCCAGGAGGGCTCAGTGAAGGACGGCCAGAGCCCAATGAAGCAAAATGCTGGTGTTTACCTATTAAACACTCGCTCCCTTGTTGCCTCCATCCCTGGCAGCACACGAGAACTGAGGAGCTGCAGGGATAAAAAAAAGCATCACAAATAGTTACAACCCTCAGAAAGTCCTGGCCCTTCCCAAAAACCCACCAGGAGCACTGAAGCCATGATGGTAAGAGATCCTGCTGGGAGTTTCTGCACCTCCAAAGGGGAAGGAGAGCTCTTGGCTCCTCCTGCAGCAGAGAGTTAATGGATCTGCTGGGGGATCCCATGGATGCCCCACCATCCATTAAGGTGATGCTAGGACTAAGAACAGGATCAGTTTTCCCATTAATGAGTGATGAAAAAGCAAAAGTTATGTGTGCAACCTCCACAATAAAAAAATATCCAATGGCCCTCCCCTCCCCCCCCCCCCCAAAAAAAAAAAAAAAAAAAAAAAAAAAGGTAAGGTTCTAAATGTCCCAGGGGAAAACATGACTTGAATTGCAGGCTAGTGCTTTATGGCCTGGGGATGGAATCCCAAAGGCAGGCTGGAACCACCTGGCTGGAATAGCTGGAACACAGCCAGCTTCCAGGGAATGTCCCTATGCAGAAGCAGGGGGATGCCAAGTGCAGGCAGCTGGAATGTGTCCCTGCGATCTTGAGAGTCCTGGAGCACCATCACCTCCAGGGACTACCAGGCACAGGATCATCAGGGAGGACATTTTTGGCACAAGCTTGACCAGGATGGGGGCTCAGACCCACTCAGAGGCTCAGGCAGGGATGCTCAGCTCTCTGCTGGGAATGGACACGTGGGGACATCTCACCCCCACTTCGTCAAAGAACACCCCCAGGCAAGTGTTTGGGGGCTCATGATGCTGCAATTGGGGGTGGAGAGTACATTCCCCGTGACCCCACAGAAATCTCTGTTCATCCCTGGAGCCACCCACCCATCCT
The DNA here is from genome assembly GCA_024362935.1 of Setophaga petechia. Lineage (NCBI taxonomy): Eukaryota > Metazoa > Chordata > Aves > Passeriformes > Parulidae > Setophaga > Setophaga petechia. The sequence continues at coordinate 2,435,750 of JANCRA010000021.1, forward strand.
TGGGGTGACCCACACCGCCTGGTCCCACAGGGAGGGAGCGATGCTGGAGGGTCGCAAACAGCCCCGGCCGATGCAGTCAAGGAAAACTTCACCCGGGCTGGGCTGGCTCTGCAGCCTGGAATGCATCTGGCTTTTTCTTTTTCTTTTTTTTTCCCCTTTTCCTCTTTATATGTAACAAATGCAGAAGAGGAGGAGACAGCGAGGAAGTATTCGCTCGAACGCAGCGCAGTCACAGGACCCGTCTGGCTGCCAGACCGCCTCATCCTGGGGCCGGGCGGGAGCTGCCAGCGGCGCCTCGGCCCGAGCGGCCCCGAGGCCGCAGCCCCGCCCGGCCCCGCCGGCAGCACCGGGTCCCCCTCGTCGGGGCGGACAGTGAAAAGTTGGAAAGGAGGCAGAAAAGAACCACAAAAATGATTCAAGGCCTGGAAAAAATGCCTTGCAACCGGAGCCCAAAATAGCTCCATCTCTTCAGCCTGTGGAAGTAGCCACAAGATGCTGCAATGGAGCGGCACAAACACCCCCCCACAGGGACCCTAGGGCTCAAGGGGGGGCTCTGCTCCCGCCGAGCATGCAAGGGGTTAATGCATGGCATTAATGGCAAAGGGGGGCCAACCACCAAACCGCTTCCATGAGGACTGGGCAGGCCGGAGTCAAGGTCCTTCTCTGCAAAAGGCTTCGGGCTGTGCCCCCCAAAAATCTTTGCCAGCTGTGCTGGGATACTCAAGCAGAGGTGGAGAAGGGCCCATGGTGCTCTTGCCCTCCCATGGCATGGCCAAAGCCTCACTGTTGCACCTCGGGTTGCTTTCACCAGTCCACCCTTTAGAAATTCAGTTTGGTGGCTTTTAGAATGAAATCATCACAGGTTTACCAGAGGAAACCCTTTCACCTTGGAAACCTGCCTCCAACAGCTCAGCCTGGCCACCAAAATGGGCACCACCTGAAATGTGCCAAAAAATATCCTTTGTGATGAGCTGATGGTGGGGAGCTGGGAATTACTGGGACATGGTGGCAGGAGGGGAAAACTTCTGCCATGAGCTGGAGGAGGTAAGTGGCACCACAACCACCCCCAGCTGGGAGCCAGCCCGCCGCCTCACAGGATCTGGGCTTATCTGTTCCCTGATAGCTAATCTCTCCTTCCCTGTGCCTGCTGATGGCCTCCCACACCCTGCTCAGCACCCATCTCATTTATCAGCAGCTTTGACAACAAATAAACTTGGTCCTGTGGCAAGGAGAGGTAGCCAGGGTGTGACACTGGAAAACCATTGCTCCCAGTGGGGTACACGGACTGGTTCCAGCACAGCCAGCCCACAGAGGGGCAGTGCTGGCTGCAGGTCACCAATGCTCATCAGGCTGTGGGACTAAAAGGTGTTTCATGGCCTCAGCTCCTTGACAAAGGGCTTGTTCCACATGCCCCTGACCACTGGAAAAGGATAACTGAGAGATGTGTTTAAAAGCTTGTTTCTGACCCACACGGACATGGCACTGCAAACATCCATTCTGCAAATACTTTTTTTCCCTTCAAAGCACTACAAATGCTGGGAAAAAAACCAATGAAAAGCTGCCTCTGAGCTGTGGACAGGGCTTGAGACCTCAGCTGATGTGGAGGAAAACGAGTGGGCTGCGTGCAGAGCTGGAACTGTCACCTGCAGGGACAAATCCTCAATGCCAGGCTTGCCCCTGCCCCATAGCCATGTCCTGCTCATGCTGAGCATCACTGGGATCTCAGCTAATGATCCCAGGCTTTTCACAAAGGTAGAATATTTTTCTTGTGGATTAGAATCCTACACTGCTCCTGGAAATCACTTTGCCAATGGCTACAGAGAGGCCTCTGAGGCAGGAGGGGTGGCTCCTCAATCACCATCACAGCCTGGGGCTCAGCTGAGAGCTGCTGCATGTGGTCCCATGTGAGACCACCCAGCTCAGCCCAGGGGATGGAGCTGCAAAGGAGCCCTGCAGACACTCAGCATAATCCTGGTGCTCAGAGAACCACTGGCACCCTCTCCATGCCCAGTGCTTCTCCATCCCCACCCCTACTGCTCCTTCCAAGCATCACCCCAGTGCTCATCTTCCTCTGTGCCACCCAGCTGGCACACAGTGTTCCTGGGAAAACTGGGTCCCAGGCACTGGAACTCTCCAGCTGATGCCAGCTGCAGCTCCCTGACACCAGCCTCAGGGTGCCGACAGACAGATAGATCCCCAGGGCAGGCAGGAATAGGATCATGAGCAAAAATAGAAACCCTTTGGGCAGAGAAATAAAATTAAAGACCAAAGGAAAAGAGAGTGGTAGCAAGAGAGCAGGACAGGGTCAAAGTAGTGTCCAGGCTGTCACCACTGGCACCTTTGGTCATACCAATGGGAAACCAGTTATAAAAGAACTTCAAATTTAAGGATAAGTTGAATTTAGAACACAAAACCCCAAAGAGCCCCAAATATGCCCTTTTCTTCTGCCCTAAATTATTCCTTGAATTTCTACTTGGGATCCAGGTCCTAAGAAGTCACACAATCCTGAGCCCTCTGAAACCCGTGGTGGCATCTCCACAGGATGTCTGGAGGGGCTTTGCAGAGCTAAGGGTCCAACAAGCTCCAACAGCCTTGGGTGGAGGACATTGGGACCTCCTCCCAAAGCCACCTCCAGTCCCACTGCTCCTGCCCTCAGGATCTGCAGCATCAGGGCCTTGGGGCCACTGGCGTGGGTTTGGATGGTAACGTATGGAGAGTCCTCCATGTCCACTGTACACAGCAATGATGGGGGTGGGTGCCAAGTGAGTGGGTGGAGAGGGAAGAAGGGTTTGCAGAAGGGTGAGGGATAGAAAATGATGCAAACTTCATCTGAGCTTCCTAGGGACTGTCTCTGTCCCATCACCCCAGCCCCAAGGCTGCCTGCAGGCCCCAGTCCTGCCAGAGGATGGACACAACCAACCTGTCCCACTCAACAGCCAGTGCCTCTTTCATATCCATGGCACCCACCCATGGCACAGGGAGTGAGTCCGAGGCCTGTGGTGCTGGTTCCACACGTTCCCCACCTTCATCCCATGGGGATGAGGGGTCCTTCTGCGTGGGGAGAAGCCAGGCACCTCACCCCCAGCACATGGGGCAGCATACAAGGAACAAGGTGGGGACACTACTCAAGTTCCCTCTGCCACCCCAAGATGCAGTGGCAGCTTTGCTGTGCAGATCACGTCCCCGAGGAGGGATGGTTCCCTGCTGACAAGGAGCAGCACCGGTGGGAGCTGCGGCTGCTCTGGCTTGTGAAATGCCTCCTTAGGAAACTCCGGCTGTAATTTGAGGAGGGGGCACCAGCGCCCTGTGGCCGTGCTGAATGGAGCCATTATGCGGCCCTTCTTGCTTGAAGCACATGTTTTCCTTGTGGACTCGTCTGACCTCACAGGCGAGATGTAAAGGTGCATTTATGGCCTGGGCCCCCCATCAAGCACAGGGGATCCAGCTCTCCCAGGCGGGAGGCAGTGACTGTGGGCTCTCACCCCTCTTGCTGGGGCCAGCCTGGCCCGGGAGCCTGGGCAGACCGAGCCTGAGTGCTGCAGAGCAGCTCAGCTGAGGTGATGCTGCTCTGCAAAGGGACCTGTGGGACACGGAGACCACTGGGAGCCGGGAGAAGCCAGTGCCATCTCCCGAGACCCTGTCCCCAGCCCGGAAGGCAGAATATATGACCCCGGGACAGCTAGACAGTGCCAGCACCCACTTTCTAAAGCCAAACACGAGGGTCTTGAGGCTGCCAACTCCACAATCCCCAGCAGCCTGGGATAGCTTCACCATGATACCCGGAGCATCCTGTATCCCACCAGCCCAGGGTCAGCAGTGCAACCCGATCCCCGGAGACACCCGGGACCGGCTCCCCAGCTCAGATCCTGCCCCAGGGATGCGGGATTGCCCTCCGTCCCTCTCACGACTCCATCCCCAGAGACACCCAAACCCAGCTCCCTACAACAGAACCGGCCCCGGGCATCCAGGACTGGCTCCGGGGGCATCCAGGACCGGTTCCCCGCAGTCCCCCGGGGATCAGGACCAGCCCCCACGTCCCTGCCCCGCTCGGGCTCAGCTCCTCACGCTCTCCCAGCCGCCGGCTCCTCCCGCCTCAGCCGCGCACAGGACGGACTTTGTCTTGGAAGGCGCCCAGCGCCGCGGCTGCCCGGGATGGGGGATGGACCGGCGAGCCCGTCCCGTCCCGTGGCCCCGGCCCCGGTCCGGCGCTGGGGGTCCCGTCCCGCCCCGCACACCTGCCCGCCCCCGCTCCTACCCGGCGGCCCTGCAGACGTTCCTGCCGCGGGGGCTCAGCTCCTGGGCGGCTCCGCGGCTCAGCACCGACAGCAGCAGCAGCAGCAGCGGCAGCAGCGCGGCCCCGGTCCGGGCGCGGCGGGGCGGCCGCAGCCCACGGGCCGCCATCAGCGGCGGAACGCCGGGGCCCAGCCGGAGCCGGCACAGCCCAGCCAGGGCCGGGCGCTGCCCCCCCGCCCGCTGCCGCTCCCCGCCCGCCCCGGTCCCCGCCGGTCCCCGCTGCCGCTCGGCGGGCGGAAGCCGCGCTGCGATCGCTTCGCCGCCGCCTCCCCCGCGCCCCTCTCTGCGGCGGCGGGAGGGGCTCCGCCGCCAGCCAGGAAATTCCGCATTGGTTCCCCTGACGGCGGGCCAGGCTCCGGGGGCCGCCGCCGCCGCCCCGGCCCCAGGCAGCGCCGCCCCGACGGCCCCGAGAGGCTCCACCGGGTGGGCAGCGCCGCTGAAATCGGGGAGGGTCCCCGAGCGGGAATGGGAGGATGCGGAGTCCGGGCTTCCAGCGCAGCCCGGGGTTCCTGCAGCTCCCGGGAGTCCTGGGAGTCCCGTGGCTAGGGGTGTGGATGGCCCGCGAACCGATAGCACCGGGGGTCGGCTGTCACGGCGGTTTGGAAGCCGCAGAGCCCCGGGAGTCTCCAGCAGTCTGATGGTCTCCGGGGTCTGGGTCTCCCGGGATCCAGCAGCTCCAGGGGTTCGACAGCCGTGGGTGTCCCAGAGCTCCGGGTTTTGATTGTCCCGGGGGTCCGGCGGTCGCAGGCTCTGGAATCCGGCAGCCCGAGATGCACAACAGCCCTGAGATCTGTCTGACCTGTGGTTCCAGTAGCTCCAGGGTCCAACAGTCCTGGATGCCCAAAGACCTCAGGGTCAGCCTGTCCTGGCAATTTGGTGGCCTTCAGGAGCCTGAAAGCCCCGTCATCCACCTGACCCAGGGATCCAGCAGCTCCAGAAGCTGGAGACAGATGCAGGATCTGGCTTCCCCAAAGGTCTGGTAGCCCCAGGTGTGTGACAGCCCCAGTGTCCACCGGTCCTGCACAGATGCCAGTGATCTGGCATCTCCATGTGTCTGGCAGTCGGGACCAGTCTGTTGGGAGCCATGCAGGACCCATGGGAGCTAAATGGTGCCTGCAGCAGCGGAGCCAAGGACCCTGTACAGCGACAGAAAGGCTTCAGAGCGGCCACTGGTTAACCCACTGTAAGGACACAGTTGGGAATCGGGGGACACCCTGGGCACCTGCACGAGTCCCACATTTCTACCAGGGTGGGGCAGTCAATAAACCTCCGCAGCCTGACAGTGCAGCAGCACTGAATGGGCCAGGGCTTCCTTGGCCACCAACCTGTGCCAGCTGGATTTTCAGCTTAATGGTCACTTGTAAGAGAGCTCAAGGTTCTTTGAGCTCCCAGGACACCTGATAACAGTGTGGGGGAAATGTGGATGAGGACATTCTGGCATCTCCCTTAAGGTAGTGCAAATGCAGCTGGACAGCTGCATGTGTCTCCTCAATACTGATGGTTTGCATAGAGCTGGGGAAGGTGTACGGACAGTGCATCTCCCAAAGAGCTGCCTCTGAGCACCACACACCCTCTGTGGATGGGGAACCTTCATTCCTGTAGGCAAGAGCTGGGCAGCATCCTTCTGGAGAGGATCAGGGAGTTCTGAGCACCTTGGGAACTTTGCATCAAGCAGAGAGCAAAGGCATTTGGTGGCTTCTCTCCATCTTCAGTATTGGCAATACTGATGCACGTGAAGGCTTCTCTCCTGTTCAGACAGGTGACTCCCAATGGAAAGTCTCTGGTGGTCTTACCAGTGGGAATGTGACTATAGGGTAGCAGCCCCTCTCTCCCCTCCTATTTGCCCTGGCACATTCCACCTGTTTGGCAGTAGCACCAGGGAGCACCATCCCTTGCCCATCTCCCCCTGCCTCCACATCCCTGTCCCCCCTGCCCCATCCTGCTCACAGGTGCTGGAGTGAGTAGACCATAGGGGCACAAATTGCTTCTTCCTTAGGATGACTCAGGCTCAGCTCGGCGTCCCTTTCTGCTGAGGAAAGAGGGATGAGGAGTTCAGCTCCAAAGTTAGGCAGAACTCTGGGTTTGGTGGTGCCCCCCTGGGCAGTTGTGTCCACCTTGAGCTGTAGCCTCACTCAGGCGGTTTCCACAGCTTCATCCCCCTGCACTGTGCTGAGCAGCCCTTGTGCTCTGCTGTCCCAGTCACAATGAGTCAGGGCAAGATCACACTGCCTCACCTTCACTGTGCTGGTGCTTTGTGCAAGGATATGTCAGCTTTTGTATGGTTTTTTTTGCTTCCATAAACTTCTCTTTCTCTTGGCCAGCAGGCAATGCAGCTTGACTGCTCTGTTTCTACCCGTGTAATCCAGGGCAGGGCAGGGGCTGGGCTGCAGCCAGGGAGATAAGCTGTTCCCTCAGAAGGTGCTGCCAGCTGGCATAAGAGGCTGGAGAAGCTGAGGATGCTGTGGGGAAGAGGCAAGGGGAGGTTTCATAGTGCTCTGGGTTGGCTGGTTCTGCCAGGGCCTGGGCACTGCATATCCCAAAGGTAGTACCCACCCCTCTCTCCTCTCCCACTGGTCCTGGCCAGACTGTTGTCCATGCAGAGCTTGGCCCATGCTTTCCATCACACCATTATTTGCAGTTCCCATTTCTAACCCTGCCAGGTGCCTGTCTCCTGTCTTTCTGTGTTTTGGAAAACAGCCCAGAAGAAAGAAACCCCAGCACTATAATATTTCTGAACACAAAACTAAGTAAAAAGATGCTGTTCTGTCAGTGGTTCAAAAATCCCTATGGCCGCTTGGATGGGCAAGACTGCACAGCAGGGCAAGGTGGGACCTACAGTATAGGGTACTTGTCACCATCCTCACTGTACCCGGGCTGTCAGGATTTCAGCCTTTCTGCAAAGATATGGCTCTGTCCCCTTCCAACTCCCCACTGCTGCAGCAGCACAGGGTCCTACACACACACCCTGCCTTTCCTTGCTTCCTCTTCCTCCAGGACGAGCAGAAAATGGGAGCAGCAAAAGCTAGAACTGAGCAGGGTGGGGAACGCCTGGGATATGGGAGTGTTGGTTGGGTCAGTGCACCCAGAAATAAAAGTGGCAGTTGCTATTTTCTGGCTAAGCATGGATACAGCTATGCCAGGGGACAGTTAGGTGGGATATCAGGGAAAGTTTCTTCCTCCAGAGGGTGCTGGCGCTGCCCAGGGAATGGGCACGGCCCCGAGGCTGCCAGAGCTCCAGGAGCCTTTGGGCAGCACTGCCAGGGATGGACAGGGTGGGATTGTTAGGGGGTCTGGGCAGGGACAGAAGTTGGACTTGCTGGATCCCTGGATCTGACAGGGCCAGGAACTGGATCTTTGTGGGTCCCTTCCAGCTGAGGACATTCTGTGAAAGGTTGTGGGGGACCGGGGATTTGGGGGTTTCAAGGGCATTCTGTGCCTTGGGTGTTCAGAAGGCAGCAGCTGCAGCCCTACACAGCCCCTGCCAAGAGGCGCGCACAACACCCTGTCCCAGGCTGCAGAGCTGTCCTGTCCTAGGGAGAGGGCTGGGGAGGGGATTATCTGCAAAAAAGAGGGCCAAGAGGGACTTCTCCTGCCCTCCTACACTGATGTCTGTGGGTCTTTGCAGAAGCTCACAGTGCTCCTGCATCAGCCAGCCCTGGGTGCAGCTGCAGCATCAGAGCTCAGCCCTGGGGCACCAAGGCACTCTGTGCTACTGTCACAGCATCCTGCCTGCATGGGCTGGAAGGCAGCCCAGGGCCTAGAACATCTCCCATCTTCCTTTAAATTCCAGGAGCCCAGCTGCTGCCTGCACCAGTGCTGTTCTGGTCCCCTGCTCTAGGCAAAGCTCCCTGCTCCCCTCCAGGTTTATTTTTTAAGGCAGAAGGGTTTCAACTAGAAAAAAGGCAGGAGATGAACAGCTCTGGAAAGCCAAAACATCACCCCTTTAGTGTGGATGGCTCACCAAGTATAAAGGCTGATGCCTGAAAAAAGGAGACACTGCCACAGCTCCAGGCAGGGAATCCCAGAGATGCCTGTGGTCCTGCAGAGCCCGAGAAAAACTGCTCCTAATTTGAGGCATGAAATCCTGCAGGGTGAATGTCCCCCAAAAGCAGGTCTCTCCCGTGCTGCCACCCCCTCTTCTGCAGGTATGGGGATGGCCCAGGGCTCCCAGCTCCCCCAAACCCATCAGAGGAACTCCACAGCTTCTCCAGTCCCTGTCCCAGGAAGTTTGGCCTCACTCCTTTCCCCAGGCTCTGGCTCAGGCCAAAGCATGCAGCATTAACCCTCCTTTGAGACCACAGCAGTGCCTGGGCACATGTGCCTGCCCAAGAACAGAGAGAAAGAGACAGGAGCAGGAACAGTTGTGATTTAATAATTTCCATTCTCTACAAATCCAGTGTACAGCAGAGATGAGCTGTGGTCCAGCTCCTGGTGCTCCCACTGCCATGGTCCATCATTAGAACCAGGGACTGCGGGCAGGAATGGTACAGGGATGGGGCCAGCCCACTCCCCTCACCCCTCCTGCTCCATTGGACGTGTGCCTGAGGATGGACAACCCCAGGCAGCTTATCCTAGTGGGCTGGGGGAGAGCCTGGACCTGCCCAGCTCTGGTCAGTGCAAAGCTGTGAGCAGGCAGGCAGCTGTCTGGGACAGGCAACAGGGGCTGATCCTGCCCCTTCAAAGGTCTGGTGGAGGCTAAGCTCCAACCCTGGCAAAGGCTGGAGGAGCTTCTGGCTGAGGCCAGCTTGTCCCCAGGTCACCCAGCCCACCTGGACCCGAGCCCATGGGCACAAGCCAAGTGGATAAATCACCCTGTGCAATCCTGCCAGGGAAAAAACCACCGGGACAGTGTTCATCAAGGCACAGGACAGGCTGGCAGGAGAGCCCCAGCATCTCCCCAGGGACAGCTCGAGAGGCTGTGGGACAGCAGAGGGACATCCCTGGAGCAGTGCCAGCGGGGGCAGTCCCAGAGGCCACCGAAGGTGTGAGTGGTTCAACAGCAACAAGGACACTTCTCTCCTGGGCAAAGGGGGCTGGGGGAGCTGCAGCAGAGCTGGGCTGGGGAATGGTGACAGTGGTTCAGGGCGAAGGTACAGGAGCCCCAGGGCTGGGGCTGGGGTCAGGGGCTGAAGAGGTTTCCTGAGAGGAGGCGCCTCTTGACCTCTTTCCAGAGCAGGTCCCGCTCACGGTTCGCCCGCTGCATGAAGCCCCGGTTCTCCTGGGCCCGGCGGGACAGGTAGGGCAGCACCTCGTTCACCGGCCCGTAGGGCACGTACTTGTACACCGGGAAACCAGCCTGGCCTGAGGAGAGAGGCTGCGGCTCAGGGAATTGCCAAGAGAGAAAAAAATGTGCAAAAAGGAAAAAAAAAGGTAAAGAATGAGGAAAAAAGTGAAAAAATGGGAAAAGGGAAAAGAAGAGGAAGAGACTTGAAATGGGGAAAAAGAGGGCAAGGGGGAAAAGAGGGGGGAAAGGGGAGGAAAGGTCAGGAAGGGGGAGAAAAAAGGGGGAGAAGAAAGGGAAAAAAGGTCCAAGAAAAAGGATGAAGATAAAAGGGGTGAAATAAAAACGGGGGTGGGGGGAAGTAAAAACAGGGGGGAAAATAAAAAAAGGCGGGGCGAAGAAAAAAAGCCCCCTGCCCTTGCCTGCCTGCCCTCCCATGCCCTGAAGGCTGTGCAGGAGGCTGTGGCTGGGCACTGGGAGGGGCTCCCAGCAGCGGCGGAACGGGTGGCGGGGCAGCGGTGCATCTCTCCCGGCTCAGCACCGGCAGCTTGGGAAAGCGCCAGAGGGAGCGGGCCGAGGTCACCAGGAGCCCTGGGAATGTCGGCAGCCGGGGCTGGGCCAGCTCAAGGAGCGTTCAACCAGAAACATCAAGTTAACACATTTTTCCAGCATGACCGGACGAGGCTGCAGATGGGCGGCCAAGCCCTGCTTTCAAGAGAACTCCAGGACAGAGCAGCATCTGTGCTGGACAACTGCCCAGTTTGCCTCCTGCTGCTCTGCTGGCCTTGGGACTCTGGTCTGGACATTGGTGTGGGCAGGGGGATCAGTCCCTGACCTGGGCTGGGTACCTGGACCCTTGTGTGTCCTTCTGCCCAGGCCCCTGGCAGTGCTGCTCTGCTGCCTGGGTTGGTGGCTGAGGACAACGTCACACAAGGCTGGTGCCATCCTGTTAGCAGAGAGCCCAGGACTCAGTGTGCACCTCCCATGGAGCCAAGGGACACCCCCAGGCCGAGGAGGTACAGGAGGGTTTCTGTCTGCCAGGACCAGTCTCTGCCCCACCCTGAGACCCCAATCTCTGCTCACACTCCAAAGTGGGAATGTCCCTGCCCAGCCACTACAGGCTCATGCAGCCTCAGGAGAGAGATGTCACTCTTCACTTATATCCTCATCTACATCTTCCCCAAACCCCCACACAGGGGTCATAGCATTCACCATGGCAAGACACTGTGCTCAGTCAGTGGGGCTGGAGCACCTCTGCCAAGCCCCCCACTACCCATCACTCACCCAGGGGGAAGGTGATCTGGTCACACATGCCCAGCAGCTGCCCAAAGCACACCTTCTTGTCTGAGGGATGGATCCCCAGCTCCATCATTCTGCAAAACAAGCCTCAGCATAGGGGGAGAGCAGACCCAGCAGAGCTCACCAGGGCAGTGTGTCCCACCAGAAGGCAGGGGATCATCTCCAAGTGGGACAGTGTGGCACAGACCACATCCCAGATGGATGCCGGGATGTAGAGCTTGATGGATTTGTTTTTACGACAGCCTCTGAACTGGTGATGGGACCAGTTCTGCAGCCACTGAGGCCACTGTGCTGTACCTCAGCTCCAAGCCCCATCTAAAGCCCTGAGCACCATGTGGGAGCCAGGATCCCCCAAAGTGAGCTCAGGAGGGACCTGACACACCACAGTACATCTCCCTGCATCTCTGGCTGGGCTCCCGCATTCCTCGAGCTCCTTGTCCCTGCCTCACCACACTGCCTGCCCAGCACCCACCTGCGCAGGGTGAACTTCACGGTGTCCTCATTGTGAGTCGCCACCATCACGCTGGCTTTCCGCCTTTGCTTGATCTCCTCCAGGACATAGTCCAGGCACCTGTAAGGCAAGATGGGCCTCTGGTGAGGCCTCTTCCACTGGGGCAACAGCCAGCAGTGTGGCTGGGGCTGTCCCCTACCTGTGGTACATCTCGTTGGTCTTCTCATAGGTTGGGTTGATGGGATCCTCGTAGCCCATCTGAGCCGCCCTCTCCCTCTCCTGCTCCATGTAGGCACCACGCACCAGCTTGGTGCTGAAGTGCCAGCCCTCCCGGCGGGACAGCTCCACGTCCCCTGTCACATTGTTGTAAGCCTCCTGCGACCCAGTGGAAGAGATGGCACAAGGTCATTACCCCAGTGCCACCCCTGACTGCCTCGGCATCTGTGCCATTGCACTGCCATGGCTTCAGGAGATGAGGTCTCCACCCATGTGCCGGAGCAGCGCCCGGGACGCGCCAGCCTCACCCTCAGGTAGCACTGGTAGGTGTTGTAGATGAGGGGCTGGCTCCCGTTGAAGCGGCGCTGCATCTCCACCGTGAGGTGGCTGATGGCTGGCTGGAAGTAGCTCTGCTCCGCGTCTACCATCAGCCTCACGCCCTTCTCCATGGCTCTCTGGGGGGTGAAGGACATGCAGGCTGGGTTCATAGGGCTGCCTGCTCCATGTGTCCCCCCCTCTGTGACTCCCCCAGCCCCAAGGTCCCCTCACCCTTGCGAGGACATCCATGCGTTGCAGCACCCTCTTCATCTGCAGCTCCTCCTCCTCGCTGAAGCGTGACAGCAGAGGCTCCAGCTGCCCAGTCTGAAACAAGAACAGATTTGTGGCACCCTGCCTGCACCCAGCTCTGCCCATGGGGGACACAAACACCCCTGGAGGGAACCCATCCCTTGGACTAACTGCTGCCCCACCCTGCCAGCCTGGGGGTTGCACACTGTGATCCCAGCATGGCCGAGCTTTGCAGCCACCAGCACCTACTGGAAAGAGCATGAGACCCTTGCCCTGCTCCCACAAAGCCTCTGTGGGATAGCAAAGGTGGGTAGGGAGGGGATGGGTACCGACCTTCCTGTTGGGGATTACCAGAGGCCTGGAGAGCTTGCTGCGGCTGTCAAACAGGCGGTTCCAGTCCAGCAGGTCCACAGTGCTGGGAGCAGAGAGCCAGGTCCTTGCTGGTGTCTTGCAAAGGCAGGGGGCTCTCTATCAGCTCCCAACCCCCACCAGCAGGAAGGACACATGACATGTGCCACCCTGTCTTGTCTTGTCACCTCCACCCAAACTTCCCCTATGTTCTAATGCTATGCTGAGCCACAGCAGGCCTTTGGAGACCTCCCCTTGCTGCTGGCCCAGGGACAGGGACAAAGTCTCCCAGTGTCCCTGTGCTGCAGCACCCCCAGCTCCCAGGCAGCTTACCCGCTTGTGCCCAGGTTCTCGCCTGTGAACCACTGCTGGCTCTCTGCCTTGCTTGCAATGCCGAGGTTGGCCAGTGCCTCCTGCCACCAAAAGAAGCATCAGTGGTCTGTCTGCTTGAGGTGTCAGCTCAGGGCTGCTCTGGCACCTCCGTATCCATGGCCACCTCCAGCAGTGCATCCCTACAGCACAGCCTCCTCCCACAGGCTTCACCCGCCTCACCTGCAGCTTCTCCACCTGCAGCTTTGTGTCCAGCACTGCCCGTCTGGCCTGGCCCTCCTCTGCAGCCATTTGGTGGAAGAACCTCCGCCACTTCACCAGCACCTCTGAGAAACGCACCTGTGGGGACAGGGCTCCAGGTGAGACACCCAGGCTGGAGCCTCCTGTCCTGCCAGGACTTTGCAAGATCATACCCAGCCCGAGGCAGATGCTGGCCCCAGAGCAGGGCAGTATAGACCCCACATATCCACCTTTATGTCACCTTTAAAGTCCTAAGCTCTTTGTGTCTCCCCAAAAGTTGAGTCAGGGTCTCCAGGGATCTTGGGCTCTCAGGGGACAGGCTGTTGGTGCCCACTCCTCACTGCTTTTACTAGAGATGCCACCTGGCACCTGACCCAGCAGAAGCATGATCTGTGACCCTGGCTCTGCCCCACCACACTCTGCCACAGCTCTGACACTCACCAGGAACTGGGGTCTGGCCAGCGCTGTCAGCTTGATGGCAGAGAAGCCGTCCTCTGAGCTGCCACCTGAAGAACCACAAGAACAGCGTCAACCTGACCATCAGCCCTTGGGCAGGGAGATATGGTGGTGGTGGGACTGAGAGATCCTTGCAGTCCCCAGCACAGTGGGGCTGTCCAGGACACGTGGAGCACTCACTTGAGGCATCAATACAGCGGAGGAAAGTCTCCATGTGCTGGTCACACTTGGCCTCATCTGCGTAGAAATACGTGTGGGCCCCAGTGACTCCACCATGGTAATCCCCAAATCCCTGATGCACTCGGTATTGCTTCTCCCTTTTTTCTGCTCCTGGGGTGGGAGAGGATGGAGATGGGCCATGTCCCATCAAGATCCTACAGCCTCCCCAGGAGCTCCCAGTGCGGGCAAAGAGAGAGAGGCTCTGGCTTGGATCTCAGAAGAGTCCCCAGCACTGACATGGAACCTTGCTTGCTCTGTGCCTGAGCAGAGGCTGAGTCTTTGCTGAAGGGCAAGACTGGGCCAGGAATCATGTTGTTCTTCATCCAGCTCATTTTTTGAGGCCATGGTATCTGGGTCCTTCCTCAACACCAGGCCTCTCATGCCCGGACCTTCAGGCTATCTCCTGTCACTCACCTCCCATCTCCTTCTCGGCTGCAGAGGTGCGGGAGCTAAGAAGAGAAACAGGAAAGATGAGGGCCAGTTCAGCAACCCCCTGCAGCCCTACGCTGATAGACAGGACAGCTTTGAGGCTCCTGTGCTGCCATCCTGCTGCTGGCCCTGCTGCTCCCTTGCCATCCCATCACCAATGGGATCCAGCTGGCAGTTCAGATGCCCAAAACCCACGTGTGGAAGGAAACAGGGCTTTACCATCCATCCAGGGAAGACCTGGGAGCCCTGAGGCAGCACAGTGAGGATGGCCTGTCCCAGGGTTCAGAGCTGCTCTCCAAAAGCCCACACCATGGCAAAGATAAGGTCTCTGGTGGGACTGGCATGCTCCATCTCCAACCTGCTCATGGTCCTTGCTGTGGTGACACCAAACCTCAACCCACTGCCTTCCCACCTTGATGGCACCAGCAGCCAGACCACAAAGTACGGAGCTCCTCTAGACCCTGAGCACACCAAGCCGAGGGTGCCTGCTGCCCCACACTCCTCTGTGCCATTGCTTTAGACAACAACTCACAAACAACATCTCGTTTTCAACTCCAGCTGACCTCAGATGTCATTTTAAGCCCAAACTCTCTGCCATGGAGATAACGAGGCTCTGACAGCCTGGGGGATGATGGCCAAGTCACGACATCCTTCCTGAGCTTGAGTAGCTAAGCCTTCTTGCTGACACTCTAAAGCCAGCTGCAGACCCAGGGTATGACCTGGAACAGGGCCAGCTCCTGGAGAGCAGCCCTGGGTGGCAGCAGAGCCATCCCCTGCAGGAGGCCTCTGCCTTGGCATCCCTGTCCCCAAACTGGCTGTGCCCGATGGCGAAGAAGCACAGTTCGAGGGAAGGAGCAAAGCCACCCATCTGGAGCCAGCAGGCTGGCCAAGAGAGCAGAGAGGCACATGGCAGGGTCCCAGGACACGTGCTCCCATATGAAAACCCTGTGACAGGGATTAGGGGCTGCTGGAAACATAACAACCAGAAACAAGCCATTCCCTCCGGCCCCCTGGAGCCAGGACCAGCCCCACACCATTCAAAGTGCCACAAAGCCCGGCATGAGCCAGGGCAGGAGCAGCTGGAGCTCATAGGAAGCAGAAGGCACCATATCTAGCAAGCTCTGCTCCCTGACTTTACTCACCTGAGGGCAGGGAAAGCAGCTTTCTGTCCCTGAGTACAGAGGGTGGAGGAAAGGAAGGAGGAGAGATCATACACTCAGCAATAGGATTTGCCAGCAAAGCCCTTGCTAGGTGGAAGCTTCCATTGGAGCTGGTGACATGGCATAGGGGACAGCTTCAGCTGAATACTGCTGTGACATGAGGGCACACATGGGTCCTGTGGACAGGGGACAGCTCTGATCACACCCTGGGCACCACATCCAAGGTACTGGGCTGGAGTGAAGGCACACAGCTCAAATAGCAAACAGCACCCTTGGAGTTAGAGTGTTTTATGTTCCTGAAGATAAATACACCCTTCCCAGCAGCATTTCTGCTGCATGACTGCACCAGCTGCTCCTTCATCCTCTAGGGGGGCATTCAAAGCAGTGCTACGGTGCTTGCTTTGTTCTTCTGCATCAAGCAAAATAAAGGAAGATGCTTCCAGCTGAAGAAATAACTTTGTCCTGGATATCAACTGCTCACTTTGCAATATTAATCTTGGCCAGCAAAGCCATTCCCTCACCCACCAAGTGCCACTGAACCCAGTTTATACCTGATCATCCCTTCTACCAACCCACAACAAGACTCCCAGAGCAGGTCCCATCTCCAGGCATTGTCTATGTGTTCCTGGCAGGCTGTATCCAGACAGCAACAGCCTCAAGGTTGAGTTTGGGGCCTGGGAGCCCACACTTGCCTAAAGCAGGTTGTGAGGACTTGCTGGATGGCTGGGAAGGGTAATCCAGCTGACACAGCAGATGGGGCTTTCAGGAAGTTTTGGATCAGGTTAAGTAAACCAGCTCAGGAGCAACACAAAGGTCCCGCTGTCGGAAATAATCCCTTTGGCCCTGCAGGTTACCCGAAGGGTGCCAGCAGCACAGCATGTTTGCTTTGCTCATCAACAAATGGGTCTGGCAAAGAGAATGAAGGATCAGCGAGAAGCTATCCTTGAATTACTACATCCAAGGAAAAGACTCATGCTTACATGAAGCCCATTTTGGAGCTATGGGTGGTGCTTAAAATCCCACAGGTAGGAATAAAGCAAAGCTCTTGGCAGAATAGACCTTCAACCTGCTCCATGCAGGAGTTGTCAGCACACAGCAGACCAGGACCACCACAGGCCTTGGAGAGCTTGAAGCTAAACGGAAGCTGCCCCATGATCCCAGAGAACATGCTGACAAAGCATAGAGCAGGGGTGGCAGCTGGGAATGAGCACTGGGAACAGGAGGAGAAGGGGAGGCAGCAGCTCTAGGAACAGCATTGTCCAGGTTGGGGACAGTGATCCCACACTGGGGCAGGTGTCAGATATCCACACAAGGAACTTCTAGAGGAAGTCAAGTCCACACTCTGCGTGGCAGAGCCTGAAGATCACCTGACATTGCTAGGGGCAGGATTGTCCCTCCCCTGTGTCAGCACAACCCCAACCCACATGCAGTCTTGGGATGCCCGTATGCCAGCAATGGCCCCAGGGCTGCCAGGAGGCTACAGCCACCTTCACTATGGGGGGGGGCTCACCGCTTCACCCCACAGGTACCAGCAGCCCCTGCCCAGTGCTGCCTCTCCGCCCCCCACCCAGGGCTGCAGCCATGCTGAAGGCCCCAGACCTCTGCTGCCTGGAGAACACTTATTTTTCAGCTGTGTCACCATGACCTGGCAGCAGCCGTCAGCACGTGGCTGAGGCCTCCTGGGGCAAGCTGGCAGAGTCCTGGATGCCAGCCTGAGCAGGGCAGGCAGGGGCCTGCAGCAAGCAGGATAAGCCGGTTCTTGCCCACGTGTCATTGCTGCTCCCAGTCAGAAGGGCTGTGGAAGAGGTGCCACAGCACATTCCTGGGGTAGAAAGGGCATTTCCCTGCCATTATGTCAGGCTTGCTCCAGAAGAACAACAGGAGATGGCACCAAGAGGCCAAAACACCCACTGATTGCTGTGGTTGGTAACTCTGCTTCCTGGCTGGCAGCAGCACAATCCCAAAGCATTCACCAAGGGGAAGGACACAGCTCCAGGGTCCAGCAGCCATGAACACAGGACTGCCCGCCCCTCTCAACCACGTGCAGCCCAACTCAGCACCAGCCCTGGCAGAAGAACTGAGAATTTGGGATTTTACCCCAAACAGAGCCAAGGAGGAGCCAGAGTGATGGTTGGCAAGGGACACCATTCAACATGACCCATCCAATCCCATCCTGGGCTTGCTCCCTGTTCAGAGAATTACAGAACATCCTGAGGTGGAAGAGATGAATGAGGACATTAAGTTCCACTCCTAGCTCTGCAGAGGACAACAATGCCACCCTGTGCCTGCTTGTCCAAACAGTCCTTGAGTGGCAGCCTTGGGACCATGACCACTCCCTGGAGATCCTGTTCAGTGCCCGACCATCCTCTGGGTGATGACCCTTTTCCTGATATCCAGGCAAATCCCACTGGGTCTTGGGCAGGGATGCCTTGGGAAGTCTCTTGAATGTGAATGGCCCACACAATTCACCTAGCCAGGAGTACCACACGTGCAAACCCCAAATCTGCAGTGAGGGGGAGCAGCACAGCCCAGCCAGCTCACAAACCACCGTCAGCTATCAGCAGGAGGGATACAGGTGCAGGCAGAGCCTGTCTGAAAGTCTTCCACGGTGTCCCACAGGAAATCCCTTGGCCAAGGCACAGCCAGGCATGGAGGGCAGCAGTGACAGCCTGGCAGCACCAGTGCTGCTGGCCCAGCCCCATGGGAATGCTGAACACTGCCCGGACCACAGCTGCATGTCCAGGGGAGAAACACCTAACCTTCAAAAACAGTCACACACCTTCAAAGCAGCCACCCTCCTGCCTGGCAGCAGCAGGGTGTTTTGAAGCTTTTCTAGAAAAAACCCAAAGTTTCCAGCCCACTCTGGGAGGCTGCAGCCCTGCCTGCCCCGGCACAGCTCTCACCAGTGTCTGCTCCCATCAGGGAGCCACAGACCCTTCACTTCTGGGGAGGAATGGCAGCGGGTAGCAGCGGCAGCGAGGGGCAGTGGCACCCGCCACGCACATGGGGATCCCCGATAAGCGGTTCCCGGGTGTGGAGCAGAGATAAGGCCCCCAGCGGCAGCACCTGCCTGACTCACATCCTGCTCGCAAACCATCCTAAAAAGCCGTTCCCGCTGTGTTTTTGACACCACGTGACAAGCATATGACAGCCGGACGGCGTCCCCAGCTGCCAGCAGCGACTGCCGCCGGGCAGCCTTGCCCGGGGGACGGCGCATCCTCAGCCAGTGCCCTCCGGAAGGGTGGTGACAGTGCCACAAGGATGGCCTTGTTGTGGGTGGGGGGACACCGCCCACCCCCGTGACCGTGGGGTGCCGGCCAGCGGCCCATCGATCCGGAGAGCGCAGCTGACCGGAACTGGAGCCCGAATAATGGAAAGTTACCGGCAGCTTTGGGCTCGTGCCAGCTCTTGGCAAAGGGCGGGAGGCAGTGAAGGCTGCCTGGGACCGGGGGACAGTGCGGGAATGGGGGCACCACCCCAGCTTGAGAGGGGTGGAAACGGTGGAGGGTGGAAATAATGAAATCATGGAATTGTTAAGATTGCAAAAGAGCAACAAGATCATTGCGTCCACCAAAATGTGTGAGGCAACATTTGTGTGGTGAGGGACGGCGGGGGCAGGAATGAGGGGGCAGCATCCCGATGGGGGGGAGGGGGAAGGGGGACTTCAGGCATGACAGCAACGCTGTGTGTTGTCTGTCTGTGTGCAGAGGGGTGTGGGGTGGACACAGTGCCCAGGGGGTTAGGGAAAATAGGACGTGGCTGGCAGAGGGAAGATGGAATAGGAGGCGGTAGGGAGGGGATGTTAGCATCCTATAGGAGATGGAAAATAGAGGTGGGAACCCCCTCAGGGTGTGCAGGAGGGTTCGCGGTGTACAGCGCCGCCGGAGACGGGTGCGCTCCGGTGTGTGGAAGGGAATAGATGGGGACAGAGGGGGTGCAGCAGACAGGAGGGGCAGCACCCGGTATGTGCAGAGGAGCGGGGGAAGCGATACAGCCCAGTGGGGGCTCAGCACCCCAGTGTGCAGGACACAGCCCCCGCAGTGCGCGGGGCACTGCCATCTCTGTGTACTGGGCACTGCCAACCCCGTGTGCAAAAAACACAACCCTCGCCGTGTGCGGGGCACTGCCATCCCTGTGTTCTGGGCACAGCCATCCCCGTGTTCTGGGCACTGCCATCCCTGTGTGCGGGGCATTGTCCCCTCGTGTTCTGGGCACTGCCATCCCTGTGTGCGGGGCATTGTCCCCCCGTGTTCTGGGCACTGCCATCCCTGTGTGCGGGGCACTGTCACCCCCGTGCTGAGTGGGCGGTGCCACGGGGGGCGAGGCCGTGACGCACGGCTCTGCAGCCAATGGGAGCGGGGGGCTGGGCAGGCGCAGCCAATGGCAGCGCGGCCAGGGCCCGCCCCAGCCCAGCCCCGCACTCACCGCCCGTCGCCCAGGTCCTCCTCCACGCTGTAATCCAGCACGGCGCCCACGCCGAAGGCCTGGTTCCGCCGGAGCAGCGGCTTGATGGCCTCCTGGTCCTCCCCGGCCACGAACTGCCCGTAAAACGTCATCTTCATCAGCCGCTCGAACAGCGTCTGCCCCAGCACTCGCTGGCACAACTGCAGCAGCTGCGGGACAGACAGCGGCGGCTCAGCACCCGTCCCGCATGGGCACTCCCGTAGGAAAAGTCCCCACGGCCCAGGACTGGCATTCCCCAAAACGGGCACCCGCTGGCCCGGGTCCGAGAGCTCTCCAACACCCGCACACTCAGACCGAGGGTCCTCCGGAAGGGGAATGACACGTCCCGAAATGGGCACCCCCAGGGTGAGAGCCCCCCCGCCCAGGACTGGCATCCCCCGGAGTGAGAGTATCCCTGGCACGCACCAACATCCTGCAAAACAGGCACTCTCCCGGAGCGAAAGATCTCCCCAGTTTGGAGCCACTCCTGGAGAACCCCCATCCCGCACCGACATGTCCGGAAGGGGCACTGCTCATCCTGGGACTCGCAGTCCCAAAATGGAACTTCCCGGAGCAAGAACCCCCTCCAGAAGGAGGTTGACACCTCACGGAGCGTGCGCCCCTGAACGAGAGCCCCGCCGTGCAGAGCCGGTGACCCCCCGAACGGGGACAAGCCCCGTCCCGGAGCAGCCCCCCCAAGCCAGACCCTTTCCTCCACCCACCTGCTGGTTGTGCTGCACCAGCGGCTCCACGGCGCACAGCCCCAGCACCAGCAGCCCCCGCAGCAGCTCCGCGTTGCTCTTGCTGCGGAACGCCTCGCGCGGGTTCCCGAAATCCACGGCGGGCGGCGGCGGGCCCCGCTCCGCGCCCCGCGGGGGAGGGGGCGGCCCCGGCCGAGGTCCCGCGCCCGCCGCCGCCGGGGAGAACCCGCGGGGGGCGGCGGCGGCGGGCGTGGAGCGAGAGCGGCTCGGGGGATCGCACCGGCGAACGGCGGCGCGGAGCACCCGCGCGGAGCACGGGAGAGCCATGGGCACGGCGGGGCCGCCGCCCGCCGCCGCCTTAAGTACGGCCCGCGCGGGACCGCCCCCGGGCCCCCAGCACCGCCGCCCCGCTCCGCCCCGCCTTTGGCCGCGCTCTGCTGCCACCGGAACCGGCCCCGCGCCCCGGCACTGCCCTGGCACCGACACAGGCACGGGCACCCGGGGCGGCAACCGGGACCGCGACTGATCCTGGGATCGGCACCGGGCCCGGCAGCGGGACTGGAAATGGGACTGGCACTGACACTGAGACAGGCACCGCCAAGGGGATGGGAACTGGGATCGGGATCGGCGCTGGGGCCGGGACTGATCCCGGGACTGGCACCGACACGAGGACAGGGACCGGTAGCGGAACTGGTCCCGGGACTGGCACCGACACGAGGACAGGGACCGGTAGCGGAACTGGTCCCGGGACTGGCACCGACACGAGGACAGGGACCGGTAGCGGAACTCGGCACCGGTACCGAGACCGGCACTGAAACCGAAACCGGAAGCGGCACCAGGACTCGGACCTGGACAGGAACCGGGACCAGCACCGGCACCGAGATTGGCACTTGGACCGGAGCTGCGAGCAAGACCAGTGCTGCGACAGGTACCGGGTCGGAGATGGGAACTGGGACTGGCAAGGTCACCGGGACCAGCGCCAAAACTGGAGCCACCTTGCCCAGCGCACCGCGCTCCCGCAATCCCCTGTCCGGTGCCTCCCCATTCCCATCCCCTTGAAGCAGCCGGTCCCAGGGCCACCTCCCTCCCTGGAAGCCCCAGGAAGGACCTGGAGAGGCTCGAGGCGAGCCCGGGACGGGCCTGAAGGGAACTCTGCTCTTGGAGCAGTGCTGGGAGCGGGGCAAAGAGGACCTCATGGCCTTGGAGCAGCCGTTGGGAAAATTATGAAGGTCCCAAGGGAGCCCTGAAGGGGACCTGTGGGAGCACTGGGGCCAATCCTGCAGGGCCGAGGGGCTACTGACTGCTCAGGCAGCCCCAGGGAGGGCCAAAGGATGCACCAAAGGGTGCTTGCTCCCTTGTAGCCGTCCCTGGAGCAGGCTGTGGCATGTCCAGCTTGTGGAGCTGGAAACACTTGGAGAAGGGATCTCAGATCTGCGGGACCTGTTATGGGAGAGAAGTTTCAAGCCCCTGCACTTGATCCTCTCCTCCTGATGTGTGTGTGAACATTTTGGTGGGGTCCATGGGTGCTTGAGTTGCTTGAGGCAGCAGACTTGGCTCCCTCGTCACGGGCTGGGGATGTTTGGCTTTGCGTGCTCCGTGGAGCACCAGAGAGGGCTGGCAGGACCTCGTGATCTTCCCAGGCAGTGAGAGTGCCTGTCCTGCTCATGGCAGGCGTTTGCCTGGGCTGTTCCTCCTCGGCACACCCAGTGCTGAGCTCCAGAGATTACCGAGCACATCCCTGACACCCCGTGTCCAGGAACGCTCCCGAGACTTGGCCTGGGAGATCGGGTACCTCTCTTCCTTTTCGCAGGATTGTTTTACAGCTGCATCACAGCTGGGTACTTTCTCTGTGCCCATGTCCCTTCTCTGTGCTCTCATCCCTTCTCTGTGCCCGTGTCCTCTCCCTGTGAGCGTGTTCCTTCTCCATGCCCTCCTCTCCATCCCCGTTTCCAGTGGCTTCCGGAGGATGAGTCCGGACTGATGAAGAGCTGTCCAAATCCAGCTCCTCAGTGACATCTTGTGCTGGGATTGCTCAGCGCAGGCAGGAGATGGGAAAATTAGTTCCTGCAATTGTTTTTTCCTGCCCTCCCCAACACTGACATTGCTGTAACCGGCAGTGAAACCACGAGGATTCCCTGAGCTCATTTGTAAGGTTTTCTTTGGGAACATCTTGTCCTTCCACGGAGACAGCCAGGCAGTGGCATTGCCTCTGACGGGGCTGGGTACAAAGCTCTGGAAAAGCATCCACTTCCTTCAAAACATTCCCTGTGCTAACTCTTTTGTGCCATTTAGAGATAATAATAATTCACTCAAAGTCTCTCGCCGTGATGAGACTGCACATGTGAACTCTTGGGATGCAGTTCAAACCTTGTTTCTCAGCCAATTGCCACAGAGAACATTCCCTTCAAAGGCTCTAATGGCACCGGTCACCCCTGGGAAACACTTGCCTGGTCTTAGCAGGGGAAGCTTCCAAGTGCTGCCTGCTGTGCCAGCAGAGCTGCAGCCCTGCAGCATCCAGCTGGGTGAAAAACCAGGTCTGAGTTTCTGAAGAAACTTTAGTTTCAGACCCAAACTCACGGATGAAATGTTAAAAAGCAACTTTTGATGGAAGTGAAATCTGATGAGCTTTCTCTCAGGATGGTGGTGCCTGAAGCAGAGAAAATCCCTGAACTGGCAGCCCTGCCTGTGGCAGGGAGACCAACAAAGGATGCTTCAGGCTGCCGTGGGGACCATACCAAGCCCTTGTGGGTCACTGTGACCTTGCAGAGCACTGACCCCCCCAGCTCCCAATCTCCCTTGGCTGTGACATTATGCCCTCGAGGCCACTGTCCCTGTCCTCACCATGCCCAGGTAGGTGCTGCTGGCCCAAAGGGGCTGGTCCCTGCTCATGGTGGCTGCAACTGGCATGGGAAGCTCAGTCCAGCCCATGGCTGGAACGCACATCACAGGCACAGCCATGCTGCTCTGTCCCACATGGGGAGCATGGCTGCATAACACAGAGCCAAGTCCTTCCTCAGGCACTCTCGCCTGCAGCAGCAATGGGAATAAATCCAGGAGAAGCTGTAATGGATGGCTTGAGGAGCTGTAAAATGTGAAGAAACATTTGAATGTGAGACAAATAGGTGAGGATGGAACTTGGCACAGGAGGAGACGCAATTTAGAAGGAGAGGCCATCCCATGCATATTTCATGGGCCAGCCTTCAGCAGAGGCTCTTCTGACACCACAGACATCACAGATGGCAAGGAGTAACAGCAGCCACTCCCAGCATCTGGGAAGGAGAACAGTGGGATGATTGCTCCTCCTGCCTCGTGGTAGGAATGGGTCAGGACACAGATCCTGGAAGCTGCTGGCTCTGCTCCCCAGGTGTGGGACCAGCCTTCCTCACCCTCCTCTTCCTCCAGCCCAGTGCCAGGCTAGGTGCAAGCCTGCCCCATCCTTGGGGCTGGGGCTCTGTCCTCAGTGTCCCACAGCCCTGTGAACCCTCCAGCCCTGCTGCCATGGCACTCTGTGCTACCAGTGTTGCTCCTCTGAGGTTTCCTTGGAGAGTGCTGACTCCTCTGTCGGGTGTTTCTTTCTCACTGACCATATGCCTGACTTGTGCCCAGCACCTGCGCTTACAAATCACTCCCAGCGCAGGCCAGCATGCAGGAGGGACACCTGAAGCCCGTGGCAGCAGAGTGGATCCTCACCTGGCATCTGGCTCTGCCACAGGTGTCCCTTGGAGCAGCAGGTGCTGGGGTGGCAGGAGCTGTGTGGGTCAGAGTTTTATGTGGATTTGCTAGCAAAACCCAGGAGAAGGTGGACTTCAGGACAGTGCTTCCCAAATTGCAGCCACGTGTGGATTCTCATCTTGTAGGGGGTTATTTTTCTTCACAAGAGGCTTCATCTCCCTCTGTGCAACTCTTCAGGGAGAACTCCAGATCTACTGCTGCCCACTCTGAGGGGATAAACCCCTGTGGGGTGCACAGGAGCTCCCAGCTCCTGTGGGTGTGTTTGGATAATGAGTTGGTGCTCTCTGACTCCGCCCAAGCCCCCTGTCAGCCTCAGTGTCACCCTCCTGGGCGTGAATCTGCCCTGTGCCACAGTATGGACTGCACTCTGGCAGCAGGATGGAGGATCCAGCCTTCCTTCTCACAGCTGGGGAACCAGGGAACTGCATGCTTCCCCTTGCACTTGGTGCTGCAGAGGCTGCAGGAGGTTCAGCTGCTCCAGCAGGATTAGGGGTGATCGCTATCCAGGTGTGGCACAGGCAGACGGGGCTGCAGCACTTGGTGTCCTGCCTCCATGAGAGCAGAGTAGGAGTTTAGGACCTTGCCGGTCACCTGGGGAGTCACAGGGTGGCAGCTCCAGTTCCTGGGGCATTCCTTTGGGTTGGGGGCCCTGGAGAGAGCAGCTGAGAGCTGCCACAGACCCTGCAGAAGAAAGAGATGCTGGGTAGCTCTTCTTGCAGCTGATCTCCTGGTCAGCCCAGACCTTGCTCTCCCAGCATGGTTAGGATTTTGAAAGCTGGGCTGTGTTCTGATCCCTGGCATTTTCCACTTGCATCCCAATGATTTTTGGTGAATCACTTGCAGCCTAAGAAATAAATCTCCTCTTGATTTTTCCTGTGAGCTCCTGGTTGCAGCTCAGCAGCCATGAGAAAATAACCCAGGTGAATTCCTGTCTCCATAAAGGTCAATGCTATTAAAAAACAATTGCCTCTGAAAGGGACCCTAGGAAATATCCAAGGCAGGGAAAGACACATCAGACTTTACCACATCAGTTAATTGTTTCTTTGCACAGAGTCCTTCTCTTTTTCCATCCACTGGCAGAAGGGAGTCATGTGAGATGTCCACAATTGTGCTTGGGGGAAAAGAAACGCCAGTGAAGACCTGAAACAATTTTGCTGCTCTTACAGCTGAGAAAGCATCATGACGGAAGGTTTCTGTGGAAGTAGGGCCTGGGGAATGGACATGAAAAGCCTTTTTTCCCAGCTGACTCCCTTGGCGGGTGAGTTGTTTACAGAGCCTGGATGCCAGAGTGCCTGGAAGGGAGCCATCTCTATTTTAGCCCTTTGTAAATGATTTAAACACCTCGTGCTGGGGAAACATTCCAGGGAAGGGGATGCTTGGCTCTTCTTCCTGGGCAGACCAGGGGTGTGCAGGCTCTTCTTCCTGGGCAGACCAGGGGTGTGCAGGAGATGGTGGGAGGCAGAATGAGCCAGCCCTGGCAGGGACAGCAAGGGTATGTGGTGAGGATGGCTGTGCCCCTCCTGTCCCCCAAGAGCTGCTGCTGAGAACTGAATCAGCTGCTCCTAATCCAGCTGGCCCAGAGGCATCCTCCCAAACCCCTCCCAGGTGATGTTCCTCAGGAGCCCCTGTATTTTTTACAGCCTTTGCCTGCCAGGAGCATCCCCTGGGAAGGCCAATGGAGCCAGAGGTCCCAGGTGGCCTGTGGGATCCCAGAGAGGTGGGGACAAGGGGCAGAGCTCCCTGCAGCACCGGGGGGCAATCACACATCATGGGAGTGGGGACAAGCTCCTGAGGCTGGAGCAGGACAACACCAACCCCCTTCACACTTGAGGAGCTGGCTGCTCCTTATTGATTAATGTGGTGGCTCATTTCTCTAAAAATAGGCTCTTAATTACTGAGCTTCTGGAAACAGAGCTGTCTCACAGCAAAACCCGATTGATTCGAGGGCAGCTGTGGCTCCGGTGAGGGCCTGGTGCCACAGAGCCTGGATGGCCCCTGCCAGAGACAGCTCCTGGCCAGGGAAGGTTTTAGGCTGGTTCAGGTCAGTTCCCAGCTCACAGCTGGTGGATATTTGTTTTTTCCAAGTGTCACTTGGTTTTTGCTTCTTAACTTTCTGTGTATGTAATTGCAAGCATGTGGCACTGAGAGGCACTTGGACTTCTCTTTCAGTGGAACAAAATGGGAGGAAAATGTTCATTTTTCCCTAGTGTTCTTGAACTGTGTGTAGAGAAGAGAAAAAGCTTTTCTGCTTTCTTAATTTCTTTTTTTTTTTTTTTGGTGTTGTTTCCCACCTTCTTCCTTTACATGGATGAATACTTTGTGGGAACTTTCATGATTTTCCCTTATTCTCCTGTCCCAGAGAAGGTGAGCAAGATCCCAAAAAGGCTGAAAAGAGAGAGAAAAAAAGAAAATATAGTTGAAAACAGATTTATTTTCTGGGGTTGTTTAATCTCTTTGAGTTTGTGTTCTTGTGTCAGGAATGTCTTGCCATGTCCTGGAGATGGAGAGGGGATATTCAAGAGCCCTGTGGTCCCCCACCCTCCACAAGCATCACAACCTCTGTGCAGCTGAGGTGAGGGGAATACAGGAGCCCTCTGAGACAAATTAAGGAGAAAAAGGGAAGAGTGGCTGCAGTTGCTGGCTGCCAGCACTGCCCCTGCCTCCCTTCCTGGCCAGTGTGAAGGCCATCTGTCACTTGACAGATTAGCTGGACTCTGCTCTCCATCTCCATCTGCTCTCGTCCAGGTCCATGTCTGCTGAGTCTCCCTCCTGCTCCATGTCCCCTGTGGGCTCTGTCTGTGATCCCAGCCAGTCCCTGCCCCAGGCTGGGATGGGCACCAGGGGATGCTTGGAGAGCTCTTAGCATCCAAACCCACGGGTCCCCTGCATGGGCTGCAGATCCTTGCTGACCTGCTCATAGGTTTCTTTCACCCTTTATATTTTTTTTTTCAAGGCTGAATCTTTCACTCTGGTGCTTGTGTGGCTTCATTTTGCTCATTCATAGTTTCTTCCAGTTGAAGTTATATGGGTAATTTTTAAATTCTTTGCCCAAGGAAGTATCAAAGGGAGCACCCCTCCTCAGAGGGATTCAAGCCATGGCATCCACAGGGAAGGCTCACCTTCAGGAGCCCCATTCCTGCTGTCCCACAGCTGTGACAGCCACCCCAGAATGGGAGAGCACAGGACACACAGCTCCTCCAGAGCCCTCGAGGACGTTCCACCAGGGACAGCCAGGGGACACTGGGCCTGGGACAGCACTGCTGGCAGCTGTCACCAGAACTCACACCTTGGCTCTGTGAGAACTCCAATAACTTTTCAACATCACCAGCCAAATTTCGGCAGATTTTCTGGGGACAGGAGAAGGCAACACTCCCAAATCCCTGTTCCTCAAGCTGGCAACACAACAGCTTTCCACTGGAATGACAGAATTTCTTTTTTTTTATTTTTAATGCAGGCCAAAGTAATTTTCTCTCATTAGAGCTGCTGATACAACTGGAAGAAGTGAGCTGTCTCCAAAACTTCATCTGCCAGTGAGGGCCAGCAATCCCCCAGAAAATCTTGGGGTCTTTGGCTGCCCCAGCTTCTTGTCCCTCTGGCTGTGGCTCTTTGCACTGGAACTTGGAAAGGAAAATATTCTGGGATGGAAAATTTCAAACATAAAGGGTAAAGTTGGACAAAATCCAGGTGAGACTTGGCAGAGAGACCCAGCAAAGGTTGTTTCTTGTGCTGACATTTTTGTTCTGTGCTTTGGAGAGCCTCCCTGCAGCTCTGTTCTGGCCAGGTCAGGCTCTGCTTGTATAAGAGGTGATGTTAACACACCACATGTGACTTTCTCTGGGTTTTCCCTATTTATTTATTTGTTTATTTATTTATTTTTTGTCTCTGGAACTGTGAATATTTCAGAAGCAGACACTGCAGTGGTCATACATCCTGTAGAGATGGCTGTCCAGTCAGCCCACCCCACTCCCAGAGGTAGCGCAGAGGCTTTGATCCTCTGGCTGCCTGTCCACAGCAGACACTGCACATCTGTGGTGGCACCCGAACACCCTGACACAGCCCAGCTAAATCACCTGATGGAAATGAGGAGCTGGGATCTTGCTGAAGCTCTGGTTACTGGAAAGCAAAAGTAAAGAGTGACTCTGTATGTGTGCTGGTTCTGGGATGAACATGAGGGTGCTTTCAGCAAGGGACATGCTGGAGACTGCTGTGACTCCTCCCTCCTGTGAATTCTTCCACTCAGGTCTTGCCAGAGCATGCAAACCCATCCCTGCAAGGTTGGAGGAGCTCTGCAGAAGGACCTTCAAGGGCTGTGCTGAGTCCTGGGCTCCCCTGCACCAGGAAGGACCCCACAGCACTCCTTGAGGAGGCCATGAGTCACTGAGAAAGTCTCCAGGTGCTGAGGTCAAAGGCCTCAAAATTCACCTGTGGAGAAACAGGAAGATTAGATCTGACTCATTCCAAGGATTTAAACAATTTTTGTGTTACTAAAAAGATGTCTTTATGCTCTAGTTTTTTTTTTTTTTGGGTTTTTTTTTTTTTTTGTTTAAGAAAGACAGCAAATTCAAGGTAAAAAAAGCAGTTTGAAGATGAGAGATTTATTTGCTTTGCTGTAAATTTGGAGAAGTCATCACTAAATTTGATGTGGGGTTGCTGTCCCCTCTCCTTCCCTCCAGGGAGCACTGTGGCATCTCCTTTCCACTGGTTTTCTCTATTCGAGAGAGAATGGATTTGTGTTTGTTACTCAGAAACAGAAATAAAGCTCCAACAACCTGCCTGTGCAGGTCCCTTGTTCCCTGCTTTTCTGAGTTTATTCCTTCCTCAAGAGGATGACGAGAGGCCAGAAATATACCAGGGCCTGTGCATGGTCAGGAAGGGAGTGCTCATCCCTAGGCAGGTGCTTTTGTCCCAGGGCAGAGGTGCTTAAAGCACTATAATGCAGAAGTGATCCTCAGTAGATGGTCCTGCCCCTCTTTGGGTCACATCACCCACCCGTGACGGCAGCATAGCTTGGACATGACTTTGGGTGGAGCACGTGGTGGTGGCAGCAGTTCCTGCCTGTTCTGTGCTGAGGGGACACCGGGAAGGTGAGCTGGGGCTGGCTCTGGGTGGATGTGCTGGTGGAGCTGCTGGAGACAGTCCAGGAGAGGCCACGGAGCTGCTCCAAGGTCTGGAGTCCCTCTGCTCTGAGCCAGGATGGGCTCCAGGGAGAGCTCAGAGCCCCTGGCAGGGCCTAAAGGGGCTCCAGGAGAGCTGGAGAGGGACTGGGGACAGGGGATGGAGGGACAGGACACAGGGAATGGCTCCCAGTGCCAGAGGGCAGGGATGGATGGGACATTGGGAATTAGGAATTGTTCCCTGGCAGGGTGGGCAGGCTCTGGCACAGGGTGCCCAGAGCAGCTGTGGCTGCCCCTGGATCCCTGGCAGTGCCCAAGGCCAGGCTGGACAGGGCTTGGAGCAGCCATGGCACGGTGGGAGGTGTCCCTGCCATGGCACGGTGGCCCTGGGTGGCTTTGCGGGCCCTGAGGCCTTCGCGTGTCCCGCGGCGGGAGCGGCGCGCGGAGGGGCCGGGGCGGGGGCGCCTCTCGGCCGCTGGGTGGCGCTGCGGGCCCGTCCCGGGGACGCTGCGAGCTGCGGCTGCCCGCAGGCCTCAGGTCCCGCTGTCCCTCCCTGCCCCTCGCGCCCCTCAGGCCCCGCGGCCTCGTCCTGCTGTCCCTGCCCCTTCCCCCTGGGGGTCTTCATCCCCAGCCCAGAGTTTGGCCCGCTCTGGAACCGGCTGCTCTAGTGAACTTTTCCTGCCTCAGCCCCGCAAGCTCCTCCAGCCTTTGCCCCGCTCTCCCTTCAGGACAGCGCTGGGGGCCCTCCAGTTCTCATGAAAACTCCAGTTATGCAGCTGCTGTCGAAGAAACTCTAGTTACCCATCTGCTCTCTAAGAAACTCCAGTTACTCAGCTGCTCTCTAAGAAACTCGTTTTCCAGCTGTTCTCTAGCCGAGGTGTCCTGGAACCTATCCCCCAGCCTGAGCCCAGGCTCTTCTGGCAGCAGGGTGAGCAGTGGGCAGGGGTGTTCAGCTGTCCCATAGTGTGGGTGGAATTTGTGAGGTGTCAGGGACTGAACAAGGTCCCCAAGGAGCCCCAGGGTTGGTGTCCCAGGTGGGTGTCACTGAGGCTGCCTTTGGGTGCCTGCAGCAATTCCCTTGCTGCCTATCTGCATCAGGACTCCTGAAGGGTGCTGGGAGGGCCAGGTGGGCTGGGGACATCTGGGTTGTCCCCTATTCATATGCTGTGGGACATGGCAGCTCTCTGAATGAGCCTTCCTCCTCTGCGTGTTGCTGTCCAGCCCCAGCAGAAGCCAGTGCCCACGGGGGATGGTGGGAGTTCTGGGGAGCAGGGTGAGCCCATGCAGGGCTGTGCAGTGTGTGTGTGTGTGTGTGTGTGTGTTTGTGTGTGTGTGCCCCTGGAGGTGCATGCCAGGGGGATTTGGGCAGAGAAAGGTGTTTATTGGGGTACAAACGTGTCCAATGGATGGCAGGAGGAAGGGGTGTGTGTGTGGAGCAGTGGCCAGCAAGACCAAGGTGGGTCCATCAGCCCTGTCTCTGCTCTGCCCCAGGAGAAAGGCTCCTCTCCAGGTTGTCCCCCAGACACCTCATCCTGGCCCAGCTGGCAATGGAGTTTTATTGCTGCTCCTGAGAGCTGCTGTGGAGAGATCCTGGGAGGAGCTCCCAGCCCATCCATCACACATTGACATGGCATTTACAGAGAACCTGAAGCAAAAAATTCTCCCTGGGACATATGTGGTTGTCAGTGTCAAGGATGGGCTCAGCAAAATTCCTGTAACCCCTGCAATGTGCCTGCTTCCTTCTGGCACCCACAGGACCCCCCTTGGGCTGGCCCAAGGGCTGCCCTTTCCTGAGAAGGGGACCCCAAAGTCCCCTTGGCCACACTGCATTATGCCCATCTGCCAGCCTGGCCCATGTCACAGCTGGACAGGGGTGGGTGCAATCATGTTTGAGTGTCTCACCAGAACAGGCACAGCTCCCACAGCCTGGCTCTCGGGTGCCTGGGATTAGTGGGGCAGCAGTTTGCTTTTACAGACAGCGTGGTGGCATTTGGAGTGCTGCACCCGGCTGTGCTCCCCAGTACCAGACAGATGTTGGTTACTGGGCTGAGCCCAGGGAAGAGCTGTGGTTAAACCACTCATGAGAGAAGCTGTGCTCTCCACCCTTGGAGGTATCCCAAAGCCTGTGGGCTATAGCCCAGAGAATCCAGCTTTAGGTGCCCCTGCCTGAGCAAGGATGGCACTGGATCATCTCCAGAGGTTCTCCAACCTCAGAGAGCTCCGAGTCAGTCCTGAGAGTGTTGAGGCCTGGAACAATGGGGCAAATGTTCAAGGCCAGAGAACAAAGAGAAATAAGAATCCAGCTTTGTTTTCTTTTGGAAGCATCTCTAGTTGCAGAGGATGGACAGCAAAGAAGGGAAAACCTGGGTGGTGGTGGAAGATGGAAGAGAGCTAAAGTCCCAGACCTCCTTTAGCTGTCCAGCATCACCAGAGGACACCAAAGGGAAATGTGGCCTGTTCCCAAATAAAGCAGCAATTCAGGTGCAGTCTCATATTTCTCCACACATAAGCAGATGCTGGCAACAAAAAATATGATAAACAATATTTGTTTGTCCAAAATTTGACAATTTTTTCCATGAAGGGTGGTGGGATTCTGATGAAACCTGGTTTTATTGTGACATTTTGCTCTGTGAGAAAGCTCTTTTTGGCTGTGCCCAACACTGTGTGTTGCTCAGTAGAGCACAGACGGGCTGACAACAATTTGGCTGCTATAACTTCTAAAAATAAAAGCCATACTTTTTTCTTTCTTTTTTCCTCTCTGAAGAAATGTTGCAACATCACACCTTCTTCCCAGTACAAACTGTCAAACCTCTTCAGGCTGAGGGGCTGTGCATGACACTGAACTCCAAGATTGTGTCATTCTGGTTTTCTGCAGTATTTTGTTCTCAAAATGGGGTCTTTTCTCTGGTCTTGGCAGAAAAAAAAGGAGGAAATAAAAGGTCATGGGGTGGGTTCAAACACTTTTTGCTGTTTGGGGCTGCCCAGAGAGGAGCATTTGGGGGGCTCTTCTGGAATTGTCTGCTCTGTTGAGGAGGTGGAGCTGGAGCTCACCCCTCTGCTCTCTGGGGTAGGGGTGTTTCCTGGTGGTCTTTGCTGAACTGGTTTGAACTGGGAGCTCTATCCTGCAGCATGCCCCCTCACTGCAGCAGGGCAGCTGCCCAAGGCTCCCCTCGTGCTGCCCCAGGGCTGAGTGAGAGCTGACACTGCTGTTGGGCATTGCTCAACAGCCAGGAGAATTCAGAGTGGAGCAGCAGTGCATGGGCCAGAGTTAAATAACAATAAAAGATCATTTTCATCTGAATATGTATCTGTATATCTATATCTATTTAACAACACTTTACTCAAAGCCATACACCTCCCATCACCTGAAATGTCCAATTAAGAGGAATTGCTTTCACTTGTAGATGTTTTGAAGAAGCCTCTACCCTCCTTCCCAAGGGAAATGTGGCACTACTGAGTGTCAGACTGGGGTTGGAGGTCCCTGGTGTCTTGGGCATCCACAGAGGTGTTACCCCTGTGTTTGGACATGGACATGCCCACCAGTCATGCTGTAGGAAAACAAAAGGCATCCTGACCATGAGAACAGCCCTGCCACCCCCCCTGTCCCTGCTCTCACCCCCCCAGCTTTCCTTGGAGCACCTATTGCTCTCAGTTTTACCCATTTCCCACGTTTTCACTGATTGTACTTCACTGCCTGTTCCTAGGAATGCACCAGGGGCTTTGCATAATGAATCATATCCATAGTTTCTTCCTCCATTAGACCAAATACCCTGGCAAGGAGGGAAATTAGATCACCCTGACATAATTTTTTTCCTGGTAGAGTTGTGTTGGCTTGTTTTTATCCTTTATTTTTATCACATATTGGTACTTACAAATGGATTGTTCAATAATTTGTTCCTAAATTTTTCAAGGAACTGAAGCCAGCTTGGCTGATCTGTAACTCCCCAAACTCTTAATTTCCTTTATTTATATTTATTTTTCACAGAAAAAGTGCTTTTCCTGCACTTCTCCAGGATTCCCTAAGCCTTCAAAATTTGTCACAATCTGCGACTAATTGTTCAGAGGTTGCTTACATTTTCCAGGATGATTTCTCTTGTCTCCTGACCAGTCAGTGCACTGAGCTTCTCTCATTACTGTTGATGGCTCTGGGCACTGGTTAGAGGCTTGCACTGTGCAGCCAACGTGAGGAAGTCACTGTTTGTATTTCTGTGTCATCCCTTTGGTTCCTTCCATCACAAGACACGAATGCTGACTCATTTTTCTTTTCATTGCACTTCCAGTATATTTCTGGAACTTATTTCCTTTCCTTTTATGCCCTTCACTGGCTGTAACTCTCTCTGCTCCTTATCCTATCTCAGATTCTGCCCTCATGCACCTGAGCTTTCCCTTTATACTCACCCTTATACCCTCATTCCCATTTTTATAGGATTCCTTTTTGATTTTCAGGACACTAAAGTGCTCTTGATGCAGCAATATTGGCCTTTTACTGTTGTCCTGTGGTTCCCCTGCAGCAGGAAGTTTAGCTGCTGTGTGCCTCATATACTCTCTTTTAGTAACTTCCCCAGTCCAGTATTTTGGGATTTTTCCTTGAGATGTCCTCCTGAAGGATGCTGCTGGTGGAAAAGCATCCCTCCGAGTTTGTTCTGTTCATGTTTGTGCAGCCACCTGTCCTTTTGTGGATTCTCTTTTAATTTCAAAACCGATGAACTGCTCTTGGTGGTGGCTCTGCCCCACAGGGCCCAACTGGTCCTTCCATACTGATCAGAGGCTGGAAGAGCTGCACCCATCCTACCTCCCCAGAACAGCACTTTGGAATAAAAAAAGTATCCAGAGAACTTTCCAAATGATCTTTGGGTGGGCTGTGTCCTCCTGCATTTGTTTGTGTGATGGAATGTCAAAATGGGGTGGTGTAGACATAATTATTGCTGTTTATTCAGCCAAATACTCACTGAATGGAGCCTTAACTTGAGAATAATTGCAGATAAAATGAAGCTATATTTTTGATGAATAAATTGTTCTTCTTTCAAATGTGCTCAATTTGAGGTTTAGTGCTATGATAAATCTTCACTAACTTCTCTTCCTGAGAGAAGCAGCAGCAGGGAGGGAATGTGCCCAGCCCAATGTGGGACAGATGGTCCAAGCAGTGATCCTGCAGGGAAGTGAAGCCCCCTCCCTCTGCAGGGAGCAATGGGGACCTGCCAGGTCTGAGCCTGAACATGCTATGGGAAGGGAGAGTGGGAGGGCAGGAGAGATGGGTTAAAGAGTGGTTATCACCACAGGAAATGTAACCCAAAATGCCACACTTGTTCTCTAGCGAGAGTCAGTCTGCCCACTCATCCCTCCCTCCCTCCCTCCCTCCCTCCTCCATCCATCCATGAACTGGGTTTGCATGGCCAGGTTTTGGTACCAGGGAGGCTCCAGGGGTGGCTGCTCTGAGAAGCTGCTGGAAGCCTCCTCCATGTCCAGCAGAGCCAATCCCAGCTGACTCCAGGATGGACCCACCACTGACCAAGGCCGAGCCCAGTGGTGACAGTGGTAGCAGGGCTTGTGACCCTGTGGGTGACCCTCAGAGAGCAGCCTGATCCTGAAGGACTGACCTGGTGGAGGAGCCCACGCTGGAGCAGGGGAGGAGTGTCGGGTCCTCCCCCTGGGGAGGAAGTGGTGGCAGAGGCAATGGGAGACCCAGTGTATGGGGACCACAACCCCATCCCCCTGCACTGCTGGGGGGAGACAGGTGTAGAAATTGGGTGTGAAGTTGAGCCCAGGAAGAAAGGAGGGGTTGGTAGAAGGTTTAAGATTTGGATTTATTTCTTATTGCTCTACTCTGATTTGATTTGCAATAAATCAAATTTTCCCCAATCAAGTCTGTTTTGCCTGTGATGATGATGGGTAGGTGATCTCTCCTTGCCTTTGTCTTAACCCAGAAGCCTTTTGTTGTATTTCCTGTTCCCTGTCCCGCTGAGGAGGGCAGTGATGGAGAGGTTTTGGTGGGCACCTGGTGCCCAGATGGAGGCAACCCACCACAATCTACTGCCTGTAATGGTGGGGAGTGGGAAAAGGGACTGTGCATCCTGCAAAATTCTTGGAGGCAAGGAGGCACTGTCCATCTGCAGGGCTATGGGAGTCCAGAGAGGCCGCAGATGCAGCCCTGTGCAGCAGGCAGGGGATGGTCAGCAGGAGGCTGGATTGGGACAAGGACTCAGCCATGGGCTGGGAGATGGAGGGCAGCCAGAAACTGTGGGCAGTCAGAAGAACCAGAAGACAATTTCACATCCCAAAATGTGAAACTGCGTTCTGTGTTACTCTGTGCAAATTTTTCTGCAAGTTTGTGGCCTCTGCAATCGATACTTAATGAATACCTCACAAAACATAATGCAGTAGCCCACTGGCTACAAAGTCATCACCAGGCCCGCCATGTCCTCGGGGCAGTGGGGACTGTTCTGATGGGAAGGTTCTTCAGCCTTTTTCACTCCACAGCCTTATTAGTTCTGCCCATCCTCTGTGACCACTGGATCAAGACTGGGGAGCAAAGGTCAGGCCCCATGGGGACTGTGCCAGCCCAGAGAGGGGCTGGAGGGGACACTGCCCTGCTGGCAGGGGTGGCAATGCAAACCATTGTGAACTGTCATGTCCTGCCTCTCGCATCTCTGCCAATCTCTTCTCTCTGACCTGAGAGAAGAGCAGGCCCTGCCCTTTGTCTGGCACAGAGTGGACAGCGTGGGACCCAGGGCCAGCAGTATGGACCTATCTGGGGACATCTGCTTGTGCCACCAGGGAGAGCAGGACTGGCCCCTGACCCAGTGGGCTGCGAGGGCTGCCCAGTCCTGCCCTGGGAACAGCAGTGGCTCAGAGAGCCACCCATCACATATGTGACCTCAAAAGGGAAACGCTAAGCTGCTCTGCTTTGGGAGAAGCTTAGCACTTAAAGCTGATTTCAACAGCTTCTGCCTAAAGTTTTAAGACCTGTCACTAATCAGCAGCTGTTTTATGGCTGTTGTAAAAGATCAGAAAAAAATAAAGAAATCTCCTGAAGTTGGGGGAGCGCTTCCCAGCTCCTGCATCCATCACGGCCGTGCCGACATTTACGAGCACAGGGAGCCATAAATCCACACGGGGCTGACATCGGCCGGGACTCGGTGCTGAAGGGGAAGTGTTGTGTCTGAATCTGTGTCCTGCCCTGGGAGAAACTTTATTAATGCTTTGCACAGTGAGACAGCCAAGCCCTGGGACATTCATTCCCAGATTTTGCAGGCTCTCCTGCCTGCTCCTGCCACAGCCTGGCACTCCTGGTGAAGTTTTATGCCCCTGAGCCTCCTTTGGGCAGGAGACCCAGGTGTTTTTTTGGGAGGGGAGCAGGAGATGGCACATTTTGCTGTGATTTTGGTTACTCTCCTGCCTCCTCTGGTTTGTGGAGCAGTAGTGGTGCAAACTGCCTCTCTCCTCACACTTGGAATTGAATGGTTCAGGGGAGTCCTTGGTGCATAACTGCTAGATTGCTGGACAGAACTGCTCTGACCCAGGTTCTGGGATGCTCTGCAATGTAAGGAAAATCACCTTCAGGAGATGGCTGTGGTCTGAGTTGTCTCTTTTCAGACTACAAACACTTCTGTGGATAGAAGGTGCAGGCACTGCTGCCACTGGAACTCACTGAGGAAGGGCTCCTGACCCTGCACTCCAGGCTTGTAGTAGAACTCAGCCCAAGGGTGGGTTTGTGGGCAGCAAAATTGTCCTGGCTCCTGTCTTTGGGCACAGCTGGGGCACTGGGTGCTGCATCAGGGAGTGGAGGAGGAGCTAGAGCAATCTCATCCGGCCCCTGGTGCTGGACATGTCTGTGGGTCTGCTCAGCCTGGCGCAAACCTGAGCTGAGTCTGTTGGCAGCAGAGACCAGAGCCAGCCACCTCCCCTGCTGTTGGCAGCTGTCCCAGAGCACTCTGTGGGTGCATAAGCCTTGTGCATGGTGGTTATCACCCACCCTGGCCAATCCCCTTCTTTGAGTGCAGCAGCTTTGTCCTTTCCCTGCCAGCCACAGAGCAGGAGCAGGAATGAGCATGGGGCAGCTGAAGTGAGGGGAAGTCAAGGGGATGCTGCATCCCCAGCCTGCTGAGCACAAGCAGAACGAGGTGCCTGTGGAAACCAGAGACATGTGGCAAGGATACCTTGGCCACCACCAAGGCAATGTGCTTGCTCAGCAGCCCTGCTTCCAGGGCAGGACCTCACTCCATTGCCTGGGAAAATATTTCCTTTGTAAACCTAAGGAAACGATGTGTGTGTGTGTCCAGGGGAGAGGCCTGAGCTGTCCCCAGCTACCGCCTTACTCTGCTCACACATAAATTGACATCTTGTAGGAGAGCTGTCCAGAATACTGAGTAATTATAGCTCACCCTGAATCACAGAGCAATGTGGGCACAGCAGCTCTTTTACAAATCACTGCAAAGGCCTTACAGATTAAATCTTTCTTCCCCCTGTTAAAGGCCTGCATTTGTGCTGTAAACAGTAAAAATAGCAAGTGCTGTTATTAACGAGGATGTGCCGCAACTGCTGACTCGAAGGCACAGCTTGTCTCCATATGGCCATTACAGTTGAAGGACAAAACCAATATTTTATGTTTCTCACAGTTATTGTTCATCAAATGTTTATGAAAACGCATAATGACTGTGTATGATGAGCACGCTTTCCAATAACAGGAGTGAGATGAGGACCCGTGTGAATTTCCAATCCAAGTAATAAAGACCACTAAATTAATAGCTTAATTACATGATAAATTTAAAAACATTTTCTAGAATGCATTTTATTTTTATTTAGCCTAATAACATGTTTAGCTGCTGTCTTTCTGGGATTTGTGTAATAAACCTGCAGCAGTGGTGAAGCTTCTCTGAGTCTTAGTTTGTAATTTTATTGCTGTTCTGGAGGATGCTGAGGGTGGGGTCTGCTGCTGTGCAGGCCCCCTGCACTCACCAGGCTGGGCTGTGTGATCACTGACAGGTTCCAAGAGGACTCTGAGTTCCTGCTCCCAGAAATGCTGAATGCATTATGGTGTCCATTTCTGTCCAGTAGGACCTGCGTGGGTTTATTCTCCTATTCACACCCTCTGAGGTGTTTCCCACTAACTCAGGGTCCTGCAGAGGCTCTGCAAGTGAGATTCAATAGTGCATCTCTCAAGCAAACAATTGCTGTTAATTCCCTTCCCCTGCTCACTACAGCTGTCCAGTTTTGTGCCAAGTCCCTGTGATGCCATTCCCAGCTCTGAGTAAGAGACTGGATCCTCTGGCTGAGGACGGCATCCCCACTTTGTCAGGGGTGTTGGTGCAGGAAGGGCAGAGTGGCTGGAAAAGCTGTCTTGGCCTGGGCAGTGAGGGGCAGGGCCCCCAGTGAGCTGCCTGCAGAGCAGGAGCCCTCGCTTTGGGAGAGCTGCATTGGTGAGAGACAGGAATTTGGGTGAGAGCAGCACACAGAGAAGAGCCCGTGGTACAAATAGTCACTAGTGTGAGTCAGACCAGAAATAAAAGATGTGCATGAACAGCTTAATTAACGATCTATTAATGTCAGTGATAATCTCCTCCCAGGGAGCTGCCAGGGAGCCTTGGACCTCTGCCCCACTGTGCTTTGAGGTCTGTGGATAGGGGGGCTGAGAGATGGTGGGAGCCTAATCCTGCAGGTTTGAGGTGTGTCAGGGCTGCTGGGGCTGTGATCCTTCCTCCACATCTTCTTCCCTTGGCTCTGCCCCGTCCTCATCCCCTTGAAGCCTCATGCCCCCGTGAACCTCCAGTTCTTCCTGCATATCCCTCGTGGTGCCTGCTCACCCAAAAAACCAGTGCTCACACCATGGCTCAAGAAAACTCACTGGGAATGGTCTTGTAGAAGTTTTGGGAACAGCCTGTGGTGTCCCATCACTGTCCTCTCACAGATTGGCTCCTGGCTTGGCCTGTGCACATCACTTTGGAAAACTGGGGCAATTTCTCTCCAAATCCATGAGAGAAACCAACAGCTGGGCTGTTTTCTCTCCCTCTGCCGGCTGAACTATCAATGGAAATGTTCCTGCATGCAGTTAATGTGTCAGGCAGGGAGATTTGAGGCTTGTGCTCCTCACAGATCTGCAGAGCACTCTTGGCTACGGGTATGTCAGTAACAACCAATGCCCCACAACAGCAGCAGGGCCTTGTAGCAGCTTCTGAGAGGCATCATGCAATTAGCTGAAACTTCTGTAAACTATAAATATATAATTAGAGTCTGTCTAACAAGTTATAGTGGTGGAGGGGGGTGTGTGTGCACAGTTCCTGGCACAAACTCCTCCCTTGCTGAGAGCAGCACATTTCAGTGGTATTGCAGCATTTATGTCCCACTTAATATTCCACTTGCAAAAAGGTGTTTTATTAAATGACAATTTGAAACTTAATTGTATTAATTTTCCATTGATTGCATTTCTAATTCTAAATGAACTCATTGGCAACTCACTTCCCTGCTGCATGTTGAATTCATATCAACAGTTGATATAGTTGCAAACACAACATGGAAGGAGTCACAGGTTTGTCACCTGCCTGTCACCCACTCCTGCAGGTGCTGAATACTCACCCTTTGCAACCAAAGAACAGGGCCAAGGCTTTTGCTGCGCAGGGGAGGATGCTCTTGGGGGCTTCCATCCAGTCAGGGCTCTTGGCCTGACCTTGGCTCTTGACTCTTGGTCCTTTGCTTGTTGAGATCCTGTTGGAGGCTCATGAGTCATGCCAGACATGTCAGGCTGGTCACAAATAGTCCCCCTCAGCAGGTGTGAGGGTCTCAGAAATGGTGTACACTGCCCCATGATTGCTCCAGGGATGGCTGAGCCCCTAAATGAAGCAAGAAGTGTTGTTGGCCAGGACCTTCTTTGTGTCCCTGCGTTTCTCTTCTGTGCTTTACCATGGGGCTGTTGCTCTCTATCCATGGCCACTACCAGCCTTGAACCCTTTCAGGCCCTGCTGCCCTGGTGGTACTCCCATGTGTGCAAGCACTGGGGTGCACAGTGCCTGTACAGGTGGGTGCACAGAAGGGTGGGATGGACTGTGAAGACCCAGTGAAGGGACCACAGCTCCTCTGCCATCAGCCACAGCCGCTGCTCCCTCTCTTGGTCCTTCTATGCCACCTGCCCCTGACTAGGGATGTCCTTGTCACCAGGAGCTGTCCTGGATCAGTAGCCCTGCCTGGTGAACTGGACTCTCTGGGGTAAGATCCATGATATGGGAGGATCTGTGACATAGCTGAAATTCCCTCCTGCCAGCACAAGAATGAGCCCAGATGTTTCTCCAAAGGTCTTTGAGGTGTGGAATGTGCTGTGCAGTCCCTGCCCCTCAATACTCTCATGTCCCCTGATGCTGGATCCAGAAGATGAGCTGAAGAACAATCACCAACACCTTCTTCATTCCTAATCTATCCAGGGGCTACTCCAGAAGCTCCTGTGACTGGGGAAAGGGGAGGTTCTCAAAAAGAACCATTTGCAGGTACCAAGCAAGGACATTGCTGAGTCCATGAGCATCACCATGGACTGTTGGTGCTCTGCTGCCCTGGACCCACCGCTTCCCCCCAGCCCCAAATCCTTTTCCTCCTAACGAAAACAAAGAGTGTGGCTCACTTAGGAACACTCATGCTCTGATTCACACTCCCACAGAGGCTTCTTCATCCACACCAGGTATGAGCAGAGGCATGGGCAGGTCCCTGGTCCCAGTTTGCTGGATGGGTGGGGTGGTGGTGGGAACCTGCAGGGAAGATGGGAGCTGTCTAGTGGCCAGAATGAGATGGTGGCCTTTCCTTCAAATGAACATGGGACACTGTTGGCTGGGGGACGGTGGGATAACAGCCCATGTGCAGAGCGGGCACATGGAGAGGTCCAGCAGCAGGGGTGGCTGCCCTTGGCCCTATGGACTGGAATGGCCAGAGGAGCTGGGCAATGTCCTTGCCCAGGAATGACCACAGGTACAAAGTGTCCTTGCCCAGGAATGACCATGGGAGCTGGGCAATGTCCTTGCCCCAGGCACTGTGTCCCTGCTGCTGCTGCACCCAAGCTCAGCATCTCTGCTGTACACGGCCATCATCACTTTTATAGGCACTACAGCAGCCATTGCTTTATTCGAACAGAGGCTTCTTATGGTTTAGTATCATTAAATACAGATGCAACTTGTGTTCCTAAAGCCATAATGCCCCTTCCTGTTACGGCCTCACAATTAACTGGGCTATAAAGCTTTCAAACATATTGCAGGCACTAATTCAAGTGGATGGTGAAGAAACATGGTTTTATTGGGCAATTACAGTGCTTGGAACATGTTCCAGTCTACAGGGTACCTTCCCAATAGGAACAGAGGCTGCCAGGCCATGTCACTGAGAAAGGTCCAAAGGTGGCATCCAAATGGCTGCATCTCCAGGCTGCAGGGATGGTTTTATTTACATCTTAATAAAAAGTTCTCCAGGAGTGATGAGAGCTGCATGATCTGTGCAAGTTGGGCTGGACCATCTCCTCTGCACCTCTGCTCTGCTGCTGCCCAGCCACCCCCACCTTGCTGCTGCTGCCAATCTGCTCATCCTGCTGCTCCCAGTTCAGCTTCAGGTTCCTGGGCTATGCCCTCTACACTCAGCCCACACCCAGTGTTTTGGTCTCTGGAGAGCTGGGTGGAGAACCCCTCCATTCTCCTGCTCCTGGCCTGCTCTGGGGGTGCTCAGGTTTCTGGGCAGGAGAGCAGTGGGGACACAGCAGCTCTCAGGGTCTTGATCTCATGTATGGGGCTCTGTCCTGGCTAAGGGTTTGCTGGGAAGGGGTGAAGAAAGGTGCTGAGCTGAGTGGTCCTGGGCTGCTAGGGGAATAGGAGAGCCTGAGAAGCTGTGAGGGCTCCTGTGAGGGATCATTGCTCTGATGGCTCCCAGGTAGGAGAGGGTCCTTATCTCCTGATGCACCTGCAGACTGCCCCAGGGACAGGTCCCTCAGTGCCTTTGCTCCTGGCATGGGAGACACATGGATGACATGACACGAACCAGAACTTGTGGGTGTGTGAGTGGACAGGACATGAGAGCAGAGTTTCTACAGCTACACTGAGCGCAGAGCTCTCTGTGGGGAACAACCTCTCACCAAGAGTCCCTTCTCATCCCTGCAGGCCCTTGGAAAGGGGAATCTAAACACTGTGAGCAAAATGCCACATGGGATGGGACTGGGCAGGCACAAGACAGCCAAAGGCAAGTGGCCATGCCCTTTCAGCCCATTCAACTGGCCCTGCTCTGGGGCTGTGCAGAAGCCATGTGGTTTTGTGGATGACTCGCATCTGCTGGAGCAGTCAGAGGGTGTCAGCTAGGAGCTGATGGGACATCTGGGACACAGGTGACAGTACAAAGAGGGGCTGGCTGCTCTTGCTGTACTGTCACAGCTGCTGGTTCCAGTTGCACCCAGAGAAGCATCGGGGAAAACTTGCTTTTTGGTTCTTTGCAAGGTCAACCAAGACACTGTTCACTTCCTAGGAAATTCCCTGGCTGGCAGAAATGGTTCAAAGCCAAATGGACAGACCAGGGTGTGAGCACCCACTGTGGTCCCATGGAGACCTTCCACTTTCCAGGAAGAGGCACAACACTGAGAATTCCCTGTGCCGTTCAAGGATGAAGCCCTCAGTCTGGGGCAGGAGAATAAAGCCCCCAGTCACTGACTGACCCCCCTGTGGCTTCCCTTGCTTGGCAAGACTATTTTCCTGCCTCTTGTCAAGAGATGTTTTTTCTGTGGTGTTCACCTCCCCATGGAACATAAATCCACTCCCACCCTGGTGCTGCCTGAGCCTCGAGCTGGCAGTGGCTGCCTTTTGCTGCTGATGGCCGTGGGTGATGCAAGCGACCTTGCTGAGAGCAGTGAGGGGACAATCTGTCCAGAGAATGATTTTCTCTTCTCTTCCCAGAAAAAGGGTCATTTCCTCGGTGTGGAGAAGGGAGTGGACACTCCTCACTCCCAGCAGCCTGTGCTGGTGCCAGCTCAGCCCTCCCCCTGTCCTCAGGTGGGAGCAGAGGCTTCCTGCATATCTGCAACCATCCAGTCCTGGGGCTATGTGAGAGCAGGACCCAGACAGCAGCTGGGCAATTCTTCCCTGCCCCAGGGTCAGGGATGCTGTGTGCCACAGAACATCTGGGGTAAGGAATGGGATGGAGCCTGTTCAGCATCTCCTTGACAAAGCTGTGCCAAAGGCAGCAAATACTCGAGCATTCCCAGGGTGCAGGAATGGTGTTCTTGTCTCCATGCTCCTGGATGGCCATCCCCACCAGAGTGCTTTGCCATCCTGCACAGAATGATGCCTCCTAGGACGATGGCTCAAGGGAAGGAGGGAAAGAACTGCTCCCATGTCACCTCTAGTGACCTCTGATTAGTGGCAGTGACCTCTGCCAGGGCAGGGCCCAAGGAATAATCCCCTCCAGATGTCCCTCGTGCACAAGAGGTGCTTCATCCTGTTTGCTGTATGGAAGCCCTGGTGACATGAGGTGAGGATGCTCAGCAGGCCTCAAAGGAAAAACGTTCACTGCTGAGCACCCTCAGTGAGTCTCAGCCGGGGAGGTTTTCCTGGTTGTCCCTGGAGGTCCCTCACAGCAGCAGCACAGGTGGCCATGGCCAGGAGCTGCTGGAGGGCTGGGAACAGATGCTGCTGCCAGCAGGACTCTGTGACACTCCTGAGCCCAAAGGCAAGTAGGAGTGGGGCTTTGGTTTGGGAATTTCTCTGGAGTTAATAACCACATTCATGAAGGAAATTGGAGTCAGATATTCCCTCTTGAAAATGATACATGGCCCAGACTGGGAGTAAGAGCAGACTATATTCATAGTCCTTTTTACTTTTTCCCCCATTTGGAAATGGAGAAGATTTGTTAAGTCTTGAAGGAAAATGTGCTATAATAGCACATTTTTGTATTCTTGTTTATCCTTGATATGACTGCTTCTTTCATGGTGTTACGTTCAAGAAATGACTTCTCACTTATCCTTTTCTCTCTGGAGGGAAAGGTCATATCCCTCACAAATGGGAAAACTAATTAGAGAAGTAATTCAGCAGTTCCCTGATAGGTCAGATATCAGAAATAAATATAGAGGTTAATGGATTATTATGACAGTAGTCTTTGCCCCTTTAGTGAGTTGTCATGAAAACATGTTGTATTAAGAGAAGATTAATTTCATCTCCCAGTGGTGGGGCAGAGGGGCTGCAGCCACTCAGGGAGTCCTGACCCAGCCTGCACAGCTGGGAGCCTCCCAGAGCCTCCCCTGCAGCCCTGGGGAACAGCACTGCAGGGTCCCATGGCTGGGCAGCAGAGCCTGCTTGAGAAGAGATGTGGAATCATGGAATTATAAAATCCTTAAGGCTGGAAAAGCTCTGTAAGATCAACCACTGAGTCCAACCACTAACCTAGCACCACTGACCCATGTCCCCAAGTGATACATCTCTATGTCTTGTAAATCCCTCCTGGGGTGGGCCCTCCACCACTGCCCTGGGCAGCTGTGCCAATGCCTGACCACCCTTGTAATGGAAAAATTTCCCCAATTTTTCCCCAATGGAAAAATTTCCCCAATTGTGTTAGACTGGACA
Source organism: Setophaga petechia (assembly GCA_024362935.1). NCBI lineage: Eukaryota > Metazoa > Chordata > Aves > Passeriformes > Parulidae > Setophaga > Setophaga petechia. Next base: position 2,480,526 of record JANCRA010000021.1, read on the forward strand.
CTGATTGAGTCCAGTCTAACACGATCTCTAATCCCTGGCCCAGCCTGAGGCCGTTCCCTCTGCTCCTGTCCCTGTTCCCTGGAGCACAGCCCGACCCCCCCGGCTGTCCCCTCCTGGCAGGAGCTGTGCAGAGCCACAAGGGCCCCCTGAGCCTCCTTTGCTCCAGGCTGAGCCCCTTCCCAGCTCCCTCAGCCTCTCCTGGGGTTCCAGCCCCTTCCCAGCTCCGTTCCCTGCCCTGGACACATGAGCAGCGTGAACAAGTGGATATTGCCTTCCCCCAAACTTCTGCAAAGGGTGCAGCTGATTCACAGAGAAGGAGAAGCAAAGCCCCACATCACCAACCATGAGCCTACTCGAGATCTTTTCAAACATCTGCTGGGTTTAGGCACATGCCAGGGAAGGCTCCACCAAGCAGCAGCTCTGGACATTGCCTCCCACAGCTCTGCACTCTCAAGGATGCGCTGCCACCTCAGTACTTGCCTATAAATTCTCTTTCCTGCCTGGGAGTGGGCTGAGGAGGCTCCTGGAGCTGGTGTGGTGTTCAGAGGATCGTTGGGTGTTTGGTGCTGCCTGGGATCCTTGAGTTGAAAGCCCAGCGTTGGTGAGTCCCCCACAACCCTGAGCCCAAGGGGCAGGAGCAGGGGCACCTTCCTGTGACAGCATCCTATGGGTGGGAAGGCAAAAAGTTCCTCCAGGAGCTGGAGCCCGGTGGGGCGGCGAAGGACACTCACATTGTAGCTATTTACTGCTTGCAAATGAGCCACAGCCTTGGAAACGTTCACAGGAACGACTTCAAGTAACAAACTCTTTTGAGAAAGCCACAATCTGCTCATGGCTAATTTGAGAGCAGAAAGAGAAGAGGGCTGGGGCATGTGATGAATTATTCACAGGGTGCCGGAGGGGGTGCAGGAGGCCTGTGGGGCAGAGAGTGATGCATCCACAGCTTGGGCTCTGCAGCTTCGGGTGGGGTGTAGCCTGAACTGCCCCCGGGTCTGAAAGCAAATTCCTGCCCTTATTCTTGAAATGGGGAGAAACAAGTGAAATACTGGGCTGGCAAAGGCAAGTTCAGGCTGTGAGATGCCTGTGTGTGTGCACAAATGACTGCAGTCAGCAGGCAGGTTACACCTGGGGGAGAGTGGATAATGTGCTTTAGGTCCTTCTCAAGTGAGAACAAACCCTGCCCCAGCCCAGGAGTGGCTGAGCAACCATCCTGAAGAGCAGGGTGTACAGCAGATGGGTGTGCCATGGTCTCAACAGGTCCTGGCACTGCTGGTGCTTCATCTGTGACCTGCCTGGCCAGGATAATTGTGGGCATTGAATTGTCTAAAGGCAGCTCTAAAACTACACAAGAACCCAGGAGCAGGAGAGAGAAAGGGGGACAGTGTAGGAGGACAGATTGGGACTGACAGGGATACTGGAGGCTGAGGTGAAGCTGGGCTGGCAAGGAAGGAGTGGGGGGAATGTGCAGGGGAGGTGGAGGGGCCAAGGTTTTTGATCTGTTCAGTAAACCTGGCCCTAGGACCCATAGCCACGGGCAGCAGACTGTTCAAACAGTCACTTCTTTTTTCATGGGATTGGGCACAACAATTGTCCAGACTATCCCACAAAGGGGTCACCCACAGGGTGAGAGGCTTCTGGATCATCATGGTCCTGCCTGGCAAAAAACTGTCCTTGAGCTGGAGCTGTGCAGACAAGGTCAGCTGCTTCCCAGTGGCCTTGAAAAGCCCAGGATTTCCCCGAAGTGGAGATCAGCAGGAGCAGATATACCCTTGGGCACAGAGCAGATTGGGAAGTTAGACATCTCCAGTATCTGTCTGGCCAGTGCTGCTGGGGGCTTAGTGCTCAGTCAGCTCTGAGAACAAACATTTTTGGACAGAAGTGACAAGAAAATCAAATCCTTAAGCTAAAGATAGTCCAGGTGAAGCAATAAAGTGTTATTTTCTCATTTAAGAGGTTTTTAAAGAATCTGCATGGTTCCTGTGGATGAAATGGAATGGGAAAGAGGGTGATCACTCCCTAGCCCTGTGCTTTGAGCAGTCCCCTCCTACAAATGCCATCTCTGTCCTCCAGCTCCTGTGCACTGGATCTGGCTTTTCCCTTTCTTTCTGAGTGCCAGTTGGAGGCAGTTTCCTTGCCGCAGGGCTCAGGAATGGGAGCCTCCATTAACCTGCCCCGTGCCTCTGGGAGGCGGCACTGGCCCTGCCTGACCCTGCTGTTTGTCATGGCTTTGTCATTTAATTTGAATTTATTGATTTGTTTGTCACAGTCTGGGATCAATCACTGTGGTGATTGAGATCCAGAGCTTGGGAGGCACTGCTGACCTGCTCCTCCTGCTCCTCCTGCTCCTCCTGGCCAACCTGGAGCAAACCTCAGAGCCCCAGAGCCTGTGGATGGCTGTGAGGAGACTGGAACTCACACTGCCCACACGGCCAGGCTGTGGCTCTGGGAGGGACTGGGTGACAATGTCCTCTGCAGGCATGTGAGGAAGGCAGCCAAGTGGTGACTAATTAATAAGTGACACTTGCAGGCAGAGCTCTGATATCTAAAAGCACTTTTGTATCTCAGCAGTGTTTTCTGAGTGATGGAAGGAGCAGTGAGGAGCATTAGGGTAGGGAGTGCTCCATGAAATGAACCTTCTCAGGACAGGAGCAATCCTGTTGTGGGGACGGACGTCTCCTATCAGAGGGCAGAAAGTGCCCCTGTGAGCTCCGGATGCTCCTGGAAGGTGAGAGATGTGGTCCTGCTGCAGGGCTGCAGAGGCCTCCTGCTGTGGGTTTGCTGTGAGGGTGGAGAGCCCTTGGAACAAGCAGTACAGAGCAGCTGTGGCTGCCCCATTCCTGGAAGTGTCCCAGGCCAGGTTGGACGGGGCTTGGAGCAGCCTGGGATAGTGGAAGGTGTCCCTGCCCATGGCAGGGGATCAGACTAAGCCTTCAAAGGCCCCTTCCAACCCATAACACTCCGTGGTTCTGCTGCAGCCCCTGGGCTTGGCTGTGAGAAGTAATGCAGAAGGATCTGCCAAGGGCTCATCCCTTGAGCCACATTGCTTTGTCATCATTTGCTTCAAGTCTGTGCTCTCCAGACCTCAGGCTGGATGGAGCCTGTGACCCAAAATCCAGCGTCAGCCTGGCTCCAGCAGCAGGCTGGGTGTGTCCACAGTGCTCAGAACCCTCCTGTCCCATCATTCTGTAGGTGCTGTGCATGAAGGGTCAGTGTGCTGGATGCTGGGCACCACACCCCTCAGAGCATGGTCCTGCTGGATGCCCTCTCCTCCAGGATGAAGGGGACATGGCCAGATGCTGCAGGAGAAGGTGCAGTGCCAGGGGTTGCATGTGAGGGATAATTCTGTTTCTGAGAGCTGGAGACTGGCTTCCTCCCAAGGTACCAGGCAGAGTCTCTGCCAGAGCTGCTGCTGTGCTCAGCAGCACGTGAATAATCTTGTTACCAGTGTAGATGTACAAGATCTGCTTCTGTCTCACTAAATTCTGAGACCAAAGTGTCTTCAGGTACTGGGAGGCCCATAGGCACCTTCTGCAAAGAAGTTCCCTCTCCCCATGGGAGCTGTTGCTTTCCAGATTCACTGGGTGTCCTTAGATTTGAGGCAGGGAGAACAGATGCTGTGAGTTGCTCTCTTCTAGATCGTTTATCACATCCTTGGGCCCCTCTGGCCTGTGCCTTCTCCAAAAAGCACTCACAGGCTGTCTGACCTTTCTTACAGCAGAGGTGCTCCAGGCCCCAGGCTCTGCTTGACATTCTCCAGGAGCAGTTCAGCTCTGCCACTTTCTTCCAGTGGTTCCATTTTCCTGATTTAAACCACATCATCAGCACGAACTGAGATTTCAACCATCTGCATTGGTTCTCCGACCATGGAGGGGCATCACACGCAGATTCCTTCATGGCAGGTGCCCTTGGGCTCCTGTTTTCTGGGTAGGGTTGTCGTGAGGCCATGCACCCCTTCCACCCCACCAGAGCACCATCATGCTCAGCTTGCATGGCTGGAACATCCCCAGGGAAGTTCGAGCTCCTTGGCCAGGACAGGACACCCGGAGGGGCTGCTGCTTGTGGGCAGCACCAGGTTTGTCACAGGGTGATGCTGCTGGGAGCAGCAGAGAGATTTGCTGAGCAAAACCAAGACTGGACTACAGGCAAAGCTCCAGTGTGGATACTGCTGGAGGTGCTGATCCACAGGGAGGTGGGCACCAGCTTCCCACCCTTGCTGGGAGAGCTGGGCCCGTGGAGAACAGGGACACCTGAGGCACATCAGTGTTGCTCTGGAAGGAGGCTGCAGCAGAGGGATTTTGCTGAATGCTCACTGTTTGCTGGGAGATAAGGCTACTGGGAGCTAAAAACACAGAAAGTGCTCTGATAGCTGAGCTTTCTGCAAATATTTGGTGAGTGCATTTGACTCCCTGTGAACAGAGACCCCCAGTGTGCTCTGTCTGTACTGGAGAGATTGTTTTCCAGGCTCTCAGGGGAATCCTGGTTGTCATCTCCATCTGGAGCTGTCTTCAGTCTTGAGCTCTTGGCCCCAGCTCACATCTGCTTTGGTCTTGACCCAGCCTGGGGCTGACCCAGCAGATGGGAAGTTCCAATCACCAGAGAGGGAAGCTTGCTGTGCCCCCCTGGCCAGGAGCTGGGATGCAGCAATTCCTGATGAACTATTCCAGTGCTCTGTCTGGTGACAGGGACACCTGTTCCTGTCCCTCTGCTGTGATGTAAAGCCAGGCTGGTCCAGAAGGGAGTCCAGGGCAGGGCAAGACATGCAGAGCATGCAGACAGGGGTTTGTGTGCCATTATGAGACCCCTTAGGTGTATTCTAGTCCTTGCTCAATCTTTGCTCTCTTCTCCAGCATCATCCTGGCTGTGAGGAGAGCTGCCCCCAGAGCTACACATCTGGCCGCCCCTCAGCTCTCTCAGGCTGTTTCTCCTGCCCTCCTGTTAGTCCAGCTGGTGTCTCATGTGATGGCCTTCAGGACAGAGACCTCTGGCTGGTCCCAGAGGTCCTGCTGCTCTCAGGCTCTCTAGACCTCACCTCTCCCTCTGCTTCTGACCTGACAGATCCCTGACTCAGGCTCTCATCCTGGGATGCAGCCTGGCTCCAGAGGGGGCTTCTCACTGATGTCATATCTAGAGATGGCAGCATTAACCTTTGCTGTCCTATGGCAAATTAATTTAATTGATTGAGGCTTCTGCTGTCATCTGGGGTGCAGCAGGCTCTGGAGGCATGGCCCCACCTGAGTGGGGCAGATGCTCTGAGTGCAGGGGCAGCCCATCCCTGGGGAGAGTTTGGGGTGACAAGTCCCTGCTCAGCTGTCACTGCCCTCAGCAGGTGCCTGAGGAGGCTGCCCATCTGCTTGCTGGTAGGCTTGCCTGAGTGGATCTGCACAAGATGCCTTATTTTCTTGGAGAAAAATACAATTATGAATGGGACTTTGGCCTCTAAGCTGTGGTGAACAGTAATTTCTTTAAGAGATAGGGGGGTTTCTCCAAGGAGTTTGTCCTGGAGGAGTGGTGAGGCTTTGTTGGGCAGGAATCCTCGTAAGCAAAGTGTTCCCAGCAGGAGAGTAGAAACAAGTGAGACAAATTCAAGCGAGGATCCTCGTGCCTTCCTGGTCTCCAGCAAGTCACAGCCTATTGCATTTCACCCACCCAGGGCTCCTACAGAGCTGTGTCACTTGCTTTCAGCTCAGCACCCGCAGGACAGGCAGAGGAAGCTCCTGCTTCCCTCTGCCCTCACTGGGACATTTCTCCACAGTTAAAGCTCTGCCAGCACCGAGTGTCTCCTTCACAGGGAGGTGTTTGTGTGGGATGGCTGAACCAGCCCACAGAGTTTCCGTTTATCATTGATCAGGACAGACATGTGGACCTCCCTTCATTCCCACCCCTCTCAGCCTGAGCCCCATGCAGCCGGGCTGGGCTCACAGCACACAGAGGGGACATCGCTGCTCTCCTCTGTCCCACTCCGAGCACTCACAGCCACAGAGCCCAGCTCCAGCCCTTTGGGACTCTTTGATGAAGCACTGGGCTGTAACACAACTCATGGGAGAGGGTTCAGTCTGTCCCCAGCCCTGCTGACAGCTCCATGGGATTTATCAATCTCTCCATGCTTTGTGTCAGACACAGATTTCCTATGAATGATTTTTTAATATGTCTGTTTGAATCACTGATGAAAATATTGACTAGTCTGAGCCTCTTGCTCCAAAACATTATGAGAAACACAGATTTAATGACAGCTCCCCAACAGGGGCTGCTGCCTGGGCTCTTCCCTGGCTCCCAGTCTCACGTGTGTCTCCCAGATGCAGAGTGCTCATTTCTAATCAGCCGTGCAGCTCCGAGTCGGGCACATTCCACAGGCTGGAGCACATCACATCTGTTCAGCCACTGCCAGCAGCCACGCAGGGCATCTCCTCTGTGAGTGAAATGAAGGCTGACAAGACCTCTTTTCCATAAAAAAATTGATTGGCATAAATCCTCCAACTGCCTTTCAGCTGCCTCCTGGATCCCTTTCCTTTGCCTTTGCCTGTGCCTGGTGCTCAGGAGGAGCCTCACCCTGCTGCCATCTCCTCTGGGATGCTGCAGCTTCCCCAGGGCTGTGAGATGCACTGAGGATGCTCCTGCACAGCCCTCTCCAGCTCTGCCTGAGGTGTCACTCATCCTACTCAGTCCTGTGTAACACCTGCCTTGATTTTAAAAATGCTGGGGAGCTTTCAGCATCCTCTCGTGATACAGACACCAAGGCAGCCCAGAAACACCAATTGCATTTCTGTCCTGTCAAGAGTCTGGCCATCTCTATAAACAAAACCTCTGCACTTTTTTTTGTTGCAGTTGTTCACAGAGCATTTCAGGTGCTTCCTTACTGCCACTCATTCCCTAAGTCATGCATTTTTAACTGCTGAATGTACCTTCTCATATCAATTTTCTGTACTTCATAACTTCTAATTCAAAATCAATGTTTATCTATTTCCCCCCTACATTCCATTTTGTTATATATTGCTTTTTTTCTTGATTTCTAATATCTACCTCTGCTTCATCACTGAGGAGGATGGGCATCTGGCCAAAACTTCCTCTTACTTGATTATTATTATGGTTCTTGCCCTTGAAGAAAAATTCCCTGTTTTCACTTGTATTTTTCTGTCAATGTTGTGTCCTTTCCAATTAGTTTTGCTCTCAATTCACCTCCCTGCTGGGGATGCAGTCCTGTCACACCAGGTGAGTTACTTCTGGTGGTGGGTCCCTCTGTTTGCTATGGCACTGGGGAGGAGTGTGAGTCAATCTGCTTCTCCAGAGTCCCTCCTGGCTCCCATTCCAGTCATTCTACAAATACAATAATTACAGGAGTCCTTGAGCCACTTTCACTCTGGTAATTGCTTTCCCTCCCACCTTCCAGCTCAACCCTTCCCAGCCAAGTTAACCACTCCAGAGGTGGATTTCCATTCCCTACAGGTCCCAACCCCAGCCTGTTCCCAGCCTTGTGCATGTTTTTGCCTGCTTCTCCCAGGACTGGTTCTATGAAGGTGACCAAACAAAAGCCCCCTTGGGACTGATTTGAAGGGACTGACCCCCTCCAAAAGGCAGGGACACCCTGTCCTGGTGCATGGGGGAGGTGCTGCCCACCTCCATCACCTGAGCACTTCTGGGGCACCTTCAGTGAGAGCCCAAGCTCCTGGAGAGCTGCAACCTGGAAAGAGAACAGGGCAAATTGAAATTAATAATTTATGACTGACAGTAACAATTTCCACCATTTGAGGAAGCAAAGAAAATTGCTCCATAAACATATTTCTTTTCAATTTCCTACCAGTTACTTGAAATTTGATTTCCATCTAGTTTGTTTCATCAAACCTCCCCAAAGTGATTTAAAAAGTGTCGCCAGCAATTACCCAGCTGCAGAAAGAAAGAAATGGCAGAAGGGCATCTCCAATTCACCAGCCCAAAAGGAACAGGGAGAAGGAGGGTTGGGTCACTGGCTGAGAAACAATGAGCCAGCACCAGAAATCTCATCAGTGGTTTGGCCAGCACAGCCTCGGCCACACTGGGGTCAGGACAGCCCTGGGGCAGCAGGGACAGCCCTGGGGCAGTGGGGACAGCCCTGGGGCAGCAGGGACAGCCCTGGGGTAGCAGGGACAGCTCTGGGGCAGTGGGGACAGCCCTGGGGTAGCAGGGACAGCCCTGGGGCAGTGGGGACAGCCCTGGGGCAGTGGGGACAGCCCTGGGGTAGCAGGGACAGCCCTGGGGCAGTGGGGACAGCCCTGGGGCAGCAGGGACAGCCCTGGGGTAGCAGGGACAGCTCTGGGGCAGTGGGGACAGCTCTGGGGCAGGGGGGACAGCTCTGGGGTAGCAGGGACAGCCCTGGGGCAGTGGGGACAGCCCTGGGGCAGCAGGGACAGCCCTGGGGTAGCAGGGACAGCTCTGGGGCAGTGGGGACAGCTCTGGGGCAGCAGGGACAGCCCTGGGGTAGCAGGGACAGCTCTGGGGCAGTGGGGACAGCTCTGGGGCAGTGGGGACAGCCCTGGGGCAGTGGGGACAGCTTGGTTCATTCACTCCTGGGAACAGGAAGAGGTGCAGGGACTGCAGCAGCAGCAGGGCCCTCTGCCTGCCCCAGCCTGCACACTGCCCTCCCTCCACACTGCTGGAACCTCAGCACTCCCCAGCTCCTCCTCATCAGCCCTGCTGGGGCTGGGGTCGCTTTTCACCACGTGCTCCTGTTTTACCCTTGCTGGAGTGAGGGATCCCTCCTGAGAGTGCTGAGGGCAGGTGGAGCTGCCTTGTCTTCCTCACTTCTGACACTTTGTGACACTGACTTGGCTGTCCCACCTATTTTCTACTTTGGGCTCTGCTTCTGTCCCTCTCCCAGGAATATCCTGAACCTTTTTCCAGCAGTAGAGGCCAATCTCCTGTGCAGGAGCAGTTATCTTTGATTCTAATGCATGAGCAGTTGCCACCCGTTTCTTTAACATTTATTCTCCCACATCGGAACAGGTTTCCGAGCACCATCCTGGGCTGTTCAAGCCTGCCATGGTCCTGGCACTGTGACAAAACTGCTGTGAGTGTGTCACAAGAGCCACCACTCCTGGCTTGGATTTGCTCCAAGAGCTGGACCTTTTCGAGTGGCTCCCAGGCCAGGGAGCTGCTGGTGGGCCTGGGCTGGCTCACCCTCACTCATCCCAGCAGTGGGGAAATTTACCTGGGGATCAAGGACACAGGTTCCTCTGCAGCTGGATCCCCCAAGGTGCTTAGGGGAGAGGCCATTGGAGCCCTTTGCTGGGGTCTCTACATCTGCCATATCAGCACTGCCACTGATTTAAATAACACACACTGAGAGCAGGAAAAGATACCTGGAAACGAGGGATTCAAGGGTCTGGAAGGCTGGTGATGAATAAACATCCATGGCTTGCAGTGAATCACTGCATATCCTTGAACATCCCTGAGCACAGGGGCACTGATGCCAAGAGTCAAGGAAGGTGCAGAGAGGAAGCTGCTCACCCTAAAGCCTCACCAAAACTTCCCTGTCCTTCTGATAATTGAGGAAGACAAGTGTTGAATAGGCAGCAACCCTCAATTCAAGCCTGGAAGTGTTTACAGTGTCAACTCTTTGAGCATAATGGGGAATTACATGAATAGGCTGGCTGAGTTCTTAAAGTAATAGCTTTGTTAAAAGCACTTAGGATCAGCACTGCTCGTGGCTGCCTCGTGCCCATGGCACTCACACGGATTTGCTGTCCTGTGATTTTCTGGCCAAATAACACCATTTTTTCCCTTCTGAAGTAAATAGTAATAAATGAATACAAAAATTAAGAGCAATTCGCAGCACCTGTTGTGTAGGAGCACTCTCAGTGTCTAAAGCCTTGGGCAGCACTGACATCCCCACTCTGACAATGAGCTGTTCTCATGCTTTTTTGCATTTAAATAAAGACCCAGGGTGGTGATAACGGCTCAATGTGAATTCATTATCCCGAGGGATCGGTGCATGTGGAAGGTGGGAGGGAAGCTGTGACTGCACTGAGGAGAGAGGCTGCACACCTGGCGCAGTGCCTGTGCTGACCCCCGCCCCAGGGGAGAGCTCAGCACACATCCGAGGCTGTACCTCATCCACGAAGGGCAGGTGTTCCCCCTGGAGAAGGGGATGCCCAGTGGGATGTGTAGGACTCTTGTCTGGGGGTCAAATGGGACCTGACTTTGCAGGGATCAGACCCTCTTGGCTGGGCTGGCAGACCCAGTGATAGGTAAACTTCTCTTTAGGATATTCTCTCCCTCCAGTTTTCCCCATGACACCCAGTGTTGTACCCCAGGTCACAGAACAGAGTGCAACCCCAGTGTCACATCCTCTCACCTTAAGTGCTAAAGAAGTTTCCATGGAGATCCTATTTTTAGCATTTCATCCAGCTGCAGAGCTCTGAGAACTGATAAGCTTGCTCTGGAAGCTAATTAGATGTTTCTTGTAAAGTTTGACTAAAATTGGTCAACTAGTCATGGAGATCCAGGTTAGGAGGCATTACTCAGATCTGGACTTGGTCTTTAAACAGTAGTTTTTGGAGGAGGTTCATTTTTCTTAAGTAGAAAAGCTTTTCACATCTTCCATGGGATGGCCCAGGCCAAGGCAGGAGACCAACAGCAGTTAAGCACAGCTGCTAATGAGGTTTTTATTCAAGGGTTAGAAGGGCACCATTTGGTGGCAATTTCAAGTGTAGAGGTCACAGATATGAAAATCTGTTTTGCTTTTGATATCTTTTTGTTGAACAATTTGGAGGTGCAGACAGAGCTGAGCTCCTGTTCCAGCACAGCCTGGGCTGACCAGTGACTCTCAGCCCTCTGTGCTCCCTCCTGCTGTGTGCCAGGAAGATGGATGGGGTGGGAGAGAGAGACACCAGGAAGGGAAAGAGGCACTGGGAAGGGCAGAAATTTGCTCTAGAGTTGAGGAATGGGCCCAAGTTTGGGTGTCTTGGCCATGGTTGGGTAGGGTAGTGAAGACCACGGTCTGTGGATTAAGGAGATGGGTGAAACGTTGGTGTTTCCAAGTAAAGGGGACTCATGTGGAGATGGTCTGTACAGGGGTGAGGCAGAGCTCTCTCGGTGCTGGTGGTGGGGCTGGCCCATGGCAGGGGGGTGTAGGAGGTGCAGGAGGTCAGCCTAGGCTGGACATCACCCACTCTTGGGAGCAGGCACTGCAGGAGCTCATCCATCCTGAGCTGCATGTCCAGGGGACAGCTCAGTGCAGAGTCACTGCCTGGCTGGGGGCACTGCTCAGCTCCCCTCAGCAGCCTGGGGATGGTGGCCATCCCTTCCCGTCCCAGCTGGGCCACTCCCTTGGGCCAGGAATGCTCTGACCCAGCAGTTCTGCCTTGTGTTTGCTCTGTGCCATTGTCTGTCTGCAAGGCCATGCCTGCTGTGCCTGAGGGTTGTCCCCCAGCCCCTGGTGACAGGGTGAGGATGCCATCTCTGCTCTCTGCCCTCTCAGCCCCACGGCGTGGTGCAGGCTGGGGGTGGAGGCAGTGGTGGAGGTAGTGCAAGGCCCTGCTCTGCTGCCTCCATCCTTCAACATGGAACCACTTGAGGTGAAGCATAATGTGATGTCAGCACTGGAGCCCGCAGCAGCCATGGCCACCACAAAAGGTGGTTTGTGGAACAGAAGTGATGCCTTGGGCTGCAAATGTTCACTCAACCAGGGGAAGCCCAGACAATTTGCTGCATTTTTCCAATGTTTGACGGCAGGCAACAGCCTTTCTGGCAGATATTTAATACAAATCCAGTGGCCACATGTGGGACTTCTCTTGGTTCCTTGGAGGGCTCTGGGTTGGAGCTCAAAGTCTTCCTCCTCCCACTCATCACACCTGATCCCAGCAGAGTCTCTGCCTTTGTGAGCTGTGTTTGGGTTGCTGCTCTGCTGTTTCACAGAAGCCAAAGCCCTGAAAAATTCATGTGGAGTGCTAGAAGGAAAAAACCCCAAACTTAATTTGGATTTTCATGACACACAAGCCCTCTATTAGGCCTTGTAAACTTTTTCTGACATTACCACTTCATGAAAACTTTGATTTCAACTGTTGACTAAATCTTTAATCTCCCTCTACCTGCTAGGTCTGTCTCCTTTTCTTACTTAAAAAAACCTTTTGGATTTTTCTCCAACAGCATCTTTCAAATGTCAGCAGTTACCAGACTAACACAGAATGCAAAGGCCTTGGCAAACAGTCCTTTAAAGAGTTGGGGCATATAAATTCAAAGGCATGATATAATCTAGGAGGAATCCATCAGGCAGGGGAGCCTCTTGCATGAAGTGTATTGAGAACTAAGCACAATATGAACAGAAGGAAAATTGCTTTTTCCCTTTTGAATTTTTATTCACTTAGCAGCAATATTTACTAGTAGCAGGCAGAACCCATTTTTCATTTTCTGGGGAGATGCGAGAATTTCAGTGCCACTCATCTTGTCACCAGATTAAATCTGTCGACTTGCTGCCAGGTCACTGTGATATTAATGATACAGTTGTAATCCCTTTCTTTCGGGGGCCTGTGGATGGAGAAGTAACAACTTGACCATTGTTCACACGTTATAATAGAAAGAAAAATAGCACTTCTGAAATCCTGGGAAATTGCAGCTCCCTTTGTCATTGATTTCCTTTGTGCTCACCGAGCCAGGCTGCAACCAGCTCTGGCAGCTCTGCATGCGACGCCTCACCGGCACCAGCCTCATTTGGTAATTAGTCGGCAGGCTCATGTGGTAATTAGTCAGCAGCTGGAGCGGTGATCTCTCAGCTCAGCTCAGCTCAGCTCAGCGGTGCCATCGTCCCAGCTGTCCCAGGATGGGCGCGGTGCCTCCTCCGGCCGGGGGTGTCCCCCCTCCTTGGGCTGCTGTGGGGATGAGCAGCCGTCACCTCCCTTCCAGGGGGACAAACTCCCAGCAGACAATGAAGTAAAAGCCCAAGGACCAAGTATGGAACTCAGCTGATGTCCTCTGCTGCTGTGACCCTGTTTAGCGAGGACTTTGCTGTGGCTGGAGTGGGGTCTGGGACCTGGGGTGGCAACAGGGGGGCCTGAAGTCTTCAGTATTCTCCATGAGCCAGCTGGGTGACAGGACTGACAGCACACCATCCCTGGAGGCGTCTGAGGCCAGGCTGGATGTAGGTCTGGGACACCAAATCTAGTGTAAGGTGTTTCTCCCATGGAATGAGATGAGATTTAGGGTCCCTTCCAACCCAAACCATTCCATGACTCTATGATGACCAGGGGCAGGTGTCTTGCAACGGAAAATGTCTTACTCTCTTTAGAGTAGGGATTCCTCAGTATTTCAGGTAGAAAATTTCTCTGCCTCGAAGCTCCCAGAGATACCTGCTGAGGTCAGTCTGCAGCTGGTCAGGAGAAGGCTGGGACATTCTTATGAGGCTTTGGAAGCACAACCCATTTCTCAGGACAGTTATGGATAAACAAAACCCAAACAAACCTGAGCCCTTTGCAAATGCTGCACAGCTCAGATCTTCCCTGCTCCCTTTCCCTAAATCTTTGAGTTATCCAAAGCCTGGATGTGGGGGTGTGTTTAGGAAATGGGGCTGCTGTGGAAAAAGCTGAACTCCCAGTGATGGATTTGGCTTTGAGCTTCCCTGGTGAGGGAATCTCTGGGCTGTCTGTTATTAATCCTGGGGAGAAGTGTCCTCCATGCTGACCTGGCTGGCCAGGCTCGTGGCAGTGCCTTGCACCCCATCACCTCCCGACTGCTCCCAGGAGGATGAGAGCAGCCCCACAGAGAAATGGCCTTGGAGCCCCTCTGGAGCATCTGCCCCAGGCTGCAGCCGCATCCCCAGGGCAGGACAGAGGCACTCAGGGAGGTTTCCCGGGATGAGACCAGTCTGTGCCCTTCCCCGCTTACCCGCCTCCTAATTAGCATTCCTTTGGCACACTTAATTAGCACATTCCTGCCTTTAAGTTATGGGCTGCTTTCCTATATTTACACCCTCCTAAAACATCAAGGGAGAGGTCTATAAATTACATCTCATGAAAAACATTAATTGTGTGAACTCCTTCTAGCATTTATAATGCTCAGCTTGTTCCTCTTTCTGAACCTGCAAACACACACACACAGACAGGGTTTACACGCATGCTGCCTCTGCTCCCACCTGGGGCTGGTCCCTCCTGCACACACCTGCACACAGGTGCCCATCACCCCCAGCCAGGCTGCCCAGACCAGCCCTGCACATCTGGAGCAGCCCCTTGTGCTCTGTGAGGTGTTTGTCCAGCACCTCCTGACCATATAGTGGGTGGGAGGCTGCAGTGGCTTCAGCTGCCCAAGGATCTCCCAGCACAGCACTGGTGTGTGCACTGTGCTTGCAGCATTGAGCATGAGGGCCTTCTCTCAGCCAGCTAGGACGTGTTCCCCCTTGCAACCACTGCTTTACAGGAGAGAATTTCCTGCTGAAGGCAAGTACTGGCAAATTCGCCGGCCCTCCTGTGAGCCTTGCAGCATGGAAGGTGAGCACCAACCTGTCACCAGGGCCCTGGCACAGGCAAAATGGAGTTTGGGCATTGTGGTACCACCATCCTGCATCCTTGGGACCTGCTGAGACTCCCTCAGAAGTACAAGGTAAGAGGAGCACTCCAGCGAGGGAGCTCAGAGCAGAGGTGCCAGCTGTCCTCAGAGCCCTGCTCAGCAAGGGCCATGCCCTCGGCATGCAGGATTGCACTTCAGCTTCCATGCCAACATTCCTACCCTCTCTATTAACCTGATCTTTCAGACAGAACAACTGAGTCTCCTGCTCTCCAGGCTGAGAGAGGAAAATGGCAGAAGAAAGCCTGTAGTTTAGGAATAACAGAATATAGAGATCAGAAAATCAACATATAGAAAAGGAAAAATGTTTGAGGATTGATCCCAATTAGAGAGGAATCCTAGAAAATAGGTGCAGGGGGTGACAGGCATGAGTCCATGTTTGGGTTTGTTTGCTTGCTGCTGCAGTGGGTTTTATGTGCCTGGGTCTTTTGAGCTCCTCTGCAAAGCCCAGCCCAGCAGAAGCCTCCACCAGCCAAGCAAGGGGAATGCTGCTGAGCTTGTTGGGTTGGAATATTCCTGGGTCATGGGATGTACAGCTCTAGGTCACCCCTGAACAAGACAAGATCTGAACTACAGTGGTGAGTTCCTGTTTACCCCAGCTTGTTCTTGGGGTTACCTACTGCTGGCCATCCAGTGCCTCAAGGAAACCTCCAAGAAAGATGGAGAGACTGATTCCAAGGATCTGGAGTGGCAGAGCAAGGCTGAATGGCTTCAAACTGAAAGAGAGGAGGTTGAGATTAGACATTACCACCTTGATTGGTTTGATGTCCATGAGGAGCCAAGGTTTCTATTTTAGCTTTTATTTGAAGGACAGCAGCTTCTATTCAGCCAAACACTCGGACAAGGTGCAGTGTCAGAGCCGAGGAGAGAAACTTCTGTCCTGGCATGGGCAGTGCTGTGACACCAGCTCACCTCACTGGTTTTGGTGTTCTGGTCATGTTCTGCTGCTGCCTACAGAATTTATCAGCGGCACAGTCATATCCAAAAACCCCACATGTGGGGATTCTGCTGGATCTCTTACCCACGTGAGACCTTTTCCTTCTGCATCAGTCTTTTAAATCATACCAAATTTCAGCCAAGTCAAGGTCCACAGCTTTCCCTGAGCAAGTGAGGAGGAGATGTTTACTGATGAGATTTTCCAGTGGATCAGGCAGGCTAGATTTTCCTGTGGCCTCCAGGACCTGGATGGCAGAAATGTCTGCAGCTGTTTGAGAGCCTGGACAAAGAATCAGGTCCTGTAGGCAACAGAGAGTCTGAGGCATCTGCATACTGCCCCAGGTCTGGGAGGTGAACAAATCTCACTCCTCAGCCTCTGTGTCTCTTTACAGGCTCTCAGTTGTTACCTGGGACCCTGCCAACACACATGGGCTGAGCTGCTGCTCGTGGTGCTGCCTGACTGTCCTTTCCCTGCCAGGCCTCACCTTTCTCTCTGCTCTGGAGCTCTGCTGGGTGGGCCACACCTCACATGTGCCCCTGGTAGAAAAGGCGAAAAAGTTTATATATGTACTTAGAAGTTTATACATCTATGTATATCTATGTAGTATATACTATATCTGTATCTGTATTCACATATAGGTACACATATTCCTGCATCCTGGGAAGGGCTGTGCAGGGCTGTGGGTGACACCTTCTGGATGCTCCACTGGCTTTTGTGTCACCAGAGAGCCAAACAAAGCAAAGAAGATTTTAGTTTGGTGAGTCATTTCAGGAAGATCTGATTGTCGAGTTGCAGAATGGTTTGGGTGGGAAGGGACCTTAAAGCCCGTCCAGTTTCACCCCTGCCATGGCAGGGACACCTCCCACTGTCCCAGGCTGCTCCCAGCCCCAGTGTCCAGCCTGGCCTTGGGCACTGCCAGGGATCCAGGGGCAGCCACAGCTGCTCTGGGCACCCTGTGCCAGGGCCTGCCCACCCTCCCCGGGAAGCATTTCTTCCTAATGTGTCAGCTAAACCTGCCCTTCACTAGTTTGAAGCTCCCTGAGGAAAAAGCTGTCCTTGCTGCCCCCAGACATCTCCATCCCAGGAGCCTGGCAGGGACCTTTCCTGGCTGAGCAGGGAGGGCTGGAGAAGTGCTGTCTGTGGCCCAGGGTCTGATTGGTGTGATGGGGCTCCCTTTCAAAGCACCTCTCCATGTCTCTGACTTGTTTTTAAGTCTGAAGCCCTCACACCCTCTCTGCAGCCCCCCATTCCGCTCCCCTCCAGCCTCACTGCAGTCCCCAGTGCCATGGAGCCTCTGTGTTTGGCCAGGGTGGGCCTGAACTTCTCCTTCACCCCACGCCTTGGGCTCTGCTACATCCTTCTATCCATGCCCAGCCTTTCCCCCTCTCTCTTCCCTCTGTTATGGTCTCTTGTCTTTCTCTCTTTCATCCTCACTTCCCATCCCTCCTCTCTCAGTCCATGCTCTAATTTGCTCATAGCCAGTGAGGTTGTTTTGGGGACAGAAAATGACCTTGCCAAGGGCAGCATTTTGCTGTGCCCTGGATAGCAATTTTTTATTTGGCAGCCTGGAAGACCCCATTTAATACAACCACAAATAAAAATGTGCCTATCAGGACTTGTATAAGGAGAGAGCTGGTTAAATCTTTGGTGGGTGCAAGGCAATGGAACATCATTCACTTCCGGGGGCTCCCCTGATTTATACCCACTGAGGTCAGGCCAAACATTTGCATTTGCAGTGTACAGACATAATAAAATGGAATAAAACTGAAATATTAAACTGGATCCCATCTTAAAGCTTTATGTGAACTCTAAATGTGTTTGAAATACATCAGGTACCTTTCATGGGCCCTGTAAGTCAGACCCCTTGGCTTCCAGAGGACCGAGGTACAAAGCCAATTGTTCAGCCTTCTCCTTTCTGAGGAGGGTTGATGCTCTGTGGACAGTTGATGCTCCCTGGAGGTGCCTTCTGTTCAGAGTATGGATTACAAGAGCCAAGCCCTCCAAGTCAGGGGATCTGGAATTAGATCTGCATGGGTAATAAGAACTCACTTTCCTGGTGCTCCTGAGTTATGAAATACCCTCTAGCCACAGACATGGCTGGTTTTTCACATCTCACTCATTTTTTGTGGCTTCCTATTTCTTTTCAGGTTTTGATTTATGGGAAATTCCTTTAGATGTTGACTGAGACACTAAATAAGGGAAAAAAATAAAACAACAAAAGGCAAACTGCCTTTCCCTTACAGATGATCTACTTCTGTGTTAAATTTCAGGTACATACTGGGGGCATCTGACATTACCACTGTTCAAAGAGATCTGAAAGACAGCAGCTAAATTATTCCTAATCTTGTCTCCTAGGCTGCTTAAAACATGGTTGTGTTGCTCTAAAAAATACATATACCCCAAGGCAGAGAGCGTGGGTTGAAATGGGAGGTCGAGGGGACAGGTGCAGTTAAAAGTAACTAAAAGCAGAGTTACAGAGGCAGCTGTGGCTCGTGTCTTCAGTGAAGTCTGCAATGCTGGATGTTTGGGGGCTTGCAGAGAACCTGTTTGCTGCTTTAAAGGCTTTTCCTCAAGTCCTTCCATGGTTGCAGCATGCTCCGTGCTGGGTCACCCTCGGTGTCTGAACATCCCTTTTCAGCAAAAAAAAGCAGCTTTTTGGCTCAGGGTTGCTGCATTCTGTGAGAGTTTCTGTTTGTTTCTGCTTAGTGATGTTTGAGTGACCTTCAAACACAGGGCAGCAAAATCCTTCCTGATACAGTACAAAATAATGATAAGGACGAAGTCTCTGCTCGTGAGGGGGACTGTGCTGGTCCCGTGAGGGGGACTGTGCTGGTCCCTTGTGCCACTGACTGATCCCTCCTGCTCTTCAGCATCTGCTGCCGTTTGGACTTCAGATGACTCTGGAGAAGGTGCCTGGCTGGAGCACTCAGCAGCCTGTGGTGCAGGGTGTGCCCAGGCAGCTCCAGCACCCAGGGACAGCTCTGGGCTCTGCCCAGCAGCTCTGGGCTGCACCCTGAGCCTGTTTCCTTTGGTAAAGGAGCTCACCTGGGAGATTTCATCTGCTCCTGCCTGAGCCTCTGGGACTTGAGCCAGGGAGGGTCTGCTCTGGACCCCAGCTGCACCGGCCAACAGAAGAGGTGGGATGTGGATGTGTCCCAAAACTGTGGTGCCCCATAACAGGGGACAGAAATGCAGCTCATGCAGCATCTGCAGGGTGTCCACCAAGCTTCCTCATGTCTGAGTTTTTAATGGTCCAGGCTACACTTGGAATGGGACAAAATGGGCATTCTGGAACTGGGAATATGGCAAGGCTGTTTGTCCCAAATGTCTGGAACTGATGTTCACTAAGATAAAGAAAATAATAAAGGAGGGAGAAAATGATGCAAACTTACATGACAAGCCAAATCCTGGGATTTATTGCTGCCTCTTGAGGGATTAGAGTAGCAGGAAGGAGCTGAGTTGTTTTCTCTCTGATGGGTGATTGCAATGGGTACTGTCTCTCCTCAGCCCTCCCGACAAAAACTTCGGCTTTGCTTCATGCACCTGAGCTGTGGGATAAATTGTTGGTGTGATCCTATAGATCTTGGGCAGCTTAAGTTACTCACTCTATGGTTTTGCTGCATTCCAAAGTGCCTGGTGAAGTGGGAAGCAGCCCTTCCATGGCCACATGTGACCCCACTCCTGTGCCTCTTTGGCTGGGGCTCTTTGCTGTCCCTGTGCTCCCCAGAGCCTGTCACACCTGCCCCTTCCACTGTGGTGTTTGCTGCATGGTGCCTGTGTGCCATGGGGTGTCCTTGGAATGCTCCATCCCGGTCCTTTGTGGTTTCATGGGTCTTTCTCAAAGGGACAGGCTTTGTTCCTGCCCCTGCATGACTCCAGGCACTGCTGCATCCAGGGGAGCCACCAACACCAACATCTCCTTGTCTTGTGGCACTGCTCCATCCCCTTTGGGGTCTGCACAGCACCAGGCTGACCCAAGGCTCCAAATGAATCCAGGCGTTATTATCATATCAAAATCCCATTATCATAATGACAGAAAGGAGGTGGCTGCACATGGAACAAAGCCTGCCAGATGCAGCAAATTCCTTTATTGCAGTTCTGACAGCATCACAGAGCCCATGGCAAAGCATTTCTGCTCCTTCAGAGTTGTCCTCTGCCCCTTCATGTCCCCACACACTTGTGGCCCTCAACATGTGTAAATTCATTTATTTGCTGGCACACCCCCATGCACCCAAGGAAGACAATGAAGGGCAAGGCCTGACTCAGGGACTGAGCTGGATGATCTCCACTGCAGACCTGACAGTGATACATACCTTGCATTTTTAAAAGTTCTTTATTCTGCTGCCTACCATGCACCAGCAAGGCATTTCAGAGGGAGCTTTCCCCAGAGATTCTCTCTGCCTCTTTTCACCCTGTTCCTGCCAGCCCATGGCATTGCTCCTGCTCTTCCAGGGAACGTTGTCCCTCCTGCATCCCCGTGCAGCCTCCTGCTAACGCAGCCCTGTGTCTGCTGCTTCCCTGGCTCCATTTCAGAGTTCATTTGTGCTGCACGACCACTCAAGGTGGGACACCAGGGGCCAAGGAAATCCCTGTCAGGCTGCAGGGCTGGTTTTGGATGGGCTCCTAAGAGGCAGCCAAGGACCACCCATGTCTGGCAGATAGACCTGGGGCTGTAGCTGATGTCCAAACCCCCAGCTGGACAGAGACAATGTGCCCAAAATGAATTTGGGCATCAATGAAAATGGGCTCTTGAATTTGGGTGTTATGGGAGCTGTCTGAGGGCTGCCCTTGGTCCTCACGCATGTGCCATGGCAGGGGGCTGGGAGAGCCTGAGACAAAGGGGCATGGTGGCCAGGGATGTTTGTCCACACTCAAATTTTAGGGATGTTTGTCCACACTCACTCCCATTTCTATTTTAGCTTGGGATCTCCTTCCACTTCTCAGATCAGCAGACACGGTTTGTTCACTGATCTGAGAAGGGGAAGGAGATCCCAGCTAAAATAGAGATGGGGAGTTCAGATTAGTTATTGGGAAAAAATTTATTCTCAGAAAGGATGATCAGACATTGGAACTGCCCAGGGCAGTGGTGGAGTCACCATCCCTGGAAATGTTCAAAGGGTATTTGGATGTGGCAGCTAGGAACAGGGTTTGAGATGAACAGGGTTTGAGTAGTGCTGTGTTAAGGGTTGGGCTTTTCAACCACTGTGATTCTAAAAGGTGATTTTATCTCTATGGCTGCCCCAAACAAAGCTGGGGGTGCTGACAGACTGAAATATCTCAGGAAGGACACTCCTACCATTGTTTTGGGCTCAGCACCACCTTCTCAGCCTGTCTTGGCCGAAAGCAACCAGGGAGATTGGACCTGGATATTTCCAAACATCCTCCCTCTCTGCCCTTTCAGATGTAGGGGACAAACACCTGGAAGCCCTAACACATTGAACAGGGAAGAAAGAGAGTGTGAAAAACACAGCATTCCAAAGGAACTCAGTGGAGGGACTGAAATGTATCTCTGGGAGTACAGAGCTGGTGGGGCTGCCATGAGAGGAGGTGGGAAAGAGCCATCAGAGGCAGTAGTCCGTGGCCAGGGAAGGGGAGCTGCCTGGCCAAGGCTGGTGAGGTCACAAGTTTGGATCAGTACAAGGACTGTGGTTACAGGTAAAGCCACACAGTGGCATGGCCCTGGCAGTGCTGGGTTCTGCAGTGATAGAACAAGGGGCAGTGACTTCAAACTGAAAAAGATTTAGATTAGAGATTAGAGGTTAGAGGTTACATTTATATTAGAGATTAGAAATCAGGAATCAATTCTTCCCTGGTGAGGCTCTGGCACAGGGTGCCCAGAGCAGCTGTGGCTGCCCCTGGATCCCTGGCAGTGCCCAAGGCCAGGCTGGACACTGGGGCTGGGAGCAACCTGGGATAGTGGAAGGTGTCCCTGCCATGGCAGGGGGGGCACTGGGTGGGCTCTAAGGTCCCTTTCAAACTAACCCATTTATAATCCTATGATTCTATGACCTCGTTACTTGGAATTTAGTAGGAATTTAGTAAAGACTGAGCATCCCTGGGAGCCCAAATAATGGATGCAGTTTGGCTCAGTCCCGGCTGGTGGGATCTGGAAAAGGCAGAGTGTCAAGGTAAAGCAGCATTTGGACTTCAGAGGGGTGGTATCAAAAGGCACTTCAAAGGCACCCCCAGGACCCTGGGCTTTGTGACACGGACAGGGACAGGGACACGGGCACGTGGTGCAGAGCCTGAGGTGCTGGGAATCAGAGACCCGGCCTTTCTCTTTAAAGCTGGGACCCCCCAAGTGCTCAGTAAACAAATCCAGCCTGGACAGGGAAGGAGCCAAGCTCAGATCTTGAATCGTTGTCCAGGGGGACCAGAGTGGTTTTGTAAAAGTTCTGTCAATGCATTTCAGCAAATCACTACATCCCATTTGGCCTGGCTTCCCTCAAGTAGGTCACTGGTTAATCTGATGCAGGCAATGAGCCTCTTTCTTTCTATTTATTCTTTGATTTTGCTTTTCTAGCAGGTATGGCTTCACAACCAGCATGATGAAAGAGTATTTATTGCTGGCACCTGAAAGCATTATGCTCCAATGGGTGTCTGCATTTAATTTCAAACACATCAGGATGTCTCTAATTCCCCAGCCATGGGAAGTTGGGTGTTGTGAACTTTGGAATAATTTTTTATAAGTTCTCTAGTGGGGTTGTAGTGAAGCTGAATCTTAAAAGTTAAGGTAAAATGTCTGCTCGTCCAATTAGAATAATCTCAGAATGGTGGAAACATCAGTTTTATGTGTGCAAATGAAGTTGTTGGAATTAAAAGTTATGCAAGAAGGAAAATTCTCTAAAAGTCTTCAAAAGAGCAAAGATAATATCGTTTATAGACTCTGGGAATGAGGGCTGTTAAAGGCACAGACTTGGGAAATATTTGCTGCAATATATTAAAAGAAGCAAGAAGGCAACTTAGTGGAAAGGGTTTTTTGGTACTTTGCAGGAAGCACCACAGAATTTTATTTTAGGAGCAAAAGGCAACAAGGAAGCCATTGATGTTTTTGTGATCTGTGCTTGTCCCTGTGTGTTCTGAGGTAGCACAATCTGAATATTTGTGATCAATAAATCACCTGGGAAATTATTAATGTTATTTGATTTCAAAATTATTGCCTTGTCCCTTTAATAGGCAGTTGAGAGCTTTTTGAAACTGTTATTTCAGACTGCCTTCAGGTGTGGGGAAGAGATTGCTGCCTCTGATTCACATCTGCAGGTTTCTCCAGGAAACATCAATGCTATAAATTTTTATTTGCAATGAAAGTTAAGATTACGGAACATTCTGAGGATGAATTCACTAATTAGTTCATATCTGAAATGAAGTGTGGGAGCAAAACAATGTCTGCAAATTTCAGGTACAGTGGGAGATGCTGTTTGGGACCGGGATACAACCTGTGAGTACTGCTCAGGCAGCTGCCACAGCAGGAGAGCCACTGTGTTCATTCACTGCTGGAGAGCCCAGAGGGGCCCTGGAGCTGCTCCCAGGGCTGGAGCCTTTCTGCTCTGAGCCAGGCTGGGAGAGCTGGGGGTGCTCACCTGGAGAGGAGAAGGCTCCAGGGAGAGCTCAGAGCCCCTTGCAGGGCCTGAAGGGGCTCCAGGAGAGCTGGAGAGGGACTGGGGACAAGGGATGGAGGGACAGGACACAGGGAATGGCTTCCAGTGCCACAGGGCAGGGATGGATGGGATATTGGGCATCAGGAATTGTTCCCTGGCAGGGTGGGCAGGCCCTGGCACAGGTGCCCAGAGCAGCTGTGGCTGCCCCTGGATCCCTGGCAGTGCCCAAGGCCAGGCTGGACATTGGGGCTGGGAGCAGCCTGGGACAGTGGGAGGTGTCCCTGCCATGGCAGGGGTGGCACTGGATGGGCTTTAATGCCCCTGCCAACCCAAACCATTCCATGAATCTGTGAATATCCCTCCTGATCCCTACAATGAACTCAGCCTCCCAGGGCCAGTTTTGTCACACAGAGAATGATGTCACTGCCCTCCATCTCCCAAATGAAAGAGGCACAGGACATGACATGGAACATGGATCTTGGACCGGCTTCAGTGTTCTAAGGTCTTCAACTTGTTCAGTACAAATCAATGTAAAGCTGAAGAACCTCCCTAACCCTAACCCAACCCTAACCCTAACCCTAACCCAAGCCTGTCTCCCCCCCTCTTTTGAGTACATATATCTGACAGGGATCCTATAAACTCCTGTTGCCAGATGAAATGGAATACAGGAAAGCAGGATGAAGAATAAATGAGCTCATCTGTCCTTCTCCCTTCCTAAGTGCATCATATTGATGGGTTCTCACCCAACAGACCATTAACAAACCTCTGGTTAGGAAGATTTCTCTCACCACCTATTCCAGGCCTCTGTTCTGCAGGTTATAAAGAAGTTTCTCCAACACCAAGTAGCTTTTCAGCTTTGCCAGACTTCAGGCTCAAACCTTTCTTGAACTTTCATTTTTTTAGTTTTGCACCCATCATCTTTCATCTCCTGTTGTACCAGGAGCAAATGCAGAAATTGTGTATAATTAAGAGCATCCCAAATACTGAACCTATGAACAAATTCGAACCAGAGTATGCTTAGACATTTTCCCCTGCTCATTCTGCCTCAAGAAACAGCTACCAGGAAAAAAAGGAAAGTTTGAAGGCAGTTTTTCTTGACAATTGCTTGCTCTGAAGGTCCTGAAGAGTTTCACATTTTTCAGACAAGTCAAGCAGAAGAGGCTAAGTGCACCCAGCGGTGGCACAGAAAATTGAGGGGTGCACAGCCCATGTAGAAAATAAACCCCACGAGCGAGAGGCTTTTGGGCAGAGGGCACACAAAGAAGACAAAATCATAGGATTACTGGTGACTGATCTGGAGAGAAGAGTCAATCTTGCAATTTTGGGGGCTTGCTGAGTCTCTGATAAAAGACAGGGCTACGACTGAGATCTGAGAAGGAGAAAACACAGGGAGACAAGGAATGAGAAATGATGTGGGGGAAGACCCAGCTGTAACTCTCCACGAAACAGTTACAATTTCCAAGTAAAAAGATCTCTACAACAGGAGACTTTGCTTATTGGAGGAAAAAAGGAAAAGCCCAGATACTGTCAGATGGGACTCACACCGTGGAAGAAACCCTTCCCAAATTTCTGAATAGAGTGACTATTTGGAGAAGTGCCTGATGTCACCAGCTCCTGGTCATATGGCTGCCTTAGGTCAGAAATGGGGCTGTGTGTTCTGTCCCCATGTGTCAGAGCTGGGGCAGTTCTCTGCTGTTCATGGGCAGTTTTTTCTTTCTCTCTCCCACAGCCAATCCTCCCTCCAGGAGATCTCTGCTGTCCATGGCCACTGAGTGTCCCTGCAGGGCTGATCCAATTCCCCCATCCCATGGGGAGATGCTGCACCCAGGGCAGGAGCCAAGCATTCCTACCTGGATCCAAGCTGAGCCTGGCACAGCACAGCAGCCTTTGCCCCCTGCATTGCCAGAGGAGCAGCTTTCTGCTGCCCTACATGGCCAGAGGGAGCCCAGGCCCATCTCCAGCAGCCCTGGAGCTGCAGAGGAAAACTCCCCCCTTGTGCAGGATCCCTGCTCCAGCAGAACCACAGCTGGCACTGCAGGAGGGCTGAGCCCCCCTGGGATGGGGCTGGGACACCACCCTGACACACAGGGGGCAGGGCATGGTCTGACTCTGGCAGTGTTGTTTTTTATTACTGCACTGTTTATTGTATTTTTATTTTCTTCCCTAATGAAGAACTGTTATTCCTACTCTCATATCTTTGCCTGAGAGCCCCTTAATTTCAAAATGAGAATAATTTGGAGGGAGGGGGTTTTAATTTTCCATTTCAGGGGAGGCTCCTGCCCTCCTTAGCAGACACTGTCTGTCCAAACCAAGACACAGCTCACCTGAGCTTGTCACCACAGGGACGGCAGCTGGCTGCCTCCGTCACAGCTATAGCTCCTGCAAAGTTGATGCTCTGATAAGGATGCCCTGAATCCAGTGGGTGTGGGAGATGGCCCGGCAGAGATGGTGGGGCAGGAGTAGAGCAGGGGGCTGTCCACCCTCTGTGGGGCTTTGCCTGGAGCAGCAGAGTTCTGTGACACTGGGCAGCCTCCCCGAGCACATTCCTGTCTGCAGCACCAACCAGCCAGATTCCCTGAACCTTTAGACAAGTGTAGGCTGCCTCTCTGGTTACAGTTTTTCACTTACACACTCCCAGGTAATGGATGATGAAGACATATTGCTGTGTTTTGTAATTTAAAGTGAATTTAGCCTGTCAGCACAGTTGAAATAAATGTGTTCATTTCCCCAAAATGGCCAATCTGTCACATTATCCCGTGTCCTTGGTTCCCCCATCCAGTTTAATAGTGGAAATTGGAGATCTGATTGTTTTAAAAAGTGAATTTCTCAAACCGTTATTTCCCTCTACTATGAAGAGCCATCTTTAGTGTTTGTTTGTCCACTCCTGGCCAGTGCTCTGCCTTGGATGACCCCGGCACGGGCAGGGTGAGGAGCTGCCAGGGGGTGTGTGGGAAGCACCCCCAGAGCTGCCAGTGCAGGGCACGACAGAGCTCACTGAGCCAAGGCTCTCCCCACTCTTTTCCTAAAAACAAAGAGTCCTTGCGCTGGCTGCTGGTGCTGTTCCTCAGTCTGATCTCAAAGCAATGGCACAGCTCTGCTCCTTTCCCATGCAGCCCACCAGGAATGAGTTGCCTGCCTGCAATTACCCTGGTTGGTGTTAATTCTATAATTTAATTCTTTGTCAGCCAAAATTTGTGTTGGTTTTCTGTTATTTTCTGTGACTGATTTCAGATGAGAGACCTGCTTTTTTTCATGGGGCACAGCAAAGTAAAACATCAGTGTTCTCCCCTTCTCCTTCAGCTCCTTGTTGTCTCTGAGGGAGTCAAAACTATTAGAGGCCAGATATCTCCTTGTGTCTTGGTTTGGAAAGACAGGTGTTTGCTAAGGAGGGCAGGAGCCTCCTTGAAATTAAAAATGTAAACCCTCTTCCTCTGAATTATTCTGATTTTGAAATTAAGGGGCTCTCAGGCAAAGATATGAGAGTAGGAATAACAGTTCTTCATTAGGGAAGAAAATAAAAATACAATAAACAGTGCAGTAATAAAAAACAACACTGCCAGAGTCAGACCATGCCCTGCCCCCTGTGTGTCAGGGGGGTGTCCCAGCCCCATCCCAGGGGGGCTCAGCCCTCCTGCAGTGCCAGCTGTGGTTCTGCTGGAGCAGGGATCCTGCACAAGGGGGGAGTTTTCCTCTGCAGCTCCAGGGCTGCTGGAGATGGGCCTGGGCTCCCTCTGGCCATGCAGGGCAGCAGAAAGCTGCTCCTCTGGCAATGCAGGGGGCAAAGGCTGCTGTGCTGTGCCAGGCTCAGCTTGGATCCAGGTAGGAATGCTTGGCTCCTGCCCTGGGTGCAGCATCTCCCCATGGGATGCTGGAATTGGATCAGCCCTGCAGGGACACTCAGTGGCCATGGACAGCAGAGATCTCCTGGAGGGAGGATTGGCTGTGGGAGAGAGAAAGAAAAAACTGCCCATGAACAGCAGAGAACTGCCCCAGCTCTGATACATGGGGACAGAACACACAGCCCCATTTCTGACCTAAGATCCCTTGTTAGCTCCCAGGGTGCTGGGGCACCTTGTCTGCTGTGATTAGTTTGGAAGTGCTTCCCAGTGAGAGGCTGTGTTTAACCTTCCACAGCAGCGAGGGAAACTCTCCCCACTTCCCAGCACATCCTCAGGCTCCCCTCCACACAGCACATAAATATTTCTGTTCCTGTCTTCTCTGTCTCATTATTAGCAATTTTATCATCTCTGTCTAATAACAGTCCTGCTGACTTGTATTCTTTGATGAATCCTCTGTCTCCTTTCCCAGTGGGAAGTTGCTGGCTGTGGTTATCTGCATCCCAAAGAGCTGGAGCACTGCTGGCAGTGGTGTTTCCCTGTGTCTGTGTTCAAGCCCTTTGCCTGCTCCTGCCCCACTTTCTGGCGCTCACTCTCAGAGTGTTTTGGTGGAGCAGGTGGCTGTAGATGGGCTGGAACCTCTCAGTCCTGCTCACTGTTTTGCTCATGTGTTGTAGTGTATGAATTCAGTTTGTTTTATTGCTCCCCTATTTTATATTGCTCCCCCCTACGTTTTAAAAAATGGTTCTGTCCCCATGCTCCTTTCCCGCCTCAGACCTGTCTGTCAGTTGGTTTCCCTGGTTACTCCCGCCACCCCTGTTGTCAGTTAAATATGTTGTATGATTCCTCCTCCCCTTTTCCCCTTATAAGTATACTTGTTCTCCTCCCCCAGGCCCAGTCAATCACTCCCTACTCCTCCTTAGTTTCCAGAAAGTTCTCTGTCTTGGGAGCTAAGATTGGCTGCGACCCCGGGGCCCCTCCTTCAATATGTTCCAATTTGTTCCCACACTGTGTCAGTTATGTTCGGTCCCCTCCCAGGCTATTCCCCATTGGTTTCTTGTCAACTCCTCCCTATGTAACCTCCCCCATAGATAATCTTGTTGCTCCCGCCCCGGGGGGGACACTTGCTGGGGTTTTTTCCCTGTTCTTCTTCCCTGAGTTTGCTTCCTGGAAGTCCTGTGAGGTTTAGCAATAAACCTGCCTTCACCCGAGTGAGTGTCCTGGCTCCTTCCTCGTCCGCACCGCAGTGCCAGCCGTCCGTGGTGAGGTCAGCCCGAGGCCTCCCGCCGCCAAGGGGACCCACAGCGTGCAGCTAGAGTGTTGGCCACTCAGAGCTGGCCGGACGCTCGACCTTTTGGCCGAACTCCGCTGCAGTTTGGCGCCCAACGTGGGGCAAAGGCTGACCGCCGGACCTTACGTTTTGGATTTACAAATCCTCTGGACGCCGGACTACTCCAGGTCGGAGCAGGCCCTGTTTTAAGGGCAGCGCTCCCTGGGGATCTGAAGCCGCAACTCCCTGCACCCGGGGAGGGCTTCAGGGACGAGGACCGCCCACCCAGGAGGTTTCTTTTGTGCCGCCTCTGGACCTGGTAAGCCCCAGACTTGGGGTTTCCCCCCTGCCTTTTAAACCCTCCCTAGGAGCACATGCCCTGCGCTGGGGACCTGCTCCCTACCCTTTTCCCTTAGGGCATTTTCCCTAATCTTTTCGGGAGCGGTCCCACCCCTCCGTTTGTTATTTTCCTTTCCCGTGTGGTCTGTGTCCCCAGACTTGGGGCCAGATCACACCACCCAACATCCTTTCTTTCCCCTCGGTGAAACCCCAGACTTGGGGACAGCGGGAGGAGCAGGGGCTGGAGGTTAGCACCCCAGTGTTTTAGTTAACGTTTTCCCCCGGGTGGGTCTGTAACATCTTGGTTCTTACTCTTTTCAAAGTGGTTTTTTTTTTCTTTTCCCTTCTAAACGTGAGCCATGGGTGCTGGCCTTAGTAAGAACCAAAAAGGAGTTTATTATGTTATTAAAGGTTTGCTACTTGGGGGGAGTTTTCCCGCCCCCAAGAAAGAATTAAAGCTACTGGTTAAGTGGATATTTTCTCAGTTTCCCGAAGTTTCCCCAGAACTTGCAAAGGAGCCACGATTTTGGGCAGCCGTTGAAGCCAAATTAGATAAAGAGGTGAATTCTGGGGAAACAAAATTATCTGTCGTGGCTTATTGGGCGGGCAGAGTGCTGACCACACTCCGTCCGCTAGAGAAATTGAAGAAAGGTCCCTCTTGTTCGAGTTTGTCCCCCGGTTCGCTTCCCAGTTGCCGTGTCCCTACCCCTCAAACCTCACCCTCTTCCCTTCGGCCTGAGCCCTTGAGGGGGATTCATAAGGCCAACAGGAAGCAGGGGGTACAGCTTGCCCCTGCTCCCCCTCGACCGGTTCGGCCCCCCCCTTCGAAGAGTCCTGGCCAGTCTCTTCGGAGCCCTTCCCCTCACCCCTCTGTCCTGCCCTCTAAGTCCCCAGTTCGTACCCCGAAAGTTGTCAAATTTGTGGAAGAAACCCAAGATGGCTCCCGTGGAGCCCGAAATGGTGGGGACCATGCAGTCTTTCCCGCCAAAACCCATTCTCTTTCCCACAACCCTTTTCTCCCTAAATCCAACCCCTTCCTTTCTTCGTCTCTGCCTTTGGCTCCTCCCTTTGTTCCTCCCACATCCCCGCCCACAGAAACTCCCCTTGTCTGTCCTTCCCAAATTCCTCCTCCTTACTCCGCTCCGCCCCTTGACTCCACCTTGGGGGCAGAGCAAGACAAAACTCCACGCCCAGCCCAGTGCCCCTCTCAGCTACCAAGCCCCGCCTCAACCTCCCTCATTTCCGATTCCCACGCTCCTTCTTCCAGTTCCCACGCTATGTGTTCTGGGGGGGGGGGGGGGTAGATGACCGGAAGCCGGGGCAAGCGCCTTTATTGGAAGCTGCCCCGGTCACGTACCGTCTAACTGGGGAGGGGAGTTCCCAGGCTCAGTGGATGCCAATCGCCCAGGCACAGATCAAGGAACTGTGCAAGGCACAGAGGGAGTTCTCCCGGGAATCTGAATATTTCCGGGGGCTTCTCCACTCAGTCCTTGCACCGGGAGATCTAGTGCCAGCTGACCTGCGGGCTCTCTTCTCCAGCCTTTTAAGCCCGATGGAGTTTCGGGTATGGGCGGCAGAGTGGGGGAGGGAGATTAGGGAAGTCCTCCAAATACTTTGGGGGAACAACTCCACATCTCATGACGCAGAGGGCGTGGTGCTGGGAACTGACCATCTAGTAGGCACTGGTGCTTGGGCTGGCGGGGCCATTCAGGCGCGGGTACTGTTCCCTTCACAATTGCTGGAGTCTTGCAGAGCTGCGGAGCGCGCTTTCTACAAATTGCCTGCAGCAACATCCCAGCTAGAGGTCGAAGAAGTCAGGCAGGGACCGCAGGAACCTTACCTCGCATTCGTGGAAAGGCTCCATCGGTTTGTGGGTACTCAGGTTCCCGGAGAAAGGGAGAGGGAGGAAGTCCTCCGGCAGATGGCATACCTGAACGCCAATGCGGCGTGTAGGGAAGCTATCCGCTCTCTCCCCCTGAGCCCGCGACCGACTGTAGAGCAAATGATAGAGGTTTGTGCGAGGAAGGTTCCCCTCCAAGACCAGCGGTCCCGCCTGAAACGCGCATCCGTGGTCTTCGCTGAAGCTCCAGTCGAAGAGTATCCCGACGTCGAAGCCGCCGCTGCCTCAGCCCCGTCAACACCCGGGACCGGCCGGAGGACAACTGCGACGCATCCCTGTCATCTGTGTGGCCAGATGGGCCATTGGATGCCGCAGTGTCCTCTGCGCCGGAAGTTCATGGAGTTCCGGAGGAAGGAGGAGGAGGGAGGGGAAGGGGAGCGAAAAAACTAGAAGCACAGCGCAGGCCCTCCCTGCGCGAAGACAGAAATAAGGCGGGCAATTCAACATCTAGCAGGGAGGGGGAGACAGAAAGCACGCCGTCAACACATTGCTTACCGGATTTGTCTTTTCTTGAACCTTACTTGACATATGGCACCTGGGGTCCTCAGCCTCAACCTGTGATAACAACTATGTCCTCTGTTTCTCCTTACAGGTTGCAGCTGACCAGAGCAATACATCTACCTAACAGCAATTTCCATTTAGTGACTGCCGACTTGCAATATCCTGGTCGCTGGAGGAAACTCGGGCGTTACAGGTGGACCATCGTCGGTGACACAAAACACACACCTCGAGACCTTCATATCGTCCCGGGTCTGGTCACCACTGACCGGGACCGTTTCGAGGTGGGGCTGTACTGTGTCCGACCCCCACTCTTCCTCCCCAAAGGCCAGATCATTGCCCAGGCCATCCCAGTTCCAGAGCGACGGGAGCCCAAGTCACCTAAGGGCTCCTTGCCCCCGTCAGTGGCCTGGGCACAGGTAGTGGGGAAGGAGAAGCCCCGCCTGACATGTCAACTTTCGTTAGGCGGGGACCGGAAAATAGTGAGGGGTCTCTTGGACACAGGGGCAGATGTGACAATCATTCCCTCTCGGGAGTGGCCGTCACATTGGGGCTTGCAAAACGCGGCCGGTACCATACAAGGTGTAGGAGGGCTTCAATTAGCTAAGCAAGCCAAGAGCATTGTTCAAATTACGGGGCCTGACGGGCAATTGGCTTCTGTACGCCTGTTCATATTAGATTACACTGAGCCTCTCTGGGGGAGAGACCTACTTGCCCAATGGGGGGCCAAAATTGACCTACCAAAGGCTCCCCAGGTTTTTCGGGCAGTGGCCACTGAAGAGCGCCGGACCTGGAAGCTGGAATGGCGGTCTGATGAACCAGTACAGGTCTTACAGTGGCCACTTAATAAACAAAAATTGAAGGCGCTCAACGAGCTCGTTCAGGAGCAGCTACTTAAGGGAAATATAGAAGAGACCATGTCTCCATGGAACTCTCCAGTATTTGTTATCAAAAAGCCCAATAAAGATAAGTGGCGGCTCCTAACCGATCTCCGCAAAATTAATGAAAGAATAAAAGACATGGGTTCTCTCCAACCAGGGATGCCATCCCCTGCAATGCTCCCCCAAAATTGGAATCTGGCTGTTATTGATATTAAAGATTGTTTCTTTCAAATTCCTCTACACCCTGATGATGCCCCGCGGTTCGCTTTCACGGTTCCCTCCATTAACCGTGAGTCCCCAGACAAGCGCTACCATTGGCGAGTACTTCCACAAGGATTAAAAAGCTCGCCAGTCATCTGTCAGTGGTACGTCGCTTCTTTGCTGTCCCCCATTCGTGCAGCCTTAGGGGATGTCGTCATCATCCACCACTACATGGACGACATCCTCGTTTGTGCGCCAGACCATGATCTGCTTGTCCATGCGCTTGGCCTGACAACCGATGCGTTGATTGCTGCAGGGTTCGAGCTCCAGCAGGAGAAGATTCAAAAGATGCCACCTTGGAAGTACCTGGGCCTGGAAATTACAAAGCGGACCATTGTTCCGCAAAAATTAGCTATTCGGACAAATGTCCGGACCCTAGCAGATATCCACCAGCTGTGTGGGTCCTTAAATTGGGTGAGACCCTGGCTAGGCATTCCTACCGAAGACCTAGCCCCCCTTTTCAATTTGTTGAAAGGGGGAGGGGAGCTATGTTCTCCTAGGGCGCTCACCCCGGAGGCTCAGGTAGCACTGGAAAGGATCCAGAAGGCCATCTCAGCCAGGCAGGCCCACCGCTATCATCCGGGCCTGCCCTTTAAGTTCGTAGTGCTGGGAAAGTTGCCACACCTCCATGGCATAATCCACCAGTGGGACAAAAGTCTGAAGGACCAAGGCTCGGGAGATCCCCTCTTAATCATAGAGTGGGTTTTTCTCAGCCACCATAGGTCCAAAAGGATGACAAGGCCGCAGGAGCTGGTAGCCGAACTGATCCGCAAAGCAAGAACGCGGATCAGGGAGCTGGCAGGCGGTGACTTCGCATGCATACATATACCAATTCAATTGGAATCGGGCCAATTCACAAAGAAAGCTTTTGAAAATCTGCTTCAAACTAATGAAATGCTTCAATTCGCTCTGGATAGCTACACTGGAAGTATTGCTGTTAATCGGCCGGCCCACAAATTGTTTAATTCGGAATTCAAATTATCTCTAAAAAGGGTTCAGAGTAGGGAGCCCCTAGATGCCTTGACAGTTTTTACAGATGCGTCTGGAGCATCTCACAAGTCCGTGATGACTTGGAAAGATCCTCAGACTCAGCAGTGGGAGACTGATGTTGCCATTGTGGAAGGTTCTCCACAAATTGCTGAGTTAGACGCAGTCGTCAGGGCATTCCAGAGGTTCTCAGAACCTTTCAATTTGGTTACCGATTCAGCATACGTCGCTGGGGTAGTATCCAGAGCAGACTCTGCAGTTCTTCAGGAGGTTTCTAACCAAAATTTATTCAATTTGCTCACGAGACTTGTAGATTTAGTCTCCCACCGTGAGCATCCATATTATGTGATGCATGTGAGGTCCCATACAGATCTGCCAGGTTTCATCACTGAGGGCAACCGCAGAGCCGACTCTTTGGCCGCGGCTGCTGTCACGGTGGGCCCGCTCCCGGATGTGTTCGGCCAGGCTAAGATCAGCCACCAGCTGTTCCACCAAAATGCGCCTGGCTTGGTCCGGCAGTTCCACCTCACTCAAGACCAGGCCAAGGCGATCGTGGCCACATGTCCCCAATGCCAGAAAGACCAAATGCCCGTCATTGCTTCAGGGGCAAATCCCCGAGGCTTGGCGAGTTGTGAGGTGTGGCAAATGGACGTGACACATGTCCCATCTTTTGGAAGACTGTGTTACGTCCATGTCTCGATAGATACCTTCTCCGGTGCTATCTTTGCCTCCGCCCACACGGGTGAAAAGGCAGCGGATGTTCAGAAGCACCTGCTTCTGGCATTCGCTGTCTTGGGCATCCCTAGGGCCATAAAAACTGACAACGGGCCAGCGTACACATCCAAGGACCTGCGGAGCTTCCTGCAGCAATGGGGAATAGAGCATAAGACCAGCATCCCCTATTCCCCGACAGGCCAAGCCATGGTGGAGAGGGCCCACCAGAGCCTTAAGAAGGTATTAGCTCGTCAACAAGCGGCCGTGAAGGTGGAGACCCCCCACGTCCGGTTGTCAAGGGCACTTTATACGCTTAACTTCTTAAATTGTGCCTTCGACAACCTGAATCCTCCAGTGGTCAGGCACTTTGGCAGTCACCAACAGCTGCAACCTAGGGTCAGGCCACCGGTCCTCATAAAGGATCCGGAGACCTGGAGGACAGAGGGGCCGTTTGACCTAGTCACCTGGGGGAGGGGATACGCTTGCGTGTCCACTCCCTCAGGGCCGAAATGGGTACCATCAAAGTGGGTCCGGCCCTTCCTCCCGAAGCAGGGGACACAGAAAAAGGTTGTGCCCCAGGTGCACGAGGCATGTTGGCGGCGGAAGAAAAAACTAACATCTTCCTCAAGCTCTTTGTCCTCCTCGGAAGCGGAGTCTCCCTCTCTGATACCCCATTTTGCCTCTGATTTACCCTTATGTGACTCCCGACCTCCATCTCCAGTGTCCTTCCCATTTTCTAATGATTTAAGTTTGCTATATGGGACAGAACCTTGAGTTTGATTGCCTTATACTTGTACTGTTTTCTTTATCCTTTCAGCTCATTTCCCCCGCTGGCCCTCGCATCTCCATCTATGGCTCCCAACCTGGCTCTCAGCATTCTCCTGCTGATGACCTGCGGCATCCTGATAACACCGTCGGAGTCGTGGGTCGTCCCCCAGCCAAAGGTCAATGTCTGGCGTGCCTTAGCTCAATCCATGGGCCAAGACCATATCTGTCTGGACACTAGCGCAGCAGAGGACCCGATGTCGTCCTGCCTTGTGGGGATTCCTTTCTCTCCAGGCGAGTTCCCCTCCGCCTTTCAGTCTGCCCTATCCCCTATTTTGGCCCAGAGCCTTACCATTCCCTCTGGTTTTGATACCAGTAAAGCCTGGAGAGATGGGGTAAGGAAGCTAGACCCCCTAGCCCCAGAGCCCACAGAATTACATCTGCTCGGCTCTGCCAATGCCACCATTTGTTTTCAATTTGATTACATTATGGCTTCCATTAAGAAGGGCGTAGAAGTAGTGCAGCAAAAGAAGGTAGAGTACCAAGCCCGGCAGTGGTGTTCAGCAGTACTAAAGATCAGTGGGCCCACTACCACCGGCCAGATTTCCTACGCCCTTCCCAAAGGAGTGTTTATGATTTGTGGCGACCGAGCGTGGGCAGGCATCCCCTCTCATCTGATCGGAGGGCCGTGCACTTTTGGCAAGCTGACGCTGCTTACCCCCAACAGCACCCAAATTATTAATTGGAAAAAGGCAAACGTCACATCTAGATTGGCTAGATCAAAAAGAGGTCTTGAGGACCTCACCGAAGATTGTGACAGTGAAATTACACATTGGTCGCACTCCAAAACAATCGCCTTTACCATTTTATTGCCTTGGGTATCGGTAGCTAAGTCTCTGGGTGAATTGGGCCGCCTAGAGTGTTGGGTAACTAAGCAAGCGAATTTAACATCAGCTGCAATATACGACCTCCTCACAGACGAGGAAATAACAAGGAAGGCGACTCTTCAAAATAGGGCAGCAATAGATTTTCTATTGCTGCTCCACCACCATAAATGCGAGGAATTTGAGGGCCTCTGCTGCTTGAATTTGTCATCGCGAGCTGAGGACGCCAGACACACTGTTAAACAACTACAAGATCTAGTACACAAAATAAAACAAGAAACCTCTGACTGGCTGGGGGACCTTTTTAAAGGTTGGGGCCTTAGCGGGTGGGCCAGTTCTGTTGTAGAATCAGTTTGTAAGGTTGTTTTGAGTTTAATACTATTGTTAATCTTATTTGC
Source organism: Setophaga petechia (assembly GCA_024362935.1). Taxonomy (NCBI): domain Eukaryota; kingdom Metazoa; phylum Chordata; class Aves; order Passeriformes; family Parulidae; genus Setophaga; species Setophaga petechia. The sequence continues at coordinate 2,516,317 of JANCRA010000021.1, forward strand.
TTTGATTTGCGGTCTGGTAAAGAGACTGGTCTCACAAACAACAGCAAGTGTGAACAGAGTCTCCGCTCCCTACAGCGAACACATTGAGATAGAAGACCCCTCTTTTGAAGCTGATGCAGCTACAGATGAAGAAGGGCCCACCGAGCTGCCACCTAATGAGCTCTATCTCGAGGGAGACTCTGCTTGGGAAGACCAGCCGCAGATCCAGACGTTTTAGTATCTAAATGGACTTTCATTTTCTTTTATTTCATTTTGTAAAAAACGGGGAGATGTTGTAGTGTATGAATTCAGTTTGTTTTATTGCTCCCCTATTTTATATTGCTCCCCCCTACGTTTTAAAAAATGGTTCTGTCCCCATGCTCCTTTCCCGCCTCAGACCTGTCTGTCAGTTGGTTTCCCTGGTTACTCCCGCCACCCCTGTTGTCAGTTAAATATGTTGTATGATTCCTCCTCCCCTTTTCCCCTTATAAGTATACTTGTTCTCCTCCCCCAGGCCCAGTCAATCACTCCCTACTCCTCCTTAGTTTCCAGAAAGTTCTCTGTCTTGGGAGCTAAGATTGGCTGCGACCCCGGGGCCCCTCCTTCAATATGTTCCAATTTGTTCCCACACTGTGTCAGTTATGTTCGGTCCCCTCCCAGGCTATTCCCCATTGGTTTCTTGTCAACTCCTCCCTATGTAACCTCCCCCATAGATAATCTTGTTGCTCCCGCCCCGGGGGGGACACTTGCTGGGGTTTTTTCCCTGTTCTTCTTCCCTGAGTTTGCTTCCTGGAAGTCCTGTGAGGTTTAGCAATAAACCTGCCTTCACCCGAGTGAGTGTCCTGGCTCCTTCCTCGTCCGCACCGCAGTGCCAGCCGTCCGTGGTGAGGTCAGCCCGAGGCCTCCCGCCGCCAAGGGGACCCACAGCGTGCAGCTAGAGTGTTGGCCACTCAGAGCTGGCCGGACGCTCGACCTTTTGGCCGAACTCCGCTGCACTCATGGAATCATGGAATATCCTGGGCTGGAAGAGACTCCCCAGGGATCATCCAGTCCCACCCCTGTCCCTGCCCAGACCCCCCAACAACCCCACCCTGTCCATCCCTGGCAGTGCTGCCCAAAGGCTCCTGCAGCTCTGGCAGCCTCGGGGCCGTGCCCATTCCCTGGGCAGCCTGGGCAGTGCCAGCACCTCTGGGGGAAGAACCTTGCCCTGAGCTCAGCCTGAGCTGCCCTGGCACAGCTTCATGCTCTCCATCTCCTCCTGCACTGCTGTAGAGGAGCAGGATGAACTGGACTTCTCAGGAGCAGAGCTGAACCAAGCTGCTTTTGTCCTTGGCAAGTGCCCTGGCTAATGAGAGGTTGCTCAGCTCTGGGGATCCTGAGCAGTGGTGCTCCCCATGCTTGTCCCCAGCCCCAGGTCTGTGCCCAACCCACCTTGGCATTGCTGGGTGTATTCACACAGTGCCTGCCTCTCCCCAGGCTGGCAAGGCTGGGCTACAGCTGCACATTCCACTGTAGCCTTGCAGGATGAATGTCTGATGGGCATGGATGGCCTGCTCTGCTGGAGTGTGTCCCTGCCTGTGCCTGGGTGCCCTGGTTTAGGACAAATTTGGGAGAAAACCTCCAAAGGGGCCCCTCCACAAAGCAAACCCACACGGCCCCTGTGCCCAGCCAGGTCAGGAAGGATTCCTTGGAGACAAGTGGACAGAACCTGTTTATTGAACAGGCACAGCACCCCCAGCACACAGAATGAACAATACCAGGTGACAGCACTCTGTCACTGCTCTGACAAAGATGACAAATTCACAAAGTCTCTCTGGGGTGCTCGCTCTGTTCTCAGTCCCTCCTGTGCTGGGGCAGCTGCTGCAGCCACAAGGTGCAAACTCTCGGTGTTCCCATCTGGAGCAGGTTCGAGTTGGTCCAAAAAAGGGAAAGGAGAAACAGTCCAGGGAAAATTTGGTCTGCTGAGCTAAACTAACTAATGAGCAGGAGCAGAAAGCAAGAGCAAAGCAGGAGCAAGAGCAAAGGGAAAAGCAAAGCAAAAAGCAAAAGCAGCACCATGTCCTGCCCTGTCTGTGTGTCCCGCCAGCCGTGGGGGAGCGGCTGAGAGCAAAACCCAAACAAAACATTCGCTCTGCAGAGCCAGTCTGGAAGGCACAGAACATGATATCCAGCATGAACAGAACACAGGAATGGGGATACAGCATCAGAATGTCACCCTAGGACACTGGGGTGCAGTGAGATGAGCTTTAATGTGCCTTCCAACCCAAACCATTCCATGATTCCATCATTTTGTGAATGTGCTCCAGATGAAGGTGTTGGGTAGTGCAGAGCTTCACCCAGCAGCAGGGCAGAGGTGTCCTCTCTGCAGGACTTTGTCAGGAAGAATGAAGCCACTGCAAAACAACATGTTAATTCCTCCCACAGTGCTAGCAAACAACAATTTGTTAAGGTGTAAGTTTATTTAATGACAAGTATTTGAAGTTCGATTCACAGAGTAAACCCAATCTGGTCTCTCCCAATCCAGGTACCTTGAAGGAGCACTGGTGCAGCTGGAATGAGGTCTGGGGTCTGCAGCCAGTGGTGGGCAGGGAAGAGCAGGGATCTTCTTGTGGACTAGGACAGCCCATACCACCCATCCCATTGCTCTGAGCTGTGTGTGAGCAGAGGGCCCTCCAAGTGAGAAGGGGTGGGAATGGCTTTTTAGCTTCCTCTGCTCTTCAGGATGTGCTGTCATTGAGATGTGAAAAAACCAGGTCCCACCACAGTGAAAAATCAGGGGTTTCTGTCTCTCAACCCAGTCCCTTCTTTTCTGTCCTGTGTGTAGAAGGCTGAGCCCTCTGTCTGCTTCCACTCCATCACTTTTATATCAATTCCTGAGGTGAAGTGCTGTATCATAAGGTTCCTACAGTTGTCCTTCCTTCACTCCAGATCCCACTGAGCAGGTTTCCCTATGCTGGGAGTATTTCCTCCTGCCCTCCCTGCTCTGTGATAGGCTCAGAGGCAGTGGGAATGGGAGTCTCTTCCCTGGGAAACCCAAGCCCTCCTCTTGGAACACAAGGGCTGGTAGGATGGCCATGCTTGGGGCAAGGGAACAGTTAAAAAGGATTTTGATTCTGTGCATCTCTTCTCTCCAACAGCACCATTATTTCATACAACTTATTCCTTCCATTGAAACCTTCGAATAATTTCCCTTTATAATCAAACTTTTCTATCCCTAAATCAGTTTTATAACCACCTTATTATACCTTGAAACTCAAAATGAAAAATAACTGTTATAAATAATTGGGCTGTGGTGTGAATACTGAGCACACCCGTGGCTTCCAGAGGATGGGATAACAGGGACGTCCTCTGCCACCCAGCCAGGGAAGGGCCTGCTGGCTTAGCTTATCTTCTTCAGTTCCTAGTGCAGAGAGGAGAGGGGAGGTGGGATTCAGTCTTTGCCAGGCTCTGGACCTGCCCTGGAGTTAGCAGAGGCTCTTGCCACTGCTGTGGGTGGTGTTTGTGAAAATGCAGTGATCCTGGCGTTTGCTCCACCGGGGAGCTGGGGCTGGGCACCCCCATTTGTGCTCAGCTGCACCCAGAGTCCCCAGCCCTGAAAGGGGTCAGCCCTGAGCTGAGAGCATCCCTGAGTGCCTCATCAGAGCCCCTGCACCGTCTCTGCCCACAGAATCCTGAGTGGGGCTTTGGCACTGCTGAGCTGCTGCCCACCCCCAGCTCAGCGCTGCCTTCTCCTGCCCCAGGGGAATGAAACCTCCAGAGCCTGAGGATCACAGAATTTCACACTGGTGTGGGCTGGAAGGAACCTTACAATTCACCCAGTGCCACCCCTGCCATGGCAGGGACACCTCCCACCGTCCCAGGCTGCTCCCAGCCCCAATGTCCAGCCTGGCCTTGGGCACTGCCAGGGATCCAGGGGCAGCCACAGCTGCTCTGGGCCTTTGATTCATCCATCTCAAACTGCACTAAGCTGACACAAGGTAGACAAGAGCTTTTATCCCCCAGCCTCCCCTCTGGACATTGCAGGGATCTATCTCCAGAGTGGGATGTGCCCCCAGGAGAGCTCAAGCCATCTCCTCATCTTCATGTGTGTGGCAAGAGAAAGAATTTGTTGCTGGCTTGCAGCTTGTGTGATGGTTTTATTAAATAGATTGACAGAGACTAAAGCAGGAGAGATGCATTAGATCATCCCATTTGATTTCCTGTAAATCACAGCCCATTACATTGCACTGTGTTCATCATGCAGTGCATCCAGTGACTTGGGTTTGACTGAAACACTTCTTTCAGGAAGATCCCTTCAGGCTACTTTCAGTGGTGGATAAATATTTTCCTTGCAGAAAGGTGTCTAATTTATAATTCAAATGTTTCTGGCTTCAGCTCCCAGCTCTTGTTTTGCCTTTTGCATTGCAGTCACAGAGTCTTTATTGCAAGATATTTTCTCCCCCTGAAGGAGTTTAGATGTGATGATGAAGTCACCTCTCAGTCTTCTTCTTTAACAGCTAACCAGCTTGAAGCCTTTAAATCTCTGCATGGAAGGTGTTCTTTCTGGCCTTTAAATTAACTTTGTAGCTTTTTTCTGCACCTCTCTATTCCTCCAACTATTTTCTGGGATTTATTTAAGCAGAGACCTACAGAAATACTGCAATTTGGCAGAAGGTGGTGTTGGACTGAAGAGTGGAGAACAAACCAATCCCAGGCTCTAGAGAATGGCCCACATTCCTGCCACCCAAACAAGTAATTACAGAGCTGTAAACGAGGTGCAGGCAGTTCCTTTGTCCCTGGGCTCCTTCAGCAGCTCCTGACTGCCAGGGGAGTGGTTGAGCAGGAAGGGGCCAAGGGAGACCAAAGGAACAAAATCTATGCTGGCACCCTCCTCTCTCCTCTTGGCTCCAGCTGGGGATGGAGGAGATGCTGCCCTGGGGTTCTGCTGTGATCTCTCTGCTGGAAACTCCCAATGAGGAGCCAGCATGTCCCTGTGAGACCAGGACAAACACAGACCTGGATTTTGATATTCTTTTATTACAAAATTGCATTTTTATTGTCATTTTCCAGGCACATCAATAACTGTCCCTTCTGACCCAGGCATCAAAGGCAGTATTCAAACTGAATTCTGCTGCTGTAGGCACTCCTGTATCTCCTGCTATCCTCATGCTGCTGCTGAGGTTGGGCTGTTCCTGCAGGTCATGGACCTCCTCAGGATCCCCCTCAGGGGATGCAGGTGAGACACAGAGGAAGGCACCACCCAGAGATCCTCACTCAGCATCACTGCCACACTCCCAAGCTCAGGGTGGCTGCAGATGAGATGGGTGAAGTCAGACCCTGAAGGCTTCCCCTCCATTCCACAGGCAGGTGCTCTTAGGGCCACTGCCCTTAGCCTGGCTCTCATGGGGATCTCCTGACAGGCTGGCAATAATTCTCCTTTTAAAAAAAGCCAAAATTTAGCCAAGGGGCACCTGAATGCCCAGAGGCCAAGTGTTCCTCAGTGTCTGCTGATCCTGAGGCATTGAGTTGGTCTGTTATCCACCACAGCTGAGGCAGGGACCACAATCACAGTTAGTGAACATGACTTATTAATTAATGAGGAAAGGAGACAGAACAGGAATGGTAAACAGTGGCTGCAGCCATTAGATGTGCTGGGAGCTGATAACTGAGATGTGTGGGACGAGAGCATGTGTGCCTGGAGGATCTTTGTCCTCTGCCAGTCAGGGACAAAGCACATCCTTTCCTGAGTTTCTGGTGAGTTCCCCTTACTCACTTTAGACAATTAAAGGAGCTTAGAGATAGGCACGATAGCCAAATTCAAAGGCTGGAGAATCCTCTTTACATATCTCACATAATCTAAATAGTATCTGCATATGTAAAGCTGATTAATCTCAGTTAAATCCAATGCAACCAAAGAAAGCATTTAAATAAGTTATTTAAAAGAAGTCACTCAAAGAAGTAGTATTGAAACCCACCAAATGTCTGAATACAGAGAGTCCTAAACCCAAATTAAATCACACTATTTCTCTGTGTTTACCAAGATTAGCACATGTCTTTTCTCAAGAAACACATGGTCTAAGCAAGTTGGTATTTAACAGGAGAAGATGCTAATACCTTCAATTACAACAGCATTTCATTATCCCATTAAATTCATTATGAGAATACATTAACTCTGATTCCTTGCCAGAACACTGCCAGCCTCCTATTGCTCTCAGTGCTGAGGAGATAATGTGCTGTGTGGCATTAAAACCCGGGGGTGTCATGACTCCTTTCCATGTTCCCTGCTTGAGCTGTCTAGCCACTGCTTCCCTGAAAAAAATTACCTCTGTGAGCTCAAAGGAACCCGTGATTTCAGCCATCCTTTCCCTGGCTGGATGCTCTGACCTGCCAATGGCTACAGAGCACCTTTGTATGTGTGGAACAGCACCCTGATGGCTTCTGCTGCTGTGCTGGGAGAACCTCAGAGCATCTGCAATGTTCCCCTCCCTGCTTTGCCCCACTCTCTCAAATGCCCCTCGAGATCATCAGGAACTCAAAGCAGTTGAGACTTTACTTTGCCCGTGGACCAATCTGTTCTATGACTCTTCAGCATGACTACTGTTTTTGAGAAACAGAAATTTTAGAGAGAATTTTGAAACACAACGATCATCACTCATTGCAGACATCATTTGGATGTTAGGAAGAAGTTCTTCACAGAAAGGCTGGACAGGCATTGCAAGGGGCTCGTGAGGGAAGTGGTGGAGTCACCATCCCTGGAGGTGTTTGAGGAAGGATGGATGTGGCACTCAGTGCCGTGGTCGGGTTGCCATGGTGGCGTTGGTCACAGGTTGGGCTCAATCTCAAAGGTCTTTTCCAGCCTAATTTATTCTACAATTATCTTAAGTAACTCCTTGGGATGAGTCCTGTCCTGCTGTGTTGGTACTGGGCAGCATCACTGTCCCCCTTGGGAGAACCTGTGACCAGCAGGGGATGGTCACAAGGGGCTGAGGGGCTTTTGCCACCCAAAGGAGGCAGCCCAGATACCACAGCTCTGCTTAGATCACAGCTGGGCCCACTTCTGCTCCATTCTGTACTCTGACAGTGCCTGCTTTGAGATCCAGTTATGACATCAAATGACCTTGCTACACTTTTATACCTCCATCTCCCACACTCAGAACAAAAGCAACAGGAGTTATTATAGGAGGCTTACATGTGGAAGCAGATCATTTGTAAATAAACACCTCTGAAGGAGCTTATCAAGGAAAAAATACCCAGAAAAGCTTTGACCTTTATGCAGAAACATGAATTTAGATGTAAGGAAGGTGTTGAGAGATACATTCTCCAGTTCTAAATGTTCTACTTAACATTTAAGGAATAAAGATGTTAGCATGCTTATGAAATTGATTCATTTTAATAAGAGTCATTTTTAAGCTGCACAGAATATTCTTGAAAGGAAGGCTTTTTCTTTATTTTTGTGAGCTTGGGTAAAAGTTATTTCACTTTTATGATGTAGTTTACAGCTTCTGGTAAGGATCCCTGGGGTCATCCTTTTTGATCCGAAATAAAGCGCTTCTCTCTTCTTAAAGATGGGCTCTTCTACACCTGAATGACTGGGAAAGTTTTTCTCTTGCCAGTACAGTGCTACTCAGGTGTTTGAGAAGCATCTTGCTTTTAAGAGGCCAATCATGTAATTGTTGCTTTCTGACCCAAAATTCCTTGGGATATGATTGGTCCTGTGTGTACTTTCACAATGTGCAATTACAGAGCCAGATAACAAATTCTGCAGAAGGCACAATCCGGTGACAGTGCTCCATGGTCTGCTTTACTGTGGCACAAAGGCAGTGGGATGAGGAGGCAGGGGAGCAGAGCTGAGCCCTGGCTGGGTGCAGAGGGAGCACAGAGAGCTGTAGAGTGCAAAGGTGAGCCAGGTGTGCTGGGGCAGATCTGCAGCTTCACCCCTTGAAGAGCCTTGCCCCTGCCCTAGCCCCAGCAGAGTCTCACTGTGTGACAGTGCCGAGCCCACATTTCCCTCCAGAGGGTTCCTGTAAGGTTCATTTTTATCCCAGCCCTGCCACCACCCAGGCCTGTCTGAGCCCTTGTCACCCTGTCCTGCCCACAGTCACTGATGCCCCATGGGGTCACACCAGGGGCTGTCACCTCCTCTCACTGTGGCTCTGGCTCCCTGGGGCTGAAGGGTTATTGAGCCCTCCAGGAGCTGTTGCATCACCCCCTCCTGACATGGGAGGAACAAGGGGGTGCTGCCCCTTTGGCACTGCCCCCAAATCCTGCCAGCTTGAGGTCTGGGCCAAGGATGGCCATGCAGGCCAGGAGCACAAGGACCATTCCACATGCTGGCACTGGTGGATGGGGAGGGCCCCATTCCTGCTGCCAGGCCCCCAAACCATGCTTTCCTCATGTGCCACCTCAGCCCCCTCCAGCAGCACCCCTTCCCTGTGAGTGCAGCTGCACAGGGTGTGCTGCTCACCACTGACCATCCCAGCAGCCACAGGGGGTTTCAGGCTCTCAGCTCATTTCTGCACAGCCTGAGAAAACCCCTTCTCCTTCCCACCACTCCTGGCAGGCTGTGCCTGCTGCCAGCAGGCAACAACACACATGCAGATGACACAGACACGTGAAGCCACCAGCTGAGTTGAGACCAGCTGTGGGACCTCTTGGCTCTGCAGCCTTGGTCACCCTTGACAGGACACAGGGAATGGCTCCCACTGCCAAGGGGCAGGGATGGATGGGATATTGGGAATTAGGAATTGTTCCCTGGCAGGGTGGGCAGCCCTGGCACAGGGTGCCCAGAGCAGCTGGGGCTGCCCCTGGATCCCTGGCAGTGCCCAAGGCCAGGCTGGACACTGGGGCTGGGAGCAGCCTGGGACAGCAGAAGGTGTCCCTGCCATGGCAGGGGTGGCACTGGATGGGCTCTAAGGTCCATTCCAACCCAACCCAACTGTTCTGGAATTCCACAATTCTGTGTTCCCTGAACTCTTGTCCTGTTGGTTATTTCCTCCCTGCTTTAATTACCTGCAGTTCATCCCTTTCTCTGTGTACCCCAGCTCCGTTCTGCCCAGGCCTCCAGGTGTTTGTGAGTGAGAGCCTGGCACGAGGTGTGTGCTGCCAGCAGAGATGTGCTGCTCCTGAGGGCCTTGACTTGGCTTCCCAAGGGATCAGGAAAACCCAGCACCCTGATGAAGCCAGTGGCATGAAAGATTCCAGAGACCAGCATGGATTTTCTCTGTTCCTCTTGGACTTCCCTGCTGTACTCTCAACTTCTAGAGGATGGTGTGGGGCATTTCTCATAATTTCACAGCTCATTGCTTCCATCTATTTCTCCCTGCAGGTCTCAGTTCCCTGCCTGGTGCCACTGCCAGGTGCCACCTGCCTGTCTGGGGGAATCTGGGCTGGCTCCTCAGGGACTGGGCTGCAGAAGGTGGGTGACTGGGCTGGCCCAAGAGCTGCTGACCCAAAGTGAGCAACCTGTGCAGAGACAGAGCTTCCCTCAGCCCTTGGGACAAGTGAGCAGGTGAATGCTCACATCAACACCCCCAAAGGTAACACATGTGCCCAGCCCATTGGCCTGGCAGTGAGGCTGTACACCTTTGCTCTGGTGGGGTGGCTGTTCTTGGTCAGCAGAGAGCTGAGGTGCCATGGGGTGTCCCACAGCCCCAGCTCCCCAGGGAAAGCCCCAATGCATCCCCTGCCAGCACTGAGGGGCTCAGGCAGGATGGGATCGTCCTTCCTGGATCCCCACTTCCCACACAGGCACTCGGAGCAGGCAGAGGGCTGTGCAGCACTGGGGAGCAGGGTCAGGGCTGCCCCTGGTGCCCTTGCTGGTGTCTGAGGTGAGGGGCACCTGGGGAGCAGAGCAGAGCAACCATGGCAGCGTGGGGCCCGATGAGCTGGAGTGACCAAGGGCTGGGGGACACAGACCTGGCACGAGGCTGAGGGGAGTGACTGCGTCAGCAGGAATGGCTGGGGGGAGTGACTGGGTCAGAAGGAGTGGCTGGGGGGACTGACTGGGTCAGCAGGAATGGCTGGGGAAAGGTTTATGTAAAGGGACCAGCACGATGGGCTGGGTTGCAGAAGGTGAGGCAGGAGGGAGATGAGTACTTGGAGCAGGGACAGGGGGCTGGGAAATGGGATGGAGGGGGCAGCAGGGCTGTGCAGGAGGGACCTGAGGTGAGAGGGCAGGTGTGGCCCTGACTAACCCTGAGGGTACTGCTCTCCACAGACCCGATGCCCTCTGCCCAATCCATCCCCTGCGCCATCTCTGCCCTGCAGAGCTCCCACCCTGGGTCTGCAGGTGCACCCAGACCCTCTGCACCTCCCAAAGAAAGGTCCCTCACAGGTTCTGCCATGATTCTTGTTCCCTCAGCCCCTTCAAGCACTGAGACTTGTTCATGCCTGGTGCCACAGAGGCACTGTCTGTGCTGAGCCCAAATCACCTGCACCCCAAGGCTCTTGAGGGGGACCAGGTGGTGACAACGCCCATGTCCTGATGTGTGCCAAGTGTCTGAAATTAGGCAAAAGGTGGGATTGATGCTGCACAATCAGTAGAGTAGATAAAAGACTCTGACATTTTTTAAATAGGGGTGCTAGGGACATCTCAGCAGCTCTAAGATGGTTCTGCAGTTTTGTGTAAATGCCTCATCAAAGTGGTAATGTATTCTAATTATTAGCAGAGCCCGGGCTGCCTCATGAACCTGTAATATTTTGTGACATGTGACATTACAATGAAAATGTATGAATAACAATTTTTCATTTAAATTACCAGCTGTATGATCAAGATTTTTTTAGTATTATGAGGTTTGGGGTAAATACTCCATAAATATGTAAATAACTTGTGATGCTGCTGCATTGGGCAGTTGCCGGAGGACACGGCTTGTGGTACAGATGAACCAAGAGTGGAGCACTTGGAGAGTCTGTTTCTTTTGGGTACATGGCTGGGGCTGCCTGATTCTTACATTTGCTCCCCAGGGTGTGGGATCCTGTGGTATTTGCTGGGTCCCCAGGACGAAGGAGGAAATGATGAATCTGACTCCATGTTCTTAGAAGGCTATTATATTATATTATATTATATTATATTATATTACATTACATTACATTACATTATATTATATTATATTATATTATATTATATTATATTATATATTATGTTATATTATATTAATTATATTATATTTTAAAATACTATTCTAAAACAATACTAAAGAATAGAGAAAGGATACAGACAGAAGGCTTAACAAGATGCTAATGAAAACACATGACCCTCTCCAGAGTTCCAAAATAGCTGGACTGTGATTGGTCATTAAGTTAAAACAATTCACATGTTGGATAAACAATCTCCAAACCACATTCCAAAGCAGCAAAACATGGAGAAGCAAATGAGATAATTATTGTTTTCATTTTTCTCTGAGGCTTCTCAGCTTCCCAGGAGAAGAAATCCTGGCAAAGGGATTTTTCCAGAAAATGTGACAGTGACAGGGTCCCACCTTTAGCGGGCACCTGAAACCCCTGCTCAGGTGCTGCATCCTTTGCAGCCACTTTTCCCACCCAGCTGGGGATCTCTCTGTGCCACATGGATTGCAGAGCTGTGCTGCCTGTTATGGGAATCTTCCTGGGGCTTCATCACAGACTGAAGGGTTACTGGGTCCATCCCTGCTGTTTTTGTGAGATGAAATCTGAAGAAACTCTTGCTCCTTCCCTAGTCAGCATCGCCTTGGGGCTGATTTCCCTCACCCAGAGGAGACCCACTGAGCCCAAAGGAAAGCTGTGAGCACAAATGTAAAATTTTTTTCACATCAACTAACAATCAAGATATTTTCCCTTGGGAAAAAAAATAATTTGGTTTAGCTTTTTGCTTATTTGTTTTCCTAATTTCCTTTCTAATCTTTATCCAGTTCAAAATCAGGCAGAACAGGTAGGCAGGTGTGCAGATTCAAAAGCTCCTACTTCCACCACTTTTCCCCATCTGGGTTTGATCCTGAAAGCCTCCCTGCCCATGCTGTGCCAGAGCCACTTTGGTCCTCCAAGCCCAAGGGGTGGCAGGCAGGAGTACAAATGCAGGGCCAGCACGCCTGGACATCATCCACGTTTTCTGTGGCTCCAGCTGGTACTTCCATGGGGATAATGCATCACCTGGAGCTGCTGAGGTGCAGGGAGGAGCTACAGACACAGGCTGGACATACTGACCCCCAATGAGTCCCTTCTGCCATCCCCTGAGTGAGGACCCTCTTCTCTTCACACCTTCACATGGCTCCTGATCCATCCATCCCTTCTGTGGCCCATCCCTGGCTCTCCCTGCTTGGAGCAGGTGGTCTCTGGACACACATGCAGGGTGCCCTGGGACAGGAAGCTCCAGTCTTCTCCTTGCCTGGGCACAGGAGCAGTGCTCCAGGTCTGCTGGAGAGGGGGAAGCCTGGCCAGTGACTCCAGGGATGTCCTTCTTACCCACCTGGAGAGGGAAACTGCCCTTGTGTGGACCTGTGGGAGGAGGTGAAATGTGCTGTTCTGAGTCAATTTTTAAAGTGGAAATACTGGAGAGGAACTTGAGAATTAAAACATGAGAGAACAAAGTGTGTCTGCACCAGGGAGAGGTGAAAACAGTAGCACTTTCATTATGAAAATGGTATTTCTGGAAGGAAACCAGCAGGGGTGCTATCTTCTGGAGTGTCTGGGGTCAGCGTGAGAGTGCTGAGAGACTTCCCCAAGCAATGATGGGCCAGAGGGGGAGAGGAGGGATTAAGAGACCCCCAGCAGCATCAGCCTGCCCATCATCCCCAGCACCCTGCTGGGAGCCCTGCCCAGCCTCCAGGGCTGAGCCAGCCTGGTGCCTGCTCTGCCAGCCTGGAGGAGAGCATCTCCCTGGGCAGGGACTGCCCAGGGGCACCCAGAGCCCATCCTGGGACTTGGCAGCTCCCAGATCAGTGGTCAGGGAGCTCCTGCACTGCTGAGCAGAGCCAGGGGCTCTCAGGGTGTAGCTGTGTGTGCATCCACGTCCCAGGCAGCTGGAGGACATTGAAGCACTGCCTGTGCTGCTGCAGGTTCAGCAGATGCTCCTGAGGTCACCTCACACCCTTGCTGCTGTGACCCCTGCTGCCTGCAGGACCTGGGGGCACCCTAGGGCTGCTTCCCCACCCTGAACAAGGATGCTGGGATGTTCCCTGGTCCCCTGGCACCTCCCTGTGCCCGGGCTGGGACACCTGGCCACTCTTGTGCTGCATCCCCTCTGCTAGAGACACGGTCACTTTGGGACAGACACTGTCCCTTCTTGTCCCCAGGCCCTGTCTGGGCCCTGCCCAGGTGCCCAAGGCACACTGGCCAGGGGCACGAGCTCCCGGGGAAGGGGCTGCAGGACAGGAGCAGAATGCCCAGGGCTGTCCCCAGGCTCTCCTTGTGGGATGGGTGGCAATAGGGCACGAGCTGTGCCGAGGAATGGCAATGCCCCCAGGCCCCACGGCTGCCTGCAGAGGCTGAGGGACAGCGGGATGGCTCCTTCCTGAGCCGACAGCAGGTCACTGTCACCTGCCATAGGAGCAGATGATGTTGTGTGGAGCAGAACTGATAAGCAGGTGTGGAGTGGGGGATCCGGGGCATGGTGGGGAAAGGTGGGGAGCCCTCACCTCTGCCAGCCCACGTTCCCTGGCATGAACCCACAAAATGAGGCACAGTGATCTGCTGGGGCCCTGGGACCAGCTGGGCCTGGGGGACTGTATCCACATTTCTCTTCACAGAGAAAAGCAAGGCACAATTCTTCCTAAGAATATTTCTGGGTTTCACATTCTCTGAACCTCAGAGTAAAGGAAAAACACTTTTCATTTGCTGTGCCTGTGTTTGTGCCACAGCAGAACACAATATGGAGATTGTTTACCCACAGTGATGGTGTTTGGTTTCCTTGGCCTGTAAGGGCCAGGTGTGTGTGTGTCTGTCTGTGTGTCTGTGTGTCTGTGTGTGTGTCTGTGTGTGTGTCTGTGTGTGTGTGTGTGTGTGTCAGGACTGTCACTGACAGTCATGAGAGTCAGAGCAGTTCAGTGCAGTATGTGCAGGGTTGAGTGCTTGGCAGATTCAGTTTAGATGTAACGTAATATAGTGTAATATAATTTAGAATAATATAGTATAATAAAGTAATTAATTAGCCTTCTGATATCAATGGAGTCAGATGCATCATCTTCTCTCCCCCTTGTCGGGGCTCCCTGTGAATTTGACAGGGGACCCTGAGGGGACAGAGGGAACACAGGGGACAGGGGCTGTGGCAGTGATGCAGTGCCCGAGTCAGGGCTGGCAGGGGCAGGTGCTGCACAGGGAGTACAACCAGCTCCCAGCACTCCTGTCAAGTGAAGAGAGAAGGACTCTGCACTGATTAATTATTTAGATTAGAGCAATTCAAAGGGGATTAAAATATGCCTGGAAAATGGTGATTTGACAAGTGTATGGCGGTGTCACAGTGCTGCCACCAAGCTCCCCGTGTCTGGCTGGCCCAAGGGAGAGCTTCCTTGGGGTGGGGAGGCTGAGGGGGGCCACAGCCCCTTCTTCTCTTTTTGGAGCAGCAAACAGAATAGGTTTTCATTTTCTCTGCCTGAGCTCTGTAAGCAGCTCAGAGTGTGACTGGAAAAGCAATGGAGCTGGGAGAGGGAATCCCACCATCGCACAGCCTCAAGAGAGGGAATATTTGATGAAACTGAGTCCTGTGAAGAGAAAGCAGAGGCTGTTACCATCACAGACACTTCAGCACAGATGCCACAGAAGAAAGAAGCCAGGCTTTGTAAAGAGCCTTTGTATTATTTCCTGCCTCTCCAGCTTCACTGAAGTGAAAATGAGGCATTTTTTTTAAGAGCGAGGGAAAAAAAAAAAGAAAAGAAAGGCAGGAGAACAACTTTTTGTCTCTGCTGAAATCTTGATGCTGTGCTTTAACTCTTCCCTGAGCTTGTCTGCCAAAGACAGGCTCCTTGCAGGCTCTCTGGGCTTCAGCAGAAAATGTATTTTCTTTAACAGGCCCTGGTGAGTCACTTTTCTGAGCAGATATATCTGCTGGGCTGGGGAGGGGAGCCCTGCTCAGCCAGGCTAGAGCCAGCAGCGAGTGGCTGCAGAGGAAAGAGGCCAAGTGCCATGGGTCACTGGGTCCCTGCAGGCCAGGGCAGAGCAGCTGGCCGTTCTTCAGCCCCAGCCATGTGCTGCCAGGTGCCCCCTACTCCCCCCATTCCGGGCATTATTCTGGGTCCAAAGCCTCTGCCGTGCCAAGAGCTCAGCTCCTCTTGGCATTAAGAACTTTCTAAGTTTGAGCCAAGGGTTTTGTTCCCCTTGCAGCCATCAGGGATGAATGAAGAGCTCCATTCTCTCCTTTGTTTTACCTCCTCCTGAGCAGGAGCACACTGGCTTTGTGCAGGGCAGGGAAGAACAGGAGGAGGGAGCAGCCCAGCTGTGGGACACATCATGGAGAAGGCCACGTGCATCCACACTCCTGCCTCTGCTCCCAGGGAACTGCCTGCCCTGAAAGGGCTCAGATCTGCCCTGGTACCCCTGGAGAAGCTGTACCTGCACATTGACACCAGTGGAAAAAAAATCCCTAAAATATTGCTTTTTTTACCTGGGTTTTCTAATAGGAGCCACAGGAGGGACCAGGTGCTGATAATTGCTGTGGTGGGTGAGGAAGATCCCTGAAATCCTGCTGGCACATTCTGGACTGGGGAAGTTGGGGAAGCCCCCACATTCTGGATCCAATCCATTCTGGCTCATCCCCTGTGTGTTTAGGTTGTGGTGCTTCCCATGGCAGGAGATGGCACATGCTCCCTTCTCTTGCAGGTTTGCCTGACCAGGCTGGGAAAGGATTTTCTCCTTTACCTCTGGTTGCTAAGAGACAGCCACAGCTCTGGTATGGTGAGAAGGTGAGGCATAGCTGCCTAAAGGATTCCACTCTGACCTACAAATAATGCAGGACACTCCAGGCTGGAACTGCTACAATTCATAGGGCCATGAGATTAAAGAATGTTTGAGAAGAAAACCCTGAAGTCCCATAAACTTCATACATTTCTATTTGTTGTACAATATTCTACAGTTTCCACATACATATTTCTCCATATCTACATACATATGGTACAAGGGGGAATGGCTTCACACTGAGAGGAGAGATTTACTTTTGGCATTAGGAGGAAATTCTTCACTAGGAGAGTGGTTGAGCCCTGACAAAGGTTGCTAAGAGAAGCTGTGGCTGCCCTATCCTGAAAGTGTCCAAGGCCAGGTGGGATGGGGCTGGTTATTCCAAGGGAAGGTGTTCCTGCCCATGGCAGGGGGCTGGAAGGTCCCTTCCAACACGAACCATTCTATGATTCCATGACACCTGCACATATTCTACACTTCCTACTGAGGTCAAGCTGGTATGTGAGAGGAGAAGAAATGTGTGGCTGGAGTTGTCCTCCCCATGTCAGCATTCAGGGAGCATTGAGAACAGTCTGCAAATTGCTCATAATATCATGTTTAAACTGTCCAGCCAGCAACGCCCTGGCCAGAAGGCAGGAGGGCCTGTGAACCTGCTGAGAAGACTGCGCTGGGTGAGTTGGCCATACCCCTTTTCCCCGAGATTGTTACTTTCTATGCTTGTAGCTTTCAAAAGCTTCCCTGGAAACCTCCAAAGCCAGGTCAGATGGGCTCTGAGTAACCTGGTCTAGCTGAAGATGTCCTTGCTCATTGCAAGGTGGGGCGTGGTCCAAGTGGCCTTTAAGGGTCCCTTCCAACCCAAAATATGATTTGACAAAGAGATCTTCAAATAAACCAGAGTGTGGAGCTCCCATTCCAGACACATCTGAATCTTAGGCAGTTCCCTGTGAATCTTCTAAATCATAAAAATTATACAGATGTAAATTAAACTGTCCTGAAGGCATCTGGCAGAATGCTAATGGGAGAATGTTCTCCTTGCTTGCTTGTCAGTGACAGAGATGGACTGAACTTAACCGTGTTCAACCACCTTCCAAACAGGGAGAGGGAACAAGGTCACTGGGAGCTTTGGGAGCTCAGAGGATGTGGTTCCTCCATACCCTCAGTGCTCTTCTGTGGAGCAGAGCTCCTGCTGACCTCTCAGACCAACACTCACCACAGAAGGACAGATGTAACCCTGTAAGTGACACTGCAGGAGTCATTCAGTAGCGACCTCTGCTTTTTGCCCATCACCCTCTCTCTAGCTGGAGTAGGGCTGAAATTTATTGAAAACTGTCCTGGTTTCAGCCAGGACACTCCTGTTGTTCGATATGACCTTGGGTCATTGCCAGGATGGAACAAAGGACTCTCTTGGGCTCCTGAGAAGAAGGAAAAGGTTTCCAGTCAAAAAACATGGGAGGGGGGAAGCCTTTGGCCCTTGTTCATTGTCTCAGGGTCCGTGGTAAGCATTTTGGCACGTGAATCACTCTCTCTTTTATACACTTTTTTTTTTTAATATTGTTGCTGTTACTGGGTTTTTTTCCTTATCTCATTGCTGTTTCCAGTAAATTGGTCTTGTCTCAAACTGTGATCTTTGCCTTTTGTTCCTTCAGTTTCCAGCTCCATCCCTCTGCAGAGGAAAGGAGGGAAAATGGGAGGGGCAGTGAGTGAGCAGTGCATGGTGACATGCTGAGGAGGCCCCACCTGTATAATCAGCTACCTGAAAATGAAAAGCAGTGTTCTCTCCTCACTGACAGCTCCTGCCTTATTGCAGGGATGCATGGAACATGGGAAGGTGTTGTATGGGCCCTACACAGTGAGTGGCAGAAGGTATTGAGGGACAGGCTGGATCAAGTCAGGTTGCAGAGCTGAAGAGGCTGGAACAGCCACCCCCTGCTCAGCTCTGTGTGGTTGAGAGAGGGATTTTAGCAGA
Source organism: Setophaga petechia (assembly GCA_024362935.1). Taxonomy (NCBI): domain Eukaryota; kingdom Metazoa; phylum Chordata; class Aves; order Passeriformes; family Parulidae; genus Setophaga; species Setophaga petechia. Next base: position 2,534,099 of record JANCRA010000021.1, read on the forward strand.
GTAATGGAATCACAGAATCACAGAATATCCTGAGCTGGAGGGACCCACAGGATCATTGATCCAGCCCCTGTCCCTGCCCAGACCCCCAACAACCCCACCCTGTCCATCCCTGGCAGTGCTGCCCAAAGGCTCCTGCAGCTCTGGCAGCCTCGGGGCCGTGCCCATTCCCTGGGCAGCCTGGGCAGTGCCAGCACCTCTGGGGGAAGAACCTTGCCCTGAGCTCAGCCTGAGCTGCCCTGGCCCAGCTCCAGCCATGCCCTGGGTGCTGTCCCTGTCCCAGAACAGAGATTGGAGCTGCCCTCGGGAGGAGCTGCAGATGCCTGTGAGGTCTGAGCTTGATCCCTCTTCTCCAGCTGGACAAACCAAGCACTCCTCAACTGCTCCTCCTATGGCTTCACCTTGGGATCCTCCACCAAAGAATAACCTGAGCTGGAAGGGACTCACAGGGTTCTGAGAGTACAAGCCAGAGCTGGGTGAAGACTTGTTTCCTTGGCTCCTCTGTAACAGGATCTGCACTCATCCCTGCCCAGTGGAGCTGGTGTTACTCCCACAGACTTTGCTCTTTGTCACTTGGATCCCACGACCATTTATTTGACTGCAATTTCACAGCATATGGGCAAGCTCAGCTGCAGAGCTAACATCTCCAGCACCAAGCTGCTGCCTGTGTGAGGACAGACAACTACATTTATATGGAAGCTGACCCTGAGTGATGAACTGATGGATGAAAATTGAATTAGAAAAAAAAAAAAATCAGCTTTCACCGCTGTTTTGCTGTGCAAAACCAGAGGAGCAGCAGCAATCACGAGCTGCCGCGTCAACCCTTCCACAAGCATCCCAAGGTACATTCCATTTGCAGAGCTCACTGTCAGCCCTGGTGTTTTGTGCCAATGAGACCTGAGCACTTCTCTGGGGTTAAGCACAGGCTGAAGAGCTGTGTGGAGTGGCACACGCAGCAGGGGAGCTCAGATCCTGCAGCCTCATGTCACAGACCCTGTTATGTGTTTTATGGACATGGACAGGCTCATGTTTCCTGTGCCTCTGCTCCATGCCAGAGCTGAGAAAACTGATCCTGTGGCAAGGATGCTCTTGGCCAGCCTTCAGAGACCACGAGGCAGCGTGGAAGTCGTATCTGCAGAGACAGATGGGGGTTTAAAATTGAACTGCAATATAAAATTTTGCTGTGAGCTATCATATCCGTGGTCTTTTATCATGACATCTCTCTGTCAAATGCATTGATATTGTTTAATATCAATCACATCAATGAATACAAGTTTTATATACATTTATGCAAAATTTCAATTTCTGCTTACATTGCCTGGGTGTTAGAAATCACATTACTTACAATAGCAGCCTTGCTTTTTCCTGTAGGAGAACTATCAATAGTTTGATGTATTTTTATGTGGATCACTTTCTCAGTGAAAACATTTGTAAATCTTTATTCCCATAGTCTATCCACTTCAGAGTGCTGCAGTCATAAACTACTGTGGCGAGGATGAACTTGGCTTGATCCTGCAGGGGCAAGCACGTGGCTGTAATCACCTCCCACCCTGAAAACCTCCTTAGTTCAGGAAGGGGAGAGCACCAGTGGGGTGGGAGAAAGGGTGAAAAAGTGGGAAGTGAGGGGCTGCTTCTGTTTAAGTTGTTGTTGCTGCTGTTGTTGTTCTTCTTCTTCTTGACCATTGTTACTATTTTCAGTATTGGTTGTTTGCATTTTATGTTCCCTGGAATTGTTCTGGGTGCTTGTTCTGTGGACTTGATGTAAGACAGACATCCAGATCCTCCGTATACCTGTGGTGCTCCTCCAGGGATGGCCCAGGTTTCCCTGTGCATGGATGGTCTGTCAAGAGTGAATTCTGCTGAGTGCCCCAGAGAATGCTCTATGTCAAATATGCCTTGTTGTCCTCCATAACAGTACCCATAGCTCCAGGAGGGGGAGAGAAAAACATTTGGGATCCCCAGGAGCTGCAGTTCATGCCTATTCATCAGCAGGGTTCTTACCAGAATGGTGATCCTGGGTTTAGTCTGATTAGTGAGACATGCAGAGCCATTTGTTATCTGCTCCTCCAGCGATGTGGGCAGAGCACAGGCCATGTGAAATGTGCCTAGGCTCTGTAATGAGATGATAATTAAGCAATAATATGTAACCAGGGCTGTCAAAGGGTGAGACCAGAGCAAAACAAGGCAGCTGCTGCCAGGAGGCGAGTCTGGGCAAGGGAGAAGGATTTTCTCTCTCAGCAGCCTTTATTTCATGGATTTCAGCAGGACGGTTAACAAAGAGCAAAGCCAGGCCATGTGTTCACACAATCAACAGCTCCACTTCACCTGCTGATCCCTGAAAGAGAAACACAAAGACCATGAGCAGCAAACTATGGGGAAATGCAGGAAGACTTGGGGAAGGCAAAGCTCCTGCCTGTCCAGGGTTTTCTGCAGGCTGGGAGACAGAGGGGGGATTGCTGTACCTGGGCTGGGAGGCTGCAGCACTGGAATTTGCCACAACTGCTGCTCTTTGTCCTCATTCTGGGTCTTATGACCGAGCTACATCAAAGTGTGAGTTGCTCACACAGATCCAGCTGGCTCAGAGTTGGACCTCTTCCCTTACTGCTTCATACTTGACATCACTTGGAAACTTGCAAATTTTGTCTAACAGGCAAACTGTTCTCCTCCAACCCACCTTCATCTCTATCACCTTCATCTCCATCCCATTTCCATGTCCATGTCCATCTCATCATCTTCCTTCCCCACAGTTCCAGTGTTTAGACCTGTCCTTCACAAAATTCCCTCCATCCCACTCTTATTTGATGAGAATTTCCTGCCTGTCTGGAGATCTGCTATTTCTGTCCAACACTCAGCATATTTACAAATGGGCTTTACCAGCATTGGCTGGACCTGGTTTTAATCCAAATCTGTAAAGCCTGATTGTGCTTGGGCTCTGTATCCTATCAGCCACATGGGTGCTCTCCCCTGCAAATGAGAACAGATTTTCTGGGCAGGGGCTGTGTTCCATAACATTATTCTGACTGGCCTTGATAATATTCCTAGCCTTTAATTCTTTATTAATTCAATTCTGTATCAGCTTTGCTGCTTTTCTGCCAAAGACTGATATCGCTGGAGAGCGTTACCCTGCAAATTCAGCCTTGACACATTAATTTGCACTAAGAAACCCCATGTTTTTCTTCAGTTACCCAGTGACATACTGAATTTGACCCTTTTTCCCCTTTTTTGTCAGCAGCCAAGGATGTAACTGCTCTTGTTCTTGTGTTCTTGCTGGGATGTTAACCAATGTTCCTGTGAGTCTATCTCCTTTGAATGCTCTCTCTTGTTGCATGGACTGTGGATCTGCTACTGGATCTCAGCTTTCCTTGAGGAATGTTAGAGACAATTAGCAACACACTGTGTGTGTGTGTGTTTGTGTTCAACTGTGGATTGTATTTCAAGGCATAAGAAGCTGCCTCTCTCCTCATCTGCCCTCAGTGTGGGAGTGTGCCCGCAAGGGTGGCACTGTGGCATTGCCTGCACTTCTCCAGGCGCAGCTCCTCCCTCAGTGCCCTGCCTGCATCCCTCCCCAAACTGCTGCCCTTGAGAAATGTTACACCTTCTCTTTCCTGATTCCTCCTCTTCCCATCACCATGGATTTTATTATATTAATGCAACAGGGATTTTTTCTTCCATTTTAATCTTCCTGGACATCTGTGCTGTCCCTGCAGCCTCTCTCCATATTACAACGTTCACACCCTTGGTTTCTTTTTTCACTTTGTCCTTGCAGGTGCCTAGGAAGCCCAGGTGGGACTGAGACCACCCAGGTTTTCCTGCTGGCAGTGCTGAGCCCAGCAGTGAGCTGGGCTTAGCAAGTGGAGCTGATCCTCCTGGCACCGTAATTACATTGTGAAGACACTTGAAAGTTTCTGTTGTTAAATATTTAATGCTGTAAGAGGAATAAGAGCCTGAATGTGAATTTTCTGGTGAATGTCTTACTCACCTGTGGATGTGCTTAGAGCCTCCCCTCTCCTTCCAGACACAGTGACCATGAATATTCATTCCATTCCCTCCAGGGCTTGCCTCCTTTGTGAGGCTGCCAGGAGCTACACTGCTGGGAGCTCAGATAAGCAAGGAGACTATGGGGCATTGAGCAGGACAGGAGATGTGCTGAGAATGACTGTCACAGGGAGATGATGTGACAGTAATTGAGACCCCCTGTTTCAGGGATGTGTCAGTGTGTGCCTGCCAGGGACACCCCAGTGCCAATCTGGTTTGTCCACCTGGAGCAGGAGATGGGCTGTGCAGGGACACCGTGGGCTCAGGGAGTGCAGGGGGGGTCCATGCTCAGCCCACGCTGAAGGTAATGATTATTTACAGTGCCTGCTCAGTCCTAGGGCAGCATCACCTCCACCTGCTGTGGTACCAGACCCTTTGGGCTCTGCAGTGAGGAGAGAGGGGCATGAACAGGCAGGGCCGGGCAACCCCCTTCCATCTCTTCTGGTGTGTTTCTTGGCAAAGAAATCAATGATTTTGTTTAATGGCAGCTCCAAAGACTGTGAAATTGGTTTGCACCAAATGGAAACAGAACCCTTGGGCTGTGTTTGCATGAGGACTTGAACCTGGGGTTGGTGTGGAAGGACACTGCCTCAGGTGCTGGTGTGGTTCAACAGGGCCAGGGAAATGCCAAAGCTTTATGAATTTTATTTAAAACCCTGATTTTTGTTCTCTCTGACATTACTCCTGCTTCAGCCAGGGGACCACCCACAGGATGTTTTTGCTGTGAAAGGAAATGAGGAAGAGCTTTGCAGCCTGGCAGTGAATGGGACTGTACTCAGCAACTGTGGGCACTGGGCAGGTCCCACATCCGACTGGGTTCACCCTGCTCAACAAAGAGAGGAGAAATGAGAATGAGTCTCTGATGGCCCTCAAACAAACTGACAAGCACTCCACTTGCACCATGTCCCTGTCTATAGTGGAGAGAAGTTATTCCCAGCCGTAAAAATTGGGAGTGATGCCCTATTTAAAAGAGTCATTTCTGCATTGGCAGCTATACCTTGAGAGGGTCCAGTAGGACAAATATCCACTGCTTCCTCTGTGATCAGTGGAGACAATGAGATGAATTTTTGAAATTACAAATTTTGTCCACAGTAGGAATTCCCTCATTCTCTGATTGCGTGATACAAAATCACCAGAAAACTTTCAGAAACCACTCAACTTGTGATTTTCTTGAGTTTTCTCTTTGCAGTGACAACATTTCAAGGAAACTGTAGGTTTCTTTCTTCTGGTTGTTTTTCTTGCAAAGATGTAAGTTTATTTCACTGAAAAAAGGTTTTGATAGTACAGCCTGAATCACCTTTAACTTATCACAGAGAGCAGCTTGTCCTAGCTGGGATGGCAGCTTTGACAGCCAGCCCTTACCGATACAATCAGCACTGCTCTACACGTTTGTGACTGGGTAAGGGCAGATTCGGGATGAGAGCTTCACTATGCTGGCCAGCCCAGCTGCACTGATCTCTAGGCAGGTTTGCTCTTTTCTGCTCTTGATCAATGTGTTAAATCCTCCAGCACTGACACCCAGACACGGGTACCTGGGGGCTAAAGGGTGGCTGGTTGATCCTTCGGGTCAGCACTCTCACAGACAAAGGGAATAGACAAAGGAAATAAAGGGATTTATCTTCCTGCTGCCCAGCAGGGATGTGGAAAGCCTGTTGTTACCCCATCTGTCATCTCCTTGGGAAGTGACTGTGCCTGCTGGGGTGTGCTTTGTTCTGCATCAGCTGGAGAAAGTGCTGTGCCTTTGGGCTCCCCTCCTCCCTCCCACCATCCTTTGGCTTTAGGAACACTCCTGGTGTAGCTGTGTGACCCCCTGTACCCCATGGCCACCAGGTACAGTGACACCCCTCCTGCAGCCTTTGCAGGGAGGGGCCCAGCACCACCACAGGGCAGCAGTGGCTTGTTCCAGTTGGGCCTCGTGAGGAGGCACCTTCCTCCAGGCTCTCTTTGCACCAGTGCTCCAGAGTGGGGCATCCCCTGGCTCGGCTCACACCCAGGAAAACCATTTACACCCAGTTGCATTGGCAACAACTGGGATGTGTCCCTGCCCTTTGACCAGGGCCCTGCCTGGGGCTCCCCACATCAGCACACAGCCTTCAGATAAAGAGAACAGTTCCCTTCTGTGCTGACAGAGACTGCCAGAGCGGATGGATGGACAGACATAAAGAGCTCCACTGACCTGGAAAAGACAGAGGAATTAAGGTGTCAGAGCAGGGAGGACCTCAGAGCCAGCAAGCAAAGGTCTGGCGATCTTTTGGGATGCAGTGTGGCAGGGACACGTGCGTGGGGCTGTGTCTTCAGCAATTGCTTTTGTTTTCCGGTTCCCCAGCCACCACAGCCCGGCCCTGCCTGGGGAATGTGTGTGAGTGGAGCTGTCTGCACACACTCCAAACGGGCTGGGGGAGCTGCCCAGGGAGCGGCGAGCCTCGGGAGCCCGCTGTGGCTGCATGGACGCGCTGCTTCCTGGGCAGCAGCTTCAGCTCCGAGCAGGACAGCGTTTCACCTGCAGCTGCACAGCTATTCCAGCAGCCTTTGGTTTTCAGGCCCTGGGTGACACTGGGCCCCAAGGACACGTCTGTCAGAGCTGGCAGGACCTTTTCACATGGGGTGAAGGTGGAGAGGGGAGTTTCTGAGGCCGCTCTCCAGGAGTCCAGCCATGCCCTGCTTTCATACAATCACAGAATCACAGAATATCTTGAGTTAGAAGGGACCCACAGGATCATCCATTCCAGCTCCTGTCCCTGCCCAGACCCCCCAGCGATCCCACCCTGGGAATCCCTGGCAGTGCTGTCCAAAGGCTCCTGGAGCTCTGGCAGCCTTGGAGCTGTGCCCATTCCCTGAGGAGCCTCTGCGTTTGCTGGTGATGAACAGCACACACAGAGAGGGGAATCTCCCTGCACCAGCTTTGGGCAGACAGAGCTGTCTGGTGGATGCTGATGCTCTGGATGTGATGCTGGATGACTCCATCTGAGGGTGAATGCAGCAGAGATGACATTCTGACTCAAGGTTAGATTTGATTTATTATTCTCAGGATCCTTTAGCACAGCAAAGCTTTTTGAGTTCACTGCAACAAGCACTCTTTGTTTTACTACCTGTATAAATCACCTGAGTGTGCAGAAATGTAGGAACAGAAAACGTTAGTGTGGAATAAACAATCGCTAACCAGTGAGGCAAAAGAATCAATATTCATAAGATAAAGCACCAGTGTAAAGTGAACGATGATAATAAAGAGGAAATGAAACAAATCAAGGGGTGAGACTTCCAGAATGTTACTGCCTAAACAAACTGTGCCTGAAGAGTTGCTGTGGACTGTGGATCTTACTGAAGGGCAATGCCCAATGCCCTGGACACAGCCAGGGCTCAGGATGGCTCCTTGGCTCAATGTAATCCCTCTTGGATGTGCAGAAGAGTGAACCTCAACTGCATGTAACTGGCAGGGTTGAGGTCATACAGAGCAGATCGAGGGCATGAGGTGGGGATGGGGTGGGGGATAAGAGAAGGGATTTCAGCTTGGGAAGATACTCCTGGTGATGTAGTGCAGGATGAGCCTGATGGTGACAGCAGTGTCATATGAGGGGGAGAGAGCAAGGGAAAGGGTCTACAGAGTTTTTCAGCACATGAGCAGCTCCCATAACAGGTGGGAAGAGGGCAGAGACAGTGCTGGTACCTCTCTGCCATTGGCATTCAGCTGCAGGGACACTGGGAGAAGGAGGGCAATTCCTCTGCCTGGCCTGGGACATGTTGCATGGCCAGGAGTCCTGGGCCCTCTTGGAATCTGCTTCTGGAACCCACCTGCAGCTGAGGCACCTTCCTGCACCTTCTCCAGAGCCTGGAGACTGGTCCTGGGCACCACAGGGCAGCTGGTGAACAGGAGACTTTGAGGAAGGTACAAAGCAAGGAGAAGTTCTCTGTGCATAAGGACTGTCTGGGAAACCATGGCTGTCAGCTAATTAGTTGGCTGGGAATCAGGCTGGGATAAATCTGGGCAGCATCATGCAAAGACTAGGATGCTGAGGGCTGGGTGTGTGTGTCTGAAGCCAATAGGTGCAGACTGATTGGAGTCATCCAGGGCCACCAGCCTCTGGGGTGGAAACATCCCCAAGTGGAACCAGGCCCCTCACTTGTGGTTGTTTCCTTCCAAGAGTAAAGTGTGAGACAATGAGAGGGAGCTACTGCTGAAGGAGCATCAAGTTTCATAGAAAGGCATCTCACAGGTCCCTCTGTCATGCCTGGTTTTTGGGCCTCTGGTGCCTTGGTGTGATCTGAGAACCTCCTGCTGCCCAGGGGGCCTCAGGGTCAGGTCCATCTCACCCAAGGCAGTGCAGCACCCTTGCTGTCACCCCAAGCACTGCAGGGAGGGCAGCAGGGACAGAAGGCAAGGAATCTCACCCTTTGCAGACTCCCCAAACAGCCTCTGTTGCACCCCATGCCTGTGCCCCCCTGCCCTGCCCTCCCCACCACCCCTGCAGAGCCTGCAGTGGCCAGCCCCACACAGGGTTCGTGCAGCCTCAGGCACATCCCAGAGCTTGTCTGTGACACTGGGGACAGTGCACTGCCACAGCAGGTGGCTCTGGTAAAGCTGGGTATCTCTGTACCTGGCAGAGGGGCTGGGGTGAGACAGGAGAGGAGGTGACCTGTCCAGGGAGCCACACAGAGAGCTGAGAAGGACAGTGACCAAGAGAAATGGGCAGAGATGCTGAAGAGAGCAGCTGAGCTGCACAAACAAACATAGATAACTGACAAAGCATGTGCCAGATAAATCACTAGAAACCTCCTACCTGGCACACATGGAGATCTCTATAAACAACCTAACCCAGCAAACTCTTTTGAGGAAAAACTCGAAAACTTTGATCATCGTTGCCATGGTGATGCAATTGGGAATAAGTGTGGCAGAGCATTTTTTATCATCAGCCTTTGTAATAAACAAATAACCTTCAGTATACTCCAAAAAAAAAAAAAAGGGGATAGAGCTGGGCTTGGGCCATCTAATCATCAGACCCAGAGGCTGCAACTAATACATCACGGAAAGAGGAAGATTGTAAATTCCACCAGAGGTTACTTGGTTAAACCAAGTGCAGGCATGGGAGACAGCTGGAGCTGGTGGGGAGTGAATTAACGCCAGCTCTGGTCACTGTCAGCGCTTGGGCTCTGCTTTATGCAGACAGGCAGCTCATCTCCCAGAGCCTTCCAGGAAGCACAGCCAGCACACCAGGCATGGGATGGCGGCCTCGGGGAGTGCCTCCCCTGGGGAGGGGCTCCTCTGCCCTGGGTGACATCAGCCAAGGCTTTGACTCCAGCAGAAACATGAGCAGCCTCCTCCCTGTCCTGCCAGAAGTTACAATCACTGCACTGATGAGGTTTGCTACTGCCCATACATGGTGGAGCAGACTTAACCTCTTGTGTGTGTGCTGGCCCTGTGGTCCTTGTGCATCTCTGTGATCCCAGGCAATTAGAAAATTCCTGGACTCTGCAAGCCATGAATCCCAAACAGCAATTGCTCATGCAAAAAAAGTTGCATATCTGCTCAAGAAGCATCTCACTTATGTTTCTGCTCCATACGGCATTAAAAATAAGGGGATGAGCAAAGAGCTTTCAACTCACTCCCTGTGAGGCTGATACTCAATAGTGGTTGCACTTGGTGTCTGTGGGTGCACTGTGGGGTTACTTGTGCTGCTTCCCTGTCAGGAGCTGATGGCTGTCAGTGCTGGTGAACAGATCCTCAAGAGAAAGGTGATGAGACAACATGAGTGTGGTAAGGAGCAGCTGGGCTTCTCCACTCCATCCCAGGCTGTGGATGTCACGTGCACTTGGCACAGCAGTGTACTGGTGGAAGGCTGCCTTTCCATGTCCCTGGGGTCAGGGGTGAGGCAGCCTGAGGCTGCTCAGTGCTCTCAAGAATGAGATCAGACACAGAGCATATCCCAGAGAGAAAATAAAGCCCTGCTAAAGCTGGTAATCCAGCAGATTTGTGGGACCACTATCTCCAGGGAGTGCTTGTGCCATGTGAGTCTCTGGATTTGTCTTGGAGACATGGTTCCTGGGCCTCCATTTCTCAGATGTGCCTATGCTCCAGAGTGGTATCTGGACTGACAAGGAAGCAGAGCTGGGAGCTCACAGACAGAAGGATGTCCTGCTCTCAGTCACCTCTACCCGAAGTGTAGCCAACTCCTGCAGTTCCTCTGCCTCTGACTTCTGGCGTGGTGTCATGGTTTGACACTGGCACAATGCCAGTGCCCCTATGAGAATACTCTCTCTCTGGCGTCTGCTGTGAGGTGAGACCCGGAATAAGCAAAGCAGGTTCTTACTTAGGGTAAAGAAAAAAACTTCATTAACTAAACCACAAAACTAAACTACAAAGAAAGAAAAAAAAAACCACACAAGGGAAATGAAAACTGCACAGAGACATTTCCTCCTCCTCTTCCCTAGCAAATTCTCAATACATTTACATTTCTCAAAATTATCAACACTCGGTCTGGCACCATCCTTTGAATAATCAAATCCTCAGTTCATCGAGAGTAGAAGGACTCCTTCCTTGTGCCATGGGCTGCTTGTCACACGCAGCACCGCCCGGAGATCCTTCTGCCATTGTGACATCTTCCTTCCATGGCCAGTGCTCTCACCACCGTGCATGGGGCAGGGTCCTGCTTCGAGGGTTATCTTTTAAGGATGCCTCGTCTCGTTCTAAACAGAGTACAGTCTCATCTCCGGGACTTCTGTTTTCTCTATTTCTTTAGACCTCCTGGGGTGGAGGGTTACTCACACTGAACTCTCTTGGCTCTGAGCCCTTGCTTCCTCCTGGAATGCAGTCTCTGTATCACAAAAACACAGTCTATGGCTATATAAAAAATAGTCTGGCAAAAATGCCACTCTATCTTCTCCATTCTTCCAACATCTCTCTTTCACTTGCCAGAGCCCTAGCACTGGCTCAATTTTTCCTTCATTCCCTACTCTTATCTCTCTTTTAGCAAGGGTTAATGTTCTGCAAAGTTTTCATTGTCTAAAAAAGGGTTAAAAGCTCGGGCTCTGACTGCCCAGAAACTCCTACAGTGGCCGGACACTTTTTCACTGCCCCCCTCCTTCTTCTCTTTTTTTGGCCGTGCTGCTGGCACATGTTATCAAGTTTTAAGATAGCACAGTCTCAAGCACAGGCTGCATTCTCTCTCTCTCTCTCTGCCTCCAAAGGTGGGGGCAGGGGGGGGAACAGGCTGCTCGGTGCTTCCCGGTACCTCGTTCTTCCACCCTTCCACCTCTCAGGGTCAGGCCTACCTCTCCCAGGCCGCGTGGCTTTCCCCTCCCCCGCCCAGCAGGAGACACCGGGCGGGGGCAGGTCCGACCTGCTTTCTCGCTGGAACCTAAAAGAGCTCTTAGGGGCAGAGCCCTGTTTTTAACTTTCTGTGTTCTCAGAGGCGGATCTAATGCTTCAGTGGCTAAACCAGGTGCTAATATTAAAATCCGAACACCTATTGGTGACCTTGGTGATTACAGCATATCTCAGATATCTCATTTCCGGTCAAACTACCACACGTGGACATAAGGAATAATGCTCAGCAGAATTTATCTGTGAACATGAAACACTTCCTAGCCCCAATCCTGAGAGTCCCATCTACTCTTCCAGCAAAGCCCTGTCCTCTGCAGTGGGATGTCTGATCCTACAGGTCACTGGTGTCACACAGGTGGTGACTGTGCAGAACAGGCTGACACTGAATTTCCATCACATAGCACCTACCCATGACCCATGTTCCTCTTTAATTCAAAATTCCTTTGGCTTTGAACAGCTCCAGAGCTGTGGTGCTTCCATCCTGCCAAAGCATCCCATCAGCTCAGGTTTATCCAGGGGAAATTGAGCCTCTCTCAGCTTAATTTCTGGCTGTGAATGCAGCACTGCCCTGCCTGACTCTGTCTGGGGATGGTCCAGGGGATGATGCTCCAAGAGCCTCCCATCCTCTCTCACCCTGGTGCTCCCAGCACATTGCTCTGCTTCAAAGCCAAACTGCATCCTTGCATCCTGTTGGTGTCATTCCACCATAGCCTGGCATTTATCCTGTCAAATGACTCCTGTTTCTTCACTGACACTCATGGTCTGTGCAGTGCCCTCAGCTCTGTCCTGCATCTTTGGAGAAGAGGGAAATCTGGTGTGGCAATTTCTGAGTATGAAGCACAGCCCCCCTCCACACACCCGATGTCTCCTGCTCAGTCACCTCACCAGGAGTTCCTGTCCCTGCCCTCCGTGGGCTGGCACAGTCTGACACGGGTTTTGTGAAGGTTTGGCTGCTAATGAACAAGTGTCAGCATCTCCTGCTGTGCAGGAGCATGTGCAAACACCATATGTGTGCACTAGGGTTGCAATCTCAGAAAGCAGGAAATGAGACACAAACTCTTTGTGCCATGTCACCCCTCTGCTCTGCTCTGCTCCTCACCAAGGGCAAGGGAGAAGGGAAGAGAGGTTATGTTTTAGGTGTGGATTAAATAAAAATTACAGAGAGGTGGCTGCAAGAGACATCATAGTTTGAGCAGCAGGAGAACTCAACTTTACAGCTTGGAGCTCATTCTAAAAGTAATTATCTCCTGGGAGTTAATTGTCTGGAAGCTTGGGCTGAGTGGTGGTTTGAAATTCCTGTGTTTGAGTACCTCAGCTCTAGTCCTGGGGCAAATACAAAGGAAAAATGAAATGTGTGTCACTCAGGGAAATATTTTGCCCACATAAGTAATCGGGTGTGAAAACTCCCAGAAAACTGCACCTGCTCAGCAAAGGTCACTTTCTAACCTATTCCTTGTAACAGGGCAGAACTTCATGAGAATCAAGGACTCATTTAGGTTGGAAAAGCCCTGTAAGGCCACCAGCTGGTGTGGCAGAGCTCGGAAAATGCAAAAGGCTTAAATCCTTTAACTCAGAGGTTCAAATCCGCTCCCTAGCTTAACTCAAATCATCTACCATGACCAACTACCCTCTCTTGATCAACCTCATCATAGCTCTCTCCTATGCCCTCCCAATCTTAACTGCAGTAGCCTTCCTCACACTAGTAGAGTGCAAAATCCTAAGCTACATACAAGGCCAAAAGGGCCCAAACATTGTTGGCCCATCTGGGCTCCTACAACCTCTAGGAGATGAAGTAAAACTGTTTATCAAAGAACCCATCCCACCATCAACATCCTCCCCAATCTTATTTATTGCAGCCCCAATACCAGCCTTACTTCTGGCAATCTCAGTCTGAACCCCACTGCCCCTTCCATTTTCCTTAGCAGACCTCAACCTAGGCTTACCCTTCCTATTAACCATGTCAAGCTTGGCAGTGTACTCCATTCTGTGGTCATCCTGTAAGGCCGTTGAGCCCAACTGCTAATCCAACATTACCATGTTCACCACAGGCTGTCCCAGGGCTGCCATCACTGAAATACAGACCGGGGCCATGGAATCTGCCATGTTTGTGACTCCAACACTGAAGCAAGAACCTCTGGCCACCAAGAAAGAGACAGGTAACAGAGAAGAGCTGATGCTCTGAGGGTTTGTCACTATGAGCAGATCCTGCAGCTCAGGCCACCCAGAAGAAGTGGGGAACAGTGTGGGCACCACCAGAACAAACCATAATGGTCTTGGAAAGCCCCCTTGACTGCAGAGTGTGTGCAGGCACACAGGTGCATCCTTGGCATCTCCTGCTGTGGATTTAACCCTTGCTGGACAATTCCTGCAGTGCCCTCTCACCGGTGGGAAATAAATCCTCGCTTTTGCCTAAAAAAGCCTTACATAGACCAGATCACACCCACTGATTGTGAGCTGAAGTGCAAGCCATCAAAGACCTGTTGCAAAGGGTAGATTTTCCTCAGTATCCAAACGCCAAATCTCCCAACTCCCTCTGGTGCTTTCCAAAGCAGCTTCTCCTTATTAGAGTTGTGAAGAGGACTATCAATTTTTTTAATATTCCCTATTATGGGAATGATTTTCTGCTCCTAGCAGTGATTCTAGATGAACAATGCAACTTTTGTTGTTTTTCAGGTTCATCAAACCTTTTTCTAACCTCTAGGACATTATACAGCTTTCCCTTTTGGAAGCAAAAGTAAGTTATCACTACGTTGTTGTTTGACACAGGCCAAACACCAGGCACCCACAAAAGCCATTTGCTCATCCTCTCCTACTACAGCTGGGCAGAGGAGAGGGAAAAAAAATTAACAAAGGGCTCACGAGTTGAGATGAGGACTGTTGCCTTAATGCAAGGTGAGGTGACCTGGTTCTGAGGAAACGGCACGGTGACCCAAACCTTCCAGGGTCACTCGGGCCAAGAACACACGCAGACACCAGTATGGTGGACGGTTCAAGACCTTTATTGTCCCGCCTCGTCGGGTTTTATACTCTGCTAGTTCTTTCTCTACGTCAGGGGGTCTTACCTTACTGTAATTGGTTAGTAAGGGGTAAAAAGTTACAATTGTTAGGGGGGACTACATTCTTGGGTGATCCTTTATCACTAGGCATTAGGGGGAGAGCAACACTACTGCTTTCCGTAACATCGCGAGATTTTCCGAGCGCCTAACCCTATCTACTACAGAGGACTGAGAGACAAACACTCTGAGGGCAAAGTATGTTCAAATTTAAAGATGTAAAGTAAATTTATTATTAACAGAGTCAGACGAGGATAATGAGAAGTAAAATACGCCTTTAAAACACCTTTTTCCTCCCCAGCCCCTCCCTCTCCCCACTGGTAGTGCACGCAGACAAGGCATGGGGGTTTTGGTCAGTTCATCACTGGAGATTTTCTGCTCACACAGGGAGAGGAGTCTTTCCTCTGCTGTGCCGTGGGGTCCCTCCCACAGGGTCAGTTCTCTGTGACCTTCTCCAGCGTGGCTCTAATCTCACCAGCAGCAGTCTTGCCAAACCTGCTGCAAAGTGAGTCCCTCCCATGGGCAAACAGTCTTCCCAAAACTGCTGTGGTGTGGGTCACTCACCCACGGGGTGCAGTCCCCTAAGGATGGGCTGCTCCAGTTTGGAAGCAAGGGCTCTCTGTCTCTGTCTCTGGGAGCAGGGCCCCTCTCTCTGCATTTGGGTCTCCCACTGGATCACAGCTTTCTCTGGCATCCACCTGCTCCGGTGTGAACACTTCTTTCACAGGCTGTGAGTGGATTTCTGCATCCCCGTGGAGCTCATGCATGACAAGGGACAGAGCCTGCTTCACCCCAGTCCTCACCATGGCCTGCAGAGGAATCTTGGCTCCGGCACTTGGAGCTCTTCCTCCCCCTCTTGTTCCACTGACCTTGGTGCTGCCATGTCATTCTCCCTCACGTGTCCTCACTTCCTCCTCTTGTCTGACTAGAAAAAAACTGCTGCCCATAGGCACCATTGCCAACGAGTGGCACCAATTCAAAGATTCCTGCAGGATCCCGCAGCTCCGAAAGGCCGATGCTGTCCGGGTTCAGCTCGGGGAATCGCTGCCCCGTTCCCACAGCCATAGCCGGGCAGGGCCGGCCCCGGCGCTGTTCAGCACCTGTGCTCGGGCAGGGCCGGGCCGGAGGAGCCGCCCGGGCCCGGCCCTGCTGCCGCAGCACGGCGGGCGTGGGGGCCGCCCGGGCCGGCGGGGGGAGCCACGGGCTCTGCTGGGGTACCGGGGGCTGTGCTGAGATGGCCCCGGTGGCGGTGCCACCCTGCCCCTGCGCTGGTTTGATTTTCTCAGCAATGCCATCCCACAGGTGTTACCAGCCTCTCCAGTTGGGCCAGCAGCAAGTCCATCTTCAGTGCCAGCAGAGGTTGGCTCTGTTGGACATGGTGGAAGCTTCCAGCAGCTTCTCACAGAAGCCGCTTCTGTGGCCCTCCTCTGCTGTAAAAAACCAGGCTGTGCCAAACCAACACAAATATAATGTGAAATGAATATCTTGATAACCTCTGACCCAGCTGGTCATGGCATGGTGCCAGTAATTCCAACGTTGTTGACAGCCCATCCATTTAAGAGTTGGATTTAGTGATCTCTGTGTGTCTGTTCGAACTTGGTACTCTGTGATTCCCCTGCAGGAATTGTTTATTGGAAGGAGAGCAGAATAGAAAGCACTTCCCAAGGTGGAAAGGGATCTCAGGACCTGCAGGCTGGGAGAGGTTGCATGTCCAAGCCATGCCCCAGCTCACCTATATCCCTCCCTCTCTCCCTGCGAGGGTGAGCCCCAGCACAAATTCTGGGTCGTAATTCATAATCCCAGACTGGGCACCTCAGTCATCCCCCTCCAAAATGCTTTGCTGGCCAAGTTTGCTCTGTTCCTGTGTCAGATTCCTTCTCCCTCTGAGGCGAAGAGAGCCTGCTGAGCAGAAAAATGCTAAAATCGCCTGCTCTCAGCATCTACACCAAAGTCCCCCTGTGTTCATCCCTGCGTTCATCTCTCTGTTCATCTCTATTTTTCCTTCCAACCATCACTGAGCCCTTTGGGAAGGATGAAGGAACAAACCCCTGTGAGTTAAATGATAACATGCACATTCTGAATCCCATTGTGGAGAGCAGTGGGCAACCAGCTGAACTCTTCTGAATGACTCATGAAAACCAGTCAAAAACCCTTTTAGCAAATGACCCAGTTAAAGAAATCAGAATCTGCTCACAGACAATTTGCAAACCAAAGAATGAGTCCATGGAACCTGTTTCTCAGGGCCTGACTCATCCTCTCTAGTATCCTTTTTTTTCCTTTGAGCAGTTAAAAAAATTATATTAAATTGCTAGAGTATTTTATAGCTATTACTCACCAGCTCAGCATGATTAAATGCAACCTATAATACACATAAAGAGGGCAAAATTTCAAAAAAATGTGAAACTGGCTCAGGAGCTAAATTTCCCAGGAGCCTGAAGTGTTGGAAATGCTGAGGACTGCAACACATCATTTTGAGGCTCTGTGCCACCTTGGAGTGCTTCCCCTCAGCTCTCAGGGCTGCCGAGGCAATCAGAGGGTTGCTCACACTCCCCAGCCCTCTTCGGGTTTTGCCAGCTACAAGGAAGAGTCTCTTTTAACCTAAAAGTCTCTTTTAGAATGAAACCTTTAAATTCAGGTAGCCTCAGTGGATAGACTCATCCTTTAGCTGGCTCCAGTGATAACAGGACTCATCAGGTGCTTGATGTTGGACTGCTCTGCCCCAGGATAAGCTTATCCTGGAGGAGGCTCCTACCTCCAAGGCAGGACCTGCTTGGAGGCAAAAGTTACAGAATCACAGAATGTCCTGAGTTGAAAGGGTCCCACCAGCATCACCCAGACCAGCTCCTGGCCCTGCCCAGACTCCCAACAGTCCCACACTGTCCATCCCAGGCTCTGGCAGCCTCGGGGCCGTGCCCATTCCCTGGGGAGCCTGGGCAGCGCCAGCACCTCTGAGGGAAGAACCTTTCCCTTATCTCAGCCTGAGCTGCCCTGGCCCAGCTCCAGCCATTTCCTGTGTCCTGTCCATGTCCCAGAGCAGAGATTAGAGCTGCCCTTCCTCTTCCCTCACAAGGAGGTTGCAGCGTCTGGTGAGGTCTGACCTCAGTCTTCACCAGCTCAGCTGCTCCTCATATGGTTCCCCTCAAGGCCCTCTGCCATTTTCCTGTCCCTCCTTTGGACACTGTCTAATGGCTTCATGTCTTTCTTCTATTGCAGAGCAGAGCAGGACAGTTACTCTCATGAGATCTTGTTTTTCCTCCCAAAACCAGGTGTTCTGGTTTGGGCTGTGGTACAGCTGATTTTCTTCCCAGTGGCTGGAATGGGACTGCGTTTTGGGTTTGTTTTTGTTACAGCTGAGCTTACCCAGAGCTGAGGCCTTTTCTGCTTTTCCTATGGCCACACTGGGGAGGGGCAGGCAGCAGGGAAGGCTTGAGCAGGGCCACACCTGTGGGAGGCTGGGAAGGGACACAGCTGGGGCAGGTGACCCAAATGACCACAGGGATATTCCAGACTATGTGACAGCATGCTCAGTATTAGAGTATGAGGAAAAAGCAGGAAGGTGGAGACATGCAGAGCATTTCTCTTTCTAAGTAACCATTGCACATGATGAAATCCTGTTATCCCAGAAGTGCCTGAGCACCTTCTTGCCTGTGGGAAACAGGGAATTAATTCCTTGTCTTGCTTTTTGTTTCTTCTGTGGCTTTTGCTTTCCCTATTAAAATGTCTTTACCCCAAGCCTTGAGTTTTCTTTCACCCTTCCAAAGTTCTGCCCCGTGTTACTGATGGTTGCCTGGGGCTCAGTAGCTGGCTGGGGTTAAACCTCGACACAAGGGGTCAGGAATTCCATCTCTGGGAAGAGAAGGTGACTGGGAAGGGATGAACCCCATCACAGTCTCAGAAGAACTTCTTGGAGGTGAACCAGTGGATCAAAGCCAATGAGTCTGAGCCAGAGCTCAGGGCATGGGACAAACACAGCTCTGCTGAACAGCTTCTTCCTGGGCAGATCCAGCTTCTGGCCTCAGGATCAGCAGCTTTGAGGTTTTACCCCTGTATGTGCCAGGAGAGGCTGTAAGAGGTGTGATGGAGACAAAGAGAGCCCTTACATCCTGTTGGTCACCCACCTGCCCCTCCTGCTGTGGGACATGAGGCTGCATCCAGGCTCCTTCTTTCCATGTGTCCAGCACAGGAAAATCCAACCTTTCGGCCAGAGCAAATCTTCTGGTTTGTAAAATAGAGCAAAATTAAAGATAAAACAATCTGCCTCTGAGAAATTTCTAAGCAATACATTGTACCAAAGGAAAGCAAACCAAGGAAAGAACTGGGGAGGGAAAGGATTTCTGATCCCCTTCAGGGCTGGACATCAGGGAGCTTGAGCAGCCAGCAGGAAAGACTTGAACAGGGCTTCACCCTGGCCCCGAAGCCGGGGGTGTTTGCAAAGAAGGGGTGAGTCAGCAGCTCCTGTTCCCTCAGCAAGAGTCATCCTGGCTTTTAATAGCTCCCCATTAGCTCAGGGAGATGGAGCAGCTGACCATGAAACAGCAGCAAGGACATCTGAGGTGGCCTAAAAATGTAACATGTGAATGATATGTTTTTAAATAGAGTATACAAAGGGAAAGAGACAACTTGGGATAAATCTAGAGCTGAAAATCAACTTTGGGGGAGTGAGTGAGTGTGAGGTGAAGACCGAATTATCACGTTGCTCTCAAGTGAGAGGCAAGGGTTGAGCTATCAGACCTAGAGCCATTCCTGGGAAAGGAGTGAAAAATTTCCAAATAAAAGACACTTTGAGTGGGAAAGGCTCATGATTCTCTGTACACACCAGGGTTTCAGCTGTGGGAATGTTTTGGGCTCTCAGCTGTCCACCTGTATCAAACCCCAATGTGTTACAAGAAAAATCACAAATCCTTTCCAAAGTAGATGTCACATTTAGCACTTCTCCTCTTTCAGGATGTCAGCTGCCACAGCAAAGGAATGAGCCTAGCCTGAGATGATTTCTTCCTCAGAAATCCACACCTGCCATTTTTATTACCTACCTCTTTGGTGGCAATAACCTAATTGGTTAATATTCCTGAAAAACCTCCATGTTCTGGGTTCAAGCTATAATTTGGAGATGACTGTAATTTCCACCCCCTCTTCCTTCCTCTTCTGAAAAAGAGGTATTATACCCCTGCCTCAGCCCCTTCTCACCCTCCCATGTTCCTACAGCTCCCTCAGAGTGATGCAAACAGTTCAGAAGCAACTTCAGCTGGATCCATGAGTACTCTGGGGGGGTCTGCAGGTGCTGGGATCTGAGTACCTTGTTCTGGTTCAGGCATCTCTAACTCATCCCTTCTCACACCTGGCCTGTCTCATCTCTTTGTAGAACGTAGCCTCACACAGCTTGTTGCAATTATTTCTTTATTCTGAGTGCTGAGGGATGCGCTCAATGCTTCAGCCTCATCTGTGTCATCTGTTATTTGCTGTCACGGTGCCACCGGGCCAGGCTTCCCTTTGTCATCCCCAGCTTTGAAGGTATTTCTGGAGCTTTTTTCCCTGTGCCCTTTCTGCTCCTTGCCAGGCTGGTGTGTGCTGGGAGTGCTGTTTCTGTTCCAGAGTGATTGTGCTGCTGCTCTCCACTCTCCGCACTCACGTGTCCTCACTCCCATTCACTTCATTCTCAACCTCTGAAGAACTTGTAAAGCAGCTGTAATGGTTTTTATTCTTCTTCCTTTCCTCTGCATCAGAATTATTTGCTCTTAAAGGAAGATATTTTGCACTGCAAACAAGGGACAGAGACCTAGGGAGATGCCACTGCTGTGGGACACCCTCAGGCATCCCTGGGTGCTGGGAGGACGGGGCCTCTGTTTGAGCCTTCCAGAGAGTGGAGGTAAGGGAGCAGGCAAAATCTGAACTGCACCATGGGCTTCTCTCACCTGCACTGCCTTCCATGCCTTTTGTTTTGATAATCTCACCTCTTGTCCGTAGCCATCTGGGAATGGATTTCCTGTCAGGGTAATTAACTCCTATGGCACTCGTCTCTTTTCCCACACGGTTTTTGGCTGTGTTTCAGCCTGGTACAGACACTGATGGTAGGTGCTGTTAGGGAGAGGAATGGCAGGCTGGCAGGACACAATGGCTCTGGTAGCAGTGAAGCAGCACTGAGGGTCCTGTGGCCTCATTTCTGTGTCAGTCACACAGAGATCAGGGGTCTGCAGGCTCACAGGAAACACGGGTTGATCTCACCTGGATGGGGGATGAGCAGAGCAGCAGCTCCTTGGATTGCAGTTCAGGGTATTTGTACAGCACAATTTTATTTATCTATTATGTGTTTGATTGGGTTCCTCAGTCCATGACAAAACTTGTTTGGAAGGCACCAGGGTTGGCATCCCTGAAGTGATACTGAAAACATACTGAGAAGTGTGTGTGAAGGTCAGCTAAGACTGTGGGATCTTAGATTGAGAGAGGGGCTGGACACATGCCAGCTTCAAAGGAACGTGGATAGTGAGGAACCATTAGAAATTTTGTTTCATGCCAAAATGCTGCTTAATAGAAGAGTAGGAGAGGGCACCAGGAGAGCTGGGGAACTGCTGGGTACCTTCTGAACTGGTGTGCCCAACATCTGGTAAAAGTTGAGGTGTCTTAACTGAGCTGCCCAGGTCAGATGTGGAGCCAGAGGTTCAAGACCTTCAAAACAGGAACATAAACCCATTTCTACCTTAAAAAGAGACTTCCTGGAGTCTTCAGCTGGGTTCTTCTGACTTGGACTCAGGTCAGGCTTGGCATAGGAATGCTCTGAAATCATTCAGTTGCTTTGTGTCCTTGGACAGAAGAAGTTATTTTTCCTGGGCCAAGTTTGAATCCAAAATCTGCTTGGACAGGAATCTTTAATAGCTGGTGATCTTTCAGCTGCTCTGCCAAATAAGAGACACGGGAAATAGGTGTTGGTTTTCAGGGGCTGAAGATAAAATACAAGGTTGCTTTTTGATTGCCTGCGTAAGCCCAGTGTGGGGTTCAGCAGGTTAATTTCTGATTTGCAGCAATTTAAATGTTGATAATCCAGCCCTCAGTGAACAGATTCAAATTTTGTTCTCATCGTTAGAAGCCATCCAGCTCCTGCTTTGAGACCATGGTGATGCTTTTGGCACACTCCTGCCTGGCTACTATATAAAAACAGAAGAGGTGTTTATAGAGCAGCATCATTCATTCCTTTGGGGGTAGCTTCTGTGTCCTCAGTTGTCCTAAATAACTCCTTGTGAAGAAAAAGTGACCTAAATTCAGTGCATCAAACTGACTCTGAATGTAGATTTGGTTCTTCAAAGACAAAATCCTGTTCTAGAGCTGGAATCTGGTGCAATGTGAGAGGTGGTGGTGGGTAGGCACCTCTGGAGGGCTCTGGTCCAACATCTATTACGGCAGGACAACTGTCACCAGCACTAGGACAAGCCAGATGCGCCTTTCAACAGCCAAATATGGAAAAGCTTCAAGGAGGCAAAACTCCCACCTCTCTGACCTGTTCCCAGGCTGCACCACCATCCAGGCACACATTTTGATTCCTTGTGTGGAATTTGAACTTCTCTCAAGCCATTACACGTGGGTGTTGCCCCATTTCCTCACTGCCCCTTGTTGTTCTGGCTGTTCTGGCTGGGAAGTTTGGCTCTGTGATCTTCAGGACTCCTAGAAGCTGCAGGTTCCTCTTACATCTCCACAGATCCACCTTTCCCCTGGTTAGACAAGCCTGGCTCCTTCAACTCTCTCCACAAGACTTGTGCCTCTGACCACCGTGGCACCTACAGCTGGACTTTCTCAGGTTTCTCCAAACTCCTTTAGGACCAAGGATGTGAGTTCTGAGGGGAGGGTGGAATCATAGAACCACAGCACCATTAAGGTTGGAAAAGTCCTCTGAGATTACTGATTCCAGCCATTCCCCCAGCACTGCCAAAGCCACCACTAACCCATGTCCCCAGTGCCACATCCACATGTTTTTGAATGCTTCCAAAGTAGTTTCCCTCAGCCTTCTGGCCATGTTCTCCTAAAGTGCACCAGTTGGCGGTCGTGCTGGTTGTATCATTGGAATCACCACTGAAGCGAGGTGTTTTTTGAGAGGGGCTGCTGAGAGCTTCCTCTGTGCCTGACAAAACTAATCCGTGACTCGTTTTGGATATTGACACTTGGTTAAACCACTAGAAAGCTGAACACGCCGCTGTGAACTCACTTCTCTAAACATTTTTGTTAAAACCGAAAAATCTCGGGAGTTCTCTGTTTCCCTTCTGGCCTGAGAGCAGGTGAGGAGGCCGGGCCGGGCCCGTGTCAGGCACGCCGGGCCGGGCAGCCCCCGCCGCGGGGCCGAGCCCCCTCCCAGGGCGCCCACCGGGCCCCATCGCTGCCGGGCAGGGAGAGGGGAGGCTGCGGGGCCGAGGCTGGGCCGCGGCTGCGGCTGTTGATACCTTGCTGCTACCGAGCCCTGCCCTGCCACCAGCCCAGGCCGAGCGGGGTCCGCTGGGCCCCAGGAGCAGCCGGGGCTGGGCTGGCTCGGCCAAGATTCTGCTGCCATTGAGGTTCACCTGCACCCAGCGGGCAGGGGGAGGAGAAGCCATCAGCCCCCGGTGTGCTGCTGCTGTGTCCTGGCCTGGCTGCCGAGATCCTAACTGCGTTCCCCCCAGCCCAGCCAGCCAAGAAGTCCTCTACCATAAACAGCTCTTGAGCATCTGCAAGCCTAAGTGAGATGTTAACTCTTTCAGTCCACAAATAAGACCTTACAAACCTTCAATCCCTCCTTGGATGAGAGGAGAAAGTAAGAAGGCATAAAGGAACAACATAAAAACACCAAGGTCAGTAAAAAAAGAGTCAAGTCCCAGATGGGAGGGATGAAGAGATGCCTTAATCTTAAGGCTAAAATACTCTTACAAAGCTATAGAGAAGAATGTAATTAATACACCAAACTCTTTCCCTATAACTCATGAAAGTATAAAGAGATGAAGAGTTCAAATTGTAGATATGAGCAAAAGCCTCCATGCTAAAGTAAGCAAGTGTTGAAGTAGCTGTGATCCCATGAGAAGTTTAAACAAAAAGAGAGAAAAGAGTAATAAAGACCCTCTGCCCCAAAGAAAGAAAAAAAAAAGACCTCTGTTCTCAGAAATGATGATCTCAGAGACAGATGAAGAGAACCTTTGCTCTTAAACAGCTCATCTTTAAAATAGTACCCTATAAATTAACATGGCCCATAAACACAGCTGTAAAAAAAAGCTCTGAAAAATGGGAGGGACTTCATGATCACAGATTTTCCAAGCAACTACTATTCGTGGAAATTAAAAGCCACGAAAGAATAATTTGCTTATCGAAAAGTCTCCATAAATTAACAAAACTACTCCCCTCCCTAAGTAAACTAAAGAAAGACTATTCTAAAAGTGATAAATGGGCTGAATTGTTTCTGTACATTGTGAGTGAGAAATAAAAGGTTGTAGAGGGGAAAAGGAGTGTTCTAAAGGTTTTATTCTAATTCTGACTATTCTTTCTTTTAGTTACCGTTAATAAAGCTTTCTTTATACCCTTTTAAAATTTTGAGCCTACTTTGCCTTCGTCCTCATCCTGTCTCACAACAAGAAATAAATCAATATATTCTAGTAAGTGCACTAGCGTTCAGCCAGTGCTAAACCCACCACGTTAATTAGTACATTAGCTGAAAAATCTCAAATTAGCAGACCTAAACCACTACACAGGTTTATATTTTTTGCAGTTAGAGCTCACTGTTACCTTAATATTCAACCTTGTGTCTGCTGTAACCCCTGAGTCCTTTCCAGCACTGGCAGGCTTGATTTTGATGGAAAATGAATGGATTGGTTGGACCTGATATGAAATATTAAGTCTCCATTCAAGGTGACATTTCATAAATTACATTCCAACCAAATCAAGGAGCACTGAAATGTTTTGGGTTTTTTTCAGTAAAGGTGTTTACTCCTATCAAGAAACACAACTGGGACTGGCATTCTTGGAGTAAAAGCCAGGAAGACCAAGGAGCACAGTGAGGCTGTGATTTTGGCTCCATAAATGCACAAGAGCCTGAAGCTGTGTTTGCTGGGTGTGCAGTGCAGGTGCTTTCACCTGGGCCCAGTGTCTGCACAGCCCAAATGTGGCTCCACATGACCCCTAGGAGGACACACACTTGTAGGAAATTTGGTTATGGGCTCAGGCCTAGCTAAGGAATGAAAACAGGGGACATGTCCCTGTGCTCTCAGGAGTGTTTCTGTTCAGTTCTCCAGCATTTTCCGGGCTCTTGGCTGTTGTGGGCTGGTCTTGGCCTGGCAGGCTGTGAGCCTGGATCCCATGGTGCCAGCCCACAAGCACTCACACTGACTCCAACATCCATTTGGCCCATTATTACTCTTTACTATTCCCACCAGACTGGTATTTTCTTTTCTGAAGAAACATAACTTGATAGTGTTGTCATTAAATCAATTTTGGAAATTAAATAAATAAATTTAAAAGGGACAAAACAACAGCACACAGACCTGTCCTTCCCATCACTCTGCAATCCAGCTCTGAGAAATGCTCTGGTTGCATCTGTCTGCTGAGGGCATCCCCTGAGTGCCCCTCTGCCTCACCTTTTCTCCTGCAGTGTTCCCCAGGCTGCCTGAATGTGAACATGACTGTGGCTGTGGTTTTTGTGGCAACAGCTTTTGTACAGTTCTGGTCTCCCAGCTGTCCTTCCAAGTTCTGTTTTACTTTTCACGGTCAGAGAACCCTGAGTGCCTCTGCAGCTCAGCCAGGGGGTCAGCCTGGCTCTGTTCTCTCCCACACACTGCAGCCCCTCCCCTGCCCTGGGCCATAGTGTGGGCAGGATGTGCTGGTTTTGGGGCTGTTGACCACATGCTGGCGCTGCTTGTGGTGCTTTCCTGCTTTGAAGTCCTTTGTCACACAGATTCTCCTGCCCTCTGATTGAATTCAGTCTGGGCACAAGGTGGGCAGTCACAGAACTTTTAAAAAGGTTTTGTGAAGACTGAGCACTGAAGAGTCCTGAACACTCCCTGGTCTGATAGCGAATAAATCTGCAGCAAAAACTGTGTCATACTTCAGTTGGCCTGGGCTGGTTCCAGGGTCACCCCACAGGGTGCTATGTGTGTGTGCCTTTCAAATTGAAGAGCCCTTTGCTCTCAGAAGTACCTTCACCCTTTACCTGATGAGCTCAGTGTGCTCAGCTGCTCTAGTTTTAATTTCCCAGCACTTCAAAAGTGACCTGAGCTTTCCTATGGACACTTGCAATTTTTTTAATCAATCTTTTGAAAGCGTGGGGTGTGGACCTGAGCACAGGCTGTCCTTTTGCCTCAGCAGGGTTGGCTGCACAGCTTGCAGGGTGCTTGTGCCAGTGCTCATCAGGCCAAGCTGCTGGGCACTCCCTGCTTCTCAGCATTGGGAGATCTCTGGATCATCCCTGGTGTACCTGGCATAATTTAAAACAGGGATCCTTGGGGCTTCTTCACCTTCCAACACTGGCAGCCCTTCTAGAAGCTGGCTTGCAATCAGAGTGCACCTGCCTGCAAAACCTGGAGCCCTCAGCACACATCTCACAGGCAGTGGCATGCAGCCATTGCTCAACCTCACAGGGACCCCTCACATTCACCAACTCCCACCCAAAAAACTGCAAGCAAGGGCAGTACAAGCAGAGTCTCATTTGTAATGGTGTTATCACAGCACCCAGAGGTGTCTTCAACACACCTGGTCACCCTGATACCTGTCCTTAAAGCCAATGTCTTCAGAAGGGAAAAGTACCAGCCCACTTCTTGTAAAGAGCCCTGAGCTGAGAAATGTGGGTGGAGGGACATGGAGGACATCTCAGGGCACCCAGAAGTTCAACAACCAAACGAGCAAAGTGAGCAGATTAGCTAAGTGCACCTGCTTGGCAAGGAGCTGTGGTGATGTTGTCCCTGATGGGGACAGGTATGTGGCACACCCACCCCAAGGGGCAGCAGCAGCATCAATAAGCCAATGCTTATTGATGTGTGCCCTTATACAGGGGTTTTGAATTTCCTGCTCTTACAAAGGTGATTGGGCAAAGATCTGAACTCTGCCCAGCTCCCTGGCCAGTGCTATGGGTGCATTCCTGGTTCCAAGGGATTGGCTGGGGTCCCCTTGTCGGAGCTGGAATCTAGCCTGTCCCTAAGACACCCAGGGCTTGTTTACTTCAATTCCCTAACAAACTCAGCCCATCGAGTTGATATTTGTTATGTCAAATTATTTGTGTAGCTACAGACCAGCTATAGCTGTCATGAGCTATTAACAATTGCTTTAAGCAAGGCTATTAATGAGGCCTAGGACAGGAGCCAAGAACACGAGCCAGCAATGGGTTTGATTATCCTGACTCAAACACTGAGTTGATGTCTGACACTCCTGGGCAGCTGGGTTATCCTCATCCTGAGATCCACCTCTGCCTCCTGAGCAGAGATTGCAGATTTCTCCCACCTGCAGGAGCCTGCACCAGGCAACTTTGCTGTGCAGTTCTCCCAACAAGAACTGTTGTGTTCACGTCTTGGTTCTCCATCAGTCCTCATCCGTCAGCCAGGGCATCATCAAAGACTGTCAGGGTGGAGCAACCTTAACATATTTGAGCAGTGTCACCTGAGAGTGTCACCTGCAGCCCCAGAGCTCTTTGTTAAGCACCTCCCAGTTCTCACTGCTGTCAGTGCATGGTGTGCAGGGCTTGAGGAACCCTGCTCCTGGAGAAACCCAATCCATACTGGATCATCCATTCCAATGTGGTTTGCACAGGCCCTTGCTGCCCCAGCTGAAGTGGTGCTGTGTGTCAGAGCTACTCCTGGGGCCGCAGATCTGTGTGAGGAGTGAGAGTGTGCCTGAGGGAGGTCTTGTCTCTCCTAAACCCCTTCAACCAGGCATGTATTGCCAGTGGGGCAGCCTTGGGTCAACCACCTTCAAAGTCAGCTCTCTGTCCTGAGATCGGGGTGGTGATGGTGGTGGAGATGCGCACTGAAGGAAACCTGAAAGATTCTACAGGCACTCCTTCATGTGCCTGTCACACAGTGAAGGTACAGAGAGAGTCAGGGAGGCTGTAGAACAAGGTGGCCCTTGTCTCTCTGGTTTCTCAGATCTGGGATATTGGCTTTGTTCTATCGGGCCTTCTGGCTTTTTCCTTTCCTAGTGACCCTGACCAGCCCTGAGAGAGCTTCTCTGGTCCAGGTGAGTGGTGGCTGTGAGGGTGAGGATGGTACCTCCCCCCTTGGCATCAGAGGACAAGGAGATCTTTGATTAAGGAGCTGCAATTATCTCTAATCCTGGTCACCCTGGGCCATCACAGCAGTCAATTAAGTGAAATACAAGGTACATAGCTGAGGATGAGGGAGGTGATGGGGGAGGCTGTAAGCCACAAACCAAGTGTACAAAGGGCTGAGTAACCACACCAGGCTGAATCCCAACTCTATTCAGGCTCTCCTCTACCAAAACCAGGGAGCAGAGTATGGAAGTAATCCCTAAACCCACCCACCCACCCACCCACACACCCCTTCTCCACCAGGGACTGTGGCAGGGCACAGGGCAAAGGTGAGGTGTCCTCTCTCTGGCATCTTCCACCTGGGCATAACGGAAGGTGAGAGAGGTCAGATTGGATTTATCTCACTTAACATTAGACTCTTCCTCTTAATTGTCTGCAAGTGAGCTGGCTCTGGCAGGGCATGTTTCACTTGATAATAAAAGTCTCTTTTAGAATGAGAAACACATTTCTTTCTCTTTACCCACTACAAAAGAAGGCTGTGGCTCAGTTCTACATGCTTATATTCAGTAGATGAATTAATCAAGTCTGAGAACAAAAAGGGTAGATAAATTATTTGCATAGCTGAGGAAGTATAAAAGCTTGCTTACAGCAAGTGAACAGCTTTGATTCACTGCAGGACATTGCTGAGACCTGGGACAAGGACAAGGATGTTCTCTGACAGGATTTCAAGTCCCATCCACTTTGTATCCATCTGCTACTACCCCATCTCCAATGCCAATGATTAACACAGCAGAATGATTTTCAGTACTTTCAGAGAACAGAACATATTTTAAGAAAAAAACAACCAGAACTGCATCTTCAGAGTTTCCTCTGGTACCTGGACAAAAATATCACCATCTGGAGATCTCCCCTCAGGGAGGAGGAGCCCCTTAAAAGTTGCTGATCCCTCCTCTGGAGGGGCAGTGGGGTTGGGATGATAGGAAATCTCAGTTTCAGCCCAGCAGTGTCAGTGCATCTGCTTGAATTCAGGCTTGGTGAGGAAGTTCTGTGAGGGGTCAGGGGAAATTCCAAAGGAATTGAGCACAGTGTAATGGGACACGTTGTCAGGAAAGAGAAGGATGTGTGTATCATGTTGAGCTCAGTTGTGGTTGGTACAAGTCCAAGGATGACCTTGGGGCTGTGCCAAGTTTAGCTGACCATAAACTGTGTTGAAAACAGCACAGCGAGGGAGAGCAGAATAGAAGTAGTAGAAAGATCATCTGAATATTGAAACCTGTCATGGCTTGACACTGGCAAAGTAGCAGGCATCCATGAAGGCCATTCACTCACCCTCGCCTACTACAGCTGGAGAGGGAAAAAAAATTAACAAAGGGCTCACGAGTTGAGATGAGGACTGAGAGACAAACACTCTGAGGGCAAAGTATGTTCAAATTTAAAGATGTAAAGTAAGTTTATTATTAACAGAGTCAGACAAGAATAATGAGAAGTAAAATACGCCTTTAAGACACCTTTTTCCTCCCCAGCCCCTCCCTCTTCCCCACTGGCAGTGCACGCAGACAAGGCATGGGGGTTTTGGTCAGTTCATCACTGGAGATTTTCTGCTCACACAGGGAGAGGAGTCTTTCCTCTGCTGTGCCGTGGGGTCCCTCCCACAGGGTCAGTTCTCTGTGACCTTCTCCAGCGTGGCTCTAATCTCACCAGCAGCAGTCTTGCCAAACCTGCTGCAAAGTGAGTCCCTCCCATGGGCAAACAGTCTTCCCAAAACTGCTGTGGTGTGGGTCACTCACCCACGGGGTGCAGTCCCCTAAGGATGGGCTGCTCCAGTTTGGAAGCAAGGGCTCTCTGTCTCTAGGAGCAGGGCCCCTCTCTCTGCATTTGAGTCTCCCACTGGATCACAGCTTTCTCTGGCATCCACCTGCTCCGGTGTGAACACTTCTCTCACAGGCTGTGAGTGGATTTCTGCATCCCCGTGGAGCTCATGCATGACAAGGGACAGAGCCTGCTTCACCCCAGTCCTCACCATGGCCTGCAGAGGAATCTTGGCTCCGGCACTTGAAGCTCTTCCTCCCCTTCTTGTTCCACTGACCTTGGTGCTGCCATGTCATTCTCCCTCACGTGTCCTCACTTCCTCCTCTTGTCTGACTAGAAAAAAACTGCTGCCCATAGGCACCACTGCCAACGAGTTCTACTAATTTAAAGATTCTTGCAGGATCCTGCAGTTCCACGAGGTGAATTTCATTTAGGTTCTGTGCCAGGGAATTGCTTGCCATGTTTTTGCTGTTGGCCATGTGGCCAATGGTGCTGGCATTATTTGGTGCCTCTCTTCATGTGGGGCACCGGGAGGTGGAAGTCACTGTCACCACCCCCCTGCCCTTCTGCCCCCAGCATGGTTGGCTAGGGGTGACAAGGCAGGCAAGGCCTGCCATGAGATGGCCCCAGCAGTGCCATGCTATCCCTGGAAAAAAACTGCATGTCCACTGTTTTGATTTTCTCAGCAATGCCATCCCACAGGTGTTACCAGCCTCTCCAGTTGGGCCAGCAGCAAGTCCATCTTCAGTGCCAGCAGAGGTTGGCTCTGTTGGACATGGTGGAAGCTTCCAGCAGCTTCTCACAAAAGCCACTTTTGTGATCCTCCCCCACTACCAAAAAACCAGATTGTGCCAAATCAGCACAAAAGCAAAACTGACCAGATTGGAGCCCTCAGCTGAGATTCCTGGGTTGTATAAATGACCCCTTGGAACACTGAAATCAGAAAACTATTGCTGGAGGATTGTGGCGTGGTGATATGAGGTGTTTGCACAGGTATGGGAAGAGAACAATGCTGGGTGGGAATCCAGTGCTGGTATCCTTGACGGACTGCAGGGCAGATGGAGATACTGATGGCTTCAGCTAGCTGAGGCAGCTGCTGTTCTTGCAACTCTTCCTGTAAAGAGAAAATGGAATAAGCTCAGAGAACAAAGAAAGTACAGCATCTTTACAAAGTAGTTTGTTGGAAACACAGGTTTGGATATTCTGGAGAAGTGCACAGAAGAAATGTCAGAGTGAACAGGTTTGGGATAAGGTAAAGAAAATAACTGATGGACTTTCAAGCTGCAGAGTGTGTGAAGTGTGTATGTGTGGGTATTTTTGACTTCTAAGCTAAAATGAATCTTCATTATCCTAGATCAGAATTCAGGAACATGGCATGAAATAACTTGCAAGACTGTCACGCAAAAAGGATGGGGCATGTTCTAGGAGGTTCTTGGAGGATCAGGAACTGCTCTTTGGGCTGGAGGGGACACAAATGACATGGTGTAGCTGATGCATGTGGCTGAGCAGGTGTTCCTCCTGTGCAGGAGGCTGTGCCCAAATCTCTGGGAGCACTCCCAGTCTTTGTGTGTGATATTGAGTCCTGCAGGTTCTGTAGCACAGTACAGCAGAAATAATCCAGTTCCACATGGGAATAATCCAGTATTATTCCCATGTGGAAGTGGTACATGGGAATAACTCTCCTCTGTTAGTGTCACACCACAGTCTAAACAGGCTCGGTGACATTAGCAAAATTTGGGGACTAAACTCCCCAAAATATTGACTCCAAGGCCACAGCACTGGGACAGACAGCAGATGTAAACTGGGAGAGTTTGGAAGATCAGTACAGAGTTCCTGCATCCTGTACTGGGAGAAACAACAAAGACCAGCAAGAAAAGAAATGTGCATGCAGGAATGAGGATGGGTTTGTGAGGGGTTTCCCTGTCCAATGGCCCAACACAGGTGGAGCAGCTGTAGCTTCTTGTTCCCAGGTGCCAAATGAGTCTGACCAGCATGAAACAGCAACTGTGGAGTATTTACATACTTGCATATATCCTGTACAGATCCCTCCAGCAGCTGTGCTTAGACAGTTTCCCAGTAGCTGTCCTGGGATCTCAGGTCTCCCTAGTTTCTGACACTGAGAAATAGGAACTCCTGAGTTCCATCCCCCTGCTCCTGTTGCTCAGAACCCTTCACACAAAAGGGGTACTGAATTCTCATGCACTGCCTTCCATTCCCTGCCTTTTGTTCCTCCTCTAAACATCCCCAAATCACACACAGACAGAATCACAAGGTTGGAAGAGACCTTTAAGATCATCAAGTCCAACCCAGCCCTAACATCTTAACTAAACCCCAGCACTGAGTGTCACATCCAGTTTTTTTTTTTAATACATCCAGGGATGGCGACTTGACCACCTCCCTGGGCAGATGATTTGAGTATTTTATCATCCTTTCTGTAAAAAACTTTTTCCTAACATCCAACCTATATTTCCCTTGGCACAGGTTGAGACTGTGTCCTCTCGTTCTGTCAGTTGTTGCCTGGAGAAAGAGACCAACCTCCACCTGACTACAGCCACCTTTCAGGAATCTGCAGAGAGTGATAAGGTCACCTTTCCTCCAGGCTAAATAATCCTAGCTCCCTTAGTCCTTCCTCACAGGGTTTGTGCTCCCAGCCCCTCTCCAGCCTCGTTGCCTCCTCTGGACGCGCTCCAGCATCTCAATGTCCTTCCCAAACTGAGGGCCCAGAACTGGGCACAGCACTCAAGGTGCAGCCTCGCCAGTGCCGAGTGCAGGGGAAGAATGACCTCCCTAGTTCTGCTGGCCACACTATTCCTGACACAGGCCAGGAGCCATTGGTCTTCTCGGCCCTCAGGGCACACTGCTGGCTCACGTTCAGCTGGTTGTCAACCAGCACCCCCAGGTCCCTTTGTGCCTGGGCCCTGTCCAGCCACTCTGTCCCCAGCCCAGAATGCTGCAGGGGGTTATTGTGGCCAAAATGCAGGACTGGGCACTTGAACTTAATAAACTTCATCTTATTGGACTCTGCCTATCCCTCCAACCATTCCAGGTCTCCCTGCAGAGCCCTTATTGGACTCTGCCTATCCCCACCACCATTCCAGGTCTCCCTGCAGAGCCCTTCTCCCTTCCAACAGATGGACACACGCTCCCAGCTTAGTGACATCTGCAGATTTACTAATGAAAGATTCAATCCCCTCATCCATGTGGTCAATAAAAAGATTGAACAGAGCTGGCCCCAGCACAGAGCCCTGAGGGACACCACTGGTGCCTGGCTGCCAGCTGGATGCAGCACTGCTCACCACCACTCTCTGGCCTGGCCATCCCGCCAGTTCTGAGCCCAGCACAGAGTGCTCCTGTCCCAGCCGTGGGCTGCAGCTTTTCCAGGAGTGTCCTGTGGGAGACAGTGCCAAAGGCCTTGCTGGAGTCCAAATAGACACATCCACAGCCTTTCCCTCATCCACCAGGAGGGTCACCTAGTCATAAAAGGAGACCAGGTTGCTCAAACATGACCCAAGCCTCCTAAACCCCTGCTGGCTGGGTCTGATAGCCTGGCCATCCTGTAAGTGCTGGGTGATGACATTCAGTCTAAACTGTTCCATTACCTTACCAGGTACCAAGGTTAGACTGACTGGCCTAGAATCACCAGGATCCTCCTTCCCACCCTTGTTGTGAATGGGCGTCACATTGGGCAGCTTCCAGTCATCTGGAACCTCACCAGTGAGCCAGGACTGCTGGTAAATGATGGAGAGCAGATTAGCAAGCTCATCTGCCAGCTTCTCATCACCCTGGGGTAGATCCCATCTGGGCCCATAGATTTATGAACATCCAAGCGGTTCAGCAGTTCTCTGACAGCCTCCTCCTGGATAACAGGGGGATCATTCTGCTCCCTGGCACCATCTACCAGGCCAGAGGACAGCTGTCCTGAGGACCAGCCATCTTCTCACTAAAGACTGAGGCAGAGAAGGTGTTAAGCTCTTCTGCCTTCTCCCCATCTGCAGTTACCATAAGACTCCCAGTAGGATGTCAGCCTTGTTGGCCTTCCCCTTGATTCTTATCCATAGGCATTCAACTTCATCGTCATTGGTTTCAATACCCATGGCATCAAGTGCCTTGTGCAATCCCCAAATGCCTCTCTGGAATCACACTGCTCTCAGGCAGGGACCCTTCTCAGTCTGGGAGTCTGTCTGCAGTGTTGCTCCTGCCTGCACTGTGAGACAGCTGGCCCAGGATGGCCCAGGATGGCCCAGGATGGCCCAGGATGGACCAGGATGGCTGCCAGCTATGCTCAGCTGTGCCTGGGAGGAGCTGGGTTGGGTGCTGTGTTCACTCTCTGCATTACTTGGGCTCCATCCCCATTTCTTTGTTTGTGGAGATGAGCCAACAAGAACTGCAGAAATACAATTCCTGGGGAAAGGTGGCCTGGAACACAGCGTACGTGAGGGAACAGCAACAATGAGGAGGGCCTTGAAGAGTTATTGGATGAGAAAATTAAACACAGTGAAGAAGAAAAGGTTAAAAGCTGCAAATAATCAGTGCAGACAATATTAGTGAAAACATGTCAACATAACTGCATTTCCCTTTGTTTCAGAGACAAAGAGGCTGGGATGTTGGAGCACTTGGCAACAGCTTCTCTGGGGCTGGGCTAAAAGCACCTCCTTGATGGGAACTGCTGAGAACGAAGGCAAAAATTCATTTTTCCTCAGGGGAAGGTTTGCAAGCAGGAGAAATTCAGAGAGAAGTCCAAACAAACATGTTTTGCTGAGCTCTGGCTAAGGACCATCTTCCCAAACTGGAATTATTCCAGCTCATGAGAACAATGACAAAGGTTTCTGGGACTTCACAAGTGCACTGAACATTGTCTGGCAAGTTGATGAAGATGTTGAAGAGGAGTGACACAAGTGTTTGTCCTCATTAGGGACAGGTCTTTCTGTCTTTGACTGAAAATGCTTTGCAGCCAACATCTTTCTTTCCTAAACATTAAGCATCTCCTCTTGAAAAATGGGCTGTTACTTTGACAATGGAAAAAATATATTTAGGAGTTTGTCTGGAATAATATTTGTTCTTTCACTGCCCCATAAATAATTCTAACCAAAAGCACTACTGGGTTTTCAGACCAACTTGTCCTTTTTCTGAAGTGCCTCCTACTCCATGCTCTGGGATGATGTTAGGGAATGCCTTCACCTGGACAGCTGGCAGGGTTGGATGGAGCCCTTTGGAGTGACACTCCTGGGTGATGCTCAGCAGTCCAGACCCTGCTTTGTGTGCATCTGCCTTCAGAGGTCAGCATCTCCCTTGGAACCTGGGCAGGAACTTGTCAAGCTCTTGCTTCCCAGGAGCCTGCAGAGGTACTTGACCACCTCTTCTCTTGATCCAGGTCAATGGAGCCAGGCTGGGAGAGCTGGGGGTGCTCACCTGGAGAGGAGAAGGCTCCAGGGAGAGCTCAGAGCCCCTTGCAGGGCCTGAAGGGGCTCCAGGAGAGCTGGAGAGGGACTGGGGACAAGGGATGGAGGGACAGGACACAGGGAATGGCTCCCAGTGCCAGAGGGCAGGGCTGGATGGGATATTGGGAATTAGGAATTGTTCCCTGGCAGGGTGGGCAGTCCCTGGCACAGGGTGCCCAGAGCAGCTGTGGCTGCCCCTGGATCCCTGGCAGAGCCCAAGGCCAGGTTGGACATTGGGGCTGGGAGCAGCCTGGGACAGTGGGAGGTGTCCCTGCCATGGCAGGGGTGGAATGAGATGGGTTTTAAGGTCAGTTCCAAGCCAAACCATTCTGTGATTCTGTGATTCTGGGGTAAATTGAAGTCATGCAAGTGAAGAGTTGGGACAAGAGGCAAGTTCTGCTGGTGCAGCAAAGGAAGCAAACTCCAGCAGGATGCTAATGTGACAATGAATAGCAAAAAACCTTCCAGAATTGCTTGAGTTCTTGTCCTTGCTGTCACAAGCTGCACTGGATGTTTGGTTAAAAGGTCTCCAGGGAACCCTGGTGTCTTGTGCACCACAGGAAATGTTCAAGGGATTGAGAATCTTCTCCGGACATCATCAGGGAGGAGATATCTCAAGGCTCATGGAGTCTTGTTCCTGTGCCAGAGCTGGAAGTTCTTACTGCTACCAGTGCCCCTCAGTTGCCCAGACCTCAGTGCTGGAAGGGCCTCTCCCAGTGCTGGAAGGATCTCTCCCAGGGCTGGAAGGGCCTCTCCCAGTGCTGGAAGGATCTCTCCCAGGGCTGGAAGGGCCTCTCCCAGTGCTGGAAGGATCTCTCCCAGGGCTGGAAGGGCCTCTCCCAGTGCTGGAAGGATCTCTCCCAGTGCTGGAAGGATCTCTCCCAGTGCTGGAAGGATCTCTCCCAGTGCTGGAAGGATCTCTCCCAGTGCTGGAAGGATCTCTCCCAGGGCTGGAAGGGCCTCTCCCAGTGCTGGAAGGATCTCTCCCAGGGCTGGAAGGGCCTCTCCCAGGGCTGGAAGGATCTCTCCCAGGGCTGGAAGGATCTCTCCCAGTGCTGGAAGGATCTCTCCCAGTGCTGGAAGGATCTCTCCCAGGGCTGGAAGGGCCTCTCCCAGGGCTGGAAGGGCCTCTCCCAGGGCTGGAAGGGCCTCTCCCAGTGCTGGAAGGATCTCTCCCAGTGCTGGAAGGATCTCTCCCAGGGCTGGAAGGATCTCTCCCAGTGCTGGAAGGGCCTCTCCCAGGGCTGGAAGGGCCTCTCCCAGGGCTGGAAGGGCCTCTCCCAGGGCTGGAAGGACCTCTCCCAGTTGGAACAGTTGCCATATTGCAAAGTGACTGCCTTGGCTACAGCCTGAGTCCAGTGCCCTGTGAACTGCTGCAGTATTGGCTGGATGGGAATTCAGGGTTTCTGATCTGAGTTTTATTGCCTTTTATTTCAATGTTCTGTGTTCCAAATAAGAGCTCTGAGGAGAAATTGAGCTCCAGGCTGTTATTTTTATAAACTATTAGAACTTTCTGTCCATTAGCCATTCTGACATCTTTCAGCTCCCTCTCCTATCTCGCCCTGTGTTCCTTGCTGTCTTTGTCAGCTTTCCTTTCCTCACCAAAATGTTACCTACAGCCCAAGGTTGAGGATGACCCCACTCTTGATAATCTCTCTGACACATCCAAATTTATTCCCTCCTTCCTGGCCTCAGGACTTCCTCCTGCTGAAGCTGATGATGCCACAGGGGTTAAGAAACCAAATATCTTTAATGCAGACAAATAGGAAAAGGAATAGAACAGTAGAAAAAAAGGTTTCTTCAAACTGTGCCCTCAGCTTTCAGCTACCTCAGGGTTTCATGGCTTATACCTTCCAAAGTGAGACATTTCACACTCCGTAGAGATTGAAACACTTTAAATGAGACTTCCCAGGCTGGTAACCCCTGGTGCACTCAATGCACCCAGATTCCAGCCCCTGGCATTTCTTTCCCCACCTCACAGTGGCTGCTCCCCTTCATGCCTGCACAGGCAAGCACTGACTTCTGTCCTCACTTCAACCCCAGACTAAGAGCTGGAAACCCAGAAGTTGCACTCCTGGGAGCAGTGTGGCCAAAGTGCCTTTAAACCCATGTACCTGTGTGAGCTGAGAGCTGTAAAAGCACACAGCTCCTCGTTGGGGTTTATGTTCCAATGCAAAGCTCATTTTGCTGTCTTCAATTAAGATTTTTATTATTTTTACCATTTGAGGTTCATTAAGGGTTTTACTGACAAAGTTTCAATTGAAGTTAATAATTTGCACAAAATAAAACCAACTTTCATAAAAACTCTGCCAAAAGCCTGGGAAATGTTCCTGCAGCTCTTCCTCTCAGAAGCCAACACCTCTGTTGGTGATTTGCAGTGGATTGGAGGAAAACCCTCTGGTTGCAACTGAAGGTCTCGTAGGAGGCAGGGAGTGCTCCTGCCACCACCTTCATCTTCACTCTGCTCTGCCCTGTGCCTCAGGGCTCAGCTGGAGCTCCTCAGGATATTCTCAGGTTTGCTCTTCCCTCCTGCCTGAGTGCCAGGCACAAACTTCATCAGCCAGACA
Source organism: Setophaga petechia (assembly GCA_024362935.1). NCBI lineage: Eukaryota > Metazoa > Chordata > Aves > Passeriformes > Parulidae > Setophaga > Setophaga petechia. Next base: position 2,571,505 of record JANCRA010000021.1, read on the forward strand.
CAGAGTGCAATTTCTCCTAAAAGCCATGAATTTCTGTCTTGAGGACCAACAGGGATTGTGGACATTTCTGATCAGAGAAGCTCTTTCTTAATATCTGAATATTGTCCCATCCAAAAGTGCATCACAAGAGTGCTGGGGATTCTCCAGCCTTGGAGGAGCATGTTCGAATGTTGCTTACACTGTCTGCTGGTTAAGAAGGAACAAATGTATAAATCAGATCCTCTAGTAAGAGGGAGATGCAACAGAAATGCAAATAGTGAGAACCACTTGTTTTTCCCAGGCTCTGTGTCCTGCTGTTTTAAAGCCAGAAGGGATGAGGCCCTCTCCTGGGAACAGGAGTCATGTTCCTTTGGCTGGAGGAGTCCCCTCAGCCACAGCAGCAGAGGACAGAGCTGGGAGGGCTGCATGGCCCCTCTCTCTGCTGTGCTGTATTGATGGCTCAGAAAGACTCTGGAAGGAATTTTGTTTTGTATGTTTAAGGATTGGTTACATTAAACATTTCTTTCATCCAGAAATTTCTTCTTTTCAGTCTGAAATGGTTTCTCCCCTGAAATTTCAGTTCTGACCCCAAAGGTGTCTATATGGTGAGTCCCAGGGCATGAGGGTTGGGTTTTACAGTGCATTTATCATGATCCAAAATCCTCAGGGAAGAGGGTTGACCCTGTAAATCCATCCTTCAGTGTCCTGGTTGTCCCTTACACTCCAAGGCACCATGAGGGCAGACAGGACTCCTCTGCTTGTTTGGACAAGTGCTTCAAACACTTGTTAAACTCCTGGAGCTGCAACCCCTCTTTGGGCTGCTGGGGAAAGTGAGGGCTGACATCCATCCATGTATTAACAACCACACCAACACAGCCATGGGCAGACCTTTCTGTCACCTGTCATCGTGCTCAGTGGTGCCAGGAGGACACAGAGTTCACGGGGATCACCACAGCCATTTCCAGCAGTCATTCCTCTCAACATGTAGGCAGCCTCGTTGCGCTCCTGGAGTTTGTGCTAAATCAGCACATAAAAACACACATCCTGCTCCTTCCTGGTGATTTGAATTCTGTACATTTGTAGAAAGAAAGACTCTTCCAACACTTCATCGAAATCATTATTCCTGCTCAGTTTACTGTTTGTCTGTTTTTTTTAAGCACAACTGAAATTCATCATAAATGTCTCATGAGTAAACAAAGGTGTTAATCTATTTGCTAAGCACGGCTGCTGTTTGCTGTGCTGCAGAGAACATGATACAAAACCAGCCCTTCTCTGACACGCTGTCAGACACGCCTGAAGAACGCCCTCCATCTGCCTCTGGGGGCATGGGAACATCAGGGGCATGGCCTGGACTTCAAAGGCTGCACTTGATGATCCTGGAGGTCTTTTCCAACCTTAATGATTCTGTGATACAAAAAGAGCACAAAAGGGAAGTTGATTTGATGCAGGCCACTGTTGTCATCAGAGCCCCAGGACACCCAGCTCTGGGTTTCCACACCAGGGCAGAGCTGTCCCACACAGGTCAGGGAAACATGTGTCCTCCAGACATCTCTGTCAGATGTCCTGCAGGACACCACCTGCTTGTGGTCCCAAGCAATGTGCTGTGATGTGGAGACAAGGAAATCTCCTCCGTGGCCACCCAGGACCTGGCCAGGGTTGTCCATGGGTGAGAACCTGGCCAGGCTCAGCGTGCAGAGATCAGCTGCCTCAGGGCACCTGGACTCTACCTGCCCTCAAATATCCTTCATGTGACAGCAGAGTGACCTGCTGCTTCCTCCTGCTGACACCCAGGGCTGAGCAGAACCAGCTGAGCTGGCTGGGGTGGCATCATTATCCTTCAGCTGGTCTTGTGCCCTTTCCAGGGGGGTCCCCAGTGCCAGGGTGTCCAAAAAGAATGACCCTTGTTGGGCCTCAAGACAGAAATTCATGGCTTTTAGGAGAAATTGCACTCTGTGTCTGGCTGATGAAGTTTGTGCCTGGCACTCAGGCAGGAGGGAAGAGCAAACCTGAGAATATCCTGAGGAGCTCCAGCTGAGCCCTGAGGCACAGGGCAGAGCAGAGTGAAGATGAAGGTGGTGGCAGGAGCACTCCCTGCCTCCTACGAGACCTTCAGTTGCAACCAGAGGGTTTTCCTCCAATCCACTGCAAATCACCAACAGAGGTGTTGGCTTCTGAGAGGAAGAGCTGCAGGGACATTCCTCAAGCTTTGGACAGAGCCTTTATAAAAGTGCATTTTATTGGTGTAACTTATAAATTTTTATTGAAACCTTGTTAGTAAAACCCTTAATGAACATCAAATAGTGAAAACGATAAAAATATGAAATGAAGACAGCAACACCAGCTCCACATCCTGCCAGACACTCCTGTCACCTAAGGCTGAGGGTGTCCCTGGGGGGTTGGCCAGGCCCCAGGCTGTCTGGAGCAGTGTCCCCTGCCTGGCAGAGCAGCCCCTGTGCTGACAGAGCAGCCCTGCAGAGCATCTCTGGGACTCTTCCCACCTCAGTCTCCAGCAGTGACAAACTGGCTCAGCCCTGTGGTAGGAGGTGTAGTAATGTCCTTTCCCAAATATGTCAGTGTTAACACTGCTAATTGGATAGTCTCATTATGCCTATAAATTCCAGTCCCAATGGGGTTGTGCACTACAGATGTGCAAATCCAGCTTTACCATCCATTGCTTCAGCATTTCTGGGTTGTGCTCAGCATGATTTAGGTGAAGAACAGTGGTGGCTGATGGCTGCAAAGGCATCTGAGTGTGCTGGGGATTTAAGCTGAACCACTCAGACACATCACTTTGAAAAGTGGCTTCTCTGGGAAGAAAAGAGCCTTTTGGAAGGAATTTTGCTGAGTGAATATAAAATCAGTTTGGCCATAGCTCCTTGGGAGGGAGGATATCTGTTCCTCATGGCTGTGCCCGGATCCAATCAGCATAGACCAGCATAGCCACTTAATGGGCTTGAGAGTGCTGCTAATTGAACACTCCCTCCCTGCTCATTTCCTAGGAATTGCTTCAAGACCCCAATCATTCCACCCTTGGCCAGTTGATGGATGAAGGTATCTCCTCACATTAGCTCTTGGATGTGAATCAGCCCCTGAGGTACCTTATTTTTGAATGGGGAAGCTTTTGGATCTTCTCTGTGTTGTCAAAAAAAGCCAAGAAATGAGAAGCTGACAGAAGCAGAAGGAGCTGGAAGACTCGACAGGGCTCAGTTGCTACCTCTGTGTTGGCAGATGGAAGGGACGGGGCAGTGACACTCCAAGTGGGATCAGAGTATTCTGGACCTGCTTTTAAATAAAAAGTTTTTTTTTTCCTTCATAAACATAAAAAACTTCAAAATATCCAGGTGCACATCAGTGTGGCTGGAGATTTCTCACATGCAGGTATTTTTTTGCTATAAGAAAATTATCATCAGCTATGAAAAAGGGGCAGAAAAGAGAAAGAGAGATCACAGGGCTTTTTCCAGTCTAATTTTTGAATCAGCTCCAGAAAGCATGTCTTCACTAAAATAAATTGATGGAGGATATGTTTGTTTGGCTATTGTGATACACCTGTAATTTCCCACCTCCTGTTTATAAAAGCTTCAGAACATGATCATGGAATAAAACCAATAAAGAGCAATTCCAGCCAGTTCCCTCATTTATGGGATGAATCTCACACTGTGAATAATGAAGAGTGAATGGCTGAAGTAAATAGTTGACAATCAATCTGCCTGACTGGGACGTGCAATCAGACAAGGTGCAGCACAATCCTGCTGGATGCAAGGTCACTGTCTGGAAACAAAAATGCAGGTTGCAATTACCCAGTGGGGGATTGCACCCTGAGGAGAGAGTGGGGCCATGCTGGAAAATGAGGAATCGTAGGGGTTAAGATGTCCACGATCCAGGAGAGATAAACTGCACACCAATAAATCTGAGGGACACACAGCCAGGGGAGGTCAGGGCTGCTGACCTAAAAATTAACCAAAAGATGAAGATTTGAGATTCAAAGCCAAGGCATTGCCACCTGCAGTGGGTGAGCTCATGGGACACCTCAGGCAGTGGAAGACATTGGTTCTCATGTGGGAGCACAAGAGCAAACCTTGGTCTCTGATGTGCCAATGCTAGGGGGAAGGTGAGTTTGATCTCTTGGGAGTTCCTAGGAAAATCAAGATCTTTGCAAAGAAACAGAAACCCACTGAAACCATCTAAATGCTCCTGAGAAGCTTTTTCCAGTCTGGAAGTAAGATTCCCACTGTTCAGGCAGAAAGAGGAGATGGAATGGATCAAGCTGGGCTGATGGGAGTGCCCTCCTTCAGCAGAGGTGGTGTTGCAGCCAGACCACCTTGTTCCCACCCTGCCTCTCTCGTGATCCCCCAGGACTTGGAGCTGCTGAACACCTCAGAGGAGACACCATGGAGGTCCAGGGCTCTGGGAACAAGCCCTGGAAGTGTCCTGGGTGAAGCCAGAGAACCTGGTGGAGCCTTTCAGGGGCCTTTGTGTGGCTGGGTAGGTGGGGCAGGAGCCATGGCAGGACACACTGCACTCCTGCCACTGCATCCCCATCAAATCCAAGAACTCCTCCCCACATCACCGCTCCTCTGAGCCTGGGAAGCAGGGACCTGGCTGCTGGAGACACACAGGGTGGGCTGGGAGGCTGTGGAGCTGGTGATGCTGTGTGCTAGAAGGCTGATGAGGACAGGGAGGAGAGCTGGGATGGACAGGGATAGGAAAGGAGGAGAATCACTGTCTTTGAGAAGGATAGAGGGAAGCAGGCCAGGAAGGCACAGTGGGCAGGGCCACAGTTGTTGAAGGGTTGGGAATGGGCAGGACAGGGCTCCTGGCAGATCCATTCATGGCCTATGGCATCCTGAGGTTCCTTTGGACCAGGAAAAGGAGCAAAGGAAAAGGTCTGGAGAGAAAATGGCACGGGACAATCAGTCACCAGACACCAGGCAGTGCTCCCAGGATCCCTCTGTGGAGCTGCAGCCCATCTGGGAAAGCAGAACATGGGGACAGGGATTTTACTGGAAATGTGAAATGTGGGTATTCACAGGTCTTTATAAAGTGAGTATTGGCAGAGCAGTCAGCTTGAGATATGCACAGCCTTGAAGGGAAATGGAAAACCCAGATCTGAGCTGAACATTTTCATTGCTCTTCAGGAAAGCCAGCAGAGCTGTGTCTGACACCCTGAGCTCGGCTGCTGATGGTTTGTGGGTGTAACTGTGGTCAGCAGTGCCACAGAGCCTGCCCTGGCTCTCCGGGTGTTTACACTGCCCAGCATGAAGGGTTAAGCCCTGCAGGTCTCACAGCAAGCAGCATCTGCCTGGTATTGCCTTTCCTAGGAAAATTATGGATTCTTGGCAGCAAGCTAATAAACCAATCAGGAGTAAATAGCATCTTTTGAGAAATGAACTGTCGGGTGGCATTCAAAGATAAGAACATCTTGTCTGAGTGAAGTAAAGTGTGCAGGAGCCCTGAGTGAGGTGAGGCTGTTCTGTGGGGTTCTCTCTGGAGCACTGTCCCCAAACCTGTAGCAGAGGAGGGCAGCACTGACATTTCAGATTCACACAGCACTTCTGGAGCACACTGGCTCCTTTGCCTTCCTTTCCAGGGGTTTTTCCTGCAATCTGGAGCCCTGCCTTGAACAAGGAACATGCTCCCAATGGGCACATCGGGTCATGGGGCTGGCCCATATTTTGATCTATTACTAAAATGGTGCTTTTTGCTGTCTGGAATACCTAAATTTTTAATAGAAACACTTCAATCAAAATGAAAAATCACCAGACCCAGAACTGCCCATTGACACCCTCATTTTCCTGCCATCACACTGAATTCTGCACTTTCTGTGTTCCCACATCCCAGTGGGATGGAAGCTCCTCTCCAGCACACACCACAAAACATCAGACAAATTATGCTGTCCTACCTTCAGATTTGGGCTAAAAGATTTTCATGAGAATGAAACATTCCAGAGAAGTTTAAATGTTTTCCCTGTCAATAAAAAGAAAAATTCTGAGAATTTGCAGTCCGCAGAACCTACACACCATCCCTCATCTCCCATCCTGGTGCCTTGCCATGCCCTGCACGTGCTGAGAAAGGGAAGACAGGACACCTTGGCAAGGTCTCTGCTCACTGTGCACCAGCACTGCTCCCTCCAGAGCCCCAAATCCTGCTGGAAATACAACTGTGCTCCTCTCTGTGCTGAGCTGCTCCCCTGTGCTGCTGTCAGCAGAGCAGGGCTGGTCAGAGCTGTGATAAGTGGGTGAGAAGAGGCCCCTGAGGATGGTGATGGGAACCATCTGGCACATGTGTGGTGACATATTGCTGCCAGACCTGCACTTCCAGCTCCATTAGCCTCAATTAGAGTGCATGGGAATATTTAGCACAGGTTCAAGTGAGAGTGGCTGGGAATGGTGTGCTGGGCTCCTCAGTGGGGCTGCTGGCTTGGCTCAGCAGGAGAAATGCTGGGTGAGCACAAACCCCCGTGGCTGGGGAAGGAGAGTGATGCTGTCAGGGCACCCTTGGAGCTCATCATGCTGCTGTGTCTGCTGTGCATCAGCCTCTCGAGGCTTTAGGGAGACCTTAGAGCCCCTTCCAGTGCCTAAAGGGGGGCCTGAAGAGGCTGCACAGGGACTTGCTGGAAAGGCCTGCAGAGACAGCACAAGGTGGAGTGGGTTTAAACTGAGGACAGTGGATTTAATTTGGATATTAAGAAGAATTTGTTCCCCCTGGCAGGGTGGGCAGGCCCTGGCACAGGGTGCCCAGAGCAGCTGGGGCTGCCCCTGGATCCCTGGCAGTGCCCAAGGCCAGGTTGGACACTGGGGCTGGGAGCAGCCTGGGACAGTGGGAGGTGTCCCTGCCATGGCAGGGGTGGCACTGGGTGGGCTTTAAGGTCCCTTCCCACCCAAATCATTCCATGATTCTGTGATTCTATGACATGCTGTGCTTGAGGCCCACAAAGAGCACAGGGAAGGCCTCTGAGGGTTGGGGCTGAGGGAAGGTCCTGCCCAGCCTTGGCAATGGCAGCACTGCTGGAGACAACCAGACGGGAATGAGAAACTTCTGACTTCTGCATGTTGGAAATCAATGCCAGATATTTCATCCCACGTTGCCCTGGCATGCAGGCAGCAAGCTCTGCTCACCCTGGAGCCACGTTCTGCCCCTGGCTGGAACTGCCACATTTCCTCTCTCCACAGCACTGATCTGTGTGTACCCACAGCTCAGAGCCCTGCAGAGCTCCCCGGAGGAAATGGGACCCAGGGACAGGAGTGACTCTGCTCCCACTGCCTGGGAAGATGGGACTGTGCTGTGCCTTGCCAAGGACATGCAGAGGAGTCTCCACCAAAGGCCTCATCAAGGAAACCCTCATTAAGAACGTCCTCGTGGAAATGCAGACCTGCTGCGAGCCCTGCTTAATTCCTGCTCTGTTTAATTGCCTCTGTGGGACACTGGGAGGAAAAGCAAAGCAAACATTAAAATACTCCGTGGGATGAAGATGACAGTTGCTACCTCTGCTGTGATTATGCAGAGAGAGAGAGATCAGAGTGTGGCCACAGGCTGTGTATATCCCTACCCCAGTGGAGAAGTGTGGCTACAGGCTCGGCCCTCTTCAAATCCAACTACAAAGTTCATCTCTTGAACTGTATTTTCCCTTACTGCATTATTTCTCTGAACAAACACAAACAGGCACGGACCTGTGGAGAAGGGCAGGAGTGAGCAGGCAGACATATGCATAAAATTAGAACTAATCAAACTTTCCCTCTAAAAACTGGAAAGAGAAAGAAAGTTATTGTGATGTTATTTTCAAATTCTTCATGAGCATCTGGAGATGCAGAAGGTGGAAATCAAGAAGCCCTTCCTTCCTGCCTGCCTTCCTTCCTTCCTTCCTTCCTTCCTTCCTTCCTTCCTTCCTTCCTTCCTTCCTTCCTGCCTCCCTCCCTCCCTGAATGGTCAGGCCCTGGCACAGGGTGCCCAGAGCAGCTGTGGCTGCCCCTGTATCCCTGGCAGTGCCAAGGCCAGGTTGGATGGGGTTTGGAGTAATCTGGGATAGTGGGAGGTGTCCCTGCCCATGGCAGAGGGTGGGAATGAAGCTTTAATGTCCCTTCCAACCCAAACCATTCTATGATTTAATGATTCAATAGTTCTAAATTTCTGATGAACTGAAGACTTGAGTCCAGCCCTTCCCTATGTGCAGCACCACACTTCTAGCTGAGTTACTTCCTGGGAACTGCCTTTGTTTCTGCATCAAAATGCTCTGAGGGATCCTCTCGCACCTCAGACATTGTCTCAGTCACAGGTTTAGTACCCAGAAATTTCAAGGAGAAATAGAGTAAGTGGTAGCTTTGGTGGTCTTCATGTCCCCAGTGGGCCACCTTGCTCTGGGGAGTCCAGGAGGAGGTGGCAGGAGCAGCTGAGCACGAGATGATTTTGGAAACTTGCTGGTGTGTGACACAGCAGCCACCACGGTGTACACACCAGTGCAACACTGAGAAGAAATGGTCTCTGCTGGAGGGAAAATGTCCTCTGAGCTCCCTGAAACCATTAATGGTGGTACTGGGCTTGGGCATGGTGGCTTGTATGCTCTCCATGTGCTGCCACTTTCTTTAATAGCAAAATAAGGAGTGAAACAATCATATTTGATACAGCTAAAACAGAAGGGCCTTGGCTTTGATCTTTGCCAACCAAAATGATTCCATGATCAAATGTCTGTTTGTGGTGTGCAGATGCTGCAGACAAACTTCTCATTGGGTTTGGATTAATGTGGTGCTGATGGAACAGGAAGGTTGTTGGTCAAAACATATTTCAAGATCAAGCACTCAGAGACCAACAAGCACTTGTGTGGAACCTTAAACTCTCCCGAGATGCTTTATTGAAAGAAGAGTGTCTGGAGCCCTGTTAAACCCATGGAGACACCGATGTCTCCAAAATCAAAACTGTTTTGATGTTTTCCAGCCTGTTGGGCTTAAGGAACAGTTTTTACAGACACATTTATCAGTCATGGCCCTGTCTGCACGGCACACCCCCATAGGGTGCTCACTCTGTTGTGACCTGTCCTGATGTGGCTGTGCCCAGACAGAGTGACTGTTCTGGTGTTGTGGGTCCCAGGACGAGGTGAGAGATGAGAATCTGACTCCAGGTTCTCAGAAGGCTGATTGATATGATATGATATGATATGATATGATATGATAAGAAAATGCTATACTGAAACTATACTAAAGAAAGAGAAAGGAGACTCAGAAGGCTGGACAAGAAGGAATAATAGAAACCTGTGACTGACCAGAGTCCTGACACAGCTGGCTGTGATTGGTCATTAAGTTAAAACAATTCACATGCTGGGTAAGCAATTCTCCAAACCACATTCCAGAGGAGCCAAATAGGGAGAAGCTGAGGCTTCTTATCTTGCCAGGAGAAGAAATCCTGGCAAAGGGATTTTTCAGAAAATATCACGGTGACAAGTGATGGGCTCAGCCAGGGGCACAGCACCCTCACACCCCTTCCTGCAGCCTCACAGACACTGCAGGGGCCCCCGGCCTACCCAAGCTGCAAACGTGTGACTGTTCATCTTCCTCCTCTCAAATGACAGCCCCAAAAGCCCTGACATCACGGCTGGGTTTCACTTACTGGAACCATGACCAGAGTTTGTGGTTGTTGGTGCCGACAGAGGGAAACTGAGCACATTTTGAAGATCCTTTGTCGTGCTAAAACTTGAAATAGTGAATGTGAGGAAGGGGAAAGCACAAATGTCCTGAGCCAGCAGCATCTGATGTGTGTGGAGGTGCTGCATAGTTACCAGCCTGGAGAGAGGGATTTTCAGCCCCCTTGGGTCGCTCCTCAGAGACATTTGTGCCTTTGCTACTGCTGGAGTGTGGAAAGCTGAGTGAATAATGGCTTGCTTAGATTTTTGCTCTTTTCAAATAGAGTTTCTGATAAGCCAATCCTAAAAAGTCCTTCACAGATCTTCTCTGCAAGCAGTCAGGCAAGCTGGATTTGCATAAAACAGGAAAAAAATTCCTGAATAAATATGTAAGACAAAGCCCTGAAAGTGGTTCACTCCTGTTCACAGATGTTTGATAGTCTGCACAAGAAGTTGGGCATCCAAACATTTATTTATTTTTTAAACATTCTGGTATTTACAAAGCAGTTTAATTTGAGTGATTATTCCACAAAGCCTCTCTGTACATGCCTTAGTGGCTATCTGTGACAATCCTGATTAAGAAGTGCAAGTTATGTAAGTTAAAAAAAAAAAAGTTAATTCAACTGGCAACCCAAGACATAGTGCACATGGTTAAATACTTTGAATGTTAACAACAAAACATGCCTGAAGGGGTCTGGCACATTTACCAGCTATTCACCAGCTCACAGAAATGTGAACTACTAAAAGATTATTGTTGTAATTGCTAAATCAAACCTTGCTGGTTGTAAAAACATGTTCTTAGCCCAGATGCTGCAGTGCTCACTAGACCTTACACTGTGCTCTAAAGCACTCAGCATTGCAATCACAAATCAGCAGATTTGGGCAAAGACTTACCCAGGGAGGCTGCATGGAAGGTGCCAGGCTCTGAATTTCCAGTCATGGCACATTAACTGCCCATGTGCAGCCCAGCACTGGGGTCCAGCCCCATGAGCCCCAGCAGGAGCTGCCAGGTTTGTTCTCCTCCACACGAGGACAAACTGTCACCTCCTGGGCACCCATCCCACCCAGGCAGGTGTCCTGGTGAAGAGTTTTGAGATGAGTTTGAATGTGATAATCAGCATGAGTGATGCCAGGTTATCCCTCAGGAAACATTAAAGGCACAAGATAAAGTGTTTGCTCGAGATGAAAAGGAGCTGTTGAGAGGTGGGCCACTGAGTGCACTCTGTGTGTGGCTGCAGGTGAGGTGTGGAGGGAGCAGGGACCAGGACAAGAGGCATGAGGCACTCCAGAAAGGAACAGAAAAGATCCTCCAAAGGAAACACCATGGGAGCCATCAACAGAGCAGAATGGAGCTGGCAGAGAGCAGATCTGGCACAACGCTGTGCAGGAGAAGAAGGGAAGTGGTGGGAGAGGAAAGAGCATTTTGTCAGTGTCTCCCAGGAACAGAAGAGGGCTCTGTGAAGCTGCTTAATCATGTGGCAGCTACAGAGCACAAACTCGGCCAGCTCAAGCAGAGCATGGCAGAGCATGGCAGAGCAGAGCAGGGCAGAGCATGGCAGAGCATGGCAGAGCAGAGCATGGCAGAGCAGAGCAGAGCAGAGCATGGCAGAGCATGGCAGAGCAGAGCAGAGCAGGGCAGAGCATGGCAGAACATGGCAGAGCAGAGCATGGCAGAGCAGAGCAGAGCAGAGCAGGGCAGAGCAGAGCAGGGCAGAGCAGAGCAGAGCAGGGCAGAGCAGAGCAGGGCAGAGCAGAGCAGAGCAGAGCATGGCAGAGCAGGGCAGAGCAGAGCAGAGCAGAGCAGGGCAGAGCAGAGCAGGGCAGAGCAGAGCATGGCAGAGCAGAGCAGGGCAGAGCAGAGCAGAGCAGAGCAGAGCAGGGCAGAGCAGAGCATGGCAGAGCAGAGCAGGGCAGAGCAGGGCAGAGCATGGCAGAGCAGAGCAGGGCAGAGCAGGGCAGAGCAGAGCAGAGCAGAGCAGAGCAGGGCAGAGCAGGGCAGAGCAGAGCAGAGCAGAGCAGAGCAGGGCAGAGCATGGCAGAACATGGCAGAGCAGAGCAGAGCAGAGCAGGGCAGAGCAGAGCAGAGCAGGGCAGAGCAGGGCAGAGCATGGCAGAGCAGGGCAGAGCAGGGCAGAGCAGAGCAGGGCAGAGCATGGCAGAGCAGAGCAGGGCAGAGCAGGGCAGAGCATGGCAGAGCAGAGCAGAGCAGAGCAGAGCAGGGCAGAGCAGGGCAGAGCAGGGCAGAGCAGAGCAGAGCAGAGCAGAGCAGAGCAGAGCAGAGCAGGGCAGAGCATGGCAGAGCAGAGCAGAGCAGGGCAGAGCAGAGCAGAGCAGGGCAGAGCATGGCAGAGCAGAGCATGGCAGAGCAGGGCAGAGCAGAGCAGAGCATGGCAGAGCAGGGCAGAGCAGGCTGCTGGAGCCTCCTAAACTGACTGAGCCCAGAGCTGTGGGCTGGCAGGGCAGGGACAGGGCTGAGCAAGGGTAGTAATGCTGGAAGAGGAGAGCACAGCACCACAGTCAGGGACAAAGAGGATTGAGCAGCTCTTTTGGTCAAGCCAGGACTGTGAACCAAGCCAAGAGGCATGGGAGAGCAGCAGGCTGCCAGGGCTCTGCTGTGTCCCTGGTGTGGGACTCTGGAGTCTGAGGATGACAAAGGCACCCGAGTCCACAGCAGGCAGGGTGGCTCCTGGGCAGGAGCAGAAGGGAGCACAGGGAAACTGAGCAGACAGCTAGAGAAGAAAGGGCAGGAAGAATAAGAAAATACTGAAATCAAGAAAGAAAGGTCAATGACAGCAGGGGAAAATGTGCTTTCATCCTGCAATGTACTGTGGGGTAGTGGAGATCCTGCTCCTTCAAGCCCTGCTGCTCTGTGCTGCAGAGTAGGGCCATGCTGGTGAGGAAGAAGGGATGTATTCAGGGTCTAACACCTTCTGTGCCCCATTGCATGGTCAAAAATGGTCCCAGGGAGCCCATTTGGGCAGTGGAGTACAAATGTATGATCATCTCTTTCAGCTGCAAGGAGAGAATTAAACAATGCCAAGGGGACCTGGGTTCCCAGGAGCCCTGAGCACGTCCCTGGGCCCAGCACCTGTCACAAACCCTGGCTGCCAGAACTTCTCAGACAGCTGAGCTGCTTCTGTATCTTCAATTGTCCTCTCAGGCAGCAGCCAAAGCAGCCTGTTTGCAGCAATCCCTCTCTACTCAGCCTCAGGAACCACAGAGCTAACAGGAGTGAAGGGGAACATGAAGGTTCTGACCATGCTCAGGGGATGGCTGATGGTTCCTAGAGTGCCTCGTGGAGAGAGGCTCTCCTGTACTCTTCAAAAAGGTTTCTTTCCTATTTTTTTCCCATCTTCCTTTTATTTATCACTTCATCCTCCTCCCAGGGTGCTCCAGCAGGACCACACAGCTCTGCATGCAGCCCTGCCCTAACCCTCCATCCATCCAGCCCTGCTGATCCATCCAGCTCTGAGTTCTGCTGTGATAAATGGGGCAGCCAGGGAATTGATTTTCTCCCCCTGCCTGCAAGGCCTGAGAGCACTGCTGTCACCAGGAGGCCTCCTCTCTGCCTGAGTGCTCAGATTAACTTATTAGGAGTTAATTAATCAGGCCCATTGATTGACTGTCACATTGCTGATGGTTAGCCCTGCTCTTGGCTGGGGAGGCTGGACTGCAGTAGCTCTCCTGGGCTGTGTGATGCCTGTCACCTCCAAGCAGCAAAGAGGAGCAGAAGAGGAAGAAGATGAAGGCTGGCCTGTTTTCCAAACAACACAACAACACAGGAGTGGAATCAGAGCTCTGGTCCCCTTTGGATGGTGTGTTCATGCTGTGGGAGGGATGGGAACAGCTTCAACAGCTCCCCTCCTCCGAGGAAGAGCTGGAACATGAGGCAGGGCAGAGTCAGAAGCAGCCTTGGAATATTTCTGAGCCCAGCAGACTTGCCCTCAGTGCTGCCTGTGGGTCTCTGGTGCTGTTGTAGGGCACAGGAAGGTGCTGTGGTCCAGGTGGAATGCTGCCCACAATGGGTCATTTGCTTGAACAAATGTCCCCAAGGCTGTGAGCAGGGGGAGAGATTTCAGGGAACCAACATTGCATGTATCCATCCATCAAAATTCAGGGAAAAGCTACATAAAAAGAAAGGGAACAGCCTCAGGTGAGCTGGAATGAGATTTTGAGGTCAAAACTGGTGGATGTTTTAATGGCCTTAAGTGCCATAGGTGATCTGCACTTCAAATTTGGTCTTCAAAGCATCTGTCTCAGCTTAGAGACAAATTCTAGGAGAAAAATGCTCTAAAATGAGTGTTTTTCTCTAAAGAGAGAGGACTTCAATAACTCCCTTCTACTAATGAGAGAAATTGATACCAGGTGATAAAAGGGAAAACAAACCCCCAAAACTGTTTATTAACAAAGCAAGATACCCACAAAGCACAGGAGAAAAAAGAAAATTGAACCTTACCTCCCAACCTCACCTCACCGTGTACCAAGAGGCAAAGATGGTGCCTGCCCTCCCTTGTGTCTGTGAGGGGAGAAGAGCAGAGTTCCCAGCAGCTGGGAACCTGTTGGATTTCTGGCATGGGTGAGCTTGGCAGAGTTTGGTGTCCTTTCTTTTGCTGGCTCAGTCCTTCCGGGGTTTGGAGCACTTGGAGCCACCTGCAGCTCCCTGGGCTGGAGAGAGAAAAACCAACAAAAAACGTGCCAGAACCATTTGCAGGTGAAAAGCCTCCAGGCCAAGGGAAGGGAAAAAACCTCAAAACTCCCAGAAGGTGCTCGTCTAAATTGGTGAGAATGAATCCAGCAAAACCCACGAAGTTCCACTCTGTGTAGGCACCAGCCATGGCAGAGAGAAGGAGAGGGAAGAGAGCCCAGCTGGGGCTGCCAGGTGCCAACCCCTGGGTCACCTTAACCACACCACAGACATCTCTGGGCACAGAGCAGGTGATCAGGGAATGGAGGATCACCGCAGAGTCACCCCAAGACTGCATCCTTATTAAACTGCAATGCTATCCAAAAGCCTTCCAGCTGAGCACTGAGCTGCTGCTCCCTCCTGTTTTCTGTGCCAAGGAGGGCACCAGGCCATGGCTGGCAGAGGCTCACAGCTTCTGCAGGGGAGGAGGTTTCTGACAGGGCAGGGCTCCTCAGCTGCACGGCAAAAGGGCTGCTTCAGTGTCCAAGGCTGTGAAGCCAGGCTAGAAGGAAGTGCAATCTTTTATGAGTGAGGGTTTACCCTGCCTTGAGAAGTGGCCAGCTCCCACCTCTGGGAGAGTTCCTTGGAAAGAAGAGGTGAGTGGGGGACAGGAACTGAATGAAGGTCATTCCCTCAGTCCCAGCTTTCTGGCTGTGCCCCTGTGGATCTGTGGGCCTGAGCTGGGCTGGAGACCCATCCCAGAGGTCTGCAGGACCTGCCAAGCATTCAGTGCCACTGCCCTTGTCACATCTGGCATCTTTCGCCTGCTGAGTGATCCAGAATTGCGGTCCTTGGCAGCCTCCTTCTTCCTGCTGGGAAAGCAAGTGGGTACAGCCAGGATCTGTTGATCCCACTGCTGTCAGATCCAAATGGGAAGGTTTCTAACTCCCAGGAGTCTCAGCTCAGTCTTACAAAGCATTGGCTCAAGTCTTGCCACAGGGAATGATCACTGTTCTCTGCCTACAGACCTTCTCTGAAGGTGCTGACAGGACACCACCAGCTGTGGTATTACATTTTAGTTAAATGCATGCTCTGTCTCACCCCTTGAAAATGTACCAATGGCATAACCAGCCCCACCTGGCAAGGGAGGGTGAGACTTGGGTGCCCAAGGGATGGGGAAATATTGGCATTTACAGAATGTGTAAAGTAGAGGAGATTTATTTCACAGATAAGAGTATTTGTTCATTTCTATATCAAGACAGACATTATCTGAAGGGTTCCACTTCCTCTAATACCCTAAAACTGAGTGTGCATCTGGGGCATCTACTAGGAAATCAGCCAGAGAGCTGAGATGATTTCTGCTTCCCTTCTCTCAGTCCCTGTGCCAGCCACAGCCCTTTTGGGGATCAGCAGCAGTCAATGCTGCAATTATTCCTGATGCCCACTGTTAGCTCAGCCTCTGCCCCCCTTTGTCTCTGTCCTGGAAAGCCTGTCCCATCATCCTGACTGCAGACACGGCCAGGGACACCCAGTCTCCTGTGCTCTGCTCCCTGGGCATCCCGTGTCTCCTCTGCAGACAGAACTTAAGGGACACTCCCTGGGACTCTCAGCACTCACTGGGTGCAGATTTTCAGCCATTTATGTGATGGAAATCTCAGAGGAGTGTGGCTAGACATCTGTCTCTCATGCTCCTGGTCTCCTTTGGCCAGCAGTGCCTCTCCTTGGCTGTGGGTGCTGGGATGGGAGACATTCCCTCTCAGAGGGAGGAGGGAGCTCAAAGGCATTGGGGAGTTCTCTAGATGGGAGAGGAAGGAAGCAGCCCCACCTCTGAAGATGCAGCATGGAAACCTCCGTGTGGAGATACTGAGTTCTCAGGTTTTGGTAGAAAACACACATTTTCCTCAGCAGGTACAGACATGTACAGAACACCACAACAGCCCTGTTTAGCTTTGAAGGAGAAATCCCAACCCTGAGCTTTGTTTCAAATGCATTTGACTGAAAATGCTCTAATCAGATTTGTGCCAACTCTCAGGGTGGGAGGGTGTCAGTGGGGAATCATATTTTACCTCATTATGTTTTCACATGTCCAGGTATGATGAAGATTTGCTGCTGAGCTGCTCTGGGGCTGAGTTCTCTCCTTACCTACCCCTCAGTGCCTCCTGTTAGCACTGGAGGAGACCAGACCTGCTCAGAATTGCCAAGGAAGCACTGATGAGGCTCTAGGCCAAGGATGCACGTTTTACAAATCCTCCCTGACAGACTGCTGACCATGACAAGAGCAAGAGTCTTCTCAGTGCACAGTAAACAAACTCCCAAGCATGCTTTTGGAAAAAAAATCACCCTAAAATCAATCAGAGGGACCTACCACATGACAGGAGCAGAAAGCAGAGGCAGCCTGGGAAGGCCTGGACTCCATCCAGCAAGGCCTGAGTTTTGCTGTGCTCCAGGATCACCCCCATGTCCCACCAGAGCTCCCTGCTGGCTCAGGCACCACCGAGGCAACGGGGGATGTCTTCTCAGTCCAGTTCTTCTTCATCCCAATGCTCTTTTCAAGTTTCCTGTGCTTCCCCAACACTCCTGGCTGGGCAGCAGGGAAGAAGGACTGTTGGAATTCAGGTCTAGTATCAGCACATCCTTCTGCCATTTCCAGTTGAATCTGCCACGGGTGTATTTTATGGATGCAACCACATCCTTGCACTCACTGAGCCACAGCCCTCTCACCATTCCATGTGCTCAGAGGAGTGCATCCCACCCAGCAGCTCCCTGCTGAACTGCCTGCTCCCCTTGGGATCCCATCTCTCCTCACAGGACTGGCTTCAAGAAAGCTGCAACAAAAAAATCAGAGGATGCCAGAATATTTTGGGTTGAGAAGAACCTCAAAGCTCATCCAGCTCCACCCCCTGCCATAGGCAGGGACATCTTCCACTATCCCAGGCTGCTCCAAGCCCTGTCCAACCTGGCCTTGGACGCTGTCAGAAATCCTGCTCTGCTCTGCATTGACAGCCCAAGTGCAGCCAAATCCTGCTGTGCTTATCCTGGAAAGCAGCCCTGGATATATCACACATGGAGGAGGTGTCAGGAGCTGTATTTGTTGTCTCTCCAGCTGTGATTTGTTCAGCTGGGGATGCCTCAGGCTTTACCTGGATCCTGAGTTGTGCTGGTTCTGCACAGGACCATTTCCAGCATAACGATACCTTAACACCCCTGAGCTGCACTGGATCCTGAGCTATCCCTGCACATCCCCAAGGGCCTTGTAGCCCATTTTCCTTTGGACACAGCAGCTGCCGAGCAGAACAGCAGCTGGGCTGGGCTGGTACCTTTGGCAGAGCTGTTGCTGAAGGTCTGCACTTTGTCTAGGTGCTGTTTATTCACGGGGCTGTTTAGAGAGATGCTGCCATGCCTGCTCCAGGTGCTGCTTCAGTCTCACCTCCATGTATTTCCCTCCCTGCTGCACACAGCCCTCCTCGGTGCACACAGAATCAGCAGCTTGTGGCAGCCAACTGTTTCCAGCCTTGGTGTGTGCCTGGCATCTCCAGGCCTGTGTTGGTCCCACCACCCAGCAGAGGCTGGGGCAGCCTGCCTGACTCCCAGAAAACTGCGATCCCTGACTATGATCCTGAAATCCCAGAATGACCTGGTCTGGAGGTGACCACAGGAGGGCTGTGGTGCAGCTGCCTTCAGACACCAGCAATGAAATCAGACTGCTGAGGGCTTCCTCCAGGTGAGTCTTTAACACCTTCAGGAACAGAGATGCTACAGCCCATTTCTGTGCTGGACTGGGAGAAAACTCCCCTCATAGCCATTCTGAACCTTTCCTGTTCCAGTTTGTATCCAGTCTCTTTGCTGTGGCCTGGCTTTGTCTCCCCAGGGAGAAGGCACCATCCAGGTGCCCCCAGAGCCTTCCCTTCTTCAGGCTGAACAGTTCCTTGCTCTCTCCTCACCATGCTCCAGCCCCAGGACTATCTTGATGACCCTCTCCTGAACCCTCCAGCTCATCAATATCCACTGCTGGGGGGGTTTACTGGGCACAGAGCTCCAGGCATGGTCTCAGAGGTGCTGGGTAAAAGCCCTTGCAGGGTTTGCTGCAGTGCTGCTGCAGGAGAGCCCAGGGTGCTGCTGGCCTTCCCTGCCACACCACTGAGGAGAGCAGGGGGAACAAAGGAATGGGCTCAGCCCAGACTCAGTGCAAATATCAACATCTCAGGGAATTCTCTGGGATGTGGACTGGACCCTTTCTGCCCAGACAGGACAGTGAGAGCCAGTCTATAAACCTCCTCAGAAGGCAGGGAGATGGAATGGGTCACACGGTGCTTTCCTGCAGGGAATTCTGCTTTGCAGTCCATGCCACAGCACCTGGGTATTGCCAGCACATAAATCTGACTGCACAGCTTGGTGAGGCTCTGCCACAGGGATGGGGAATTGCTTCTGTGACAGATGGACTGACAACTCCACTCCTGGAGAAAAAAACTTTGTGCAGCTTGGAGCTAAGGCTGTAAACACATAAACCTTACGTATGGAGAGTGATTAGAACAGTGTGGATGAGGAGGGTGAGGATCCCATGGACAGAGTGCTGGGAGGAGGAGCATGGAGGGAGCTGAAGGGAGGCAGGGTGAGAAACTGGGCTCTCTTCTCCCTCTCTGGTTCCTGTTGTCACATAGGGAGTATGGTCAGGTTAGAAAAGGCTCAGTCATCCCATGGTCTTCCATGTCTGTGTAGGAACAGCAAGCCAGGCTTTGCTTCCCTTTGGATAACTCATGGAACCTGGTGGGAAGCAGTTCATGTGCCCCAGGTGGGAGCTCCCCCCAGTCACCTGCAAGTGACAGAAAACAGGGCCCAGATGGAAAGGGGACAAGGCAGGAAAGTGTTTCCAGGAGACTCTCAGGGTGATTTCCTCCACTCCAATAAAGATCAAGGATTAATTCTCCATTTCCCTGAGTTTTGGAGCTTGTTTTATTGCAAGCAAGGGGAGGGCAGCCAAGATGAGCCCTGCTGAGTGTGGCCAGGGCAGTCCCAGGCTTGGACCCTGCTGACAGCAAAGCAAGAGCTCATGGGGGTGGACTGGGGCACAGCAAAGCACTTGAGGGAGATGCCAGCTCTGATCCCTGTCATTCTCCCAAAGCATGGCTGGGCTCACCCTGCCCTGCCCATGCTGCTCTGGCCATTCTCAGAATGCACAGAATCACAAAGCCATGGAATTGTTTGGGCTGGGAGTGACCTTAGATCCCACCCAGTGCCACCCCTGCCATGGCAGGGACACCTCCCACTGTCCCAGGCTGCTCCCAGCCCCAATGTCCAGCCTGGCCTTGGGCACTGCCAGGGATCCAGGGGCAGCCACAGCTGCTCTGGGCACCCTGTGCCAGGGCCTGCCCACCCTGCCAGGGAACAATTCCTAATTCCCAATATCCCATCCATCCCTGCCCTCTGGCACTGGCAGCCATTCCCTGTGTCCTGTCCCTCCATCCCTTGTCCCCAGTCCCTCTCCAGCTCTTCTGGAGCCCCTTCAGGCCCTGCAAGGGGCTCTGAGCTCTCTCTGGAGCCTTCTCCTCTCCAGGTGAGCACCCCCAGCTTGGCTCCAGAGGGGCTCCAGCCCTGGGAGCAGCTTTGAGCTCCCCACAAAGCAGAGCTGTCCTCTGGGTGCTCACGCTAGGCAGGAATTTCCTGTTAAAACAGCATTTTAACAGAAAACAAGGTGCTAACTCTAGACACTGACTATGGAGGCATCTGCTGAGCTTGGGAACTTCGGACTTTCTATGGAAGAAATAAAAAGATGGGCATTTTAAACCCAAAGCCTAAGGGAATATCACTTTCCCAGAGGAACAGCTCTGCAGGGATGACATCCAGGGCAAGGATATGAGATCTCAGGATCCCCTGACTTTCTGCAATGCTTTTCTTCTTGTGACAATGAGGTAACTCTGCCTCCTGGGTGAGCCATTATTCCCCCAGCAGCTGCTTCTCCAGGGCTGCCCAAACAGCCCCTGTCCTGGCACATCTCCAGGGATGTGGTTTCTTCCAGCTCTCCTTGCAATAGGCTCAATTAAAACACCAGGGGCACAAAGCAGAGGCTTGGTGGAAAGGATGACCAGACGGACCACGTGGCTGTGCCCAGATCTTCCAGGGTATCTTGTCATCTTGTTAGCTCTTCAGGGATACCTGAATCCACCCTTCCCCTTTTGGACAAAGCCCTTTCCCTGCAGACTCAGCTGGTGGTGACTTTGAACAGGGCCAGGGAAGCAGCCTGAGCACCCCAGAGCGATGGGCCCGTGTCCTCCAGCACTTCTCCTGGCACCTCCTGCACAGCAAGAGCTCTCTGCAGGTCACTGAGTCTCTTGCTAAACATCTTTGACATTTGATTTGAGGAATAAAGGTCAGGCTCCTCTGAGAATGGTAATGTGAGTTTAGTGAACAAAACCTGTCAGAGTCTGTACTGCTGCACTCCTTTAGAGTGTGGTGGAGGCTGGGGAGCTGTGGGAGCTGTGCTGCCCTGATCCCATGGAGCTGTGCTGCCCTGATCCCATGGAGCTGTGCTGCCCTGATCCCATGGAGCTGTGCTGCCCTGATCCCATGGAGCTGTGCTGCCCTGATCCTGGGAGCTGTGCTGCCCTGATCCCATGGAGCTGTGCTGCCCTGATCCCATGGAGCTGTGCTGCCCTGATCCCATGGAGCTGTGCTGCCTGATCCCATGGAGCTGTGCTGCCCTGATCCTGGGAGCTGTGCTGCCCTGATCCCATGGAGCTGTGCTGCCTGATCCCATGGAGCTGTGCTGCCCTGATCCCATGGAGCTGTGCTGCCTGATCCCATGGAGCTGTGCTGCCCTGATCCTGGGAGCTGTGCTGCCTGATCCTGGGAGCTGTGCTGCCCTGATCCCATGGAGCTGTGCTGCCCTGATCCCATGGAGCTGTGCTGCCCTGATCCTGGGAGCTGTGCTGCCCTGATCCTGGGAGCTGTGCTGCCCTGATCCCATGGAGCTGTGCTGCCTGATCCTGGCACATTCTCAGGCAGGGAGCATTTCTCTGGCTGCTGGGGACAGGACTGAGGTGTGGCAGAGTGACACAGGGCCTGGCCCAGCTCCTGCAGCTGCACTGTTGAGGGAAGCAGGTTCCCTCTGCACCTTCATGAAGGTTTACTCCTCTTCCTGAGTGATCCAGACTTTTTCCTGGAGCTCATGGCACAGCCATCAGCAGCCTGTGGACAGTGGAGCAGGGGGGCACAGCCCAGCCCTGGCTACCTGGTCCCTCCTGCCCAAGCAGGGCTCAGTTTCCATGGCAGCATCCCTCACTGCTCCTGTCTTTCGTGTCAGGAGGACCTCAGTCCTGCAAGATGCTCTTGCACCCCAGTTTCTTGTGTAATATGGGGCAGTTCAGCTCTGAAGGGGTTTTTTTTTGGTATCATACAAAGAAAAAAGAATATTTCAAAGTAGGACATATCCAAACAAATTACTCTAGCATTTCCAAAATGAGAAATACAGTTAAATTGGTCCACTTTTTGTCAAATTCAGCACAAATTCCAGGATTGTCTTGCCTCTTTTCAGACCCTTTTCCTCCTCTTAGCTGGGAGTGCTTTGTCAGCTCTGCAGATCCTCTTCCCCCTGTGAATCCATCTCCTGTCCCATTCCTGGAGCTGCTCTGGTTTATCTCCCTCTCCTATGGACACAAGCCTTGCTTTTGTGTGCAATAAAGTGCATCCCACTGCAATTTCATGCTTTTACACTCACAGCACACCCAGAGATCACAGCTCTTCTCACATGAAAAACCACAAACACCTGTGAAGCCACGACAAGTTCCATATTTGCAATGCAATAATCTCATTTATAGATGTGAATGTTCTCTGGCCCTAAAATCCTTAAACATTCAATACCTCTTGAAATGAAACAATTTCTGTTGAGCTAATTTAGGAGCCATCACAACTCTCAGCTTTCCAAAGCGGGAAATCACTACCGATGCATATTCCCTCCTCTGCTTTGCTTTCTTAAATAAGGGTAAGTTATTCTGTGTTTACATCTGCAAGACAGCAGTCAGTCAGCTCTCAGCTCTCAGTGCCTGAGCACTCAGTTTTCTTCTCTTTACTTGTGGGGTCACATTTAGAACTCTGCTCTGGAAGCATCCTGACACTCAAAGTCAAGTGCTTCTGATGCTGAAAGCGCCAAAACTAAGGCTGTGCTCAGCTCCAGCCTTTTCAGCAGGATCATTACAATGCAGTATTTAATTATAATGATCATATACTGTTTTTTCCACAGAATCCCTAGCTCATTCCATGCCTGGGTAGTCATTCAATATTTTCCTTAATCCTCCTCATCCAATGTGTGCTGCAGGCTTTATTTGCTGTGCACCATCCAAAGCCTCTGTTGACTACAAAATTATTTATTTCCTCTGGGGGTTTCTCTCTCTTTCCTTGGGGCTCTGGATGCTTCTCAAGTGTGAACAAATTTATTTCCACGAAGCACTTGTGTGACAACCTTGCACTCTCTCCCTCGAGAGCTGAGGCAGAGAGAGGAGCACCAGAGTGTGAGAGCCTGGGCTTGGATGTTCTCATCCCATCCCACGCCATTCCTGGAGCTTGATTTTCCATGGATTTTGCATTTCTTTACATTTCTCCTGTTAAAGCACAGCTCCTGTTGGCTTCTCTTCCAAGTGCTCAGCCCTGCTGCAAGCCCAACCCCAGGAGCTTCCCCTGGGACCTGGCAAGGAGAAAGGCATAATTAAGCTCAGCTCTGCATTCTGGTGGAAATGCAAGGGTAGGAAGGAGCCCACATGAGAGTGCACTTTTCTCTCATGCATTCCCTCACTTTGTTCCATGAAGGTTTCAGATCTTCCCAGGGAATGAGGGATCCTGGTTGGTTCCACAGGCCCTGGAGCGAGGCCAGCCCATGCACTGCACAGAGCCTGAAGGGGGACATGGCATCACTGTGCAATGAGCACCAGCAACAACCCCACAGCATCCCTTGCTCCATCCTCTCACCATCCTGTTCTCATTCCCTCTCCACCTTCAGATACTTCCTCAGACCCCTTGGGAATGACTTTGTCTTTGTGCCAATTCCTGTGCACCTCTCCCACCTGACCTCTCAATCCAAAGCCATCCCTCTCCCTTCCTCACACACAGGAGCATTTTCCTAGCCTGGAGAGTCTCCTCCAGCTGTGGCTCTCAGATGGAGCAGGGCTCTGGCATCACGGATAATTTTTATCCTGATGGAGATAAGGAAATCATGGGATGTGGGAACTGGCTTCACATTGCACGTCTTTGGCTCTGGAAACAGGGGATCCAGCCTTGGATCAGAGGTCTCACATCACACCAGAGACCTACAGGACAGCAGCAGCATCTGTCTCCAAAGAGCACTTGAGTGCCCCAGGCCCTTGCTCTGCCCAAGCATAGACTAAGCAGCTTGGTGTAGCTCACAGATCAGGAATGAGCTCCAGAACACAAGGAAAAGGCAGAATGATGCTAGAGCCCATGGCTGGTGTGCAGTGATGCAGTCCTGGCTGTCCTTTTGACACCTGTGATCCCAAAGCTGCCATCGTGGAGGAAACTTGATCCCATCCCCATATTGTGGGGAAACCCTCCCAGCTCTGCCCTAGCTCCTGCTTTTCCCAGCAGGGTTCACTGTGCCCTTTCCATACTCTGGAATTCCCAGCCCTGGTCAGATGTGGGTGCTGGAGGATCTGGGATATCAGCTGCCTGTCCAGCACCGGCCATCCAGCTGAGGGAGGGCTGCAGCAGTTACTGAAGCCACTCCCTTTAACCCAGGTGGCTCCACCACCATGGCATGGAGCATTTCCCAGTTCCATTTCCAAGCCACTAACAGCACTTGGCACCCGTAGAAGTTCGTATTGCCAAGGGTAAGGGTTTTGGGAAGAAACCAGAAAGGTATTTGAGAGCTCTGCACTGAAAGCTGTGTGCCCAGGGGTGGGTGCTGTGTGGGGCTGGGTCTGTGCTCGGGGAGCTGACACCCCACAGACAGGAGCAGCAGCTGCTCTCCCACCCTGGATCCTGCTCTTCCCCAGGAGATGGGATCCACAGTGGATGGGAGATGGGATCTCCAGGGAATGGGATCCCCAGTGGAGGGGATCTCCAGAGAATGGGATCCCCAGTGGATGGGATCTCCAGGGAATGGGATCCCCAGTGGATGGGATCTCCAGGGAATGGGATCCCCAGTGGATGGGATCTCCAGGGAATGGGATCTCCAGGGAATGGGATCTCCAGGGAATGGGATCCCCAGTGGATGGGATCTCCAGGGGATGGGATCTCCAGGGAATGGGATCTCCAGTGGATGGGATCCCCAGGGGAGGGGATCCCCAGGGAATGGGATCTCCAGGGGATGAGATCTCCAGGGGATGAGATCCCCAGGGGAGGGGATCCCCAGAGACAGGTGAGCAGCTGTCTGTCCCTGTCCCTGTCATCAAAGAAGCCTGAATCTGGTTCTCTGTTTGTTTAGGAAGGGTTTCCTGCTCACCTTCCCAAACTCACAGACAACTGCTCTGACATATTTTCCCTGTCAATGCAAAGACAACACAGTCTGTTTAAACAGCTGCCTGAGCCTGCCAGGTTCTTGGTATTACAAAGCCATTTCCAAGGGACTGGTAGGGCAGTTGTGAACCTATGTGGTCCAGAGCAGACCTGCAGCTTGCCCCTGGAGAAGCACAGTGTGTTCCCACTTCCAAAGCTCTTACTGAGCTAATTCTCTGCAGACAATGTGGATGAACCCCGGGTATGGCAGTGAATCTTCTGCTTTTCCAAGGGGGTACGAGGGCTGCACCGCTCTGTGCTCACACTGGTATCACCTTCCCTGGCTTTTCTGGACACAACCCCAAGCTAATGAATGACAGCTCCTGGTGCCAGGCCACAGCAGGGTCAGAAGGGCCTCTGAGCCACGTGCAACAGGCACTGCAGGGGCTGCACAGCCCCTCACACAGCACAGTGCAGCTCCTGCAGCAGAGGCTGGGGCTGCACTGCAGGAGCTGCACTGTGCTGGCCACAGCTCCCCTGCTGCTGTGCCTGCCCTGTCCACACCTCCAGTATCCCAGTCAGGAGACTTTTAACTGAAACCTTGTGGTGGAAAAGAA
The DNA here is from genome assembly GCA_024362935.1 of Setophaga petechia. Lineage (NCBI taxonomy): Eukaryota > Metazoa > Chordata > Aves > Passeriformes > Parulidae > Setophaga > Setophaga petechia. The sequence goes on from JANCRA010000021.1 coordinate 2,596,769, forward strand.
AAGCTTTGGGTTGATCTAATTGAAGCCTTCCAGTACCTGAAGGGAGCCTACAAGGAGGATGGAGACTTTATTGGAGGGACAGGACACAGGGAATGGCTCCCACTGCCAGAGGGCAGGGATGGATGGGATATTGGGAATTAGGAATTGTTCCCTGGCAGGGTGGGCAGACCCTGGCACAGGGTGCCCAGAGCAGCTGTGGCTGCCCCTGGATCCCTGGCAGTGCCCAAGGCCAGGCTGGACACTGGGGCTGGGAGCAGCCTGGGACAGTGGGAGGTGTCCCTGCCCATGGCAAGGGGTAGAACAAGATGAGCTTTCAGGTCTCTTCCAACCCAAACCAGTCTGGGATTCCATTTTATGAGTGTCACAAAAAACGACCCCTGATGCTCACTGTGCAGTGTCACAACTTGCACCCAACTTTCTCTGGAGACCAGGAGGCTCAGGGAGGACCTCAGTGCCCTCTGCAACTCCCTGAAAGGTGAGGTGGGGCTCTTCTGCCATGTCTCAAGTGAAAGGATAAGAGGAGGTGGCCTTAAATTGTATCAGGGGAGGTGCAGGTTAGATTTAAGAAAACATTTTTTTCCTGACAGAGTGGTCAGGTATTGGAATAAGTAGCCCAGGATGGTGGTGGAGTCACCATCTCTGGAAGTGTTCAAGAGGTCTGGATGTGGCACCTGGGGCTGTGGCTAGGGGTGATTATGGTGGGGCTCAGGTGATGGTTGGATGAGGTGATTTTGGAGGTCTCTTCCAGCCTCATTGGTTCTGTGATTCTGTGCTTCAAACAAACCATTTGCCAAAATGCAAAGAGTCTCTTTCCCCACCTGCGAAAGACCATTTTCAGTGTCAAAGATTTCTTGAAACAAGATTAAACAGCTGAATTAGAAAATCACTATAATTTTGTAGAGAGGTTAAGTGATTCATTGAGGGATTTGTTACTGCAGGGTGGCAGAGCAAAGCTGAGCAGGAGTGATGGCTGAGGTGGGCTTGACCCCTGAGCAGGCCCAGGAAATTGCTGGGTCTGTGACACACAGCTGCAGGTGCTGGGGAGCTGCAGCCACATTCTGTGCTCTGGGCAGCAAATCAAGGAATGCTCCAGCAAAATGACACAGCACAGGAAATGCTCCCAGGCTCTGTGCTTAATCCTTGCAATAGGAAATGATTCTCAGCTCAAGAATGTTCTCAGCTTAGAAACCCACCCTACAGTGAGGGCACGAGATTGGGGTTAGTGCAGAGCTCATGTGCTCATCAGAGGAGAAGCAAAGCTTGCCTTCACAGCTGCAGATAAAAAGACAGAGCCTGCTGAGAAGGCAGCAGCACCTTTGAAACTCATTTAATTAGGTTAAAGGAAACAAAGGGTGCTCTTCCCACGCAGGACCAACACATCTACTCTCCTGAGCAAACAGCCTGACCTGGCTTTAGCTACTGAACATTTGCTAGCATTGTTTTATTCTTCCTTTGAATTTATCAAGGGTTTGGAAAGCTCCATATTCTTTTCCCTGTGCCTGTAGCTGGCCTTGGCAATCAGCCAGCCCTGCAAGTCAACCCTCAGCAGCCTCCCTGTGCCCAAAGTGGAACAGGACCTGGAGACAGCAGCAACATTCCTGGTCCTGAAGAGGGCTGCAGTGGGGTCTTCATGAAGCCATGTAGTGATTGGATAAGGGGAGAATGGCTTTAGAGCTGAAGGAGGGTGGATTTGGATTTAATATTGGGCAGGAATTGTTCCCTGACAGCGTGGGTAGGCCCTGGCACAGGGTGCCCAGAACAGCTGGGGCTGCCCCTGGATCCCTGGCAGTGCCCAAGGCTGGGTTGCATGGTGCTTGGAGCAGCCTGGAATAGTGGGAGGTGTCCCTGCCGTGGCAGGGGTGGCACTTTGGCAAATGGTTTGGTGGGTGAGCTTTAAGGTCCCTTCCAACACAAATTATCCTGGGATTCTCTCATTCCAAGATCCCAGGCTCCCTCTGCCTTGCAGTGCAGAACGTCCTGCATGAACTGCACAGAACCAAGGGTTCATCCCTCTCCCAAGCCCCAGAAATGAACTATTCTCACATGATGCACATATGTGCTGCCAAAGCCTGCAGCTGAGCTCTCTGCTCAGGCTCCTGGGCCAGCTGGTGCTTCCAGTGCAGCTGGGTTTGCTCCAGGCCCACGTTCCTGCCTTGGCTTCCAGGGCACCTGGACACCTGCTCAGGTGAAGATGTCTTGATGGCCAGAACTACATTGGAACAACTAATCCCACCCAATGCTCTGGTTATGATTCAGGGGCTCAGACACCTTCCTGACAGACACCCAGACTCACTGGAGATCTGAGCACTGAGACGTTGTTGCCCTCTTGACTAAACTTCTGTTACACCCCTGGGAGAGCTGCTGTTCCCAGACTGGTGTCCAGCAGCCTGTCCTGTGCTCTGGAAGGACCTGGCTCTCCACAGCCTCGCACACTTGCACATGTCTATTTTACAATCAAGAACTTGCCAGTGTTTCAGCTCTCTGAGCAACTCCTGTACCCTGCTGGGGAGGGAGAGACCCTACAGCCCACGTATGAAATCTTTCACTTACTGCTTGGGAAGAGCACCCTTTGTTTCCTTTAACCTAATTAAATGAGTTTCAAAGGTGCTGCTGCCTTCTCAGCAGGCTCTGTCTTTTTATCTGCAGCTGTGAAGGCAAGCTTTGCTTCTCCTCTAATGAGCACATGAGCTCTGCACTAACCCCAATCTCGTGCCCTCACTGTAGGGAAACATGGTTCTGTCCATGGCTATACAAGAAAAGTCCAGCCAAAGGCCACTCCATCATCTCTTCCCACCTAAGATTCTTCTCTACTCTTCCAACATCTTTCACTTGCTCAGACCTTCACACTTGCACATTTCCTTCTTCCATTTCATCTCTATCTCTCTTCTAGGAAAGGTTAATGTTCTGCAAAATTTTCATCATCCAAAAAAAAAGGGTTAAAAGCTTGGGCTCTGCCCGCCCAACACTCCCACAGTGGCTGGACACCTTCTCACTGCACCCCCCCTTCTCCGCCGGCCGGGCTGTGCTGCCAGCACATGATGTCAAATTTCAAGGTAGCACAGGCTCTCTCTCTCTCTCTGTTTCCTGGGGGGGCTGCCCGATGCCTCTCAGTGCTCTCTCTCTCTCTTCCACCCTTCCCTCCTCGGGGCCAGGCCTACCTCACCCAGTCGCATGGCTTCCCCTTCCCTACACAGCCAGCAACTGGGATGGGGGAGGTCTGACCTGCTTCCCTCACCGAACTCAAGAGAAGGTTTCCTGGGAATGCTCTGCTTTTAACCCCTGTGTTCTCAGAGGCATATCCAATGCCCCAGTGGCCACACCAGGTGCCAATATTCAAATCTGAGCACCCATTGGTGTGACCACAGCATCCCAGAAAACTCACTTCCTCTCAAATAACATTTGATGACCCTGATTATGAGGATATGAATCTGGGAACCACATGGAGAATGTCAATGTGTGTGAGATGCTGGACATCAGTCCAGAGCAGCACTGCTCCCTGATGACCTGGAGCAGGGATGCACTCCTGCTGCTTGGACTCTGCACTGCTATTCCCAGCCATGCTCTTTCTCACAAAGTTGGACAGTCAAGGTGGAGAATTTAGGACCTATAGCCCAAAAAGAAGCTGGACAAAATGGGTGTGGGAAGCTGGGACAACCTAAGAAGTGATCCTCAGGATAAGAAATGGGAGCAAAAATTGGCTCTTCAGGCTTTCCCTCTTTCCCCCAAATTGCCAGGACCTGCAGCTGTCAGATATCTGCTTCAGGCAGGGAGTGCTAAATAAGGCATGGGAGCCATCTCCAGCAGTGTGGGAAGTTACTCAGAATTAACCATTTGCTGCAGAGAGCTCCCAGGACCCCGAGAACACCCCTGGCCCTTGAGCCATTCACTCACACGATGCTGAGGGAACCTTCCAGGGGCTTCTCAGGATGAGGTCAGGAGCTCCTCCTCCACAGCCTGTGCACCTTGGCTGACTCTCCTGTGGGTTGGTCGAGTGTCCCCGTGGTACCCAACTCCACCCAAGTGTTGCTCTGCAGGTGGGACTGCAGGCTGGCTGCCCAGGTGTGCAGAGCTCCTGCACCTGCTGTGCTCCCTGCTTCAGTGGGACTGCACCCACAGGGCCCTGGATTCGTCACTAGTGGGGTCTGTGGTTACATCACTCTTTTTGTGCTCTGTGGCTGGTTTTCTCTTTTTAAACATTGTATAACTGAAGGACTGACGATGCCAAGAGCATTGCTGGCGGATGAAGGAGACAGCAGGGATTTTGCAAGGCAGTTAGGTGGCACCATCAGGTGAAACTCACCCACGGCAGAGCCTCCTCAGAGCCCTGTGCTCCCAGCACGGTGACAAGGTGCCACACGTGCCTGCTGCCACAGCCCACTCTGCATGGCAGCTGCGTCCATGGGAGCACAGCTCCCTCAGCTCTGCCAGCCCTGGGCACAGACCCTGCCAAGGGCAGCTGCCACTGCCATGGGATTGCCCGGGAGCCCCAGCACCCGAGATCTCAGGAAGCAACCGGCAGTGAAGGGCGGAACTGGGCAGGGCCGTGCAGCATCTGCCATGTGCAGTGTGGGCCCTGCCCGCCCCCGCGCTCCTGGCGGGCCGCGCTCCAAGGCAGGGAGCGCTGAGGATGAATCACTGCTGCTCCGGGGGTGGCCTTGGGCACGAGGCAGCAGCACCCACTCCCCCCGGGCTGGGGCGCAGGCTCAGGGGGCTGCTGTCCCATACCCTGTATTTTAATACAGGGTCCTGCTGTGCGCCCCTAAGCCGCGGCTTTGCGCTGCTGAGGGACCACTGAGCATCAGAGATGCTGCCAGACCTGCCCAGGGCTTTGGGTTTGGCCCAGGACACCAACAGGGAGCACTGTGAGGCCAGGCTTGGCTCGGGGACCTTGGGAATGTGTGCAGGCCAGGGAATTAATTGGAGAGCATTCAGAGGTGTGAGTGGCATTTAGGAATAAAACAATTACTGGATTAAAACAATCAAGGAAATTTGGGCTGAAATGAAATGGGCTGAAATGAGCCTTAAAAAGCTGAAGTGTTGGTAAATTCCCTGCAGAGCTGGAGGGTGATGGTGCCTCCTTTCCTGCTTTGACTCCACTAAGCACGGAATGGGCAGAGGCTTTTTTGTCCTGCTGGCCACCAAATGCTGAAGAATTCCCCTTCTCTCTCACCATATTGGCTGGCTGAGTCTGCAGTAAACCAGAGAAACATGAGATTGAAATGGTTCTTTAGAAGCACCTGAATCCCCAACAGCTCTGTCAGAGTGGTTTAGCAGCTCAGAGAGAAGTCTTGTGGAGTGAAGCTGATTGCAGAGTTTAACTTCTGCAGTGTTTGGGGTTTCCTCAAAGTGTCCCCCAGTCCCAGCTCCAGCCCAGGACATTGTCCTGCTTTGGGTTGCAAAGAAAATTGCCACAGCATCCCCAGAGAGCTGCATGTCCATCTGCTGCAGGGACACCTCTGGACAGCCGTGCCCAGGGGAGGCCTTTGGAACATGTCCTGTCTGCAGGGCAAGCTCAGCAAAGCCTCCTTAGGGTGTGGTGGGAGGGCTGAAGGACGTGCCAGCAGCCATGCACCATGTCCTGAGTGTTTGTCCAGGGTTTGTCGTGTCCCAGGAGGGGACACGGACAGGGCTGCCTGCCCAGCTCCCTGGAGCCCCCCCACACCCTGGGGACAGCCCTGGCACTCAGGGGCTTGTCACCAAGACTGTGCCAGTGGGGACTGTCTGGACAAATGGCTGGGAGAGGGCAAAGGGAGCAGGTGAGGAGCCCTGGGGACCATGAGGGGTGGCCAGCAGCCCTGGGAAGGACAGTGAGGAGAGGAGGAAGGAAAGGCAGGGGAGCTGGGTCACTGCGGGAGCTGAGGAGGGACAGGGAGCGAGTCAGGAGGAGACCATTTGTGATGCTGGCATGGTAGGGATGGGAAGGGGGTGGTGGGGAGATGACTCAAGAGATGTGGGAGGTGGGAGAGCTGAGATAAAGTCGGTTTGTGACCCATCTGGCTGGCAGAAAGGGGCAGAGATTGATTTCTTCTGAGAGGCTCTCACTGAAACTTGCTTAGCATTGACTGAAACCCCCAGTTCAAAATGCAGGAGATAAATTTTCCTTCCTTAGCTCTTGAGAGTGAAGCAAACCCTTCAGTGATGGATGGTGTCTGCTGTGCCTGTTTGCTGGTTTGTTTCTACATTGCCTATCCCAAGTCCTGGCTGGGGCACCACCAAGATGGGAATTTTTGACTGTGCCATCTCCTTCATGTAGGCAAGGGTGGAGGCTTTGGGAGCAGAGCTTCAGAGATGGGGGCAGGGATGAAGAGCAAGGCTGGCTGAGAGCCTGCAGCTCCACAAAGCGTGGGAAAAGCAGCAAAAAGAACTTAAGGGCTCTGTGGGGTTGGGTGCTCTGCAGAGGAACCCCATGCAGGCCTGGGAGCACCTGCAAGGCAGGGGGAGGTCTCCCTGCTGAACACTCACTGGGTTTCCTTGGTTTGCAAACAATTCCTGTTCTGCCTTATGCAGGGTAGTGGTGCAGGAATCCTCTTCTCTGCTCCAAACCAGGGTCTTCTGCCATCAGGTGGGCACTGAGGTGGCTCATACCCCACATCCATCCAGCTCAATCCCCCTGGGGGCCAGGCCTGGGGGCACAGACAGCTCTGGGTTGGCAGGGCCAAGCAAACAGGAGGGTTGGGGGTCTGCCAGCACAGCCTGGCGCTCAGGGGGTACCTGGGGATGTGGGGTAAACTGGGCCATCCTGCAAAAATTGTGACAAGTTCTAAGTGTCCCCATGGCTGCTCACATCCATTTTAATGGCTTTCTTAGTGCCTGGGACTCCCAAGGTGCATAAGCCAGTCAATAATTTCCTGCCAAAAAATCCTTCATTAGAAAAGTGCTGGCTGGGAACCAGAATGTGTCATAATAGTTTTAACAAATTAATGATAATGATTAAAAAAATCCTCATAATCATGGTGTGTCTTGGGTCCAGGGTGGGAGTCCTCATGCAGGCTCATCAGGACAGCTGTGCTAGAGAGAAATGTTTTAAAATATGTGAGATCTTAGATCTGAGTCTCCCTTGCATCAGAGGCAGCTTTTTGAAGAATACCATCTGGAATTCCTATTGGGAAACTGCCTGGTTTTAAGGTTTTTGCTTTTTTACTAAATTTTTATTCTCAAAAACTTCCCACAGGTCCTTTCTGCTTTCTGGAGTGATTCCCAAGCAGTACTTTTGGGGGTTGCAGAGTCTTCTGGACAGTCCTTCCGCTGGGGCATCCCCATGTGCTGCTGGGGCTGTGCCAGGGCCTTCTGGGACAGAGACAGCAGGAGAGGCAGGTACATGGAGCAGCTGAGTGTGAAGGTGTGGAGGGCAGGGCTGAGTTTTCATTTTCCAAAGTGTTCATTTTCTAAAGTGTTCATTTTGAGGTAGGGGATGGTTCTGGGACACGTCAGTCCTTGGAGCCTCCTCCAGCTGCTGCTCCACTGCGGTCACAGACTGAGCTGGGGGACAGTGGTGCCTCTGCCCCGGGGGTGCCTCTGGCTGTCCCTGTGTTATCATCTCCAGCTGGATGAGAGCAAAAGATGGATCAGTTTCCATTTCTTCTGCCATGCGGAAGGGCTGCTGAGAACCATGGATGTGGGTCTTTGAGGCACAGCAGGAAAGGATGGAGGTTTGAATGGGGAAAACCGCTGGGGTGGGGTCATGCTTACACAATGGACAAATTCAACTTTTCCTTTCAGTCTGTCCATAACTCTGTCTTCTGGGATGGTCTTGGTTGGACTTGATGAACCTGGAGGCGTTTTCCAGCTTTAATGGTTGTATGATTCAAGGGGAGTGAGAAATCTTTCAATTTTGCTCTCAGCTGAGGTATAGCAGGAGATTTCCCCCATTTGGGATCCCTGGAGTCAGAGATCAGAAGGATTTCATGAGACCTTCCCACCTTTCCCTGATGAGGAGTGTCATGGTTTGATGCTGACCAAATGCCAGACACCCATGGAAGTCATTCCCTTACCTCCCTTCATTACAGCTGGGCAGAGGAGAGGGAAAAAATTAACAAAGGGCTCATGAGTTCAGATAAGGATTGGGAGACAAACACTCTAAGGGCAAAACAGGTTCAAATGTAAAAGTATAAAGCAAATTTATTATTAACAGAGTCAGACAAGGATAATGAGAAGTAAAATAAGCCTTTAAAATACCTTTTTCCTCCCCAGCCCCTCCCTCTTCCCCACTGGCAGTGCACGCAGACAAGGCATGGGGGTTTTGGTCAGTTCATCACTGGAGATTTTCTGCTCACACAGGGAGAGGAGTCTTTCCTCTGCTGTGCCGTGGGGTCCCTCCCACAGGGTCAGTTCTCTGTGACCTTCTCCAGCGTGGCTCTAATCTCACCAGCAGCAGTCTTGCCAAACCTGCTGCAAAGTGAGTCCCTCCCACGGGCAAACAGTCTTCCCAAAACTGCTGTGGTGTGGGTCACTCACCCACGGGGTGCAGTCCCCTAAGGATGGGCTGCTCCAGTTTGGAAGCAAGGGCTCTCTGTCTCTGGGAGCAGGGGCTCTCTCTCTGCATTTGGGTCTCCCACTGGATCACAGCTTTCTCTGGCATCCACCTGCTCCGGTGTGAACACTTCTCTCACAGGCTGTGAGTGGATTTCTGCATCCCCGTGGAGCTCATGCATGACAAGAGACAGAGCCTGCTTCACCCCAGTCCTCACCATGGCCTGCAGAGGAATCTTGGCTCCGGCACTTGGAGCTCTTCCTCCCCCTCTTGTTCCACTGACCTTGGTGCTGCCATGTCATTCTCCCTCACGTGTCCTCACTTCCTCCTCTTGTCTGACTAGAAAAAAACTGCTGCCCATAGGCACCACTGCCAACAAGTGGCACCAATTCAAAGATTCCTGCAGGATCCCGCAGCTCCGAAAGGCCAATGCTGTGAGGAGCGAAATCCTAGAGATGAGAGCTCTTTTTCAGAGTAGTAATTGGTAGTTGATGTTAATGAAGTTGAAAAGGTCTTAATTTGAAGTGTTGGTCTGTTGTGAAACATAGAATGTTAGAGTTCTAGGACTTGCCTTTAGCTGCCGTTGTTAAATGTTACTATTTTTACCCTGTATTTGTATCTCTCCTCGTCATACTCTGTATTTGTACCCCATGTTAGTCTGTTGTTAAACACTGAATGTTAGAATTCTAAGACTTGCCTTTAGTTGCCGCTGTTAGATGTTACTATTTTACCTTGTATTTGTATCTCTCCCCATCGTACTCTGTATTTGTACCCCTTTCCGTCTCACCCCGGATTTTTATTGGGAACCACTTCCCCTGCTCCCAGGAGGACTTGCACCCAGACTGAATTCAAATAAGAGACCGTGGGAACTATATGAACCCTCTCAAAACAACAAACCAGCGCATAAACTTTGACTTTAACCCACTGGAACCACACTAAGTCACCCACTGCCAGATTCCATCCTGTCACCATAACTTTGATAGAACCCAGCCTGGAGGATACCCCTAGGTTATGAGCCAATATTGCCTTCCTAAGGACTCTCGTGAGGACAGAATCCCCAGCTCTGCCCAAAGACAAAGCTGCACTCCTCCTCCTCAGCGTCGTCCTGTGGGAGCAGCGGCGGTGTGCCCGACCCCTCGGGTTCCCCACCCAGAGCTGTCTTTAATAAAGGCCTTCTCAAAGGAGCGAGTCCCCTGGCCCTATTTATCACACTGCTGTCCGGGTTCAGCTCGGGGAATCGCTGCCCCGTTCCCACAGCCATGGCCGGGCAGGGCCGGCCCCGGCGCTGTTCAGCGCCTGTGCTCGGGGAGGGCTGGGCCGGAGGAGCCGCCCGGGCCCGGCCCTGCTGCCGCAGCACGGCGGGCGTGGGGGCCGCCCGGGCCGGCGGGGCGAGCCACGGGCTCTGCTGGGGTACCGGGGGCTGTGCTGAGATGGCCCCGGTGGCGGTGCCACCCTGCCCCTGCGCTGGTTTGATTTTCTCAGCAATGCCATCCCACAGGTGTTACCAGCCTCTCCAGTTGGGCCAGCAGCAAGTCCATCTTCAGTGCCAGCAGAGGTTGGCTCTGTTGGACATGGTGGAAGCTTCCAGCAGCCTCTCACAGAAGCCACTTCTGTGGCCCTCCTCCGCTGTAAAAAACCAGGCTGTGCCAAACCACCACAAGGAGACCCTGCAGCCTGGGCTGGGCAGGACCTGCCCCAGGTGACACTAAATGTGCCCTCTGCTCATGACAAACACCTAGGCTGGTGGAGGCCTGTCAGTTCCATCTGAGGGGTTTGGATTGGCTCTGGGTGCTGCCCATCCCACTGGATCATGTTCCCTCCTGGATGGACGTCAAGGCCAACTTCTCTGTCCACAGTCAGCCCCCGGAAGTTGCTGCCAGGGCAGGCAGACACTCGAGGCCCCAGCAGACTCCCCAGAGCTGCTTTGCTGGGACACCAGTTCAGATACTGGTCCATCTGTGGTTCTGCAAACGCTCCCAGCCTCCGTCCCACCAAGGCAGAGCCGACTGGAAACCCCCAATCCTTTGGAGGGATCCCTGGCATTGGGTGTGGCAGCTGTTGCAAATCCTGATTCTGAGTCCTGCTCTCCACATTGATTTGTTGTGTATCCTGAGGAGCCTGCCAATAACAGCAATTTGTCAGAAACAAGTGATTTACTGCCACTCAAAGAATCACCATCCATCAGTAGTAGTAAAAGTGACTTTAATATGAATTTGTAAAAGTTTGATTTAACAAAGTTCAGTGACAAGGTTTACCCTATTACTCCATGGGTGAAACACACAGCAAAACTGAGTTAGAATCAAGCTGGAATGATTGACACAGCAATTGAGCACCTGGCTGACTCCTAATCAGACTGCATGACATAGGAAAAGGACATGTGAGACTCTTTGTACTCACAATTTCCTTTGCTCCTTGATATGAATGTGAAAAGCTATGGCTGTCCATGTGTGATCTGTGTTCCAAGCTCACATGATGGAATCTTGCCGGGTCACTCCATTCCTTTGTGGGTTTCCTAAAGGAGTTTCTGGCCCAGCTCAGGCCATTTTCTCCTCTGGAGCTTGCTCCAAACTCTGCAGGTTGGGTTGAGGAGGCTGAGGGCACCCTCACATCTGTGCTAGAGCTGCTGGAATTGCACAAGGACACTGGTTAAACTGGGATCCCTGTGGGGAAAGCTTTAGCAGGAAATTCTTCTCTGAGCTCTGCACCTTTCCCTGCCCAGCTCCATCTCTGGAGAACCCAGGCTCTGCAGAGCATAATTCCTGAGAGGATGCAAATTCCCAGGTGTTTACCCTCATACTCTGGCTCTCTCCCTTTGGTGCCTGTTCTGCTGCTGAGATTTAGAGCCCCTCTCTCCATCCCAGCAATCCGTGCTGGCTGCAGCTCCTCCCTGGCTGCTTCCCCCCTCGGCTCCTGCGTGCAGCTCACGTCCCTGGTTTAAATCTCCCTTTAAGCACACACCTGTTTTCTATTGCTGTTGCGGCAGGATTTTAACTGTGTATGTATTACATGTCTTTAAAATTTATGCAACTCATTTTTTTATGTGCACAGCTCCGCGATAAGCCGTGAAAGGTACACTATAAAAATGTGTAATTGCACTGTAATTTTTTTTCTCCCCCAACACATGGTGAAAATGTTTTTTTTTTTTCAAGGGAAATATGTGCTGGGGGAAGGGAGGAAGAAGAGGGGGAAGGAGCACCAATCGATTTGGCAGAGGCAGAGTGTAGTGCTGTCCTGCTCTGCATTCAGCCGGGTGCTGCAGGAGGAGGGGGAGTTGGAGGCTCTTGGATCTGTGGAGCAGCTCCAAGAGCTGACACTCAAACCTTCCGAGCCCCTTGTTAGTGCCCTGCTGCTGGCAGAAGACTACTCACCCACCTTCCCCCTGGAGCAGGCACAGACAAGCACTCGGTGCAGGGGTTAATTGGGACACAGAGCAGCGGCTCCACACGCTGCTGTTTCCCTGCCTGGAGGGTGAGGGTTCAGGAGTGCTGGGCTGGGGCTCTTCAGGCACACTCCAACCTGCCATGGAGCATGGAGTGTCTGCTGGAGGAGTAGTTGTTGTTGTGGGCTGCAGAGGCCATGGGAAGCTCCCTGTTTATCTCTCCTGACCAGTCCATGAAGTGTTCAGCTCCATCAGGAGGAGTCCATGATGGTGGGAAAGGCCATTCTAGGTGAGGATGCTGCTGCAGAACAGCATCAATGGTTGTTCTCCCAGGCAACAAGGGAAAATGGCCTCAACTTATGTCAGGGAATGTTCAGGCTGGATATTAGAGAATATTTCTCCCCTGAAAGAGTGGCCAGGCACTGGCATAGGCTGCCCAGGGCAGAGGTGGAGTCACCATCCCTGCAGGTGTTCGTAAAAGGAGATGTGGCACTTCCCAGTCTGGTTTAGTGGCCATGGTGGGATGTGGTGAAAGGTTTGACTTAATGATTTTGGAGGTCTTTTCCAGCCTTAATGATTCCATGATTCTATGAGATTGGCAGGATCAGCCTGGCTGATCTTCATTCCCATGCCCCCATGGGAAAGCAGGGGAGCTCAGGGGGTCCCATCACAGGGTGGGCAGCACTCAGCACAGCAGGCAGGTCACATCCTTGTCCTGCTTTGGGTCTGGGGGAACAAAATCTCCATAGCAGAATTATTAATTTCTCATGTGAAGGGCAGCTCCAAGCAGAGCTGGGGGAACTGACATCTCTTCCTTCCTTGTGTGCCCCAAGCACAGAATTCCCTGGGGGCTGTCAGATCCAGGGGCATCTTTCAGCAGGCCAGGAGGACCTCAGTCATTAACGGCGTATTTTGCTGACTGCTCTCAGCAGATGGTCCCGGCAATTTGCACTTCTCTGCCTGCTTTAACACATTGAATTACAAACCAAACATAACCCCTCTAAACAAACAAATGCCAGCAGCCAAACAGCCTCTGAGGAAAGGCTGAAATGGCCCTGCAAGGGGCACCTGCTGGGCCCATCTCAGCGAGGGGCCTGAGCTCCCTGCTGCTGCTCCTTCTCCACAGCACCAGGGCCGTGTGCTGGCTGGGCCAGTCTGGGCTCCCAGTGTAGGGAAAACTGAGCAGCTTTCCAGGGAATAACAACTTTGGGGAGGGAGACTGTCACTCACAGATGCTGCAGTCACAGAAACTCCAGTGTTGGCATTTTAGGAGTTCTCTCTTTTTTTTTTTTTTTTTTTTTTTCTCCTAAGGAATTTTCCCCCATATGGAGGAATAGGAGACAATAACGACTGGATATTTTGAATGGCAAAGAAGTTGTCACGGCTCGGGGAAGGGGTGCAGCTGGTTACTCTCTCTTTACCTGGGGTTTCCTGTGGAGGGCAGAGATACCGTGAGATTTCTGGATTGGGAAAACAGGCCCCTGACTCTCTTGTGCTTTTGGTATTATGAGGGAAAAGAGGCTGCAGTCGCTGTGGGGAGAACTGGTCACCACTGCAGGGCTCTGTCTCCTACTGCCTCCTACCGTGAGTGGAGCCCCACTTGCAAGAGTGGTCATTGCACTGGGACCTTATTAGCACCCTATTTTATCAAAAAAGGGGACTTTTCACCATCTGCTAGGGTGCCTCAGGGGAAGAACCCCAGGATCCTGAGCCCACCTTTCCCTGCCCTGCTGGGAGCCAGCCCGCCGCTGCCCCGCACCTGTTGCTTCTTCAGCACTGCTCCGAGTTTTCACTGCACTGTAACCCTGCACCCCTGCCCTGCCGGGACGCCCCACCGTTCCAGCTACAGCTGCGGAGTTCAGTACGTATCCTCCGCTCCCTGGGGATGTTTTTGCTCACTCCTGCCGTTCAGCTTGCTCGTCCCAGAGTCCTGCCAGGGCCCCGGCAGCGGCCGCCCCTCTCCCCGTCCCTTCCCGTCCCGGCCCAGCCACAGCGCCCCCCGCAGGCGCGGGGGAATCATCGCCCCCGCCCTGCCCGGAGCCAGCAGCGCCCCTGCCGGCTGTGCCCGGAACTGCACCAAGGGGAAATGGCTGGGATTGAGTCTCCGGCTCTGGGGGTTGGTAATGCCGCAGTTGTTGTCTGTTTGCCTTGGTGTACATAGTAGGAAAGAGCTGCTCTTCCTTTTCCCAAATCTTTGCCCAAAAGCACCTTAATTTCAAAGTTAAATTATTTCCGAGGGAAGGGGGTGATAGTTTCCATTCCAAGGGATGTTCCTGCTTTCCTTGGCAGACACCTGTCTTTCAAACCAAGACCTCCAGATATGCCTGAAGGTGGATGAGGAACCTGTTGACCCTTCAGAGATTCTGCCCTGCTCTGTGATCCCAGGGATGTTCCCAGCTGGGAGCTCACCCACCCCACACAGTCCCCGCCATTACCCCATCTGTTTAGGCAGGTAAAAGATGAGTCACCAAAGGAACCTGCTGAGCATCAATCTCCATGGTTATCATATTCCAAGACCTGCCCAGAGGGGGCTGCTCTTGTGACCCCTGCCCACCCCTGCCCCAGAGCCAGGCTGCATCACTTCCCCAGTGTGTCCCAGTGTGCCTTGGACATTTCCAGGGATCCAGGAGCAGCCACAGCTGCTCTGGGTACCCTGTGCCAGGGGTCCCCACCCTCACAACCTCCACCCAATATCCAAACTATAACTATTCTCTTTCTTTGAAAGCCATTCCCCATTGTCCTATCACTAGTGTTATCCTTTCTGCATGCGGAACACCACAGACATCTCCCCTTCTTTTGTCCAAACAAACTCACATAACCCAACCAGCAGCTTTTTCCTGCCTCACTGTTCCCCTAAGCCATCCTCACATTTCACAGGAGCTGTATAGTGAGCAGAAAAACTCCTCGTGCCCTTCCAGGAAGATTTGCTTGATGATGTGCATCCCTTGAGAGAGGTTGTAAAAACTTCTGAAGAGGCAAGGCCAGCCTAGAGACAGAGATGTTTTATTTTCTCCCTGCTGCAGTCCCTAGCAGGGACTTCCCTGCTTCTCACTCGTGTTTCACTCTCTGCTGTAAAATCTCCACTAGCAAGATGCAGCTTGAGAGGGATGGTCCCTGTATGGTTTGTACCTACAATAAATGAGCTGTGTCTTCCCTATTTGTGGAATAAACACAACACAACGAACAACTTCTGGAAGCAGGAATTTCCTCCAAATAATTGCAGCAATATGGTGAGCAATAACATACCTCAGTTAAAAAGAAAAAAAAGAAAAGCAACCAACCTTGAAGCCATTAGTCAATTTTAGCTGCATGAAATTTTGGTCATACAGCTCTTCACTGCTTGTAATAGAGCTGTGATTGCCTGCTACTGTCTCCATGTGCAGCAGATTGCTTCTTCAGGAAGAGGTGTAATGGACATTTTAATATCTATTGTGTGGCACAGGCAAATAACTTGCAGAGGTTGGAACTGTCCTGACAGCTGTGATCAACAACAAAAGGCAGTGCATGCCCTGACCAAATATCTGCACTGCTGCTGTAACATCTCTGCTACGTTAATATTCCTCTCCTGATCTCTCATCGGATCCAGGCTGCGCCCTGGGACAGGGTCTCTCACCAACAGGCAATTCCTGCTTGTTTCCACACTGGGAACTGAACCCTCTCATAAAATGCAAAAGAAGAACATCCTCTGTGAGCTGCCACAGGCATGGGACATGCAAGTCAGGGAAGGAGGGGAAGGAGCTGGGCTGGGGTGTGGGGAAAGGTTCAGGCACTGGGATCCAGGCCTGGCTTGGTCTCTCTGAGCTCCTGCACCCACAGGTGTGTCTGGGCTGTGGGAGCAGCCCCACCTCGGTGTCTGTGTCACATGAAACCTGAGTCAGAACCTGCCTCAGGGCCATCCTGCTGACAAAGACCCGCAGGGCATATCCCTTGAACCAGAACCCCTCCTCTCATCCAGCTGCTCTCCTGCAGGGATTTTGGGAAGCAGAGCCCTTGCTCAGCTCTTGGCCTGGGCTTGGTGGAGCCAGCCGTGGGTGGTGTCACATCCATCCCCTGGTGGTGGTGTGAGGACTGCTGGGCAAACCCCTTGGGGTTTGTCTGCCTGGACACTGGACAAAGTTCAGGAAAACAATCAGAGACATGCAGCAAAGTGCATGGCTGGGCATTTGATTTCCAAACTGGAGCGACAGAGAGCCAAGGCTCATGGTTCCCAGCTTGCCTTTGCTGCCAACTCCTGCCCAGGGACTGAGGGCAAAGCAGCATCCCCTGCACAGAGTGCAGCTCAGCAAAGAGCCAGGAGTCTGGGTTCAGGTGGGAGTTGTTTGCATCCTTTTTATGCAGGTGACAGCAGCTGAGTGGTGCAGTGACACACCTGGGGCCACCCAGAGGGATCCCGATGAGCTCGAGGAGTGGCCCATGGGAAGCTCATGTAGTTTAACAAGACCAGGTGTCAGTGTTTGTAAAGATCCAATTATTAAAATCACAAGGGAGATGCCTCTGCCTGAATTAGGGTGCAAATAAGACCGTGTGCCAAAGCCAATAGTATGGATTTCTTTTTGAACAGTAAATGTGAGGTAGAGGGACAGAAAGGGAAAAGAGAGGAGGCAGAAGAGAGTGACAGAGAAAGAGAAAAAATATCCCTCTATAGGTTCTCATAATGTCCTGTTGGTCTTCCTCCAGTCTTCTCAGTGCTTGCAGACTGTATGCATTGAGAGATGAGGGGGAAAAGTCTCACAAACAAAAAATCTGTTTGGTTTATATTCACTCAGGTTCGAGTAGAAATGCACAGGTTCCTCCCCTGGGGCAGGGAGTTTCACCCTGGGTGATGTCATGTTATGGATCACAGACACCTGGGTGATGAACTGTGCTGGATCTTGGGACACCTGGATGATGCAATGGAGTGGGTCACTCTTCAGGAGGAGTCTTTGAAGCCCTCTAAGATGTTGCAGCTGTCTCTCAGGTCACTGTGGTTGGATCCATCATGGCCCAGCAGAGTGAAAACCTTCATCCCACCTGTGAATGCCCCGGCACTCCGGAGGGCATCGCTCACAGCTGAGTTTCCTCCTATAGGAAGGACTCATCCCACCTCACAGGCTTTGCCTCTTATCAGCCTCTTGCCTCATCTGGGAGCGCAGTTTGTAGGCTCAGGTGTGCCTGCCCTCCTCAGCTGTGGGCTGCTCTGCATCCCGAGCAGAGCCCCGGGGGTGGTTTGAACCCTTGCACCGACAGCCTGGCTCTGAGTGCTCCAGTTGCTGCAATGAGACAGCCTCAGTCATCAATCACAGCCCAGCTGTCCTGCTTTGGGGCAGATTTGGGAGAAATCCTCCAAAGGATTCCTCTAGAAAGCAGATTCAAGCAGCCCCTCCCCCAAGTGGTTCAGGAAAATATTTCCTTGGAGAAAAGTGGAAAAAACCTGTTTGTTTATTTAACAAAGCATTCACCAGCACAAAAAATGGACAATATTAAACAATAAAACTTCTTGCTGCTCTGAAGATATGACAAACTCATAAGGTCCCTCCGTGGGCAGTAGCTCAGCTCACTCAGTCTCTTATCAGTCTCTTATCAGTCCCTCTGGTGCTGGAAATGCTGCAGCCCAGGCCTGGCCCAGTGGGCCACAGGTGGAGCTGCCGGTGCTCTGCTGGTGTTCAGTCCAGAGCAGGTTTAAACAGCTCTAAGGATAAAGAAAAACTACAGCCCAGAGAACTTCTCTGCCTCAGTGAGCTAAAAACTAACTAAAAGCAAACGAGAGCTCTGTCCTTCTGTCTCTTGGTGCTGCAGACAACACAGTCCCAGAGCAGGAATGTGGAGGAGTGAGTGCAGTGTCTGAAAACAAACTGGGTGCTACTTCTCTCCCCTCTTCACTCTCAGAACCAGTCTTAAAGATGCAGAACTTATTTCTGGGCTAAAGACACAAAATCAGTGTGATGTGTCCGATTCAGCTGTTATCTCTGCTCGGACACGCGCAGAATGGTTCAGGGCAGCCCGCGGTTCAAAGGACGAGTCTGGACTCCTCGACATTTCGGTCTTCAGATTGTTTATTATTTCTTATCTTACAAAGTTTTCTTCTCTGCCAGCCGGGATCTGACCAGCAAGGCAGCCAAGGGCACTCTGACCACCCACGGGGCGGTCGTGTCTTTGTATAATAAAAACTACGTACATCATATTTACCTTTTATCCCCAATACCTTTCACCCTTGTTAACAAGTGCACCTTCACCACAAAACAATCCCCAAGTGCCAGCATCACCACAGAAGATGGACGACAAGAAGAAGAAAGAAGAAGCATGAGACACGCCCCGATTCCTCCATCTTGTCTCCATAACCCCCCTGTACCAAAATCCCAAAATGCATATTTCACCCTGTAAATGCGTGATCCCTCCACCACTCAGACTCCAGTGACTTCCATGTCCTCACACACATCCCTAGAAGGGTCAAAGTCCAGCCACCAAGAATGTCTGGCAACATTCCAGGACCTCCGAGCCCCCCAAGGGTTCTCCTGGTGACTCTGGACATTCGGAGTGATGTGCTGAGCTCCCACAGTGATGAAGTCACCCCAGGAGAGCGGCCCAGTCTGTCTCAGTGCTGCAGCTGGGTAGGATAGCCCCCAGGATTGATCCAAGCTGGGCATGAAGGGATGGAGCAGCCCTGCCTAGAGGGACTTGGGAGGTGGATGAGAGGCTGGACATGCCCTGCCTGTGTGTGCTGGGGTCCCAGATCCCTGTGCCCTGGGCTCGTCCCCCAGTGTGGGCAGCAGGGGAGGGGCACTGCGCCCTGTGCCCTGCTCAGCTGAGACCCCACCTGCAGAGCCGCCCCAGCCCTAAGGCCCTGCACAGGAAGGAGCTGGGGCTGCTGGAGAGAGTCCAGGGGAGGCACCAGGATGAGCAGAGGGATGGAGCAGCTCTACTGGGAGGAAAGGCTGAGAGAGTTGGAATAGCTTGGCCTGGAAAAGAGAAGTTTTGGGGTCACCTAATTGTGGCCTTCCGGTGCCTTAAGAGGCTAAAAGGAAATGCAGAGAGGGACTATTTACAAGAGCATGGAGGGACAGGACAAGGGGGAATGGCTTCAAACTGGAAGGGAGGAGGTTTGGATCAGATATTGGGAGTTAGGAATTGTTCCCTGGGAGGGTGGGCAGGCCCTGGCACAGGGTGCCCAGAGCAGCTGTGGCTGCCCCTGGATCCCTGGCAGAGCCCAAGGCCAGGCTGGACATTGGGGCTGGGAGCAACCTGGAATAGTGGAAGATGTCTCTGCCATGGCAGGGACACCTTCCCACCCAAACCATTCCATGATTCTATGATTCTGATCTCTGGAATTTCTCATAATTCCTGCCTTGTCTCACTCTTTGTTTAAGAAAATCCTGTGGCATTCATTATCCTCTGCTGGAAATATTGCAGCCTTCACTGGATACCTGTCCTCCAGAAATGCCTCCTTCATTGTAACTGAGCCCTTTCCATACAAAATGCACCTGAGATCTTTGTTACCTATGGCTCCCTGTGGCAGTGGGGCTGTGCTGGGGCTGCCTGGGCACCACCAGGGACACCCCATTTACAACATGGGAACAGGCACTGGGGCAGGGAACACTCCCATCCAGCTGTGTAAACAGGGCTCCTCTGGGAAATGTCACCTCTGCTATTTAAGGCTTTTTTTTTGATCACTGCATTATTCTCAAGCCTGTCACCACACTTTATAAATCACGTAAGAGGAGTTTCTTACACAAACATTCCCCCGTGCTTCCAACTTTGCTGTTTCCAGATCACCTCTGTCATTCTGTACACAGGACACACCTCCAGGGTGGCACAGGGATGGGAACAGGGTGCATGGCCTCTGCAGCCACCCCGTCCTGCCCAGGCAGCTGTCACTTGGGGTCCCTTGTCACCGTATGTTAGGAACAGTGAAAATGAAGGTGACATGGCTCCATGCATTTCAGAAGGCATAGAAGTGAGATTTATTAGAAACTACACACTTTTTATAGACAGGATCGTTCAGCTAAGACCTGATTGGTCTTCAGCAACACCTCTCACACCATTGGTTAATTAGTAACAACACCTTCTTGTAAACATCTCACCATAAACATCACATTTCACATGCAGCATGTTCTCAAACAACAGGTGCAGAGAGTGAGACAAGAATTGTTTTAATTCTTTCTCTGAGCTCACAGCTTCCCCAGGATGATGCCTGGAAAACCATCTGCTTCTCTCTGTGACCAGCCAGCCAGCACACCACAGTCCCTCTCACGGTGTCTCTGAGGACAATGGTGATGCTGAGCCAGCCCCTCTTGCACCCCCTGGCTGTGCTGGCTGGCGGGGACAGACCAGAGCAGAGCTGGGCACACAGGTGCCAGGGTTCTGCTTGTACCAGTGCCTTGCTGCTGTGTGTGTCTGATGGCCCCATCCTGCTGGACCTTGTGTCACCCTGGGTCACCATCTATCCCTGTCTGGGCCAGTTCTGTTTCCTTCTGGAGGAATCTCCAGGAAGGCTCGTGAAGCTCACCCAGATCTGCTCCTGTCCAGGTGTTTGGTCCATCTCTGTCAGAAATTTGCTCCCATGGAGCACAAACCTCTGCGGGGTCATCCCTCAGTCTTCAGCCGCTCCTCTGGAGCTGCCAGGGTAGCCTGTCCTGCTCTCTGCACTGCCAGTGCCACTGCAGGAGGAGGGGCTGAGGAACCTCACACTCACAGCTCCTCTCCATCAGCCCTGCACAACGAGACAGCCACAGGCTCCTCACTGCCACGCCTGGCCCTCTGAGACGCTCCAGAGTCTGAGGCAGGGCTTTTCATAGAATCTCTCTGGAAACTTTAGGATGATGAGAACTGATTAGTATGGGGTTACTAATTAGGGTTAGGAGGCAAGTAACCATTCAGCAGCACTGAGGAGAACTTTGTACACTGTGCTGGAGCTCAGCTCCTGTGTTCCACCACCTACTGAGAGCCTATGGTGGCTCTCTCTTCTTGTGTGAGTTGCACAAGGAAAGCAAAATTATAAATGAACCCGTGAATCATAAAACCACAGAATGGTTTGGGTGGGAAGGGACATTAAAGCCCATCCAGTGCCACCCCCTGCCATGGCAGGGACACCTTCCACTGTCCCAGGCTGCTCCCAGCCCCAATGTCCAGCCTGGCCTTGGGCACTGCCAGGGATCCAGGGGCAGCCACAGCTGCTCTGGGCACCCTGTGCCAGGGCCTGCCCACCCTCCCAGGGAGGAATTTCTGTTTTCACAACCATTACACCAGGAGCTGATAAGAATTATTTTGAAATGTCTCTCTCTGAGGACCACAAATTCAATCCCAGGTGCAGTAAATATGCATCTTGTGCTTGTACTCCGTGCCATTAAGCAATGAAAAAAACAACAGAAGCTGATATGGAAATGTGGCAATGGTGCATTAGTACAACATTTCAGGACTGTGGAGAAAATAACACGTTGCTCAAAGAGCTGGTTGAGTTTTATATACTTTCCACTGAAATCAGTCTGGTTTACAAATAAACATTTTGTGAAAACAGTGTTGTGTTTTTTACTAACAGATGTGAAAAATTACATTATCTGCTGCTCAGAATGATGCCCTGCTCGCCAAAGAGAGGCATTCTGAACTGCTCCAAGTGGAGGTGTAGATGCCAGGCCACAGACTCCATGGGGTGCCTGGGGCTCTGTAGGATTTGTTAGGCTTGCTGGAGATGTTCACTCATCATGGCAAAGCTTGTGCCATGATGCTCTATTGCCTTATCCCTCCTCAGTCCAACAGGCACATTCCCAGGAGAATCCACTACACACTCTCTAATTCACCACTCAGGTGCTTCAAACTGAAAGGGAGTAAGTTTAAATTGGATATTTGGCAGGAATTCCTCCCTGGCAGGGTGGGCAGGCCCTGGCACAGGGTGCCCAGAGCAGCTGGGGCTGCCCCTGGATCCCTGGCAGTGCCCAAGGCCAGGCTGGACACTGGGGCTTGGAGCAGCCTGGGACAGTGGGAGGTGTCCCTGCCGTGGCAGGGGTGGGATGGGATGAGCTTTAACTCCTCTTCCAACCCAAACCACCCTGGGATTCTGCAGTTCTATGAATGCTCTGTTTCCTCATAGGATTTGGGGCTGGGAATAACGCTTGTGGCCCACCTGTGTCTCAGGCAAGATCAGCTCCACTTGGGCCATTCCTAACAGGCCTTTCCCTGCTGTGATCTTAAAACCAATCAGGGAAAGGACTGTTCTGACTTTTCCAAACATTCTGTGTCCATTCCTTGCCTTCCAGACAGCTGGATTTACCTGACATCTGATCTGCAAAGGTACCTTTAACCCCATGGCTTCTGGTCCCATCTGCTGTGGGGAACAAACTTTGCTTCCCTTTCCTTAACAAAGATTTCTTCATCTCCTCCTTGGCCTGTGCTCTGTCCTGCCTAAACCCTCCAGTCTTGCCTGTTGGGACCAATTTCCCTGATCTCAGGCAATTCTTCCCACTCTCTTTTGAGCACCCTCCATATGACCCTTTGCTTTCTCAAAACAGGGAAAATTTATTCCAGCTGCTGCCTTAGCAGTGGAGAGCAGGAGGAAGAGTATTTCTTTACAAGTGATAGCTCTGTACATGACTCCAGGATGAAAAGGGCTTTTTTTTTTTTTTTTTTTTTTGACTCTGCTTTTTCCTGTTGACTCATTTTCTCCCAGAGAGACCTCCAAGCAACCTTCCTGTCAGCAGTGGAACCCTCACTCTTCTTCCTCACCCCATCCTGCTTTTTTTAGATCAAATTTACTTTAATTCATGGAGAGATTTGGAATTTGAATCCTGTCCTTCTGCCTACACTTGATATCTCAAAACTTAGTGCTACCTAATAAATGAAATAAGCCTGCTATTTCCTCCATCATCTGGGCCATTAATGAGAACTTGTAATAGTGCTGGAGTCAGGAGAGACCCCCAAGGAACTCTTTCCTTTCCTGGAATTAATGAAACTTTTAATTAGAAACGGTGGCCAGGGTGGAAAGTTTCCAACTTCCTGGTGGTTTGAGAAACAGGAGCCCCTTTTTTAGGTGTTTTTCAAACCCATGGAGTTCATCCTGAGGGGGCCTGAATGATGGATTGATGGTGAGGAGGAAGGACTAGAGGCATTCGCCGTGAACAAGGCATAGGTAATTTAAACCCCTGCATTAATTAAGCAATATCCCTGAAGAGACCTGGGCCCTGCCAGCTTTTTGGGAACTACCTGCAGATTTTGCATAAACTGTCTTTACTGAATTTTGGGTGTAAAAAGTATGTCTAGGATAGAGTTTTCCTTTTTTCCTTCCTTTTCCCTACTTTTTCCCTCCCCCTTTTTCTTCCTTTTTTTCTCCCTTCCTCTTCCCCTCCTTTTCTTTTTATTTTCTTTTTTCCCTGACTGTTCCTGTGCTTTGGACCCCATGTTCTCATGAAAGGTGGTGCTGTGCTTCCTCCCCTTTTTTCCTCCTTTTTTTTCTCCCTTCCCCTTCCCCTCCTTTTCATTTTCTTTTTCCCCTGACTGTTCCTGTGCTTTGAACCCCATGTTCTCATGAAAGGTGGTGCTGTGCTTTTTAAAGTCTATTAGCACACATTTGAAAATACCCCTCAAATATACCCCTCTGCCTGACCCTGGCTGCAGGTCAGTGTCTGTTTTGTCCCATCAATGCAGAGGTGCCCTCCTGCCTTCCCAGCAGGGAAGAAACAGTCAGGTCCATCTCTGTCAGAAATTCTTCACCATCCTGTGTGCAGGACATTGCCCTTGGCTCAGGGTTTGGGAGGCATCTCCAGGCTCAGCTGGTGCATTAAGCTGGATGCATTTATTGGGGAGTCTTTTTCAAAGGCATTCATTCTCTGCAGGGGGTGCAGGAGCTCTGGCCACCCTGGGGGCAGTGATGGCCACGGGGTGATGGAGAATTATCCCTGCATCCCCCCTCTGGAGTCAGGGCATGTACCTGCCCCAGGGACTCTGCCAGTCACCCTGGGCTGGGGCAGAGGAGGAAGATCACCACCCTCACCCCAAGCTCCAGCCTTTGGAAAGCTTTCCCTGGCAGTGCCTGGAATTTGCTGTCTTGACTTTGTCCCCAGCACGGACAAGGGCAGCAGAGAGCCTGCCTGGCTTAAGCCCGTGTCTCCTAGGAACAAACTAATTTTCCTGCAGTTTTTTCTGAGATAAGGCAGCAACGTTGATTGTAATGAGGTGATGGTTCCCAGCATTAATCCTGTGAGAGTGTGTCACTGTCCAGGGCAAAACCCCACTGAGCATGGAAAAAGGGTGCAGCCACTGTCTGAGAGGAGCTGGTCCAGGTGATACTGCTAACGAGGAAACATCAGGCTGGGGACACTGGCAGGACGTGGCTTTTGTGGACCCTGTCAAGTTCTAATTGTACCAGTTAATTACTGGGTGTAGCCTTGTGTAAGGTTAAAGCAGACAACAGGTGATCAACATCAGGGGTTTGTGCTGGGTCACAGCCATGCAGATGTGTCTGCTAATGCACAGCAGCTCCTTGCTGTAAATTATGCAACACTGCACAGGCAATGAAATCTGAGTCACAGCCGTAAGCAGCAGGGGCATATGAATGGGCTTATCCATGGGAAAAATCCTGTTAATGTGGGACAAGTGCCCAGGTCAACTGAGTGAAACAATTTAAAGGGCAAAAAGCAGAGTTTTCAGCAAATCCAGTCTAGGTGTGTATTTCCAGCAGTGAACTCCCAGTAATGCACAGGTAACCTCTGGGACTCAGCAGTTGGTTGGACACTTCCAAATGTTTGAGCAGCCAGTGAGCAGCAGGCACAGGGCACCTCCAGTCAGGGCCTGGGCCCCGACAGATTCCCTGCCAAGGGCTGCTCTGAGAGGTGAGGGTGGTTATGGGGTCCAGCTCTAAAGAGCTGAGTAGGGCTCTGAAAGGCTGTGGCAAAGCTCACAAGGGGGGAGAAGTGGCACCAGAGATTCACCCTTGAGCAGAGAGCAGCAGCCACCCCACTCTCCATTTGGCCTGGAGGTAAGACCTGGCTTTGGTCCCGTTGGAGCCTCTGGGAGCTGAAACACCTCCTGCTCCCCAGTGCTGCCTGGTGCCAGCCCCAGGTCCCCTTCCCTCCCAGGACAGAAGAGCTGGGGAATGTAATTTCAGATTTTTTTCAGTGTGATGTTTCAGAATATGAGATTTATTTTTTTTATGTCATACTGCTACACAGAAGGCAATGACAATGGGAATGGCCATGGGCAGGTCCGCAGGTCCAGCCCAGTCAGTACAGACTGTCCCAGGTGCTCCCAGCCCCAATGCCCAGCCTGGCCTTGGGCACTGCCAGGGATCCAGGGGCAGCCACAGCTGCTCTGGGCACCCTGTGCAGGGCCTGCCCACCCTGCCAGGGAACAATTTCTGATCCAAATCCTTCTCTCTTGTCAGGACCCGAGGGTGCTCTGCTCACCCCTCCCCTCAGACTTTCAGGACTTTTCCCTGGTGTTTTTGTCCCATCGTTCATCAGCCCCTGCCCAGAGCTGTCCCAGGACACGCGGTGGGACTCAGCCTCTGCTCCCTGGGAGCCACCACAGCCTGGCCTGGCCGGGCTGCTCCAGGGGATTGACACCCCTTCCCCACAGCCTGGGACAAACATCAGCCCTGCTCCAGGGATGGACACCCCTTCCCCACAGCCTGAGACAAACATCAGCCCTGCTCCAGGGGATGGACACTCCTTCCCCACAGCCTGGGACAAACATCAGTCCTGCTCCAGGGGATGGACACCCCTTCCCCACAGCCTGGGACAAACATCAGCCCTGCTCCAGGGGATGGACACTCCTTCCCCACAGCCTGGGACAAACATCAGTCCTGCTCCAGGGGATGGACACCCCTTCCCCACAGCCTGGGGCATTCACCAGCGCCGCTCTAGGGCAGCACAGGACACACAGAAAGGCACAAGGGCTGGCTGATCCCAGCACACAGCAGGTCCTGCCGGGCAGGATCCGGAGCAGGCTCCAGGCTCTCTGCAGAGCATCACTGCTGGGTGCTCTGCTATCCCCCCTCTAGCCCTGCTAATTGGCTTCTCCCAGCCCTCTCCAACCCCTTTCTTCCCAGTGCTCGTCACGGAACGGAAAGGCAAAGCTGACTGAAGCTGACAAGACTTCTTCTTGAAAAAAAAGGTATTGGCTCCATCAAAGCCTTTTATTAAAGCCACATGGGGAAAGAGCTGCCCTGTCAGACAGCTTTCGGTATTGAGAAAACATGAAAGAAACCAACAGCTATAATCAGCTCAAGAAATTTATTGCATTTTTGACCCCCATATGGTCGCACACTGCTCAAGATTTCTTTGAAGGTGTTGCAGGTTTATTGATTATGAAAAATGTCAATGTGTCACATGCCCAATTAACTTGGCACTTCTTGCAATCAATACCCTAATTGCTTCTCTTTAGAGAGGCCATTAATTTAATTAACCCTCTCCCTTCCCCGACTTGTTTTCCCAGTTAAAATATTTTAATAAACAGATGATCCAAGGCCTGTGTTCCTTTTGTGATGGGAGAGATGAAGGAAAGCAGAGATTTCTTAGAGATTCAACATCATTTCCAAGGGCCTCTGGAGCTCTGTATCAGCTTAGTGGGAACAAGAGAGCAGCAGAGGCTGAAGGTGCCTTTTTCCCTTGCCTGCCTTATCCCGGCCTCTTCTCCGGCGTTGGGAGACAAATCCTCTTTAGCAGAAAAAAAGAGAGTGAGAGACCTGACCTCCCCAGGGCTGTGAATGGAGCTGAGACCAACAGCCTGTGAAGGTCATAGCAGGAGTGAAACAGTTGCTGTCACTTCTGTGATTTATTTTTTACCCAGTGAACTGAAGTTTCACGGAGCTTGGTGCGCTGAGGTTGTCAGGAGTTAATCTGGGCAGTCTTGCTGTGGTTTTGTTTTTATAAGTACTTAACAAATGGCTCTGGCATGATTAGGCTGGGTTTAAAAACTGGCTAACTGCTAGATCTGGGATGGAATCGTTGGCTCTCCATCAGCCTTTAGCACAGTCACTCCTAATTGGGTCCCACAGGTATCTCCCCAGGCTGCCGAGCTGCTCGGCATCTTTAGCAGTGATCTGGAAGAAAACAGAAAATCATTACTGATAAAGTTTGAAGATGACACTGAGAGACTCCTGGAGCAGTAAATAATGGCAAGAGCGGAGTAATCAGGTGGTGGTGTTTATATCACTTAGCAAATTGGAGGTGATGAAAAAGCCCCTGGTTGAACACAGCTAAATGCCAGGCCGTAAACGTGGGGAACCAGAAATACTTGTGCTTGCAGGGGGGGGAAAGGAGGTGGGGGAGTGATGTCTCTGGAAAGAGCACGAGTTTGTGGGGGGAATCCATCAGGATTATGAGCTTCTCTTTTGCTGCCGTGATTAAAAGTGGAGGTACAATATGCAGAGGTAGGCCAGCTTGAAGTTTTATTTCAAAAAATGGTACAAAAAAGAAGCAATGAAAAATAATCTGAGGGTAATTGTTCTTGAGCATTTATTTTCCTCCTTTATTTCCCCCCCCACCATTTATCTTTGACTAGCCAAGGCAATGATTAGTTTTCCAAAATCTGATACTTTGATAGTATTATTTGGGAGGACGGAGAGACTGGAAATCAAACCTCATCTGGGAACCATTCCCATTCCCTTTATGGGCAGCTGTGTTTAAATCTGAGATCAAAGATATGAAGTGCAAGGCAGCAGAGCTGTTTCAGCGGGGGCTGCTGTCCTTGGGGAGCAGAGGCGTGGGCAGAGGCATCCACGAACCCCTTGATCTCAGCCTGTGGAGGGGAAACCCTCAGGAAGGGGGATTAAGAGGGAGCAAACCCTACCCTTCCTATCAGCCACGGAGCCCTGGAGAGAGATGCTACAGGGAGATGCCATTTCCTCTCTGCCCAACACACATGAATCGCTTTATCCAGTGAATCCCAGCCAGCAGGAGCTGCTGTATTTATGTTGATGCTGGAGAGCCTCACCCAGCAGACCTGGGCTCAGCCTTTGCCACCTCTCTGGCTCTGGTACGTCCTTGTCCAGCTTGGCCTCTTGCTCTCCACGGTGGTGTGAGCTCTGCCAAAGCTGCTGGATGCCCTTCCCCTTCCCCTTCCCCTTCCCCTTCCCATCAGTGCCGGGAGCTTCCTGGGCTCTCTGATTTTCCTGTGCCTTGCACATCTCAGCCCCATCCTGGGAGGCCTCTGCTACCCATGGGACAGAACACTTGAGTGAGGCTGGTGCTGGCAATGTGCTGCTCTGGCTTTGTCCGTCTCCCTCCTGCCAAAGTGCCCTGGGAAGCCAGGGATGCTCTGCAGGTGTCAGAGCTGAGGATTTCGGGCATTCAGGGCTTTGCACTCCTGGACCATGGCAAAGGTGATCTGCTCAATCACGTGCCCTGCTCTAAACCACTTCCAGCCGGCACTGTGGGCCCAAGCAGTGGCTCCCCATCACTGTGTGACTGTCCCTGTGATGGCAGGACAGTCCCATGGCACTGCTCACACACAAGGCCGGGGGCTCTGACTGTTCATTTGCAGCCCCTGCTTGGAGGGAAACACTAGCGAGGGTGGGGACAGGGGCAAGGCTGTGGGGCTGCAGCATCCCTGGCTCCAGGGTGTTCAAGGACTTGCTCCTGGCCACGGCAGAAGTCATGAGCTGGTTCTCACAGGAGCTGTGTGTAAAGGGAGGGGCAGGAGAGGGTGGTGGAGCATCATCCTGGCAAGGCATGGGATGTGTGGATGAAAACATGGGAGAAGCAGCTGAAGGAGGCTCTTGAAGCATGTGGCTGAGGATGACTTCACCAGCAGATGGAGGAAAGACAGGAGCAGAGCAGCTGAGAAGCAATTAATGCTTCATCATTCCCAAGGCTTCCCCTAAACTAACAGGCCATGAGCAAATGGCACCTTTTATAAGCAACCTAGTGCCTGTAGGGACTGTCCCCAAGCCACCAAAGGCTCCTACCTGCCTGATCTGTCTCAAACAGATGCAATTATTTTGCTGGTCCCTTGAGTGGTCTCTTAGGACAGATTTCTTTGGGCTGGCAAAGGCAAAACTGTAAAGACTTTACTGCCAGTCCTTGCATCTGCTCATAAGAAACCCACAGCACACCTCGAGGAGCTGCTGCTGTCTGGGCTCTGCTCTCAGACGTGCACTGAGCTCAAAGGCAGCTCCTGGGCCCTGGCTCCTTCCTGGGAGGGAGGGAGAGAGGGTGCTCTCACCTCTGTGCACCTCAGCCACAACATGCAGAGCCCAGCAGGAGAACGGAGCAGGGAAGATGCTGGAAGGAGACTTCAGCTGTGCTCCAGCCAGCCCCTGTGATCGGCTCTGCTCCCCCGGGTCAGTGCTGACTGTGCAGACCCCAAACCCAGGGGTTTTGGGGGTCTCAGCCCAGGCTCGCCAGAGCTGGCATCTCCCCTGTGCTGCTGCAGGGTCAGGGGGACCAGAAGCCCTGGAGAGGAGTGGTGGGATGGCACTGCCAGAAGGGAAGCAGTCAGAGGAGCCTGTCTGCACCTAGTCAAGAGGAGAACGCTTGGCCATGGTGCAGAAACCTGATGTGGTTTCTTGGTGTCAAGAAGAGCTTTGTGAACACCCACAGCACGTAGAGAAGCTGGGGCTGGGCAGAGCTGATGTGACCTTTCTGATCCAGAGAGACTTAATGAGCTTCAGAAATCTCTGCCTCCATGCAGGTTTGGGGATGAGACATCAGCAGTAGTGGGGGAAATCCGTAATTCCTGACGAGGAGCCTTACTTCCCAGGCCTACCCTCCTGCCTTTCCTCAGGAACTGGCTTTTCTCATAGGACACCAGCTCTCCGATTTCCAAGGATTAACACTCCTGAAGCCTTCTGCAGAGCTAGAAGGCATCATGTGTTCTGTGAACGGCTGCTCCCAGCAGTGACTCATCGTCCCTGCCCACCTGGGGCTGCTGGAAAATCTCACAGAAAGGTCTGGGGAGCCTTTTGGAGCCAAAGTTAGCTCTGAGTGTGTGTGTGTGTGTGTGTGTGTGTGTGTGTGTGTGTGTGTGTGGAGCAGCAGCTCCTCTGGCCATATGGTGCCAGATCTGCTCAATGGACAGACACACCACATCCCTCTGCTTCCTGAGAGCAGGGAAGGAGGGTGATATCTGAGCTGAGGTGGTCAGTCAACTGGGGACTCTGTGGCTTCCTCCAGAAATCCCCCTCAGTGTTTGCTTTGCGGCAGCCACGTTGTGTTTCTCCTCCTGCTGGGGGAAGGGCTTTGTCCTGTCCATTGCCAGGTGTTGCTGTGGCAGGGAGGGCTCTGTGCTGGCACATGGGAACAGCAGTGCTGGCAGAGTGCCCGACCCTTGGAGCGTCCAAACCACTTGGTCTGCCAAAGTACCAGACTAAAGAAATGAAGTATGCTCCTGCTGGCTCAGTTTGGGCCCCCAGGAGGGAGGACAGCAAGGGCTGTGCTGGCCCCATCCCTTGGCACAGAGATGTGCCTGTCACTGCCCATCCCCTGCCTCAGCCCACTCCTATTCAAACACTTCAGGGAATTCCCCACCGTGGAGGGGTTGAGCAGGGCTGTGGGAGAGGGTACTGGTGTGATTAGAGGTTGTTAACATTTTGAACAGGCCCTAAGTGCCCATGGAGAAGGGCGGGATGTGAGAAGCATTGCAGACTAACCTGCCCATGGGGACGGACACGTTGGCCATCCCTAGATGAGCTCTTCAGTCTGGTTTCCAGAAAACAGCTCGGTGCCCTCAAGCAGGTCCTCACTTCAAGTCAGCATCTCTTAGGCAGAAGGCTTTAATTGAACACGTGTGGTGTGGGTGAATCCCACCCAATCCTCAGTAAATGAGTTCCAAATCTCCCTGTTAAGACCTCGGTGCCCTCTGCTCAGCGCAGGGTGGCACTGCTTTGTGTCTCCTTAGATCTGGGCTGGTTTGAAGAGCTCAGGGCTATTGGATTTTGCTCCCTGAGCACAGCTGCAGATAATGATCCAGTCACTCTTGACCTTCTCCCTGATAAATGAAGCAGAGTGAGAGTTTGCCACCCGTTTTCCTGATTCCCTCCCGCACCTTCTCAGGTTTATTGGTGTGATCCTGGCTCGGGACTCGCTATTTCCGTAGTGATGAACTCAGAACCACAGACTCTGCCCTTTTGTCAAGAATTTGGAGTAGTTATTTTATCTCTTTGACTTGATGTGCTGAAATCACTCTGAGCTTGTTGCTTGCCCCATCTTCTCCCTAACGTGTGGCTCCCAAAGATTGAACCCCTCGCTCCTACACACCCTGATATTCTCAGTTGGAGTTGTTAATTCCTAGGTGAGTCCTTTCACGTCTGACCACTTTCACAGCTCACTACAAAACTTTTGGGGTTGCTGTGTTTGTCCAGCCCTTCTGCTCAGTGTGCTGGCTGTGTACTTGGCAAGGACGGTGTCCAAGGCCAGCTTGGAAAAGACTTGGAGCAATCTGGTCTGGTGGAAGGTGTTCCTGCCCATAGCAGGGGGTGGGACGAGATTTTTAAGGTTCTTTCTGACCCAGAGCATCCTGTCATTCTAGAATTCTGTGGTACTCTCTTTTTCAGATTTATTGTAAAAGGTTAAGCTGTAGGGCTAAGAGGCACTCTCATTTTCAGCCCTTAAGAAGCCCCCTGCCCTGTGATGCCTTTTGTGCACATTTACATTTTGAGACCTCACTCAGGAGTCAGGGTGAAGATCAGTCTCTTCCTCCTCCGTTCATTTCAGGAATGTGGAGCAACTGTGGCTCCAAGGCATCTTCTGGGAACGTTGTGGGAACAACCTGAGCCCATCGTGCTCTGACAGCATCTTCTGCTCTGTGCTGGACTCCTGTCCCCTGTGTCTGCTGAGGGGGAAAAGTCATTTGGGAGCACGAGGCAATGGGGGAAGCGTTTGATCATCAGTCCTCAGTCTGTGTCTGAACATGTGCTTCTGCTTCCAAACAAACAAGTGGGAGAAAAACCTCCTCATGAAATATTCAAATACCTTCTGGGCTGAGAGCGGGGAGGGCTCTCGCCCCAGTTCTCTGCTCCTCTCAGGAGCTCCCCATCCAAGGTTTCTCCCCCATCAGGTGATGAGGAAGGGCCGGTGTGATCCCTCGCTCTCCGAGGCCGCTGGGCGTGTCCTGCTTTGGAGATGCCCGTGGCCACAGGGGGAATTGCCTCTGGCTAGTCAGTATTAGGGGAAGATTAAGAAACTGCAATAGGGGAGATCCAAACCCCTTTGCTGCTTCCAAAGGCGGCCTCCCGCTGCAAACAGAAGGAATCCCTGCTCTGCCTCACCAGACTACCTCAGCTGTGTCAGGAGGCAAGGGGTGAACGTCAGCCCGGGTGACTCCTCTGGCCCAGGTTCCACAGGGCTTGGAGCAGCCTGGTCTGGTGGAAAGTATCCCTGCCCATGGCAGGGGGTGGAGTGGGAGCAGCTCTGAGGTCCCTGCCAACCCATCCCATTCTGGGATTCTGTGACTCTGGGATTCTCCTGGCCCTGGCCATAGCCCTGCTCCCCAGCCCCGCTGCTGGCAAGTGTCACATCTCATGGCCCAGGTTCTGGCAGCCTGACACTGCCTGTAGAGCCAGCAGTGCAAAGAGCAGAGATGCACTGAGCTCAGAGGGACAAGAGCACCCCAGCATAGCCCTGCACCAGGGAGCTACACAGGTCTCTGTGCTTGGCCAGCCTGCCTGAGCATGCCTGAGCCACGATGCCCCAGAGCAGACAGATCAAAACTGAGCAGGCCACAGAGGGACACTCCACGACAGGGACCCACCTCAGGGCACAGCCAGCTCCCCACTCCTGGAAAGAACCCTGCCAAAAGCTGGGCAGTCAGCTGAGCCTGCAACCCCTTACCCTCAAACACGTGCCTTGGGAGCATCTTCCTGCAGGTGATCTGCATGGAGCTGCTCAGGATTCCCAGGACAGGGAACAATGGCTACAATCCCAAGGGAGGGTACAATGACAGGTCTGCATGCAGGTGATGAGATCACAAGGATCCACCTGCTGTCCCTAGGATTGCCTTGATTTTTGATGGTTGAACTTGATCTTTGAGGTGTTTTCCAGCCTTAATGATTCTGTTGATTCTGTGTTTCTGTGATCTGATCTGAGGACACGTCCTGGTTATGACCCAGCTCCAGGTGAGATGCTGTTTCCACACCCCTCCCTGATGTACCTGTGGCTCAATATGGAGCTGTTTTGGGGTAATGCCTTGGATTTTTGCTTCATTTTGACTACCCCTGGTTCTGAATTACATGTACTTCCCTGCATCTTGGTTTGAACCTCAGTACTTGTTTTCCTTCAGGAAATGCAGGCAGACAAGGTCCCTCGTGGCCAGGGTTCAGATCTCCTATCCTGAAGCTCTCAAAATGTGTGAAAATTTGCCCAATGGGGTTGCAGAGAGCACTGCAAGCATCCAAATGGATTTTCTTGTTCATCCTGAACGCTGGCAGAGCTTACCCAGCAAACATGAAGGGATCAGCTGTTTCCCAGCAGCTGAGTTTGATCACAGAATCACAGAGTCACAGAATCAGCTGAGCTGACGATGAGAGGAAACCCATCCCTGGCCAGGGCTGACCACTCCTGCAGGTGGTGGAGGGGGAGGATCTGGTGTTACATGAGCTCAGCCTTCAGCTCAGGAAGAAGCTGAGAACTTTGAAGCTTTTTTGCGAGAGGAGGAGGGTTTCAGCATAGTGTCAAGAGAACATGAGCTCATATCACTGCACTTATTTATAGCCCCAAGCCGGCATCTGTTGCACCCAAGCTCGCTGCAGTCCTCAGCATTAAACATTTCATTAGCCCACAGCCCCTCTGGCAGTGCTCACACCCTCACACAGGCTGTTTAGCAGCCAATCCATCCATTTAATTTCTCATTAAACTTTAGATGTAATGAATTTTTTAGTGGTCAAGTGAATAAAGCAGTTAAAATAAAAAATGGCTGGATAGCAAAGGTTTGGCCTTTGCTATTTTCAGCCTTTAATGATGCTGTGGTGAAGCCAAGAAGTGCCTGTGCTTCTTTGCTGGGTGAGCAGGTCCCTTCTGGGGGAGGTTCTTTGGAAATACCATCCTTCCAGCATGAGCTGGAGGCTTTGATCCGAGGAGGGGAAGCCAGGGAATAGTCAAACCCATCAGCATACATTTTGAGGAGGAAAATGTTTGGAATCTTTAAAGGGCCAGCCTTCCTTTTTTTTGGTTTTTTTTTTTTTTTTTTTCAAGTGACTGCAGTTTTTTTAAGAAATTATGCTGAAAATAAATAGCCACCATCCACCTTCAGCAGAGCTGACAGATCTTCAGATGATCAACAGCTGCTGCCTTTAATGAGCTGAAAAGGAATGTTTCTGTGAGAGGCAGGCAGGAGGGAGGTTTGGAGCTGTGCACAAAAGCTGTGGGGTGCCCAGGGGCTCTCACAGTGCCACTCTGGGGTGACCCTGCCTTTGGGTGTCACTGCTGGTTTCACAGAGGCTGTGCTGGGAAGGAGGGGCCCCTGCCATGGCTACCCTTTGCTTTTGCCAGATGGCTCTGTCTGGAGCCCATCTGGGAAGCTCTCCAAGCAGGCTGGAGCTGGGCCTGGAAGTGGCTCTGCCCTTCTTGGATCAGGAGGGGCAGCTTTGGGGATTTCTCAGCACCTGTGGCCGTGAACCCTCCTGTGCTGCATGGCCTGCTCCAGTGCTGATGCTCAGCCAGGACAGGTTTTAGGGTCCAGGGCCGGAAGGAACCACATTTTTGCAGGTTCTGCCAGAGAGTGGCTCTGTGGGAGGGGTGTCTGAGTGCCCCTGTGCCCAGTTCAGAGCTGCACTGCTCCCCCGAGTGCAGCATCTGCTCCAGGCCCAGCTCCAGCCTGGCACTGCTGACCTGGCTCACCCGTCTGCCACTGCAGGTCACAATAAGACCAAGGATATTCCCAGGCAGCCAAAAGCAAAGGAGCAGCAGGAAGAAGAAGAGGCCTGGAGTTTTGGCTGTAAGAAGGTGGGAGTAGATCAAGGTGTGCCAGGAACCTGGGCTAGGGGAGAGAAACACCCTGCAGAGGACCTTGATGGACTGCTAGAGCTTGGAAAGGCTGGGGAGAAAGATGAAGGACCAGCAAAAACAGTGGAAAACATCCCTCCTTTGGGAAAGCGCAGGCAGTTCTTGGAGAAGGCAAACAAACATGGAAGGGGGAGGGAGGAAGGTCCTGCCAGAGAGGATGGGGAGATGGGAGCACATGTGGAGGCAGGAGCTGGAAATCTGCAGGAGGACTCAGGATGAAGGAGGAGACACCCTGCACAGGAGCACTGGGAGCTTGTGAGAGCAAATGAGGTGCAGGGAACACCTCCAAGTATCTCTCTTTTTGTTGTACTCCCTCAGCTGCTCTTTACATTTGCCTTTGATGAGTCCTTTTTTATGAATAAGAACAGGGCCTGAAGTTGTACTACCAAGGAAGAGGGAAAAAAAGTGTGTTAACGAGTTTCCAGCTCCAGGGGAGAGTTTCACGCCTCCTCAGCTTGGACAGGATGGAATCAGTGTCCTGAGGGTCCAGGTCTGCACATCCAGCCCTGGATGGGAGGTGACTCCCTGCTGGGGGCCAGGTTTGTGGGACTGGTTTCCTAGAAATCCTGGAGTTATTGTATTTATTATCATCTCTTCCATGGTTCCCCTTCAGGAGCCAGGCTAGAGGGGCACAGGCAGCAGCTCTGGGCTCCCAGAGAGGCAGTGGAACATGGAGATGCCTCCAGAGCCAGATCCCAGCCCCTGGAACATGACCACTGCCACTGGTAATTCACAGCTCCTCACTCCTGTGAGCCAGGGGTCTGATAAATAAATCACTAGAGGCGGGTGAATGAATTACCCATCAGCTCTGAGCAGCTGTGGAGGTGGAGAGGGGCACCCACCTCACCTTCCCAGGCCTGGCCAGCCCAGGGCTGCCTCCCCCAGTGCCCCCAGCACTGGGATGCACACGAGGACTCCCCTGCATCAATCGCTGAGCTCCAGCCCAGCATGCAGAAGACAGAAAATATCAAAAGGACACTTTGACACATACTTAACATTTTATATATTTTGTATGAAATAGAAAAAAGGAGTGTTTTAAAATATTCATCTCCTGGGAAGGCAGCTGGGTGGATAAAAGGCTCCCAGTCTGCAGGGAAAGCAGGGGGAGATGGGGCTGATGTCTGTGTGCTTTGGCTGGTGAAGGACAGAGCAGCAGATTCCTGGAAGTGCCCAGGGTGTCCTGCAGGTGCTGAGGGTGATGGAACAGGGAAGGGGCCCCAGACTCTCCCTACCAAAGCCAGGCACATTTGGTAGCACAGAGGTGCCAGTGCCATCTCCCAGGCTTCAGGCACAAGTCTCATCGTGGGTGAGATTCTTGTCAGGGTGCCAGGGCCTGCAGTCCTGCTGGGAATTGTGGTTCTCAGGTTGGATTTCACAGAGGAACATTTACAGCCTCTGGCCTTGGAGAGGTTTGGAATTGCTGTCACAGCACAGCTCAAAGGTTTGGACATGGGGTAACAAACAATTGGTTTTTGGGTCTGTTTGTTTGTTTGCTGTATTTTTAGCATTCTGTTGCAAAGCCAGCCCCAAAACTGAGGGCAGGGGGAAGGACTGAATGTTTGAGTTTTCATATTGGGTCCAGTGGTGCAGATACCCAGAGGCTGGAGGGACTGCACCACAGATCCCCAGGAAGAGCACAGCTGAGAGCAGGTGTATGGGATATGGGATATGGGAAATGGAGTATGGGAAATGGGATATGGGATCAGCCCTCATGCACCAGCCTGTATCTTTTCTTCCTCCATGTGCAGCAACACCTGGCACACAGCAAAGCAGGACAAAATCTATTCATAACCCCCAAATTCTTCCTCTCATTCTGCCCTTTAACTTTTGACCACGTAGATGATCCAATTCCTCCAGGGTTATGTATATATCTATCTATATCTATATCATCTATATCTATACATGTCTATCTATTTCTATATCTATTTCTGTATCTCTCAGCTGTCTGTATCAGTAAATCTGCAGGGCTTGCTGTACTCCCTGTTCCAGAGCAGACATGAGGCTTTTCCCTGCCCATTCTGCTTCCTTCTCTCAAAGGGCCAAACAGGGCCCTGGGCTGTGAAAGGTGTTGAGCTGGAAAGGTCTGGACTGGCTTTTCTTTCCCCTGTGTTCCCATTTAGTCCTAAACGTGTCCATGGATGGTAAAAACCTCCTCTTCTCTGGGCAGAGTGCTGCAGCGTGGGCAGTGGTTCACATGTGCCCACCCCTGGCACGGACACCTGGGGTGCCTGCTCTCCTTCCTTGGCTGACCAGGAGCTCCAAATTCCATTCCCTTGCTGGCTTAAGTGACATCCCACCCCTTTCAGTCCCTTTTCATGTGTCCATGGAGGGTCACAGTGGGGAAAGGACCGAGCCTGGGCAGGTGCCGGGTGCCAGGATAGCTAAACCAGCCCCCTTAGTTAGTCAGAAGAATAACATCTCTTTTTTCAAACCATTCCCATTTCCATTCCCTATCTTGTTTTCCATGAAAAATGTGAAAGCACAAATAGAAAACTTCCCACTGAGGTTTCTTGTTTTGACAAAAGATCAATTTTCCATTGAGCAGATATTTTAAACCAATATTTCTGTCTGCTGAATGAGGCATCAGTCACAATGTGGGAGGGAGGGCCGTGCCATGGTGCAGTGACTGTCAGAGATGCTCGGGCCGGTGACAGAAAACATCTGCGACAGATCACTCTGCTTTTGTGTCCAGCCCTCTTCCTTAATGCTGGAGAGATGCATTTAATATGGCTGATTCACCCAGGAGAGGTGCCCTGAGCAGGGTGGATGCCCTGGGACACCTTGGTTGGACTTGGTGACCTTAGAGGTCTTTTCCAGCCTCAAAGATGCTGTGATTCTGTGTCTAAGGAAGAGCAGCACTCCCAGGTTCCAGTGAGTGCTGCCAGCTCAGCTAGGTGAGATGCATCCCCTCTCCATCCCCTCTCCATGGGCAGCTGTGGGACCCGTGTGGAAGGAAAGAAATGGTGAATCTGACTCCATGTTCTTAGAAGGCTGATTTATTATTTTATGATCTATATGATATTAAATAATACTATACTAAACTGTACTAAAGAATAGAGAAAGGATGCAGACAGAAGGCTAAAAGATACTAAAGAAGAACTTGTGACTCTCTCTCCTCAGAGTCCAACACAGCTTGGCCGTCTTTGGCGAATAAGTCAAAACAATTCACATGTTGGATAAACAACCTCCAAACCACATTCCAAGGCAACAAAACAGGAGAAGCAAACGAGATAATTATTGTTTTCCTTTTTCTCTGATGCTTCTCAGCTTCCCAGGAGCAAAATTCTGGGCAAGGAGATTTTTCAGAAAATATGATGGTGACAGACAGCAGCAGCAGGCTCAGCCATCTCCACCTGGAGCACAGGGCTCAGCCCTCCTTTCCTGGGGCAGCAGGGCTCACCTGCTGGGCTTGTTCCCTCTGTGTCCTGCTCCTCTGCAGGAAGGATGCAGTCAGACAATGTCTTTTTCCTCACCCAGAGATGGGGCAACTGAGAGATGTTTTCAAAACTTTTATTCCATTTTCAGTCCCATGAGAAGGGTGAGATAATGGAGATGTTATAATTCACACCATCACAATCAGAAGCCAACTATTTCCTAATTAGAATACACTATCACCCTTTCTTGGCCTATCAGCTTTAGCCATACCATGCTGTGAATGCCTTAAAGCCAATCATCTAAAACTGCCCCTCGTGGGTCCCACTACAATGCACCTTTCATAGTTCTATTTCTCCAAAGTATCCAGTCTTATTTGCCAGGCCATCCTTTGAACCATGTTTCCAGCTCCATTTCTCTCTCAGCAATGTCTGTCCCATTCCATGGTGTTTCCAAGTCAGCATTTCTTATCTTGAGGTTTGCATACAGATGCACACTGTGTGAGCCTTCTGTCAGGCTTTGGGAATTCCCTACAAATCCATTTCTCACAGGATGCAAGGGTTAAATGGACCCCACAGGAGACACGAGCAGCTTGGGCAGAGCATTTCTGACCGGCAAGGCAGAAGGAAGAGCACAAGGGAAGCCCCAAAAGAGCCACAGGATTAACAGCCAGACATCCAGAGAGACAGGATCTGAATTACTTGTAGATAAAACTTCCAGCAATGAAACTTCCCAGGACTGTGCAGAGTCTGCTGCTGCTCAGGAAGCCTGAATTGGCTGAAAGGGAGCTGGACCCACTTGCAAGGGCTCTGTAGGCGGGGGAGAGCTGTTAATGAGCCTTTTCATGTCTGTTCTATCTGATCTAATTCTATTCTGTCACTTTGATTTTTCTTTCTGTGTAAAGTTAATGCAGGTTATAAATAATACCTGTCTCTAGAACTGACTGATCTTCTTTGGGGAGCTCATTTGGGGAAAAAGGCGAGGCAGAGACACCTCAAAGCTGTGTCTAAATTGGGGTCCCACAACTGCACAGGGTGCATCACACACGGCCTGGCGCTGCTTTCCAGGCTGGGGAGAAGAAAGGGTTGAGAAGGGATTTACAAAGGCACAGGAAACCTGTGCAGGATGGGAGGTTAAAGGTCATTTTGCCTACAATGTATTTTAGAGCAGTCTGAGGTACAGCTTGGGCTGTTCTTTCAGACCTTGTGTAGGAGAAGGTTTCTAACACTGTAAAGATTTTCCAGTCTCTTGGATGTGGGCAGGATATTGCTGAGGAAAAGCAGTCAATGAACTCAAAATGTAGAGGAGCTCTCAGAGGGAGACACTGGTGGCAGGTGGAAAGCTCTAAAAACCCTTAGAAACCTCTCCAGCTGAAGCTGGTGCCCAGATGAGTCAGTTCCCTCTAACTGTGCCATTCTCCACCAAACTGAACTGAGCAGTGGTGAGGAATCCACGGCGCACGGAGCCAGGCCTGGGGCCAGCAGAGCCCTCAGGGCAGTGTGCCTGCACGTGCTGCTGCCCCTCAGCCATCTTCACTCCTGAACCTTGTCTCCTCTGGTGCTTCTGATCCTTTCCTGCCCAGACTCTGCCCAACTTGGACATTCTGACAGCTGCAGGCTGAGCCAAAGCTGGAGGCTCCAGCCCAGCCAAGCACACAGAGCAGGTTGGGCCTGTGGGTCACACACCACGGCCCCACCGATCCAACTCTGATCAAACTCTGAGAAGAAGCTGAGGGTGAGGATGGCAGAAAAAGAAATGAGAGAGAATCTTGCTCTGCAAAGTCTTGCTCTGTGCACTTACTGCATGGCTGGGGTTTTGGTTCTGCAGAGGAAAGCTGGAGAGCATCTGCCCACATGTTCATGGGATCACAGATCCATGGAATGGGTTGGGTGGGAAGGAACCTCAAAGCCCATCCAGTGCCACCCCTGCCATGGCAGGGACACCTCCCACTGTCCCAGGTGCTCCCAGCCCCAATGTCCAGCCTGGCCTTGGGCACTGCCAGGGATCCAGGGGCAGCCCCAGCTGCTCTGGGCACCCTGTGCCAGGGCCTGCCCACCCTGCCAGGGAACAATTCCTTCTCCATATCTAATCCAAATCTACTCTCCTCCAGCTGTTGTCTCCTTTTCTGCTTCCATTGGCAGTTAAGGATCACAAATCCTCTCTGTCCTCTGCTCCTCCCATTTGCCATAAAAGTATTTTACTGATCAACCAGCTACTGCAAGGTCAGGGAAGAAGAGATCTAGGCAGGGAAGGAGGTGCCTGCCAGGGAAGGGCCCCTGTGCACGTCTGGCTCAGTACAGACAGTGCTGGGGCTGGAAAGCAGCACATGGGGAGCACTCCTGGGAGCCTCCTCCTGTGGGAGCCTCCTCTGTAGGAGCTGCTGGGCACATGGACAGAGATGTCTGAGTGGCTGCTGGGGATGGGGTTGGTGC
The DNA here is from genome assembly GCA_024362935.1 of Setophaga petechia. Lineage (NCBI taxonomy): Eukaryota > Metazoa > Chordata > Aves > Passeriformes > Parulidae > Setophaga > Setophaga petechia. The sequence goes on from JANCRA010000021.1 coordinate 2,637,323, forward strand.
TAATTGAGGGCATTAATCAGGTCCTGGGGGGGTTCCCTGCAGGTTCCCCTCTGTTGGCCAAAGCAGCTGGAGCCAGATGGGAAGGGCCTTGTAGAGAGGGTGCAGCCTAAAATGCAGAGTTTGTGCAGGGGGAGGAACACATGGCTGGGCTGCAAATGCTGGCAGAGGGTGTCAAAACAGGGCTCTGGTCTCACTGCTGACAGGGCCAGGAGCATACAGAGAAAGGGGAGATCCTGGATGGGTTACCCTGGAGAATTCCACCTGACTGAGGGAACAGTTTGGTTTTTAACCTGGAGATCTCAGTGCCTGGCACACCATGAGGGCCAGGGCTTGGAGTTTTACTTGACAAAACACACATGAAGTCCTTGATGTTTAATAATCTGCTAAATTAGCCTGTGGATTTTCACAGAATGACAAAATAGTTATGGTTGGAAAAGCCCTCTAAGATCACCAAGTCCAGTACACCCCCCAGTGTTCACCACTGAACTGTGTCCCCAAGTGCCACATCCACGTGGCTTTTGAACACTTCCAGGGATGGTGACAGCCCACTGCCCTGGGGAGCCTGTGACAACACTTGCCAACCATTTCAGAGATTAAATCTTCTTTAATATATAGTCTAGAGCTCCCCTGGTGTGACTTGAGGCCATTTCATCTTGTCCTTGCCAGGGAGAGGGGACTGAAGGCCACCTGACTTTTGGGGTAGGCAGCCATGCATGGGGTTAGCAGTCATTGGGACAGGACCATCCCCAGGGCTTGCTCGAGATCTCAATCAGCTGATGGAAAAATAAAACTAAAGCTGGGGATGTTGTTCCTGAAGAGCTAAGAAGTCACTGAGAACAGCAGCTACAGCCCAGGTGTCACCTGAGCTTCTCAGGCCTGAGTTAAACCTGGAGCTGTGCCGGGAGCCCTGGCAGTGGGTGGGCACTGGTGGAGCAGAGTCAGGTGGGCATCAAACCCTCCGAGGTGTCTTGGCAAGGAGCAGTGCACCCACGAGCTTTGGGCAGATTGAGGGTGCGTGGTGGGGTGGGAGGGACGTGGGGACAGCTCTGCCATGTCACTGGGTCTCATCCTGGGAGCTGGCTCTGCCTTAGACCCCACCTCAAACCTGTGCACCCAGGTATCCCACGAGGTTCTCCTCTGCCCTCCCAGCACTGCTGCTTTCCAGAGGAAATGCAGGGAGCCAGTGGAACCTCTTGGGAACCCACACAATGCCTGCAGTGCTCTGCCTTTGCTCGGGGCAGCTGAAGGAGCTCGGTGCTCTCTGCCTCCTGGCCGTGTCCCCTGTGCTGCTCTGGCCCTCCCTGCAGCTCCTGCAATTCCTCAGGGCTCACGTGCAGCTCCCCTGGCAGTGGTGGACAAGTGCTGTCTCTGCTGCCCTGGCACTCCTGAGCTCCCAAGGACCTGCTGGCTGAGGACTTCGCTCCTTCTCTGCATTCTCATCAGGCTGGGAAGCTTTAATTTGCTGCCCTGCAGCTCTTGCAGCCTCTCCCCTTCCCTGCTTGGTTGCCTTCCCTCCTCTTGGCTGTCTGCTGGGTTGGATGGTTTTTTTTCCCAAACTGTCCTCGCTTTTATTTACGGGGCAATTTGCATTTTATTATTTCCTGCACACACTTCAGAGCTTTCTCCTGCATTTATCTTTCCTCTCTGGGGTTCCTCGCTTCCTTCTGTTCATCATCCACAGGGCTCTATCCTTGCAGCCCTGCTTCAGCTCATTTCCTAACACTTTTCTGTCTCCCTGCCTGTGTCTGGAGTCTGGACCACCTGGAGGCTCTCAGCAGGTGCCCTGATTTACTGCCTCAGACCTTTCCACTATTTAAATCCACACACAGCAGCTGCTCCTATTCTTAGCTCTGACCTGTGCTCCTTTATCCAGCCCTGCCACAAAAGTGGTTTGTGGTGGCATTTTATTTTTTTTTCCCTTTGTTTTTATTTATTTATACATTTTAAAAATTATTTTTCCATGTGGGTGAAAGAAGAACTGCTGTTCCCACTGGATTCCCACTCTGACCATAAAGAGAGCCTGTCTAGAAGGATGCCCAAACACTTCTGGCTTTTTGGATTTGAAACCTTTGACAGATTTTCCTTTCCACATTTTCTTTAAATCTGTGAAGCAAAATGCTCTGCTCTGCTGCCTCCTAAGCTGTGGGGAGTGTATCTTCCCCAGCTCCTGCCTGTCAGAATTCCTGTTTCATCCCCTGACCCATCTGAAGGGCAGTTCCCAGCTGGTTCCTCAGGCTGGCAGGAGGGAGCAGAGGATGCAGTGCCAGGATGCCAGGGCTGCCCACTGGGCCCAGGGAGGGCTTGGGACCCTGGCAGAGAGGCACAATTCTGACTCAGAAAGGAGCTTTTAAAGCAAACTTCCCACCACTCAATTTCCCTGCCTTGGAGAGGACTGTGGACCCTGGGATTCCTCTTGGGCAGCAGCAAAGAGGCAAATTTGGAAGCACACTTCTGCTCCAGCCCAAGGACTGGAGCTGGGTTCAGTTAACCCTGTGTGACCCCTGTGCCTCCATCACCATCAGCTCCACTCACTGCAGGGGAGGGAGCAGCTCTGCCCCTCCAAACCCCCTCCAGAGCTGAAATCTGTGATAACAACAACAACAACAATAATAACAACAATAACAATACTCCTACTACTACTACTAATAATAATGGATTTGACACAAGATAGAAGGATATGTGTGACTGCCCACTGACACTGAAATGTCCCAGGTCCAGACTGGTCCATATTCTGTGTTTCAAACGAAAGGATATTTTTTTTTTTTGCTATAAATGCTTCTTATTAGAAAAATAAAGGTTTTTTTCAGCACCTTTCCTATCCCATCCATCCTCTCTCTCCATCCCTTCCCCCTCAGTTCCCAATACTATTTTACAATATCATCACAAACCATCCTGAGTTGAAGGGACCCACAAGGACTATCCAGTCCAGCTCCTGGCCCAATATAAGCTCCTTTTTCAGCAGCAGGTTTAAACTGAAAATTCTGGTATAGATTCAAGTGTGTAATTTTTATCTTTCAATATTCTTTTCTTATTTGATTTTTATAACATTTTTAAATTAAATCTTTAAACTTACGGGATTTAATTATTTTTCCTCCCTTTCCAGCCTGTCTCCTAATGACAGGACATTTCTTTTATCAGCCTTTCCCACACTGTCCATCTGCCTATTTCTCTGCTATTTACTTCTCACTCCCTCCTACTTTGACACCACTCCTCCAAAACCCCCACCCTTTTCAAACTGTTTCACTGACTTCAAAGCATTTTGAGGCAGGACAGGATCTGAAAGTTCAGTTCTTGATTAAAAAGCTGCAGCGTGCACTCAATTATTGTTCCCTCCTTTGTCCTCTAGGCTGTGTTCCTGCATGGATGGGTTTGGGAGGGGTCATGGCTGTGGAGGGATTTGGAAGCTCTGTCAGAGGAGAAATGTGAGGGGAGCATGAGGGAGATCCAGTGAGATGCAGATAAGGAGGGATTAGAAGCTGTCTATAAAAATAGATTTTATTTTTGATGTTCACTGAACAACTTTTTGCTTCCTACCCTTTTATTAGTGCTGAAAAGGGAAGCAGGCAGGCCCTATATCAGTGATTTTTTTTTTCTCCTGTATGAAAGGATGCAGAAATTAGTCCCGAGCAAAATGATGAGGAGAAAAGTTTATTCCTTATGTTCTAATTGGTCAGTGAAAGGTGTTTAATTTGATTTTTCTTTCTAATCAAAAAATGTGCTATTTGTAACATTGATACAATGAAGAGTATAAAAACTTGCAGATCCAGCACTTGTCCTAAATTCAATCCAAGTTTTAACCATCTTTCCATAGTATTATTAAAATTCCAGGTATTAGCAATCCATTGATTCATTCCCATTAGAAGGAGTATTTGCATTACACATTTTCTCCATTTCCCAGGTGAATAAGTAAACAACCCTTAGAACAAATAACTGATATTGAGTAATATATTCCATGGTCAGAAAGGAGGCAAAAGAGACAAAAATGGGTAATTCTTTAAATGGCAAAAGGAATGAAATCAGAGCCAAAATATTGCCCTGGTTGGATTTCCAATGTCTTTATCTCTTGATCCTGAAAATCTCTTTCAAAGAAGAAGAAAAAACCCCTCTTCAAACAAACAAACAAACAAACAAACAAAACCCAAACACAAATAAAACCCCCAAACCAAACTGAAAAACCCCCAATTCAAACAAACAAAACCCCCCCAAAAATAAAAACAAGATACCCCAAAACAACAACAACAACAAAAGCACCTAAAAACCTCTCAAACCAACCAACCAACCAAGCAACCAACCAACCAACCAAAAAACCTCCTCAAAGAAACCCAACCCTAAAACCTGTAGGGACTCATTTTAACTGTGCATTACTCCCAGTTCTCAGATACATCTCAGATTCAGGAAGGTTTTGAGTAAATACTCACCCTTGGATACATCTTGATTGATTTCAATTCCATCCTATCCACTTATTTTAAATGTATTTTCAATCACAGGGGATTTTTTTCCCCAGTGTGAAATTTTGGCCAGTTCAGTTTTTAAAAACACTGGAGATTTTAGGGAATTGAGACAGAAAGAGTTTAAACATTAAAGCCTCTGCTCCAGGCAGCTGCTGTGTGCTCTGGGTTTGGAAGGGGAGAGCAGGAGCCCTCTGCAGCAGGAATTACAGTTCAGGTGAGACAAAGTGAAGGGGGTGATGGATTTTCTGTAATTACCTGTGCAAAGCCTCTGCTCACAGGGTGATTCCTTGGCCCTGCTCAGGTGGGGGCAATGCACTGACCCCACACCCAGCCTGAGCTGCTCAGCCTCTCCCTGCCCTCCATCCACCCTGCCAGAACAGGATGGGATGAGAAAGGGGGGCTTGGATCCACCCTGGGGCTGGATCACCTCCCTCCTGCCCCCCTGCCCCTAGCTGGCTCCTGGTGCCACTGTTGGCCATGTCTGTGGTGCCTTTTGTCACCGTGTCTGGGGGTGGCACTGCCACTGCAGTGGTGGCCCTGGTGGGACTGGGGCGTCCTTGAAGCAGAGAGGTCACAGGCAATGGGCAGTGATGCTGAGCTTCTAGCTGGACTTGATGATCTTGGAGGTCTTTTCCAATCTTAATAATTCTATTATTCTGTGAGATAACATTTCCAGTTCCTTTTCAGAATCCCTGAATCCCCTGGAGGACCCTCAGCTCCTGGTCAATGCCCTTGGACTTGTCTGAAAACACATCTACTACCCCAAATCAGAGACTCACAAAATGTCCTGAGCTGGAAGGGACCCCCAGGACCATCCAGCCCCACCCCTGTCCCTGCCCAGACCCCCCAACAACCCCACCCTGTCCATCCCTGGCAGTGCTGCCCAAAGGCTCCTGGAGCTCTGGCAGCCTCGGGGCCGTGCCCATTCCCTGGGCAGCCTGGGCAGTGCCAGCACCTCTGGGGGAAGAACCTTGCCCTGAGCTCAGCCTGAGCTGCCCTGGGCCAGCTCCAGCCATGCCCTGGGTGCTGTCCCTGTCCCAGGGAGAAGGGGCCCCAGGAGCTGCTGCGTGGCCAGGCTGGACCTGTGTTACCAGTTGTGTTATCAGCTCTGTTACCAGCTGTGTTATCAGCTCTGTTATCAGTGTTATCAGCTGTGTTACCAGCTGTGTTACCAGTTGTGTTATCAGCTCTGTTACCAGCTCTGTTACCAGCTGTTTTATCAGCTGTGTTATCAGCTGTGTTACCAGCTGTGTTACCAGCTGTGTTATCAGCTGTTATCAGCTGTGTTATCAGCTGTCTTATCAGCTGTGTTATCAGTCAGCCTTGGCTGCTCTGAGCAGGCCAGGGCTGAGCTGTCCCTGCCTTTCCCACAAAGAGCCACCACATGGAGTTCCCCTGCTCAGCCGCAGGTTTTTGTGGCACCTCCTGTCGGTGAGCCCTCTCCCCCGTCCCAGCGTGCCTGCAGCTCAGGCAGAGGGGCTGCCAGAGGAGCCCGTGGGACCACAGCAGTCTTTGTTCTTCATGAACTCAGGCTAAAAATGAGTTTTGCTCAGTGCAGGCAAGTTCACATTCTTTCTAAGAGTTCTTTGATGATTAAATGTTTTCTTATTTTATGGAGTTTTACACTCCCTTCCCAAAACAAAGGATTTCCTAATGGAATCAGCCAGGTTATTATTTCTGACAGCCTCTGCCATAACTCAACAGCGTTTGTTCTCAGTCTGGCTTCTCAGATTTGACCAGACTTATCCTTGCACAAGGCAGGAGGAGCTCAGGATCCTTAGTGGCCAAATCTACCACAGAATCACAGAATCTCTCAGGCTGAAGCCACATTTGGAGGTGCTCTGGTGCAAGCCCTGCTCAAGTGGGTTGCTCTGAGCAGGTTTTGGATATACACAAGCTGGAGAGTCCACAGTCTCTCTGGGCAAGCCATGCTTGAGCTTCTTCACCATGAAAAGAAAAAAGTATTTTAATCAACTTAATGGACTTCTGCTGGACTCATTCCTATAAATTCGTGTTTTTCTTGTTCTGGGGGTACAGAACCGGGCCCAGAAGTCCAAATGTGGTCTCTGCAGTGCTCAGCAGACAGGACAGCCTCTCCTGAGCTGTTGGCCACGCTCTGTCCAGCACAGCCCAAGGACAGACTTTGGTCTCCAGCACTGTGAGGGTGCCTGCCCAGCCCGTGGGGAGCCCGAGATCCAGCAGAGCCCCAGGGCCCTTCCCTGCAGAGGCTGGGTCCCAGCCTGTGCTGCTGCCTGGAGCAGGGCTTTGCATCCCCCTTGAGATTCCTTCATGAGATTCCTCTCTGCTCAGTTCTCCAGGCTGCTGAGGACCCTTGGATGTCCCACAGGCACCCACACCACTGTCTGGGGTGCTATCTCTGCTCGCAGCTGGTGACAGCCCAGACTGGCTGCACCTTGTCCCCTGCCCCTGCTGGGGCACCCTGTCCCGGGCCATTGATGAAGTTATTAACTGGGATTGACAACACAGTGACCAGGGTGCACCATTAGGGATTTATCCCCAACAGGACCTTGTGCTGCTGACCTTGTGCTGCTCTGGGCCCTGTTCCTGAGCTGATGACACACTGGTATAAATTTCATATTGGTTCTGAATCAGTCTCTTCTCCCAGGGAACAAGCAACAGGGTGAGTGGAAATGACCTCAAGTTGCAGTAGGAGAGGTTTAGACTGGATATCAGGGATTTTTTTTCACAGAAACAGTTGTAAAGTATTGGCACAGGTGTGTGCCAAGGTAATGTGTGTGTTCTGTCCCCATGTGTCAGAGCTGGGGCAGTTCTCTGCTGTTCATGGGCAGTTTTTTCTTTCTCTCTCCCACAGCCAATCCTCCCTCCAGGAGATCTCTGCTGTCCATGGCCACTGAGTGTCCCTGCATGGCCGACCCAATTCCCCCATCCCATGGGGAGATGCTGTGCCCAGGGCAGGAGCCAAGCATTCCTACCTGGATCCAAGCTGAGCCTGGCACAGCACAGCAGCCTTTGCCCCCTGCATTGCCAGAGGAGCAGCTTTCTGCTGCCCTGCACTGCCAGAGGGAGCCCAGACCCATCTGCAGCAGCCCTGGAGCTGCAGAGGAAAACTCCCCCCTTGTGCAGGATCCCTGCTCCAGCAGAACCACAGCTGGCACTGCAGGAGGGCTGAGCCCCCCTGGGATGGGGCTGGGACACCACCCTGACACACAGGGGACAGGGCATGGTCTGACTCCGGCAGGGTTGTTTTTTACTACTGCATTGTTTATTTTATTTTCTTCCCTAATAAGGAAGTGTTATTCCTACTCCCATATCTCTCCTTATTTTCAAAATTATAACAATTCAGAGGGAGGGGGTTTACATTTTCCATTTTAGGGGAGGCTCCTGCCTTCCTTAGCAGACACCTGGCTTTTCAAACCAAGACACACAGGATGCCCAGGGCAGGGGTGGAGTCCCCATCCCTGGAAGAGTTCAAAAATGTGTGGATCTGGCAGCTGGGGACATGGGTTAGTGCTGAATTTTGTGGTGCTGGGTTGATGTTGGACTTGATGAACTTAAAAGTATTTTCCAACCTTAGCAACTCCATGATTCTATGATTTAAATGCTCATTTTTAATTCTGTTTCATATTTTATCCACTTTCCAGTCATACTTCAGGAATTCCAGTCCATTAGTCTATTTTACCTCTTTTATTAAAAAAAAGGAAGAGTTGTGACTGGTGAGCAGTGTGAGACGGTGGATGCAGCAGGATGAGCTGCACTCCTGCTCCTTTAGGCAGGGACCAGTGCTGGAGAGCAGCCCTGGGCTCTGCCACTCAGCAGCTCCTGCCAGGAGCCGGCAGAGTTGGCAGCTGTTCCACACCGTGGGCATTTCCTGGTGCCTGGATCAGAATTTATGGGAATTTGATGAGTGCAGGATGCAGCCTGCCATTAAAGCTCCCTGAAGAATGAGGTTAGCTGACAATTACTGCTCCGTAAGCAAGCCAATGAAACATTCACTTTCTGTCCAGAGAGACTAATTATAAAATGAAAGCCAAGAGGGAAAACAAACATTCAGGGCTGATAAAAAGGAAATTGTTTTGGGAAAAATAATCCACAATGCCTCAACATACAGGTTTCCTAATATTGGCTTGATAACTCTGATGTTCAGTTTGTTGGAGAGCAAGAGGGATATCTCTCTTGTGAGTCTGACCTTCTTCTTGCTCTTTTAAAAAGATGTTTCAAATACTGAAAGTTAATATTTCTTGGAGAAACATGATGTCTAATCAAAATCCAGAGGTTTTTAGCCACATAATGTTGTGGGATGTGGAAGTGTATCAGCAGTTATTCTGCTCTGTCTCTCATGTGCCTTTCTCTTCTGTGGAAAGGCATCCTTGAAAAAAGCTCTGCTTGAATTTCTCAAGGTCCTGCTTCCCCAGAGTAGGAGCATTTCACATTTGAGTTGGTTGTCACAATTTGCATAAAGTAAGAAGGCTTAAATTTGGGTCATTTTGTTTCACCAGATAATACGTGGGACTTCTCAACATTTACCTGGATAGCCTTGTGCATTTAATGTAAAGAGGAGCATATTTATTTATCCTCATAAATATACTTATTTATCTTCATAAATATTTATCCTCACTGAGTGTTCCCAGCTGTTTTCTCCAACCTCCACCTTAGGGATTGGTCCCCAGTGTGGGTGACACAAAACCCCCAGGATTTCTCCTCCCAGGGCCATGGGCACCTTCATGCACGAGCAAGCATTGTCCCAAGGCCAAGGTGAGGTGCAGGAGGGACCTGCTCTGTTCCAGGTCCTGCCAAGGTCACCTGGGAGTAGGAGCAGCCCCTGTGCCCTTTTCCAGGGCAGCCTGCAGGAGTTCTCCTCCCTTACTGCTGGGACAGAGGTCCCTCCTGGGCAGGAGGGCTTGGGCTGCTTTCCCTCGGTGACAAAGGAGAGTGGCACCAACCTGAGCCAGTGCCAACTGTTCTCCCTGGGCCACCACTCCCCTACACTCCCATCCATCTCAAGCAGCACAACTGACATTTCTTTCTGCGTGTGATGCTTTGCTGAAGCCCAAGGACCCCCTCCTGCTCTCACCTGTGTGTGGGAGGTGACTCAGGGGACGTGGCTGGGCCCCTGTGCCATATCTGAGAGGAGGAGCAGAGTCCACTGACTCTGCAGCTTCACCATCCAGTTTCTCTGGGTTTGGTTTTTGTTTTGTTTTGGTTTGTTCATAGGTGCACAGCCATCTGCCCCTCTACTACAGAGCTGTCTGCCATCTGTCCTCGCAAAATAAAATAACTGTAAACTCCAAATGCTCTTGAGCTGCAGAGTTAACAGCTGAGATGTTCCTGAGCCTGTGAACAGGAGGCAGCAGAGCCATCATCTGCTCCAGCAGCTTTCACTGAGGGTTTGTGTGTGACCCTGGGTGTGTGGGCAGGGTTTAAAGAAGGGAACAGCAGAACTGCAGCTTTGGGCTGCGCTCATGGCACAAGCCCTGCCTGGAGAGAGCCCTGATGCCCTCAGGGAAGGGCTCCAGGGCCTTCAGTGACAGGGAACTGCTGGTACCCAGGAGCTGGTGCTCAGACAGAAAACACCACTGAATCATGGAATTATTAAGGCTGGAAAAGCCAGCCCAGACCATGGAGTCCCAGCTGTGTCTGATCCCCACCTTGTCACCAGCACAGAGCACTGAGTGTCCTGTCCAGGGACTCCTCCAGGATGGGCACTCAAACCTTCCTGGGCAGCCTCTGCCAAGGCCTGAGCACCCTTTCCATGCAGAAATTCCTCCTGGTGCCCACCCTGCCCCTGCCCTGGCCCAGCCTGAGGCCGTTCCCTCTGCTCCTGTCCCTGTTCCCTGGAGCACAGCCCGACCCCCCCGGCTGTGCCCTCCTGGCAGGAGCTGTGCAGAGCCACAAGGGCCCCCTGAGCCTCCTTTGCTCCAGGCTGAGCCCCTTCCCAGCTCCCTCAGCCTCTCCTGGGGCTCCAGCCCCTTCCCAGCTCCGTTCCCTGCCCTGGACACGCTCCAGCCCCTCCAGGGCTCTCCTGTCAGGAGGGTCCCAGAGCTGCCCCAGCACTGGAGGTGCCCCAGCAGTGCCAGCTCAGGGCACGGGCACTGCCCTGCTCCTGCTGCCACCCCAGGGCTGGCACAGCCCAGCTGTCCTTGGCCTCTGGCACACCTGGGCACACCTGGGCTCGTGTCCAGCCACTGCCACCAGCACCCCCAGGACCTTTCCTGCTGGGCAGCTTTCTAGAAAGTTGGATTTGAGGGTAGCAAACAAATCTGTGTCCAAGTGCCATGCTGGACTCTGCTTGGACAGTGCAGCAGGTGCCCATGGCCATCTAGCATGTGCAGAGGGGCTCTCTCAGGAGGGTTGAAGCCCCAGGCAAGGTCCTCTTCCTCCTGAGGTTTTCCTTTTCCTGGGTGTTCTCAGCTGCCCCAGGACACAGCGCAGACACCCCACAGGAGAGGCTGTGCCACAGCTGCTGACAGTGCTGGCAATGCTGCTGGAAGCAGCCTCCTGCACCCTCGGGATATGGAAGGGGGTGGCAGCTCTGGCTCAGCTGAGGAGGTGGCTGGAAAGAGGCAATGGGCACTCCCCAACAACACAAAGGTGCAGGGAGAGAAGCTGGACATGACCCAGGGGTCCTGCTGGGTGGCCCCTCTGCCCTGCCAGGCTGTGCTGCAGGAGGGCAGCAGGACAAGCCCAAGTTTGGAGGTGTAGGACAGACTGTGGTGGTCACTGGAGCTGCTGCTGAGGGAGCTCTGACCCCCAGGAATGTCAACCACGAGGCTGCAAGGACAATTCCCTTGACTCAACAGACAAAGCAGTTTCTTCCCATCACGTTTTCTCTCTGACTTTCCATTCACCATTCTCCCTCCTTTTTGTTTTGTCTTCAAATCAGCGCAGAGAACTCCCTGGCAGTGTGTGTGCCCTCATCCGGTGTGGCACAAGGGCTGCCATGAGGCTCCCGGCCCCCCTTTGAGAGTGACTCATGACTCTGCTCAAAACAAACTCTGCAGGGAAATGAGGAGCTTCCCTATGCAGGGGCTTCCCTGATAGTTTCTCATCCAAAAGTATCAAAATGCTGAAACAAAACATGTTAATTTACCAAGGAATTTTAATGAGAGGTATATTATATTTGCCCAATTATCCCTTCATAAAAAAACCCAAACAACATTTGAGATAGCAGCAAGTTTAATGAAATAGTTTAGAAAATACATAAATAAGGGATAATTTGGTTCCAATAATAGCGCATAAGCAAAAGATAACCGCGGGGTACGGAGTGCAGGGTTCTGGGACCCTTGCCACCTCACGTACAAGCTTGCCAAGTAAAAATTACCCCCTTATATGCCATGGGTTAATACCATCTCCTCCTATTTTCGGTTCGTCATATTTCTATCTCTGCCCTCATCACCACTTTTACTGTGCATGCTCCACCACTCAGTTTGGTGGTCGCACAAGTCTTTGGGGATCGTCATTGATGAAGATTTCGTAGTCTTCCTCTGTGTCCTTTAATTCACCTTTGGGTTACACATGTGCACCAAGCCAGTACAATGTAAGCCAAGACTAACATATCACTATAGCTACATATCAAAGCAATAAATCCCTTATAATTAGCATTTTCTGGGACCCAACCAGGTTTTGCTTCCTTTCTGCCCATTTTTAGCCACTGTATCTTCGGCTTCTTTCCTCCTGTCCTTGTGAACATCTGCTGGGGGGGTGGAGCCCCTCCTCTCCCTCTCTTCTTTGGCATTATAACTTTTAACTATTTTTATTATTCCCAAATATTAATTACTGTACCAATATTGATTACTGTTTCAATTTTATCAGCACGAATCATACCTTTTTATCACAGGTAGAACAAGATAGACTCTTAAGGCAGAGAGAATTGGGATTATTCAGCCTGGATAAAAGAAGGCTCCAGGGAGAGCTCAGAGCCCCTTGCAGGGCCTAAAGGGGCTGCAGAGGGACTGGGGACAAGGGCTGGAGGGACAGGACACAGGGAATGTCTCCCACTGCCAGAGGGCAGGGATGGATGGGATATTGGGAATTAGGAATTGTTCCCTGGCAGGGTGGGCAGGCCCTGGCACAGGGTGCCCAGAGCAGCTGGGGCTGCCCCTGGATCCCTGGCAGTGCCCAAGGCCAGGCTGGACATTGGGGCTGGGAGCAGCCTGGGACAGTGGGAGGTGTCCCTGCCATGGCAGGGGTGGGATGGGATGGGCTTTGAGGTCCTTTCCCAAACCATTCCATTGTTCTGTGTTTCTGTTGCTCAGACATCCTCTCCCTGCAATCACGAGCCACCCCTCAGGCTGGGAGTCTCCTCTGACCATTCACACAGCACTGGGGTTTTTCCCAGGTTTTCTCCATTTTCTGTCTGTGGGCAAGGGGCAGCCAGCTGCAGCTCCTGTCCTGCTCCTCACACCCCTCGGGGTGGCAGGGGCTCTGTGTGCACCACATCACTTTCAGAAATGAAAAACTGGCCCTCAAGGCCCTCAGCTGCCTGCTGGGAGTATGGGTTTGGAACACAGGTGAGAGCTCTGTGGGCCTGAAATGCTCAGGGCAAATTCCTGCTTTAATTTCACTGCACCAAGGACTCCTTTTCACTTCCTTTCACTCCCAAGGTTTTTAATAGCTCTGGCCTTGATCTCTTCACCAGCACATGAATGACAGCTGCAGGAGAACTATAACATTTTAACTGACATTTGTGTTTAGAAGCTCATCTATAATTAGAGACAAGTGAATCATCTGTATGAAATAATTAATGCAGGCCATGCTGCCTTTCTTCATCTCCGTGAATTTTCCAGGAACAGGTTCCTGCAGCCTCAGACCTACTCTCCATTTGGAGCTGGGGTTTCCTCAGGCAGATTTCCCTCACTCTGCTGCCTCAGCACCAGGCTGGGGCTGCCCTGTGTGCTGGTCCCTGCCATGAGGACATGCTGCCACCCCAGCCCTGGGCATGGATGGCATGGATGGGGATGGATGGGGATGGATGGGGATGGATGGGGATGGATGGGGATGGATGGGAATGGATGGCATGGATGCGAATGGATGGGGAATGGATGGGGATGGATGGGGATGGATGGGAATGGATGGGGATGGATGGGGATGGATGGGGATGGATGGGGATGGATGGGGATGGATGGGAATGGATGAGAATGGATGGGGGTGGATGGGAATGGATGGGAATGGATGGGGAATGGATGGGAATGGATGGAGATGGATGGGGATGAATGGGAATGGATGGGAATGGATGGCATGGATGCGAATGGATGGAGATGGATGGGAATGGATGGGAATGGATGGGAATGGATGGCATGGATGGGAATGGATGGGAATGGATGGGGAATGGATGGGGATGGATGGGGATGGATGGGGATGGATGGCATGGATCAGAATGTATGGGGATGGATGGGGATGGATGGCATGGATGGGAATGGATGGGAATGGATGGCATGGATGGGAATGGATGGGGATGGATGGGAATGGATGGGGATGGATGGGAATGGATGAGAATGGATGGGGGTGGATGGGGATGGATGGGAATTCCATACCTGAGTGCAGGAACTGTGCTTTGAGGAGGCTGTGCTGAAGCAGAGAGGGGAGGGCAGGTGCTGAGAGCTGAGGGCTGGGCCAGCCTCTCTGGGCTGTTTGGCTTCAGACCTGCTTGGAGCATGCAGAGCCCCTCTGACTCAGAATGCTGCAGGTGGCTGTCCCAGCTCCTGCATTGCTGCAGACATGAGTGCTGTGCGGCCCCAGAGCTCTGCTCACCACCATCTCCCCACAAGGAGGCTCAGGGGGCCCTTGTGGCTCTGCACAGCTCCTGCCAGGAGGGCACAGCCGGGGGGGCCGGGCTGTGCTCCAGGGAACAGGGACAGGAGCAGAGGGAACGGCCTCAGGCTGGGCTGGGCAGGGGCAGGGTGGATTTTGGGAAAATTCCTCCCTGGAAAGGGGGGGTCAGGCCTTTGCAGGGGCTGCCCAGGAAGGTTTGGAGTGCCCATCCCTGGAGGTGTCCAAGGGCCAAGGGACTGTGGCGCTTGGTTCTCTGCTTGAGTTGAGCAGGAGTTCAGCCCCAGGCTGGAATCAATGGTCTGGAGGCCTTTCCAGCTTTACTGAGTCTGTGCTTCCTGCACTGGCATTTGGGGTCACCCTGGGCACCTTCAGCAGCTGGTGCTGCTGTGGGCCTTGCCTTGGCTGCAATGCCTGGGATGGATCACCCAAGCTCCTGAAAGCCCTGCAGAGTTGGGTGGTGTAAGCAGCTCTGGTGTGGAGCCACATTTCAGCCTGAAGCTCTGGGGAAATGTGGGGTGACCAGTCCCTGTGGAGAGATGGGAGCTGGTTCCTGAGCACCTCTGTGGTGCTGTGCCCTGGCTTGTGCTCTGCATCCAGCATGGAGGCAGGGACAGAGCCAACTTATTGTACAGTGAATTTCACAAAGAATTCCTCTTTCTTATCTAGACTTCAGCACTTTATATGTACATTTTTCTGCTCCCTAACATTTCAGGTTTAGGTCCTTTTTTTGCTGTTTTGCAGTGAAGTTTTTTTCTTCACAAGAGCCCGACACCAAGTCCAATGAAGCCAAATTTGCCCTGAGTAATTCTTATGTCTTTAACAATCTTAATGCAGCTTTTTAACCAGGTCCTGTGGTTTTCATCTGGGACTATCAATAAGCAAGTGCTGACAGCTCTTTCAATTTTTATGAACTTGCTATTAGTGGTCCAGACAAAGAACCTGCAGTTTGTGCAGAGCTGTGGAGCCTCCTCTAATCCAGCCTCTCTGCTTCACTTGCCTGGGCAATCAGCCACAGAGTGAGAGCTGGGGGATGAACTTCATCTGCCAAAGAACTGAAATGACAGAAAAGGACAGAAGCTGCAAAGCAATTATTAATTGATGTGGTTTTGATGGAAGTTCTCTTGTGTTGATCATCATTTGCTGCAATGAATGAGGCTCATAACACTGAGCATCGACACCCCTGCTCCTCCCCATTGATCCCATGTACACAGCAGAGTTATTTACATTCCATCCCTGGAAATCGATGAGCAGATCAGATTGCACAGCCTGAGTCCAACTGTGGCACTTGTATTGAGACATGCAGCACACTGCCACCACCCCAGAGGGAACTCCCCCCTGTGGCAACACAGGTGTCTCTGTGGGTAGAAAATTAAAAGCAGGAGATGCTACTATGAAATCCTGGTCTACCAGCCAATAAGGGCTTTGATAAGATATTTTCTATTAAAATCTGCTGAAATGCTTTTCTAAATCCTTCTCCATCTTCTGTGTAAAGCTGTAATTCATGCTATGGAGATTTTTATACTGCACCATATGCTTTCCAAGCAGAGTTGTTTCACACAGTTAACAAAACCAGGCGATAAAATTAAAGAAAGGTCTTGCTACACTGTCCTGTTATGGTGCTTTGCCAGCTGACAGCCAAGCTTGGAATCAGCTGTGGGTGGGTTGGTGCACGCACCACCCAAATTCAGAGCAGGCCTGTGAGGAGCAGCTCTGCTGGGCTGGCACCACCCCCAGCTGTGGCACTGCCTGAGCCAAGCCTCGACCAGCAACAAGTGGAAAAAACCCTGCCTGAAGATGGGAACTGTGATGGATATTGCTGGGAGGGTGGGCAGGCCCTGGCACAGGGTGCCCAAGGCCAGGCTGGGCAGGGCTTGGAGCAGCCTGGGACAGTGGAAGGTGTCCCTGCCCATGGCGGGGGGCAGACTGGATGAATTTGGAGGTCTGGCATTGCATGAATACATTGTCTGCCACAGCCATGGTCCAAGCTGCTGACCTCCCTTTTAGAAGGACAGTTGTCACTTCCCAGGTACCATTGGATTTTCTGTCCATTCCACCATTTACTGTGTCCTTCAGGTGCAGTGAGGGAGCAGCTCTTCCTCTTTCTTCTACCTCCCTGCCCATCTTCCCAAATTCCTCTTGATTCCAGTTCAGAAATTTGTTCTATGTAAATCTGCTTGGAAAGCGTCATCCCTGCACTGTCAACATCTTTCTGTGAACTTCTTTGCAAGGTTTCTAAAACAATCAAATTATTTCCTGGATAATTTCTCAAATTCTGATGAAGTACCCCCACTCCATATGTCACTGGTTTGTGGATAATAAATTTTGAGGCTACAAGAGGCACATGTTGGCTTTCTGCAGCAATGTCTGATTTGCTGAACCACTTGTTGCTCCTTCTAATGGGAGTATTTTTTGTTGGCAATGAAGGATGTCTGACAGTTTCCTAGTTGGGATGAGCCCACTTTTGTGCTGAGTTGTAAGTGGAGCAGTTTGGGGCCTTCAGAGAAAGTTTTAATTTGAATGAGAGAAGAAAGATGTGTTTGTGTCTGCTGCAAATGCCTCATTCTGTTAGAGCACCTCACTCCTGGACAGCCCTGGCGAGGATATTTTCACCTTTGTAATTGGTTCAATTACCCGATGAAACTGCTGAGTACAATGCTGCATTTTTGTATTGTACAAGTCTCTAAAAGTACTCGGTAAACAATCACTTAAAAAAATAACAGATATTGGATTGGGTATCTTCTTGCCAGTGTGTGTCTGCCTGTCCATCCATCCATCATCCATCCCTCATCCATCCATCCATCCATCATCCATCCCTCATCCATCCATCCATCCATCCATCATCCATCCATCCATCCATCCATCCACCATTCATCCATCCATCATCCATCCATCATCCATCCATCATCCATCCATCCATCCATCCATCATCCATCCATCATCCATCCATCATCCATCCATCCATCCATCCATCCATCCCTCATCCATCCATCATCCATCCATCCATCCATCCATCCATCCATCCATCCATCCATCCACCATTCATCCATCCATCATCCATCCATCATCCATCCATCATCCATCCATCCATCCATCCATCCATCCATCCATCCATCCATCCATCCATCCATCCACCATTCATCCATCCATCATCCATCCATCATCCATCCATCATCCATCCATCCATCCATCCATCCATCCATCCATCCATCCATCCATCCATCATCCATCCATCATCCATCCATCATCCATCCATCCATCCATCCATCCATCCATCCATCCCTCATCCATCCATCCCTCATCCATCCATCCCTCATCCATCCATCCATCCATCCATCCATCCATCCATCCATCCATCCATCATCCATCCATCATCCATCCATCCATCCATCCATCCATCCATCCATCCATCCTTCCACCATTCATCCATCCATCCATCCATTATCCATCCATCCCTCATCCATCCATCCATCCATCCATCCATCCATCCATCCATCATCCATCCATCCATCCATCCATCCATCCATCCATCCATCCATCATCCATCCATCCATCCATCCCTCATACATCCATCCACCTCTCTCTCATCTCTGTGGTAAATTCCAAGGTAAATCCCATCAGCATTCCAATGGAGGCTCCCCCATTCACACAGCCAAGCCCACACAGAGCAGATCCTTGCTGTAGATTTGCTGCTGGGGGTGAATTACCAGCTCCTGCAAACATTGTGCCTCTGATGTGATTTATCCTCATTTGGCTCCTTTGCTGTCCTGTGTTGTCTCTGAGCGAGGCAATCCTGGGCATGGTGCTGTGTGCAGAATGTTGCAGGGCCGTGTTTGCAGCTCTGCTTCTCTACCTGGTGACACTTCGCAGAGTTGTTTTGTGCTGGCGTGTTCTCACTAAATAAGGGTTTAATGTTTGGGGTTTTTTTTTCAAAAATTATGTTTTAGCAAATAAAAGTTAACAGTACTGCACTATTTTCTAGCTGTGGACAGCTATTAATGTGGGGCAAATTTTTGGAAGCTCTGGTTGAGTTACTCTGACACTGACTTTCCACATCCCACCCACTCCTCAAATCTGGGCTACTCCTCCCTGCACAGGCTTGGGGCCCTGAGGAGTAGCATCCATCCCTGCCTCCAGGTACCTGCAGAGGCTGGAATTCCAGGCAGGAGCCCCTTGGGAATACATTAATTAGCATAACTGTCCTGCTTTTTCCCATGGAAGGGGACACCATGTTTAATGCCTCATTAGCCATTGGCATGGCCTTGGGAGCTGGAGTTTAACCCAGTGAGCTGCCTGTGCCCAGAGTGGGGGCTGAAAACAGCCAGTTCCCAAGGGAGTCCCATCTTTGGGTCAAAAACTGCTTGGGAATGTCTCACAGCACTGGAAGCAGTGACAGAACTGCAGGTGCACAAGCCAGAACTGCAGCGTCTCCCTGCTGCAGGATGGGACAGGGAGAGGAGGCTGGAGTGTCACTGTCTGAAATGGTGACAGCTCCTCTTTGGGAAACATGAGAAGGGGTCGTGTGGGAATCTGGCTCCTCCATCTGCTGGATGCCTTCTGTGGCTCAGCTGGAAGCTCCTGAAGCTCCCAGGATGCCCAGGAGGTATTCCAGGGAGTTGGGCAGTGATAGGAACAACTTCCTGTGAGGTTTTGGGGCTGACCCCGAGGTCTGTGGGGGCTGGGTTGCATTTGTTGCACTGATTGGGGATAAATCTTGGCATAGGACCCTGGTGCTGCTGTGCCACCACAGGGGGTCACTGGGTGGGTACCCTGCTGCAAAGGAAACAGCTGGGAGATCTCACTCCTGGGCTGAAGAGCCATCCCTCTGGTCCCAGCTTTTCCTCATCCTGCCATGGCCACACCCATGGAATCATATGGATTCAGTGAGGGCTTTGTGTTGAAAGGGAACTTAGAGCTCATCTTGAAACCTCCCCACCCTCCCAGGGAACAATTCCCAATTCCCAATCTCCCATCCATCCCTTCCCTCTGGCAGTGAGAACCATTCCCTGTGTCCTGTTCCTCCATCCCTTGTCCCCAGTCCCTCTCCAGCTCTCCTGGAGCCCCTTTAGGCCCTGCAAGGGGCTCTGAGCTCTCCCTGGAGCCTTCTCCTCTCCAGGTGAGCACCCTCAGCTCTCCCAGCCTGGCTCCAGAGCAGAAGGGCTCCAGCCCTGGGAGCATCTCCATTCCCTCCTCTGGACTGGCTCCAGCAGGTTCCATCCTTCCTGTGCTGGGCCCCAGGGCTTGATCCAGTCCTCCAGGGGGGTCCCACACTGGTCCCAGACAGGCAGGGGAAGGAGGTTCTGGGCTATGCTGAACTCTGGGACACCATGTGGGAGTTTTTCCGTAATATTTCAGGGGATGTGCTCCAGTCTGACAGTGGCCATCAGCAGCACTGCCCCACAGGGTCCCGGCAGTGCCCGGCAGTGGGAGCTGCGCCAGCCCCGGCTGCAGCCGTGATCCTGATTCTCTCCTGCACAAACTGCACGGGAGCGTCCCCAGCGTTCCCAGGGCCCTTAGAGCCCCTGTGGTGATGAAGGCAGCCTCACAGGGAGCTGCTGGCACACTGGAAATCACTTTCCCAGGTGGAAAAGGCCCCTCTTTGTACCCCTCACCTTCCTCACTCAGCAGTGCCTCACCAGACTGGAACTACAGGCTCCACTCTTCCTGGGATCCTGCTGAGCTCCCTGGGGTTTTCCTTCACTACAGCTCCTGCCTGGAGACCGCAGGTTTAACTCTGCCTCAGCTGACTGGGCTCAAGAGCCGCTTAAATTGCCGGCAGTGACTGGGAGCTCCCGTCGCTGGTTATTTCCAGGTCTTTGCTCCCGGGTATCGCCCCCTGCTCCAGCCTCACAGGAGGTGACAATGAGGAAAGAAATAGTAATAATACACGCAATTTGCTCCAGGTTTAACAGCCCGGGACGATGGGTTGGGCTGGGCTGGGGTTCCCCTTCTCCCTCCCGGGCAGGGTCTGCTGCGGGGCCGGGGCTCTCAGGCAAAGAGATGCAGCGAGTCCTGCACGGTCACAGCGCTCCTGCTGCCAACAGGTGATCCACAGCCAGGGCGAGCTGGGAAAGCTGAGCAAAGAGCGTTATCCTGGACGATGTGTGTGTGTGTAGGGGCTGAATGAACCCAGCCACGGCTCAGCATCTGCACATCCAGGGCAAGGAAAGGAGCTGGGAAGGGTCTGGAGCCCCAGGAGAGGCTGAGGGAGCTGGGAAGGGGCTCAGCCTGGAGCAAAGGAGGCTCAGGGGGCCCTTGTGGCTCTGCACAGCTCCTGCCAGGAGGGGACAGCCAGGGGGGTCGGGCTGTGCTCCAGGGAACAGGGACAGGAGCAGAGGGAACGGCCTCAGGCTGGGCTGGGCAGGGACAGGGTGGGCACCAGGAGGAATTTCTGCATGGAAAGGGGGGCCAGGCCTTGGCACAGCTGCCAGGGCAGTGCTGGAATCCCTCCCTAGGCTGGCATGGCAGACATTGGCCAGTGAAGGGGAACAGCTCAGCTCTGCTCTGGGGTTTTGTGGCTGCTGTGGCCGCACAGAGCTGTGGGCTGTGACCCCAGGGGCAGCAGGGTGTGGGGTGTTCAGTGTCCAGGGGTTCTGTGGGCTCTTTGGGATGGCTGCTCTGCATTCATCCCTGGGGCTCTGATGTGGTGACCCTGCCTGATGGGCAGCAGGGTTGTGACAGAATTGTCATCTCATCCCAAAAGAGGAGTGAGCAATCTGGATTGCTGCACTTCTGAGAGTGGGCAGAGCCTTCTGCACTTGTTCTGGGGAAAACCAGAACATTTAGTAAATCAGATAGAGCTGCTTGTGCCTGGCAGGCAGTGGGGGCAGGACAGTTCTCAATGGATGTGACAGTGACAGGGCTGTACTGTGGTGAAGGTCCTGCCTCAGCTCCCAACCACTGAAGGACAGGGCCCCCTCTCCTCCCTAAAGCTTAGCCCAGCCATTTGAGGCAGAATAAAACCTTTGTCAGGAGAAAAAATGTCAGTTTATAGCTTGGTAATGTTCAGACCACCCTGGCAGGGATAGTTTGGTGTGAGGGTGAACCCAGAATGGTAACACTGCATGGACTCACAGGAGACCCTGAGCTGGAAGGGACCCACAAGTGGCACCGAGTCCAACTCCTACATGCACAGGGACTGAGGCTATTCCCAGGAGCAGTGTAAGAACCCTCCCCAACCGGCCTCATCACCATGGACAGCAGCTTCCAGGTGGGAAGAGGTCCCAGTGCATCCTGCATGTACTTCCCTAGGAAGTGCAGCTGAGGGAGCTCCTGGGTGGCACCAGCCAAGCCACTCCATGTCCCCATCCTGGGAACAGCCAGCTCCCAGCCTGCCCTCTGCCTGCCAGCTGCATTCCCACTGCTCTGCCTTTGGCTCTTCCTCAGAAGCTTTCTCTAACAGAAGGAATTTGGGAAGAGCCATTGGAATTTCCCTGTGCTGGAGTTCCCTCCAGGAAAAAGAGCCTTTGCACTTGTCTTCTCCATTGCTGTGAACTCTGGGTTTGTTCTGGTTGGGATGGAGCAAACAAGGCTCATCCTCAGCTGTAGGTGCCATATCCAGGGAAGCTTTCAAATCTCCAGGAACTCTTTATACCAAATATGTTGCTACTTTTATCTGACGTTTTTCTGATCTGCTGATAGCAAGGAATCCTACACGTATAATTTCCTAGCTCTGGTTGCTCTAATATGCTCAAAAAAGAAAGCAGAAGGCATTAAAGCAGTTCTGATACTTGACAAACCGATGTGATTCTTTATTTACGTGAGGCTGAAGCTTTTGGCTGACATTTTTCACAATAAAATATGATAGAAAATATTCATCTGCATGCCATGTTCCATTTTTAAACAGGAGATTCTAAAGAAAGTCCTTAATTTCAGCTCAGAAGTTTGCTGTAATCACACACCCTGACTGCAAAAATGGGAACAGAGCCTGCAAAGGAGAACAGAGCTTTTTTATAACCTCCTTCATTTCTGCTAGGGCGGAAAACTTGTGACAATCTTCCTTAGACTCATTCTCCTGCACGGCTTGAGCGATGGTCCCCCCTGAGCCCAGAGTTTGTGCCTGTATGAAAACAGCTCACAATGATTAATTTTTGTTGTATTTCTCAGTGCTCCTTGGTTGAGGTTTCATTCATGAGCTGATGTTCAGTCCTGCAAATGGATTCATTATTCATATGGATGCTGGAGGTGCAGGGAAATAATTTTTCCTCTCCAGTGTTACCAAAGGCTGTTTGTTGTGATGACTGTCTGATAATTAACCATTCTCTGCATGTGCTGGGCCAGGTGGGACAACTTCTGCACCTTTGTTGGGGTACTGAGACATTTTACCAGGAGAGCAGCAATTAAAGGTGAATGAAAACCATCAGGATTCTCTTCAGCATCCAAAAGTAGAGATCTGCACGCTGAGAAAGTACTGGGAAAACATCAAAAACCACAGAGAAACTCAGCAGAAAATAATCAACAGTTACCCGGTGCATGTGTCTCAATGGGCACTAAAAGGTTTGTGCAATATTCCATGTTTTTTTCAGAGAAAGGAAAGGTTGGAAATCTACTTTTGATATTCTGAGGAAACAACACAGATTCAGCAGCTGGGGCTTGACGAGAAAACATGAGGTATCAGCTGACTTGAGAGGGAAGTTGTGAGAGTTACAGACAGCAGGCATTCCCAGGCAGGCAGGCAGCAAACACAGCAGCTGTGAAATCCCTGACACTTCCAAAGCTGCCTCCTCTGCACAGATACTGATGGCACGGAGAACAAAGAGCTCTCCAGGCCCAGGGTGGGTTTCACTGGCACTCGGTGGCATCGCAGGAGGCACTCCTGCCTGACAGAGAGAGGGAAGAGCTGCCCGTGTTGTGCACAAAGCAGGGTTCATTTGGGTAGAAATGAGCTCTGTGCCACAGATAACGGGTTATTATTGCACTCCCTGCATCTCCATTCATTCCCAGCCCATGTGACTCCAGCTACAGCCAAGTCAGTTTGAATTAATTTTTCAAGTGTGGCTTTGTGAGACAATGCATCAGATGTTTTAATAAAACTCAGACAGGCTGCTGCTATCACGGGCCTTTCATGCACTAATTAGGGGCTTCTATTATTAAAAAAACACAGCAATCAATGCTTCCAGTAATGCCTTTTTGTGATGGTGATACTCAGAGTTCCATCCTCCTGCACGTTTATAGATCACTGCCTTTAATATTTAACATGCAGTCCTGGTCAGCCCAGGATGGGGATGCCCCCCGTGGCCCTGCTCAGCCCAGCTCTGTCACACAGGGCTCTCTTTGGGCATCTGCTTTGCTTCTCCCACTCCTGCCTCGCCTCTGCTCCCTCCTGGAGCAGGAGGAAATGTCAGTGGGTTTGTTCATTCCTGAAATACACTCTGTACCCTTCTGCCTCTGTCAGCTGTGTCCCATGATTTGCTGGAGCTCTGCTTTTGCCTTAGATGCTGATCATTAATTTCTGGTTTTTCTCCTTCTCATTCTCATTATTTTATACTCATTGTCAGTATTTTCCCAACATCACAGCCCAGCTTCCATGGGGGTTAAAGCATCCCTGGCATTCCCAGTCACTGCAGTGGCTCCACAATCCACCTTACCTGTCCAAATCTCCTGGACATGAGGCTGTCAGTGACCCCTGACTCTCACTGTTTGATCAGGCTTGGGCAGATGGAGGAGGCTTCATTTTGCCTTGTCCTGTGAACAAACCATGATCCCAAATGTGTGGGGATGGCAGAGCTGACTGCAGGCCCTGCTGAGCAGCCAGAGTGGGGCTCAGGCTCAGGGACACTGCTGACCTGCCCTGAGCTGCCCTTCTGGGCTGGGTGCAGAGCTCTGCCCAGCACCAAACCCCAAACAACGGGCCTGGGACCTGTTCCCACTGTGCTGGGAAAGGTTCCTCACCTGGGCAGGAGCTCTGGGATATTCAGGGAAAATGTTTCACTAGAGAGGGAAGAGTCTGGGCTGGACAAGAAGAGGCAGAACTGGATGCTCTGGGTCTGGTCAGATGCATTTTCTAATCTGTGATGGGCTTAATCTTCACCTGGCCCAGGACATGGCCCTGACCTGGGCAAGCAGCAGTAGTGCTGTGAGGGATCCCCAGCCTGGGACAGACAACAGACAAGTCCCAGGTAACATTTGTGGTC
Source organism: Setophaga petechia (assembly GCA_024362935.1). Classification (NCBI taxonomy): domain Eukaryota; kingdom Metazoa; phylum Chordata; class Aves; order Passeriformes; family Parulidae; genus Setophaga; species Setophaga petechia. Next base: position 2,661,654 of record JANCRA010000021.1, read on the forward strand.
TGTCCTCACCCCTGGACATGCTGAGGGCAGGAAAGGCTGTGACACAGAGGAACTGAGGCCCACAGAACTTCCCAGGACAACCACATTCTCCAGAGCTGTGGGGAGCACAAGGCTGCTTTGGACACTCACACTGGGTCCATCTCACTCTCACCTGGGATGTGTCCAGCAGCTTTTCATGTCCTTGTCCAAGGGGCTGGAATGCTCCCTGGGCACTGCCACTTTCCTGCACATCTTTCTTAAGAGCAAAATATTTCCTTTAAATTCTTGCCAAGGATGGGTGTGTCTGCTCCAGCTTGGCTGCAGCCTATGGGCTTCCTACAGGAGTTTGGGACACACAGTCCTGGCCTGATCCCAGCACCCTCCAAGCTCTCAGGCACATCAGTCTGGTTGTGGATCACAGCAACTTCCTGTGAACAATGACCCATGGGACCACGGAATCAAAAAATCAGAGAATCACAGGCTGGTGTTGCTTGGAAGGGACCTTTTAAATGCCCATCCAGTGCCACCCCTGCCATGGCAGGGACACCTCCCACTGTCCCAGGCTGCTCCCAGCCCCAATGTCCAGCCTGGCCTTGGGCACTGCCAGGGATCCAGGGGCAGCCCCAGCTGCTCTGGGCACCCTGTGCCAGGGCCTGCCCACCCTGCCAGGGAACAATTCCTAATTCCCAATCTCCCATCCATCCCTCCCCTCTGGCAGTGGGAGCCATTCCCTGTGTCCTGTCCCTCCATCCCTTGTCCCCAGTCCCTCTCCAGCTCTCCTGGAGCTGCCCCTCAAGAAGACGAACGTCACAGAACCAGGACAACTGCTGTGCCAGGGTGACAGGAGGGGACACCTGTGCAGCTGGGAGACCTCCCGTGGCAGATGCTGTGAGAGCACAGCCACAGCTGCTCCCACCACACAGAACTGGGTTATTTGGGAAAATGTCAGTGTGAGCAAATGAATGACTCAGCATTATTCCAGTGAGCAGCAGAACAGCTCCGTCTCTAATAGAAACAACTCAAATCAATTAACAAATGCAACCCTGAGTAGCTCACTTGCAGGTATTTAATATGAATTGCTCCATGGAACTGATAAATCTTTAGAGAAGAGGCAATTAGCTCTACTGCAGCTCAGTAATTACTGACTGTAACACTCTCCACGATAGATTCTGGAGAACAGAACTGCCACAACTGGCAATAGTGAAGGCAGCAGGACCTGAAAAAGCAGCTCAGCCCCAAGAACAAAATCACCCAGCACTAAACGTGTGTCCATGTTCCCAGGACCTGCACTCTCTCCTTGGATGCATTTTGACCTGCAGGAATCAGGAACACATCCCCTGACATAGGATTTTGCCACCAAATGCAGATTTTTAAAAGTTGCCAGACCAAATTTTCCTACCAGTTTTTTCTCCCATTTTACTGGGAAAATAAAATTAACTACCCAGAGCTGGTGGTGGCATCTCCCACCCAGATGAGAGCTTTCCCTTGGGTCTGTGTGAGGAGGCCTGTTCAGGCAGCTTAGTGAGCAGGATTTGGGTGTGAGCAGAGGTGCCAGTGTGGAGCTTTGCTCATAATCCTGTGCCACGAGCTCTGGAATGAGCAGGGAGGGTGGAGCAGATGATCCTTGCAGCCTGACTCATGCTGGGATTCTCTAAGAATGAAGAAGGTGCTTTGGTCATGGAAGGGCTGTCTGAGCTGGCCAGTGGAAATGCAGGAGAGCTTCCAGCGCTGGCAAACTGCACAGGATTTCCCCTTTTCAGCCCATCTGGAATGGACAGCCAGGGCTGGGGTTACTGGGGGAAAGATGCTGCATCCAGCTGCAGCCCCAGTACACCATCCCCCTGGATGGAAGATTTCAACTGCTTTGCTTGGGAGCATCCTTTATCCTCAGGCAGCTGTGGTGCTCCTGGCCCTGCTCTGGAGGCACAGGCTGCCCCTGGATGATGGTTTGTAGTTCTCCCTCAAAAAGGACCTCTGCCCAGCCCACACGGTGGGAAAGGACCCAGTTGAAGCACTGGTTGTGTTGCAATGTTTTATTTGTGGTTGTCCATCTTCTGAAGGGTCTTTTTGAAACTGCCATACCAGTTTTGCCTTGCTCCTGTGAAGTGAAGTCTTCCCTCGCAGTCCAGGTGAGTGCATCCAGCCCTGTGTTTGCAGGGGACCTATGGCACTGCAGGAGGACAGGTCCTGGAGAGCAGCTTGGCTTAGCCTGGCCTGTTGCAAGGTACCTCCAGGATGGTGCAGGGGATCCTTTTCCCTGGAATCAGTGTCACCTGAAGGACTTGTCTTCTGAGAGCAGTGTCTTTGGCAGACCTGGGAACCAGCCTGAAGCTGAGCAGGCTGCCAGGATGAGCTTGGTAAGGATCACTTCTCTGAGAGCAAAGGGGTCCTGCTGCTGCTGCAGACACCCCTGGGGAGTGTCCCCTGTGCCAGGAGTCCCTGTGAGCTTGGCCCTGCCTCTCTCCACCCTCCTTGGACAGCATTCCCAATGCTGCTGGGGAATGGGGATGGCTGCAGGGAGGGTGAAGCAGCAGAGCCCTGTTTGCACCACATCCTGCACATGCCAGAGCCATTCCCGGGGCTGAGGAGAGCTCTGCTCAGGCTTGACCTTGCTGTTCCAGCCCTGGCTCATTGGTATGCTGCGAGCTGGGCACAGAAATGAGTGGCTTAAATGCAGCACCATGCAAGGAATACATTAGAGAGCCTCACCATGGAACAATGTCCCCATAACTGGGCACCACAGAGCACACAGAGCTCACCCTGCCTGCTGCACTGACTGCTGAAAACCTGCCTGAGCTGGGCAGAGTCTGCTCCATAGAATCTCTGAATTGCAGAGGCTGAGAGACCTCTGTGATGGGCACAGAGGGCACCAGATGTACCCTGGCTACCCCTGGGGCACCAGGATTAGGTCGTGTTGGTGCCAGCACTCTGGCAAGGCACAGCCTGTAGTGAGAGCTCTCCACACATAGCAGGCTCCGGGTGGGTGCTGTGTGTCTGTGAGCTGGGCAGTCTATGCACAATTCCTTTCCCACAGGGAGCCTGGGGTCTCAGAGCTCTGCTTTGGGCACACCTCCAGTGCTGTCCCTTCTACAGGGAATGGGAAGGGCTCCTCCTGGCCTTTGGCCCTGGGAACTGGACCCAGGTCCAGGCCCTGTTTGACCAAGTGGAGTTTGCTGAATTCCATGGAGGAGACCCCTGCAGTCCCAGGGCTGAGGAAGGAAGTGCTGCCTGCAGAGGGAGCAGGGCTGGGTGTACTGGGGAGGGTGCCAGGGAGGCAGGGCAGGGAGCTGGGGGTGCTGCTGACAGGGTTTGTGCACTCAGGGCATGGAGGGCTCTGGCAGGTATAGGGAGCTGGCTTGTGCTGATCTGGAGTGCCAGGTCTTGGAGACAGTGACAGTTCCAGCATGGAACAGTGGCAGGGATGCTCAGGTGTGTGCAGCCAAGATTCTGCAGCAGGAAACAGAGCGGGGCAGGGGCAGAGCTGTGTGTGAGGGAGGGTCTCAGGAGCAGAGGCATGGCAGGAGACATGGAGTGAGCTTGGAGGGCAGGGGGGAAGGACACCCATGCTGTGGCTGTGAGCAAGGGAGGCAGGGGCTGCAGGGACAGGGCAATGGGTGTGCTGTGCCTCAGCCAGGGCACACGAGGGGCACAGGACCTGCTTTCCACATCTGGTTTGCTCTGGTTGTATTTATTAAGAAAGCAGAAAGTAATTTTTTCCTTTTTCATTCCCCCAGTTGCACTCTAAGCAGCTTCCCCTAGCTCAGCCACCTGTGACATCCTCACACACCAGAGGTGTTCCTCAGAGGAGCTGGGAAGCACTGCAGGAGTCTGGAGCTGCAGGTCCTGTGAGTGCCAGGGCTGTGGGTCCAGCTGGCTGTGCCCACCACAGCGAGCTGGGCTGTGGGCCATGCCCTGGCTGTGACTCCTGTAGGGATGGGGTGATCCCTCTGAAATGCATTGTTTGTCCCTGGCAGGGCCCTAGGAGGAAGATGTAAAATTGAATTGACTGAGGTCCTTCAGAAAAATATGAGCCAGTTTTCCCTCCAACAGCTGGGCCTGTCCTGATCGGCCTCACCTGTCCCAAACTCTGCTGGTGCAGCTGGGGAAGATCCTGATGAGGGTCATTGCCCCAAGCACACAGGTGACAGGTGGCAGAGGCATTGTGGGCCTGCCTCTTACTGTTCCTTACTGGCCACTCTGTCTTCTCCCGGCTGAGGAGCAGCTGAGGGCCCTTGGGATGTGCAGCTGGAGCAGAGGACACTGAGCTCAGAGCTCACCAGGGGCTGCAGCTCCTCCCTGGGGCAGCTCCAATCTCTGCCCTGGGACAGGGACAGCACCCAGGGCATGGCTGGAGCTGGGCCAGGGCAGCTCAGGCTGAGCTCAGGGCAAGGTTCTTCCCCCAGAGGTGCTGGCACTGCCCAGGCTGCCCAGGGAATGGGCACGGCCCCGAGGCTGCCAGAGCTGCAGGAGCCTTTGGGCAGCACTGCCAGGGATGGACAGGGTGGGGTTGTTGGGGGTCTGGGCAGGGACAGGGGCTGGATCAATGATCCTGTGGGTCCCTCCAGCCAAGGGCGTTTCACAGCTCTGGGTCTCACCCGGAGCCGTCCTGAGCAATTTTGTGTTCCTGGCTCCGGGGATTCGTGTCATTGACTGGGGTGAGAAGCCATTACCGCCTTCAGCGTGGGCTCCGCTCTCGGTGTAAGGAGACACAGAAATGAGCTGCTGAAGGCCCCCCCGGGCAGGTGACATCCCTGCCGCTGTCACATCCCTGCTGCCATGTCGCACCCCTGGTAGCGAGTGCACCGCGCAGCAATGAACCCCTGGAGGAAGCGACCCCAAACCAGCCCCGGGGGGTCCGTGGGGCTTTGGGGCTGAGGATGCTCATTGAGACCGAGTGTGACCCCCTGGCAGGGATCCCCCGGCTGTCCCTGCTGCCGGGCCAGCCCCTGAGGGGAGCGATGAAAATGAAACGGCAGCGCTGGGCCTGGCGAGGGGAGGCGGCGGAGCAGGGCCGGCAGGGCGGGCCGGCTCGGACGGGGCAGGGGAGGGCTCGGACGGGTCAGGGGAGGGCTCGGACGGGGCAGGGGAGGGCTCGGACGAGGCAGGGGAGGGCTCGGACGGGGCAGGGGAGGGCTCGGACGAGGCAGGGGAGGGCTCGGATGGGCCAGGGGAGGGCTCGGACGGGTCAGGGGAGGGCTCGGATGGGCATGGGGAGGCTCGGACGGGGCAGGGGAGGGCTCGGACGAGGCAGGGGAGGCTCGGATGAAGCTGCGGGCCGGCCAGGATAACGCTGCGGGCAGGCTGGGGTGAGCCAGGAGCCGGCTCCAGCCGGGTCCCGTCCCCTCTGGGTGAGCGCTGCCGCGGCAGCCCCGCTCATTGCTGAACAGGGCAGAGCTCATTGCTGGAACAGGCCAGAAGATGTAGCTCTCTGGCACCTTTTGTGACTCCAGATGGCTCTGTAGCCCTCCCTCCCTCCCACTGCTGCAGCGCTCCCTGATCAGAGCCAGGCAGCAGAGACAAAAATAGGCTCGGATCGTGAACCTGGCAAAAGTTTCCAGGCGAGTTTTACTCCAGTTTGAGAGGAGATCTGGGCTGGGCACTGAGAGGTTTCTTTTCCTATCAGAGGGGATTTAAACTGATCGCATCAAGCCCTCCCATTAGCCACCGAGGTGATTCATGTCTCCTGTATTGTTACAAAGTGATTCCACACTGTAGATCTTTCTGAATGCCCCCTGAATTTATTATTTCCTTGTCCCAGTTGCTATTGGTGACGGCCTTGGTAAAATCCCTAGCAACATATAGACTGCAACATACATGGAAATTAGTTGAATACTTATCAGTATTATAGTCATAAAAGGACCTATTTATTAAATATATGGCTTAAGTGACACCTTAACAGCCAGAGGTACTAAATGACATGGGTAACATTCATTTGTATGTTGGTACATTGGTATGATAGTGCTCCAGCTACACTGAACTTTATTACCAACATCAAATTAAGATATATTGTGGGTAACATCATTAGGGCTGCTTGGACTGAACTGAATTTAAATAATGTCTTTAAGATGCAGATTTTTTCCGTGGCTTCAAAACACTCCCCAGCTAATCCCCTGTGGCCCAGAAGTGCCAGCCATGAGCATGAGCCTCCACTCAGAGGAGTGCCCTGATTTAATGATGTCCTTCTGCTGAGATGAGCTATGGGTCCTCAGCAACACCTGGAAGACGCTGCTGCAATGAATAAAAATTCCTGGGGTGCAAGATCAGTGTTTTCGTGGAGATGAATGAAGATCTCACTGCTTAACTCATCACAGGGAAGGTGCCAAGATCACAGGGAGAACATCTCTGATTTGGGCAGCTCTTTAATGCCACAGCCAGAGAGAGAACATTGGGACTGGAATTAGGGAAGACACTTGTAGCAGGCAGTGGAGAGAACTGCTGGAAGCCAGGAAGGCTTTTCAGCACTCAAGCAGCAATCAGGTGGTTTTTCTACAAGAACCACTGTAACTGAGCCAGGAGTTATGGAGTGTGAGGCAGGAGTCACAGGGTGAGATCCTTCAGCTGAACTTATGGGCTTAATTTAAAAATTTTAGACTGTTCATAGCAGACACCAGCTCATGACAGATATGCTGCAGCCATGTGAGATGTCTGGACCCTGATCTTCTCTGTCCCCATGGAGAAAGAAATCAGCATCTTCTTACAGGGTCTGGCAGAGGAAAGAACAGGAATGTCCTCATGTAAACCTGGCACCCCTGAAGCTACTCCAAAATCCTCTTGATCTCTGCACACTTCCAGGGATGGTGACTCCACCATTGCCCTGCAGCCTGTGCCAGTGCCTGGCTATCTTTTCTGTGAAGAAAATTTCCCTCCTAGCCAGCCTGAGCCTCCCCTGGCACAACTTGAGGCTGCTTCTTTGAGTTTTCTCAGTTGTTACCAGGGAGGAGAGAGGGACATCAAATGAAACCCCTCAAGGGTGGAGAGCAGGAAGGCTGTGGAGAGCAATAAAGGCAATAAAGGGTGGGATTCTGGGTTTCTGCTGGCACTGTGCACTGGCACAGAAATGGGACAAGAACAGCAAACACACTGTCTCTGCTTGCTGGGATGTGTCTGCATCCCAAACCTTAGAAACCCCAGTAAAGCTGAACTGTCATCTCTTTAAGATCCTCTTCCAATTGCTTTTCACAGCTGGTTTTGGCCTGGCCTCCTGAAACCTGCCAGAAGTTGCTTGGAGAGCTGGAGGTTGAGGAGGGGCTCAAGCCCTGACTGTCCCAGCAACATCCAAATCTTAGAGACCCAAAATTAAACAAATTAAGTCAAACAGAGACCAGATATTCAAGAATTCTAGTTTCTCTTCTGGAAAATCTGCCTTTGACCTGGGTTTATACACAACCCTTCTCCAGAGCCTGGGTCATGACTTGGTAGTGTCTAAAGGTTCAATGCTATTAGGTCACAGAAATGGCCCTGCTCATCCTGACCCCCTCCACAGGAAAGGAGCAGGATCAGAGTCTTCCCCTGCTTGGCAGCTTTTGAAATCCATCTGGCTGAAGAAAGGTCAGTTTGAAGCCACCCATGTTGCACGTGGTTAACATTGCTTGGGATTTTCTGTACCCAGAACCAGAGCAGTCAACACACAGAGCTTCATCACAGCCCACCTGCCTTTGCCTTCAGCTGCAGCAGGAGCCTTGGAACCTCCCAACTTCCAGATGGGCTGGTAAGAGACTCTTTAGCTTTGGGAAGGGATCCACTCTAGCCCTACATCTGGCTTCTCAAGTATTCCCAAAGAATGGGAAGGGTCTGGGCAGGGGCTGACAACTCATCTCAGCTGTGTCCTGACACAGTGCTGTGGGTCCCATGGCACGGGACTGTCTGTGGTTTGCTCAGGACTGCAGAGGCCCTGGAGCAGAGCTGCTGTATGTCTGGGCACTGCTGTTCTGAGAGGTTCTGCACTGGAACAAGCTCACCTTGCTGCCCCTTGATGTGGGAGAGCTGCCGGAGAGATTGTGTTGCCCACAGGAGCAAGGAATTCACAAGTAGAAAAAGCCAAATATTTGCAATCCTTCTAAAAGCAGGCTTTGCACTTTGGGGCTGGGTCCAGGGTTTTCAAGGTCCAGCCTCTCTCTCTCAGCAGTGATTTTGCATTCCACAGCTGGGGCTTCTGATAACATCTCACAGTTGTTGTTGAACTCCTGCTCCCCATCATGTTCTGCAGCCACAAGGGCACTGACCTGAGGATCACAGAATCAATAATGTTGGAAAAGATCTCAACAACCATCGAGTCCAGCTGTCAACCCTCCCAGCTGCACAGCTTGGAGCAAGGGAGAGCCCTGTGAGCCGAGTGTGGGATCGCTAATAGGGCTCCTGAGGACTTCCTGCAGCAATACCTGGGCCTGTTGTATCAATGTTTACAGGAAATCAGCTTTAAAATGCACGTCCCTTTGTCTCTGTGCCTGGCTGCCAAGCAGCAGAGCTGGGGCAGGCTCCCTAGCTGGCCCCACACGCGGACGTGGCGCGGGGCTGGTGCTGCTCATCCCGCTTCAGGGTGATTATTTGTGTTCCTTATGCCAGACCTCATTGCATCCACGAGCTGCTCTGCCTCTGTTTATTACATGGCCATTTGCACTTTCTGTTAATGTGCATTTGTGATGCAAGAGGCGTCCCTGCCCAGATCCGAGGCTCCTGCCGACGCGCCCGTCAGCCGGGGCCGGGGACGTGTGGGGTGTGTGCAGAGGCTGCTGTGCCTGTCAATTTGCACTAATTGCAGGGGCCTGAAAGCACAGTGAGCTGTGCAGTCCTGCACGTCTGCCTTACCAAGGGCAGGACAGCAAAATGTTGGCAACGTGTGGTGTGGAGATATTCACCTGCATCTGCAGGGCCCTGCCCCAAGGAGCTGATGGAAAACCCCATTGCTGGGTCCGGCAGCCTGCAGGGAGTTAGAGAGTGGCTGTGCCTCTAACACTGGTGGCCAGGAAGGTTAGAACAGATGTGCCTGGAAAGGGGTTGGAAAGGGGCTGGAAAGGGGCTGTACAGAGGTGGGGCTGCTCCTTTCTGGTTCCCATTTTCCTGCTCACAATGCACAGTGCTAGTGCAGAAGTGGGGTCAAGGAGTGGGCAAGATCAAGAGAGGGGCATGGAGACCACCAAAAGACCCTCAAAGCCACCTAATTCATTTCCAGACAGGTGCAGAGCAGGATGTACATGTTCATCATTTACACGACGGGTGAGAAACCCAATCCCAGGATACACAAGTCTGTCCCTATAAAATGTGCTGCACAGAGCCCAGGTGGTGCCCCTGGACTCCCTGTGGGCTGGACTGATGCTGGACCCAGGGCTGGTGATCTCCTTTCCTCTCCTCTCTGCTCTCTTTCACTCTCTCCTTCCTTCCTTTTTTCTTTTATTCTTTCATTTCTCTTCCTACTAGAAGATGGGGCACAACACACCAGTTTCTATGTCTTGTTTGCTAATAAAGCTATAAAACTTTGTAAGCTTTTTTTTTTTTTTTTTCCCCCTTTCTGGCTTTTGCCATTCTTTTTCAACCATGGGCATCTCTGAATCTTGGGTCCTCCCTTCCTTTTGGAAGTGGGATGTGGACTGTGACATAGGAGTGTCCCAGGGTGACACAAACACAGAATGAGGGTTGTTCTAGGAGAGGTGGCAGCTTGGACTCCCTGTTCTAATGTTAGCTTTTCTCCCTTACTCTTTGAAAATACACATCCCTAACCCTAGGGACTGCCTAGGCCTAGGCCCTGCCTGCTGTCCCACCATTTTTCACACATTTCAGTTCTCAGGAGCTCTGCACAAATTAAAGTAGCTTGATTATCTCACAGGGGATGAGGCAGAAATTGCTGACTGTGGTTTTGTCCCTGTGAAGATGGTGAGGTCTGTGTCCAGCAGCGCATGGACAGAGCTCCAGACATCCCTGGCAGCTGTCCCCAGGAGCTGCAGCTCTGGCAATGTGGGACTGTGGAACACAGCTCTGGGAACAGCAGCTCTGGGTGCTGGATATTCACCTGACATGACCAAGGTCATCCCACCCCACTGATGCTGGGAGGCCCCAAGAACTGGAGCTGCTCCTACAATGGACTCAGGCTCTGTTTCCAGGGAACAGACAAGGAAAGTTCTCATGTTGTGCCGGGGGGGTTCACGTTGGGCACCAGGAAAACTTTCCTCACTGAAAGGGTGGTTAAGTCTTGGCACAGGCCTGTGCTGGAGTCACCATCCCTGGAAGTGTTCAGACAACAAGCAGATGTGGCACTTTGCATCATGGCTTGGTAGGCCTGAGCTCTTTGGTCAAAGGTTGGACTTGATGATTTTGGAGGTCTTTTCTGGCCTGAATGATGCCATGATTCCCATGGGCAGGAATGCACACAGGGAAGTGTATGCTGGAATCAGGCCCTCGTTATTCCAGAGCCCTGGAATGGCTCAGGCATAGAGCTCCCCATGGCTTTATGATTATATGAATATAAACAACATCCACAAACTCGTGCTCATTAATGAACGAGATCTTAGAGAGGGGCCATTCAATGCACAGAGCAATTAACACAGCAGTTGATTAAGGCAGCTTGAGGATAGGTTCTATGAAGAATTCAATATTGCTGCACTGCTTCATGTAGGGGCTTGGCAGAGGCATCAAATCATGACAAATGTGACCTGTTAGCATCAGGAATTCAGGGCCCCTGGACAGGCAGGAATTACTCCATCCCTTGGGCTCCCCTGGTCTCCAGGGACATTTAATCACTGCTGGGCAGAAGGGCCAAGTGCTGCCCTGCCTGGAGGTTCACAGCACCTTAAACTTGTCTCCCCAGCCCTGTCAGGTACCCAGGAGGTGCCATCTGTGGGGAGGCAATTTCTGCTAGGATGCAGCAGCCCATGGAATTGGGGATGTTTCCCAGAGAACAGCATGAACCACTGTCAGGCCAGCCATGGTCTGTCACTGCTCGGATGTGCAGCCACACAGAGAGCAGGAGGAAGGCTCTGCACACCCCCTGTCCTGGGAAAAACAAAGGGATCGAGGGAATGAGTGACCTCTGTGAGGCTGAGCAGAGAGGCACTGCCAGACCTCAGCATCTCACACATCCTGGGCTTTCACCCTGAATTAAGGCAGCCAAACGTGGGGGGAGGTGCTTGGGAAGGGGGGGGCATCCCTGCCTCAGGTCAGAGCATACAGAGGAGAGTGAGAGAAAAAGAGTCACAGAAACATTGAATGGTTTGAGTTGGGGGGTATCTTAGAGCTGATCCAGTTCCACTGGTGGCAGGGGCTGGAACAGGGTAAGCTTTAATGCCATTTTCAACCCAAACCATTCCATGATTCTGTGGTTCCCTGTGTGCTGCAGGGTTCCATGCCATCTCTGCCTCACACACCAGCTCAGCACAGCCACATCTTTGGGAATGTGACAGGGATGCTCTCCGTGTGTAGGGTGGGCGTGTTCCAGCAATCACAGGCACTGCAGCCTCGTTGGGGAGGACAGGCACAGCAGCTGCAGGGCCTCAGTTTCCCCTTCTAAAGGATGGAGGTGGCATCTGCTCCCTGCCCTTTGCTGAGTGCTCTGGATCCCACAGAGGCTCTCACCTGCCCCAAGCTTTGCTGCTACTATGATTGCTAGGAAGGAGAGGAGCCTCGTTGTCCTAGGAAAATACTGCTTTCATTCAGAGCCTGGAGCATTTTCCAAAAGTAATTAACTGAAAGCAGCTGCTAATTAAAAGATCTGGTGCCTACAGAAGTGTTTGGCAGAGATGGGTGTCACCTTGCTGAGGCTGACATGCTGAGATACAGCACTTGAGCTCTCAGCTGCCACCAAGCCTGGCCTCTGCTGCTGCCCAGTCCATCCCAGCAAGGTCTGAGCTGCACAGTTGGGCTCTGGGACAGCACCTCAGGAGCTTGGTCTCCCCTGCCCTGTCTGGGAACAGGCTGATGTCAGGCTGCTGAGCCTTGCACATTCCAAGATTTGTCACCTGGCAGGAGGTGGCACCATGTTCCTCTTGGTCCTGGGGAGCTGGTCACCCATCCCTCAGCCCCAGTACTTGGGGCTTTGTTCCCACACTTCTGGGCAGGACCAGGAACAACACGGTGCAGAAAAGCCTCTTCTTCACCTCAGCAGGTGTGTCCTGCTGAGCAGCAGCTGCTCAGGGGGGCAGGAAACTGCAGCTCTGAGCTGGGCCTGGCCAAGGCTCAGGGAAGGAAATTGCAGCTCTGAGCTGGGCCTGGCCAAAGCAGGGCTCAGTGACCAGCAGGTCCCTCTGAGCAGGCAGCTTTGAGGACATGGTGTGAGAGCTGGGCCAGGTTCAGATGTGGCACTGCTGCTCCCCGCTGTGGGTACCTGCCACTGCCCAGGCTTTCAGCTTCATCCTGAGTTTTACAGCAGCAGCTTTCCAAAGAGGTTTGGTGTGTTCCACCTCCCAGAATGGAGAGCCAGGAATGCCTTCTGCCCCGTGAGGAGATCCACTCTGGCCCTTCTGGCTGTGGCCTGCCCCGTCTCCTGCTCTGGATGGGTGGCACCGGGGGCTCAGCACGGACCTGTTCACGCCCAGCTCCCCTTGGCTTTGCAGCGCTGGGCTTTGCTCAGCTCCAGCCTGCTGGGCTCCGACCTGGCACGCCTGAAGGAAGCAGAGCTCCCCTCTGAAGTGGCAGCACAGCTCCAGGGGCTCTCCAGGGAAGCAGAGATTATGAATGGAAAGCCAGGGAGCTTCCACAGGACTCACCCACTGCAGGAAGATCCCTCAGGTGCCTGGCTGAGCTCAGCTGCTCACAAATAATCCAGGAGAGAGGGAGGGAGGACCCCGAGGCACGTGGATCTCTGGGATCACACGGAACTGCATTCTGCTGCTCTGGTGGGAGCAGTGGGAGCTGCTCTTAGCAATCAATAAAGTGTTAATTTGCATTGTCTTTAGTGTGACTGCGGGCGGGCTCATTGTCACCCACCGCTGCAATCAATCACTGAGCTCCAGAAGTCGCGACAGTGTCAGGCTGCTTGTTTGGTTTGTTTTGTTAAAACTGCATTTTACAGCTCCTGAGATGAGAGCTGTGCCAGGGAGGGGCCCGCGGGTGTTGGAAGGGTGGGCAGGGGCGGCCCTGGAGGGGAATCTGCAAACGCTTCCCAGAGCAGCTGTGATGCCACAGGCACAGAGCCCAGAGACCGGCACGGGTGCCAGCCCAGGGCAGGAGGGCGCTGCCAGCCACAGGGGCTGGCCCAGCACCCCTTGTGCCCCTTGGAGGAGCTGCAGCCCCGCGGAGCTCCGAGCTCAGCCCTCAGAGCAAACCCAGAGCCCTCAGCCGCTCCTTTCCAGCTGCCCTGGAGACCCGTGCTGGGGGAACGCTCTCCCCGTGCCTCTCGCTGCCCTCGGCGTGGCTCTGCTGCCACATTCCTGCTTTTCCTGCCTGCGCACGGATCACTGCCAGGCACGGCCTGTGTAGCACGTCCAGCAGCTCTGTTACACCAGCCACCATCTCTGGGACCAGTGGGACTCGCTGGGGCGCAGGAGGGGCTGCTGAGGTGTCTGAGGAGCTGCTGGGGTGTCTGAGGAGCTGCTGGGGTGTCTGAGGAGATACTGGGATGTCTGAGGAGCTGCTGGGGTTTCTGAGGAGCTGCCGGGGTGTCTGAGGAGCTGCCGGGGTTTCTGAGGAGCTGCTTCCCTCTGCCGTGCTGGGGCTGAGGGGAGCCCCTGCCTTCCTTGGCTCCCCCTCCGCAGCCGTTCCAGGCACTGTGTGTGAAATCCTCGCCTCTGAAAGCTCTTGCCGAGGCTCTGCCAGGGCTGTCCTGCCTGCCTAGGGAGGAGCTGGCACACCTCAGTCCCTGCCAGGGCTCGGGCTGGGGCTGCACCGCAGGGATTGTCCCATGGAGGACTCCCAGCACAAGGGGGGAGCACACTGGGGCTGGGCAGAGCTCGGTCCCTTTGCTCACTCGTGGAATAACCTCATGGCTGGAGTCCCAGAGAAGTCTTCTCCACTGATATTTTCTTTGCCAAATGTTTTTTTCCTGCCCGGGGCTGAGGGATGCTGTGTGCCTGCAGAGGCAGGAATCCAAGCAAGGAGCACCAGAGGCTCTGGGGGTCCTGGGCAGGGAAGTGTTCCCTGAGAAACCCTCATGGAGCTGTTCTGGGCACGGCTGAGCGGCAGAAAGGCTCCCCGTGGCAGTCACCAGCCTGACTGTCCTCTCTGTGTGACAGAGTTGTGAGCAGAGACTGTTTCCCCTGACATGGCCGTGTTCTCTTCAGGGTGGCATCTCCAGGGATCCTGACTCTCTAAAGCAGTTCAGAAATAAAATGAGGATAATTTCAATTGAACCTTGATCACTGGATTACTGTGAGCAGGGTTTTCTGTGCAAGCACAGCTGACACAGCACTCCACACTGAGCTGTATGCACACACCTCTCTCCTCTGTCCTCTGTCCTGCCTCCCCCTCACACACCCCCTGGAGCCCTACTCAGTTCTTAGACAGATCACCTGGATCCCTCAGTCCAGCCTAAGCTTCACAAGTCACGGACAGAGCAGGGAAAGGCCTCAGTGAATTCCTGCCTCCAGGAGCAGAAATCAGCCTCATCCCTTGGGCCTTTGCAGGGTGATGTGGGGGTGCCACATTCTCCCCTCCAGGGCATCTCCCTGCTCTGCTGGGGCAGGGCTGTGCTCCAGACACGCTGGGGATCGGGATCGTTCCTTCCTCTGCCTCGGCATTAATGACTCCCAAATGGCTCAGGTGATAAAGGGGATATCTCTGTGATCTCGTGCTGGGAAGCTGGAGTGTGGGAACAGCAGAGAGCTGCTCAGGACTCAGGAGCATGACTGGAGACTCTCTGTGCCTGCTCCTGGGTGGTTCTGTGTTCTGCCAGTGGTGGAGTTCCTGTCCCAGAGCTGCCCAGGTGAGGCTGCTCAGAACGGGCCACAGGAGCTGCTGGCACCTTTGGGCTGGAGCTGTGCCCAGCCAGGGCTAATCAGGTGCCAGGAGGGATTGTCTGGCCTTGCTCTGCTCTCATTCTCCCAGTGTGTCACTGCAGATTCCACTGAAGTGACTCCAATTTACTCCTCACCAGGGGACGGAAGAGTCAGCTCTTGTATTCTGAGCTGTAGTAAACTATTTTTAACAACCACAGCATTCATCATGAAAGGCTCTCTGTCTGCTGCAAGGAAGGAAGGAGTGAATAATGAATGAACACAGAGCTGTGCTGATCCCTGTGCCCAGCCAGCCTGGAGAGAGAGCTGGGCAGGCTCCGAGGCTGCAGGTGTGCAGGGCAGCCTGGGGAAGCACATCCTGGGAGCTCCAGCACTTCCAGGAGCCCTGGCTGCTCCATCCAGCCCGGCACAACACCAGCCTTCAATTGCTCTGCTCCACCTGCTTCAGAGCTTGGTCACAAGGTGCATTTAAGCTCAAAGGTGAGGCCTTGGCCTTAGTCTTAGCTGGATTTGGGGTTGTTTCATGTGCCCTGTACCCTGGACATCACCATGGGCTCGCCAAGCATGCTGGGCTGTTAGCCCTGGTTGCCATCACTGCATCTGCTCCTCTTGTTTGGGTACTGAGGCACTTTCACGTTGTCTCCTGGGCTTGCCTGCCCCCAAAACCAGCCCCACTTGGCCCTCATCCCTGACGGCTCAGGATTGTTGGAGCCCTAAGGTGACATCCCTGCTCCTGGCCCTGAATCTGTGCCCCCTCAGCAGCCCAAGGCTGATCTCCACATCCTGCAAGTCACAGCTGTGACATTCCTGTGACCAGAATGACCCCTGAACACTTGAGTGGGGTTTTGGAAAGGCTTTGGGGACTTCATTTATCAGAGGAGGCTGATCTTTGCTGCCTGCCTGGAAGGACTGTGCAGAGCCAGGAGCTGGGCTCCAGGACCCTAGTGCATCCCTTTCAGCCCAGGATACCCTGTGATTTTATGATTCTATGATCACGTTTCAAATATTGTTTGCTCAATGAAAATAATAGGTGGGTGCTCCAGTAAAGGCCATGAGACCCCCTTGATGTGCTTGGAGCCTGAGCAAGCTGCCCTTTGTAAGGACTGGGGGAACTTGATGGGGCAGAAGGCTTTGGAGGGCACTTTGCCCTGCCCCAAATCCCTGTGGCAGCCGAGCTCCAGGTGCCTGAAACACGGACCTGCAGAGGTGCTGCCCCCGAGCTGTGCCCTGCCTGTGGTGGCACTTGATAAAAACGGGGCCAGGCTCCCGCCACTAAAGTGATTTCAGCATTTATTATAAGAAAAAAAAGGCCTAAAGCAGGGGCCCGGGCCGAGCAGGAGCGTTCCTGTGGGGATGGAGCAGTGCTGGTGCTGGGGCTCTCAGCAGTGATGGTGGAGCAGCACACATTCACTGGGTCAGATGCCCCTTTTTATCCTGTTTTTGTCCCCTTGGATTGGTTTCTGTTTGGATCCTTCATTTGTATGAAGCTTTAAGGCGCTTAATTGGCCCATTACAGTTCTGTCCAGGCTGGCTCGTTTCGCTGGGGGTGCTGCACTTCACTTAGGTGCAGTATGGTATATTGAATACCAGATTTCTTATAACTACCCTTTGAACCCCTTTAACAATATAACAACCAAACTAACAGTACATGCTTTACGATCTATCAACTATTTTATAACAGTTTCTAACCTATTTTTAACAGCGCTGGTCACACAAACCACCTGCCCGTGGGTGGCACTGGTGACACAAACCCTGCCCTGCCCGTGGGTGGCAGATGCCCCTTTTTATCCTGTTTTTTGTCCCTTTGGATTTGTTTCTGTTTGGATCCTTAATTTGCATGAAGGTTTAAGGCCTTGATTGGCCATGACAGCTCTGTCCGGGCTGGCTCGGGCTGCACTCAGGTGTAATACAGTACGTGGAGTACTGGGTTTGTTATTATGACCCTTTTAACCCCTTTTACAATAACCAAACGATAGTACATGCTTAACAATTATCAACTATTTTACAACGGTTTCTAACCTGTTTTAACAGCCCTGGTCACACAAACCACCTGCCCGTGGGTGGCACTGGTGACACAAGCCCTGCTGTGCCCTCCAGGCAGGTCAGAAGGGCTGCTGAGCTCTGCAGGCCCATTGCAGTTTCAGGTCAGGTCCTGACGGGGCTGGCAGCAGCTCCTGTGCAGGGAATGATGAATTAGGCACACTGCGCCTAACGAGGGCGGGGATTATTGGGTTATAAATCAATTAAGTCCTTCTGAGGAAGTCACAAACCACAAGAAGAAGCCATGAAAAGAGAGAGCAACCTCTGCTGTCTGGGGAAGAGTGGGAGCCATGAGGTGCCCTCAGCCTTCAGGTTTTCCTGGAGAGGAGCAGGAGCCCCTGCCAGCTGTGATCCTCTCTGGTGTGACAGTGGTGGCTGAGGCGGAGCCTGCTGTGCTCTGTGGGCTTTGGGGGTTTCCAGCTGCAGGCTGCCCCTTCCAGGAGATGAATCCAGCTCTGCCTGTGCAGTCTGGATGGGTTTATGTTGCCAGAGCTGGCTGTGATGACTGTTCCCAGGGACTGGCAATCCAGATGCACACCCAGATGTGTCCAAAGAGAGAGGAGACCTCACCAGGGGCTGCAGCTCCTCCCAAGGGCAGCTCCAATCTCTGTTCTGGGACAGGGACAGCACCCAGGGCATGGCTGGAGCTGGGCCAGGGCAGCTCAGGCTGAGCTCAGGGCAAGGTTCTTCCCCCAGAGGTGCTGGCACTGCCCAGGCTGCCCAGGGAATGGGCACGGCCCCGAGGCTGCCAGAGCTCCAGGAGCCTTTGGGCAGCACTGCCAGGGATGGACAGGGTGGGGTTGTTGGGGGGTCTGGGCAGGGACAGGGGTGGGCTGGATGATCCTGTGGGTCCCAGCTCAGGACATTCCATCATTCTGTGATTCTGCAGCACCAGGGTTTCCCTGTCTGGCAGGTTCCTCTCCTCCAGGAGAATGTTGGAGGGGCTCACGGGCACCATGTAAGCCCTGGGCACAGCCGGGTCAGCTGGTGGGTGCTGATGCTGGCTCAGGGAGTTGGCATGGTTTGGGCTCTTGTGACCAATTCCCTCTCCAAGTCCCTGTGTCAGAAGGACACCCCCGGCCTGTGCAGCAGGGGCAGCTGGAATGCTGGATGAGGTCCAATCCTGTCCCACCACACACGGCCAGGCCAGGAGAATCCTCAGGCACCTGTAGTCCTATCCACCCACCCCTCCCACCCAGGGCCTGACAAATCCTCAGATTTCTCCTGAGTCCAAGCTAAGCATTATCTTTTCTGGGAGAAGACAATCTCACCTGTGACAGTTTGTTTCCTGTTTCCTCTGCAAGAGGCTCCAGCTGCCTCCTGTGCCCAGTGTGACCTGGGGAGGGTGTGGGAACAGAGGAAAATGGGCACAAACAGCACAAACATCATTCTTTGGGCAGAGATGTGGTCCAGCCTTGCTGAGGGGACCAGAGGTGACAAGGACGTTGTGCAGCAGCTGCAGGACCGTCCCTGCCTGAGGCACCTGCAGAGGCAGGGCAGGCAGGTCAGTGCAGCTCCCTCAGCAGGGTCCACACCCCTGGGTCCAGCACAGGACACAGCCCACGGCTCCCAGGCAGAGATGAGAACACAAAGGGTGCAGCCTTGTCTTCCTGGGTGGTTTTCAATCCAGGGCTCTTTAGAGCAGGGCTGGAAAAGTTTCCAGATTGGGACTGGTGAGTGATGGCAAGGAACGCCTTCTCTGGGAGCCACATGGCTCCCATGCTGCTCATTGTCCTCCAAGTTCTTGTTGTGCTCTGTATGAACAAACCTCCAAGAAAACAGCAATGCAGCATTTTCTACATCCTAATGAGCTGCTTCCTAATAGTTGTCTAATGAGCTGTGGCACGCAGCAAGGCAGCCTTGTTTGCTTTAATCTCTTTAACTACAGCCTATCCTCGAGGCAAGGCAGCTCAGGGCACCAGGAGTGGGCTTGAGGCTGGGCAGACAGCTGGGGGATCAGGGCTTGTCCTCTGGTGTCTCTGGTGCAGGCCTGGAGATGCCAGCATGGGTGTTAACCCAGGGGGTGCCTGAGCTGTGGGTCAGAGGGAATCACCCTACAAAATCACCCTGCTCAGAGGACATCCTGTCCTGGCTGAGATTCAGCTGCTCTTGAACAGGTAAATTTTGAGGAAAACAGAACACTTTCAGGGAACAGGGGTGAAATGAGGAGCAGACATCAGGGAGGTCTCAGGCAGGTCCCACTACAGCTTCCAGTACCTTCAGGGGCTCTTAGAAAGGAGGGAAAGGGACTTTTCATACAGGCACACGGGGACAGGACAAGAGACAATGGTTTTAAATGTACAGAGGGCAGGGTTGGGTGGGATGTTAGGAGGAATTTCTTCTCTGGCAGGGTGGGCAGGCCCTGGAATAGAATTCCCAGAGCAGCTGGGGCTGCCCCTGGATCCCTGGCAGTGCCCAAGGCCAGGCTGGGCAGGGCTTGGAGCAGCCTGGGACAGTGGGAGGTGTCCCTGCCATGGCAGGGGTGGCACTGGATGGGCTTTAAGGTCCCTTCCCACCCAAACCATTCCCTGATTCCATGCTCTGTATGGGTTGTACCCATCTGGGCTGGCTGCTTGGTGCTGTCCCTGAGCCTGGCACAGGACATCACACCCAAACAGCTCCAAAGAGAGCTGCTCCTCCAGGGCAGGGCTGGGACAAAGGTCCTCACAGGAGAACACTTTGACAGAGGCACTCGGGTCTCTGGCCACATCCCAGTGGGGCAGGGACTTTCCCAAAATCCCTTCTGGGCCTGTTTTTGCCCCTGCCTGGCAGCTGCTGGTTGCTTCATTGTGCTGTCTGAGGACATCCATTAATTTCCAGCTGCTGGTTTCCAAGCTGTGCTCTGCAGAACCCAGCAGGCTCCTTTTGGCTCCAGAGCAGCTGAAGGGCCCTTCTTGCAGGAGAGGGTGACACTGAGAGGGTGACACTGAGAGGGTGACATTGAGCACCTCAGTGCATTTTGTCCTCATGGGTTAATACAGGATCAGTCTGTTTTATCCTTTGGAATATTAAGGAAGCCTCCAGAGGGGATGAAGCCTCCAGAAGAGCTGATCTGTGCCTCCCTTTGCCAATGTTTATGAACATGGGAGTTCCACCTCATCACCTAATCCTCCGGGAGGCAATTTGTCTCCTCCTGATGAGGACATGTCCAGCCAGGGCACAAGAAATGAAGTGCTCAGCTTTCCTGCATCTGCACAGAGAGGCCCAGAACAGGAGGCTCCACCTGCAAACTCCTGCAGGAGAGCCTGGAGGAAACACTGGCATCTTCAGTATTCCAGTGCTGAACTTCCCACCAGGGCGAGTGCTCAGGTGATAACTCTTTGCTTTTGATCTATTGGATTTTGCAGTGTCTTTGGTATGGTGATGAGACTGCAATATCCCATAATAGATGGCTGTTTCTAGCAAGAGCTCTGCTATAATTGTATTTATGAGCAGAATACTTATAGAGGCCTTCAGGGAGCTTCAAGTGTAAAAACATTCCTATAACAACATATAGACAGCCAACAGCCAAGCAATTAATTTCTGGGCTGAGAGTGGTGTTGGGGGCTCTGTCCTGTTTCAGAAGATCCATTAAAGCTGCAGAGGCTCTGCTGGAGCCCATGGGGAGCTGGACACTCAGTCCTTCCTCTGTACTTTGGGCACCTAACATTGGCTTGAAATAAAGGTCACTAAATCTAAAGGAGACCACTGAAGTTCTGCTGTGCTCTGGGAGAACCACAGATTTTTGTCACAGAATATCCTGGAAGGGATCCCCCAGGATGCTCCAGCCCAGCTCCTGCCCTGCCCAGAGCCCCCAGCAATCCCACCCTGAGCCTGGGGAGGTCAGGCAGTAACAGCCCTCCCTCCCTCCCTCCCAGCCCGTCCTCCCAAGGGCACAGGCAGCACAGAGCCTCGAGTGGGAGGTGGGATCAGTTCTCTACACCTGACCCTTGCTTGCTGTGTGTCCTCATCTCTGTTTTCCTCTTTGCTCTTTGCCTCCTCCCCCCCAGTCCCAAAGGCCCAGGTGATGCCATCCTGCTCTAGGTCTGGTCATGGCTCCACGTCAATGAAGTCCCAAAAAAATCCACATCCCTTTGGATCCCTTGACAGGAGTCTTAGGTCTGTGTTTGTCACTGCTGGGGCTGAAATTACCTTAATAATGGGATATTCACACGATGCCAGTCCCCCACAGAGTGGCATTAATCAGCCTTGTTCTGCAGGGGAAGAAATTATATTGCTGTTAAAGATCACTTATTTACAGTTTCTGATTAGTAGGGTGAGAGGAAGGGAGATTGTTTTCATCATTTTACAAAAAAAAAAAAAAAAAAAACCCAAAAAAAAAACCAAAACCAAAAAGCCAAACCAACAGGCTCTTCAAATAATTATGAGGTTTTAAATTAAAACTGTTGAGGAAAGTTTCCATTCTGTGGATAAACTCTGTCTTGGAAAATGGCAAGAACTTAGCAAGCAGCAAAGGGACTCAAAAAGCCCCTGGTAGGAATAAAAATAATTTCTATCGTTATAATATGGACAGTTCCAGTATTATAAAACAAAATGTATTAAGAATTGATTTGTATCCTCTGAACACCTTGGAAGGGGTTCAAGCTGGCAAGGGCAGACTCCAGAGCTGCACAGGCCCTCCCAGAGAAGATGCCAGAGCTGAGCCTAAGCTGCTCAGTCTGTGTGTTAACCTCAGCACTTCCTGGTGCCCCCTGGTTTCTCACAGAGCCCTGCCAGTGCCAGGCTCAGCTGGGCAGGGAGGCACAGAAACAGAAGGGGCTGGTTTGGGGCCTGGGGCTGAGCTGCTCATCCACAGAGAGAGAATTAAAGGTACCTGACCCCAGATGGGTACCTGAGCCATGCTGGAGGCTTTTCTCTGCCCTATTTTGGGAAAATATGTGTTTAATAACCCCAGGCTGGTGGGTTCAGCTGATCCCCTGCAGCTGCCAGGATGAATTGTCCTGGTCTCCTCTGTAGGGGAGGGTGTTTCTCCTGATCCCTCGGTGCAGGGGATCACTGCAGCTGGAAATGCAGTGCCTGGGGTGGGCTGTGCCCTGGGGCAGCTCTGCCTCGGAGCCCCAGCACAGAGGTGAGCCTGTGTTTATCCCTGACCCTGGCAGGGCTGTCCTGTTCACCCAGGACAGGGTGCAAAACCCATTTTGTGTCTTCATTGTGAAATAAAGAGACACAAAACACTCTTAGGGATGCTGGGAGAAACAGGAAATGGAAGTTGAGGAGAGAACAGCAGCTGCTGGTGCTCACACTCCCTTTGGGCCCTCTCTGCTGCCCCAGTGACCCTCGGGGTGGGGGAGCCCAGCTCCTCCAGCAGATGGAGACCCAGGAGATGGGAGCTCCCACCTGGACCTGCAGAGCCCTGGAGCTGCGAGTGCTGAGCCTGGACTGAGTGCTGGTCTGAGCCTAGACTGAGCCTGGGACTGAGCCTGGCCTGAGCCTGGACTGAGTGCTGGTCTGAGCCTAGACTGAGCCTGGGACTGAGCCTGGCCTGAGCCTGGACTGAGTGCTGGTCTGAGCCTGGACTGAGTGCTGGTCTGAGTCTAGACTGAGCCTGGCCTGAGCCTGGACTGAGTGCTGGTCTGAGCCTGGACTGAGTGCTGGTCTGAGTCTAGACTGAGCCTGGCCTGAGCCTGGACTGAGTGCTGGTCTGAGCCTGGACTGAGCCTGGTCTGAGCCTGGGACTGAGTGCTGGTCTGAGCCTGGACTGAACCTGGCCTGAGCCTGGACTGAGTGCTGGTCTGAGCCTAGACTGAGCCTGGGACTGAGCCTGGCCTGAGCCTGGACTGAGTGCTGGCCTGAGCCTGGGACTGAGTGCTGGTCTGAGCCTGGACTGAGGCTGGGACTTAGCCTGGACTGAGCCTGGGACTGAGTGCTGGTCTGAGCCTAGACTGAGCCTGGCCTGAGCCTGGACTGAGTGCTGGTCTGAGCTAGACTGAGCCTGGTCTGAGCCTGGACTGAGTGCTGGTCTGAGCCTGGCCTGAGCCTGGGACTGAGCCTGGACTGAGGCTGGGACTGAGGCTGGGACTGAGCCTGGACTGAGCCTGGGACTGAGTGCTGGTCTGAGCCTAGACTGAGGCTGGGACTGAGCCTGGGACTGAGTGCTGGTCTGAGCCTGGGGTGTGTAAAACACCCTCACTCTCCTGGGAGCATTTAAAAAGTGTAATAGAGGACAACAGGGGACAAGGACCACAGAGCAAAGGTTGTTATGGCACTCAGCCAAGAGCACCCTGTTATCTTCACGGTACCCCTTAAATACCTTTAATTCCATCAGCCTGTTGCATATTCATAGACCCCCATGCACAGTAAACTTTTCCCCAAAGCTGTTCACACGTTCCAAGAACTGTTCAGCCTGGCTCCTCCTTGGGTCTGCCTTTTTAGAGCGTGTGGATTCCTTGGTTGTGGTTTTAGTCCATTCTTATCCCCTCCAGTTTTGGGCCCTGGCCCCCAGTGCCTTCAGCCAGTGAGTGCTGATGGTTGGCAGATGTGTCCAGATGTGCTCATCCTGTGCTCACTGGGTGTTATCCCATCCCAGCAGGCATTGGAACACAGCACACTGAGAGCAGCTATTTCACTGCTATGTCTAGGCTTAATTAACAGCAGAAATAAAAACTATATCAGAGTTACTTTAACACCACACATATAAATCCATTCTAATATTTGCAAAAAGCCAATATTATATGTATTTATAGCAGGGGGCAGGGTTCTAAAAGGCCAAAAAGGTTGGATATTGGGGATATTTGGAAGCCAAGAAGGTTGAAAGCTGCTCCCTAAAGCAGAGGGCTGTGCTGCCTGCCCGGGGAGGGCCTGGGGAGGGAAGCTGGGGCTGCAGGGAGTGTGGGGCACTGAGGTGGGATGGCTCTGCTGGCAGGGGCAGGGACAGCAGGGGAACAGGGTGTGCAAGAGATGCCAGCTGGCCTTTGGCATTTCCCTGAGTTTGGTGGCATTTCAGGAGTGGGGGTGGCAGAATGGCACAGACTGGAGAAATGCAATGGAACAGTGATGTCCAGAGCCCAGGCTGGCTAGGGCTGCTGGGGAGACTGGAGGGGGCAGCAGGTGCTTCCCACCCAGAATAACAGCTCCCAACCACGTGGAATAAAGGCTATAAATTGATTTTTTTTTCTCTTAAATGAGAGGGCATCTTGCAAAGTTTCACTGAGCCCACAGCAGGGTCTAGTGCTGAGCAGGGCTTGCCAAGAGCCAGCAGGAGCTGGGTGTTTGCTGGCCAGTGGAGGAGCAGGGGCCACATCAAAGCTGAGCAGGCACCCTGGGGTGGGGTTTGGGCAGCCAGATGTGGAATGAGACATCAGCAAGGAGGAGAGGAACTTGGCTGAACTGGGGACTCCCAGCTGAGCTCCAGTGCTGAAGGGAGCCCAGGGGGGACAGGGGGTGGAGAGGGAGAGCACCCAGCCAGGGATGGTGTTGGGAAGGGCTGGAAGATGATACCAAGGACAGTAAGAGGAGCTTCCAGCAGAGTGACAGCAGCAGAAATAGGTAATAAGGAGACTGGGTTTGCTGCTGAATGAGAAGAGGGTGACTCACTGGGGACAGGGGAGGTGGAGGAACTCCCTGTTCTCTTTTTGTCTTCTCCACTGACCTCTGCCAGACCTTTGGGGTCAGAGAAAAGGTTCAAAGAGAGCAACTCCAGTAGTGCAGGAGGGCTGAGATGGTGATCTCTTGGGAAATCGGATCCCTTTGGGTTCCTGGAGAAAAGAGGATTCAACTGAGGGGATCTCTTCCAGGAAAATAAAGATGTTGGCCATGGGGCTGATGTGACAGCTCATGAGACAGCTCAGGAGAGGCTGAGGGAATTTGCTTATTCAGCCTGGGGAAGAGAAGAGTGAACCCAAATACCAACCTGCCAGTACAGATAAGGAGGTTTTGAGAAGATGGAAACAGAATCTTTACAGAGAAATTTGGTGGGAAAATAAGAAACTGTGGTTAAAGACAGAAGTAAAGGAAGTTTTGGCAGAATATAAGAAAATAAATAAATGTAAAGAGAGTGAAATGTTGGAATTGAGCCCCTGGCAGATCATGGGATCTCCTCCCTGGAGGATGTCAAACCCCAGGTGGACAAAGACCAGCTGTGTCTGAGTCAGGATTTGGGTCTGGAGATGGAGTGAGGTCTGCTGATGTCCCCTCCTGACTGAGTCCTTCTGTGAGACAGCTCACAGTAATCAGGGCAGCCTGTGGGTCCGTGATGAGAGGTTTAAATGTGATTCCTGGGGTGGGGCTGCTCTGTGCCCCTCCTTTGGTGCATCTGGCCTGGGTCCCAGACTCACCCAGCCCGTGCTGGGGCAGGGCCCTGTGCAAGGCTGTGCCCTGGCTCTGCTGTGGTGCCTGCCCAGCTGAGGAGGGCACTGGACCTGCAGTGTCATCCCCCTTGCCAAAACAACCTCCCAGCACTAGCAGAGCATTGCCAATACTTTGGAAAGGCTTTGCCTCCTTGTGCCTCTCTGAGATGGCCCCTGGGAAATGGAGCTGCTGTCCTCATTGTCCTTCTCTCCTCCTGGGTGTTGGCCCAGCCATTGGCTTGAAATATGAGTTTGTCCCCAGGAAAATGACCATCCCTGCTCCCAGAGTGGGGCTTTGGCACACCTGTGTCAGTGCAGCTGTGCCAGGCTCTCTGCACATCCAGCAGGGAGCCCACACCCTCTGGCCCCTCCCGAGGGATTGGTGCCTGCTGGGGTGGGTGTGTGCTGCTGGAAGCTCACACAGCTCGGTGGGGCTCCTCTTGGGGTGCTGCTCAGGGCAGTTTGGGCAGCAGGACACACAGGGGGACACCCCTGTGCCACAGCTGCCTCCCACCCTCAGCTGCCCGTGGGGAATCTCTGACACACCAGGGGACCCCTGCACACCTGCAGGATGCTGCAGAGCCTGGAGCCCACCTGGAGCCCCTGCAGGGACCTGGGGGTCAGGGGCAGCCCTGAGAGCCCCTACAGGGTCCTGGGGGTTGGGAGTCCTTCCCCAGCTCTGCCCCTTCCTGAAGGGGCTCCCTGAGCTGCTCCTGCCTCCTCCTCGGGGGTCTGCTGGGAAGGGGCAGAGCTGCTTCCATTGGAAACTGCCACTAATTGGACCTTATTAAAAATTTACTTCTGTTTCATAATAAAGCTGGAACATTTATTTTCCTCCAGCCAAGACATTAATTACCAACACAAATGGGCTGTGCTGCCAGGGGAACAGCAGAGCTGGGGCTGTGGGTTCCTGACCTCAGTGCAGCCCTTCCCCCCTGCTCTGCAGCAGCCCCGGACAGCTCCACCTGCACATCTTGCTCCTCCCTCGGAGCATTCAAGCTTTGCATTTCCCATTTCCTCCGGGAAGTGCTGGGATGCAAGGCAAAAAATATGCACCTTTTAATAAGAACTGATCACCTGATTGAAGCGAGGTGCCCAAAGGTTGAGAGTATTTAAGGGTAATGGGATGCCCCAGGTGCCCCTGCATGCTGTCCTGGGAGTTCCCAGCGATAGTTTGTCACAGGGGCTGTCCTTCAGCAACGCCACATCTCCATCTCTGGTGAAGATGTTGAAGTTTTGACGATGATATTTTTGCAGAGGTTTTTTCTATTGTGTAAATCTGCACAATGCCAGTGCCTGAGCTTGGGAGACCTGTGGGATTTGGGACACAGACACAGGACTGGAGTGTTGTACCAGGAAAAACAGCTCTGAGGGTGGAATCGTGGAATGGTTTGGGTTGGGAGGAACCTTAAAGCCCACCCAGTGCCACCCCTGCCATGGCAGGGACACCTCCCACTGTCCCAGGCTGCTCCCAGCCCCAATGTCCAGCCTGGCCTTGGGCACTGCCAGGGATCCAGGGGCAGCCCCAGCTGCTCTGGGCACCCTGTGCCAGGGCCTGCCCACCCTCACAGGGAACAATTCCTAATTCCCAATATCCCATCCAGCCCTGCCCTCTGGCAGTGGGAGCCATTCCCTGTGTCCTGTCCCTCCATCCCTTGTCCCCAGTCCCTCTCCAGCTCTCGTGGAGCCCCTTCAGGCCCTGCCAGGGGCTCTGAGGTGTCCCTGGAACCTTCTCCTCTCCAGGTGAGCACCCCCAGCTCTCCCAGCCTGGCTCCAGAGCAGAGGGGCTCCAGCCCTGGGAGCATCTCCATGGCCTCCTCTGGACCTGCTCCAAGAGCTCCACATGTTTCTTGTGCTGAGGATTCCAGACCTGGGCACAGCTTTGCAGGTTTGGTCTCTTCCCTTTGGCTGCTGTTCCTTCCCCCCTGCCCATGGCGTTGTGGTGGAGCCAAGGTGAGGGTGGCTGTGGCTGAGGGCCATGCAGGGACCAGCTGGGTTTGGGTGGGGTTTGGCACTCTCTGCTCCTGCCTCATGAGAACTGTGCCTGTTTTATTTACTGCAAGAGTCAGAGCTGAGTCTGCAGCAGCCCCTGGGGCCAGAGCTCCCCCTGTGCAGCCTGGGCAGGGGATCCCTGTGCCTGTGGGGTGGGGTAAGGGAACAGAGCTCTGT
Organism: Setophaga petechia; assembly: GCA_024362935.1. Classification (NCBI taxonomy): domain Eukaryota; kingdom Metazoa; phylum Chordata; class Aves; order Passeriformes; family Parulidae; genus Setophaga; species Setophaga petechia. The sequence goes on from JANCRA010000021.1 coordinate 2,689,003, forward strand.
CTTTGCTGTAGGAAGCTGTCACATCCCAAACTCTGCACTGACCTGCTGTGTGGGGCACTGACTGCAATGGCACAACTTCACAGAATGAGGGAATGTCCTGAGCTGGAGGGACCCCAGAGATCCTCCAGCCCAGCCCTGTCCCTGCCCAGACCCCCAACAACCCCACCCTGTCCATCCCTGGCAGTGCTGCCCAAAGGCTCCTGCAGCTCTGGCAGCCTCGGGGCTGTGCCCATTCCCTGGGCAGCCTGGGCAGTGCCAGCACCTCTGGGGGAAGAACCTTGCCCTGAGCTCAGCCTGAGCTGCCCTGGCCCAGCTCCAGCCATGCCCTCAGGGATGCAGTGGCTCTTCCCCGGGAAGGGCTTGTCCCTGCACAAACACTCAGCAAAGTCTCTGCTTGCCTTCCCACAGGAGCCTGGTGTCCCCTGGGATGCTCCAGCAGAGCAAAGACATCCAGGACAGAGGTGACAGAGCCCTGTGAACTCCACAGGCCTGGTTAAGTGACAGAATACAATGCTGGGCAGGGGTTGTGGTGTGCCCTGCTCTCCATCCCCCCTTTCCCACCTTGCCTTGCTCTCAGAGCTGCCTCCTGCTCTGCAGCCAGCAGTAGAACCACGCAGTGCTCCAGTGCATGCCAGCCTGCAGCCCTGGCTGTGTCTGCTCTGCCTGGCAGGAGGGGAGGAGAGCTCCTGCACAGGAGCAGTGTGGGAGGGATGCCCCAAAGCTGCTTTCCAATTAGGAGCAGGGCTGTGGTACCTGGCTGGATGTGACAGGATAATGCACCTGCTAAACATTACCAGAGGCTCCCGAGATTCAGTGTGACACCAGTGAGCAGGAACTGCAGTTTAGTCAACACTCCATCAGTTCAAAGTCTATATTTCCAATTATCTGCAGACAGTTTGCCTTCAAGGATAATTGGCTTCCCACAGCTCCTGGAACAGATGTCAGGGAGCTCCTTCTCCTCTGCTGAGGAAAACCTGGAATGGTTTGTAGCACACCCTCCAGGTGTCAGTGTCAGGGCTTTGGGGACTGTCCTGGGGCAGAGCTTTGCAGAGGCAGCAGCCCCTAAAACCTGTGGGGTGCAGGTTCCCCCACCCTGCTGCTGAACCAGGGGACTTGGGGGGACACAGACAGGCACAATGTCCCTGCCCTGGGGACACTGCCAGGAGGCTTTTTCACGAGGTCAATTGTCCCCTTGGCACAGGAGGTGACATCCATGCAGGACCATGTGCCTGTGTCCCTCCTGGATGCTGCCCATGGAGGGCTGGGAGAAGAGGATGTTTGAATTGAAAATGGAGATTTAGGGAGCTGCTCCTAACAGGCCTCCTGTGCCCGTGGCTGGGGCAGCCCTCGGGTCACCAGGAGACCAACCCAGCCCCACAGGCTCTGCTGTCCCTCCCAGCTCCAGGGTCCTCCCAGGACACCCAGCTCCTGTCACCCCTGCACGGACAGGCAGTGGCACCCTGTTCTTCTGAAGTTCTTCTAAGCCTTCTGATATTTACATTTTTGTAATGGAGTTTCTCACGCACTTTTCATGTAAATCATTATTGTTGTGCATTCCTTTCTAAAAGAAGGGAATGAATTGTAAGTTGTACCAGTGTGGTTGGAGAGGTAGCAATTTCATCCTTCAATCCATGGTCACTTTTAAAATTCTATAAATATCAAGGTCCAAAAATAAACCAGCCCTTTTTTGCCTTGGACATCTCAGCGTGTGAGTGGCGTTCGTTTCGTGTTGTATTGTGACAAGGCAGGACTGGGAGAGGAAGCAGGAAATCACAGCAGACTGCAGGAAATCCCAAACTCCAGTAAGGAATTTAAGCATAAGAATTTCCTTGCAAAATTTAAATAACTGAGTGGGAAATTGGGTTTTTATTACAACAGACTGCTGCTGTGTCTAATGGGAATTGTCACTCACCACTCCAGGCCCTTCTCTGTGGGTGAGATTTGTTGGCTGAGCTGCAGCTTCCAGGAGTCACTGGAGTTCTCCTCCAGACTGTGTAGGGGCAGCCAGTGTCACTGTGGCCTCTGGAAGCAGTGAGAGGTGGAAACCCGCTCCACTGGGATTCCCAAAAAAGCCCAAAGGTGTGGGAGGGCTGAAGGCAGCCCAGGAAGGCCCTTGTGCAGTGCTTCAGCTCTGCTTCTGAATTACACATTTTGATACACACTTCCTAGATTTTGTATTTCAGAAGAAAAGTGAGAAGTTTCCATGGCAAAAGAGAATACCCTGGTGAGTAAATGCACAGCCATTTCTTTTTTCTCTTGGGGAGTAAATGGTGAGGGTTTGGGATTTTTTCTAAACAGAAACAGCCATTTATACAGTGATGTCTGAGACTGCTCCTCCACAACAGCTGGAGAAGGATCATTTCTGGATGTGAGGGCTTTCCCACATGGTGTTGGGAAGCCTGTGGTGCCCCTGGGAAGGGGGATGCTGCATCGTGGGCTGGGAGGGCTCTGGGAATTCTGGGGGACACTGCAGGCTCCTGAGCTGTGGGAGCTGCTGTGGCCATGTGTCCTGGATTAGGGTAAATTTGGGAGAAAACCTCCAAAGGGGCCCCTCCACAAAGCAAACCCACATGGCCCCTGTGCCCAGCCAGGTCAGGAAGGATTCCTTGGAGACAAGTGGACAGAACCTGTTTATTGAACAGGCACAGCACCCCCAGCACACAGAATGAACAATACCAGGTGACAGCACTCTGTCACTGCTCTGACAAAGATGACAAATTCACAAAGTCTCTCTGGGGTGCTCGCTCTGTTCTCAGTCCCTCCTGTGCTGGGGCAGCTGCTGCAGCCACAAGGTGCAAACTCTCGGTGTTCCCATCTGGAGCAGGTTCGAGTTGGTCCAAAAAAGGGAAAGGAGAAACAGTCCAGGGAGAATTTGGTCTGCTGAGCTAAACTAACTAATGAGCAGGAGCAGAAAGCAAGAGCAAAGCAGGAGCAAGAGCAAAGGGAAAAGCAAAGCAAAAAGCAAAAGCAGCACCATGTCCTGCCCTGTCTGTGTGTCCCGCCAGCCGTGGGGGAGCGGCTGAGAGCAAAACCCAAACAAAACATTCGCTCTGCAGAGCCAGTCTGGAAGGCACAGAACATGATATCCAGCATGAACAGAACACAGGAATGGGGATACAAGGATCAGAACATCACCCTAAGACACCTTGGGAAGGGTGGCACAAGGGCACGGGGCACAAGGAGGAGCCCAGGCTGTGCTTGCCCACAGGGCATTGCAGAAGCTCTCAACACAGCCTTTATTCCAAGGAATTACCAACTCTTGTGTGAACCATCTCCTGACACAGCCTTTCCCCCAAGGCACAGGGCTTGGGCACAGCACAGAGTGTCTGTGACTGCCATCCCTGAGGGCTGCTGGGCTGTGCTTTCCTGGGGATCCTTGGAAGAAGGAGGTGCCTCAGACTCCAAATCCACCCATTCTTAGAGGTGCTTCCCATAAAGGGGGTGTGGGATAATGACCTGAGCCACATGAGTGCTGTCACAGCTGTGCAGGCACAGGCATCCTGTTCTTTCTGAGCCTCTCCTTGCCCCTGGCCCAAGCTGGCCCTCAACTGGCCCTGTGGGAGAGGCTGTGTTGTCTGCAGGGTGAGCATGCCCTGCCTTCAGCAGCTCTGTCCCTGCTCTGGCTGCTAATGAGCCCTAATTGGCTCCAGCCAGGCAGCAGCAGTGCCCAGGGACCAGGGGCTGCAGTTCCCAACAAGGGCTGCACCCTGGGCTCCGGCCATGGCCTGCAGCAAAGCAGGGATCAGGATCATTTCCTGGGTGTGCCTCCATCCTGACCAAATGTCTCCCAGCAGTGGGAGCAGCCCTTGGGTGGGAGCAGCCCCCAAGAGCTCCCTCTGGGCAAATCCTTCTCCAGCACAGGGTGGGTCTGGGCTATGGTGTCTGTGCCCTCATTTTTCATATAATTTATGGAATGGTTTGGGTTGGAAGGGAATTAAAGCCCACCCAGTGCCACCCCTGCCATGGCAGGGACACCTCCCACTGTCCCAGGCTGCTCCCAGCCCCAATGTCCAGCCTGGCCTTGGGCACTGCCAGGGATCCAGGGGCAGCCCCAGCTGCTCTGGGCACCCTGTGCCAGGGCCTGCCCACCCTGCCAGGGAACAATTCCTAATTCCCAATATGTCATCCATCCCTGCCCTCTGGCACTGGGAACCATTCCCTGTGTCCTGTCCCTCCGTCCCTTGTCCCCAGTCCCTCTCCAGCTCTCCTGGAGCCCCTTCAGGCCCTGCAAGGGGCTCTGAGCTCTCCCTGGAGCCTTCTCCTCTCCAGGGGAGCACCCCCAGCTCTCCCAGTCTGGCTCAGAGCAGAGGGGCTCCAGCCCTTGCAGCATCTCCATTCCCTCCTCTGGCACACAGGAGCTGCAGGGTGTTGGTGTCCTGACTCAGAGCAGCAGCTGTCGAGGAGCTTCTGTTTGCAGATTATTCACAACCCATTTTGTGCCTCCATCTGCCTGTCTCCACCATCTGGGATGATCTCCATTCCTGCAGGATCTCAGCGAGGTTCCCAGGCCTGCCGTTCCCTCTGATCCATCAGCAGCAATCCCAGCCTCGTTAGGAGCAGCTTGTTCCCCTGTAACTGGAGATGGATGTGCAGGAGTGTGCCCAGCCTGCTTCCATGTGCTCTGCCCCTGGAAATGCCATCCTGTCCCTCCTGTGCCTTTTGTCTGCTCTGGCAGTGGTGTGCAATTTAAAGTCTTTTCTCTCTCAGCAAAGGAGCTCATGCAAAATCAGACTTTCTGTGCTCATCCTTTGTTCAGTTTTGCACCAGGAGAGTGAAAATTAACCGAGCAAGGTCCTTAGTTGTGCAATCAAACTGTCCCCTGCATGTGGCCACGTGATCAGACAAACCCAGGTCTTTCAATCGGGAATCTATAAAATAATCCTGGTGTGTAACCCAATGCAGCCCAGACTGGGAAATGAAAAACCACCATGAACAAACAGGGGGAAGTACTTCATGGCTGAATTTTCCTGTTTTGGGCACGACAGCCTGAGCTGATCTTTCTCTTTCAAACATGGCCAATCTCTATTTGTGATGAGTGGAGCTGAGCAGGCTCTGCACACTCCTGAACTGGGAGTTGTCGGTGGCAGGAGTTATGCAAATACTGATAATTACCTGAGCCAGGACTCCTAATCAGGGCAAGTGGAAGCTATGTTGGAGTAGAGCACTTCACTGGGTGGGATTTAACCATTTCCTGCTGTCCCACGAGCTCTGGGGTGGGAAGAGCAGGCTCTAAACCCCTAAAGGGCCCTGCAGAGACCCTCAGCTCTGTTTTGCAGGGGGCTTCAGGGTCTAGGACTTGGGGCTCTCGTGAGCTGTGAGTGTCACACTGTCCTGGATTAGGGTAAATTTGGGAGAAAACCTCCAAAGGGGCCCCTCCACAAAGCAAACCCACACAGCCCCTGTGCCCAGCCAGGTCAGGAAGGATTCCTTGGAGACAAGTGGACAGAACCTGTTTATTGAACAGGCACAGCACCCCCAGCACACAGAATGAACAATACCAGGTGACACCACTCTGTCACTGCTCTGACAAAGATGACAAATTCACAAAGTCTCTCTGGGGTGCTCGCTCTGTTCTCAGTCCCTCCTGTGCTGGGGCAGCTGCTGCAGCCACAAGGTGCAAACTCTCGGTGTTCCCAGGGCCCATCTGGAGCAGGTTCGAGTTGGTCCAAAAAAGGGAAAGGAGAAACAGTCCAGGGAAAATTTGGACTGCTGAGCTAAACTAACTAATGAGCAGAAGCAGAAAGCAAGAGCAAAGCAGGAGCAAAGCAGGAGCAAGAGCAAAGGGAAAAGCAAAGCAAAAAGCAAAAGCAGCACCATGTCCTGCCCTGTCTGTGTGTCCCGCCAGCCGTGGGGGAGCGGCTGAGAGCAAAACCCAAACAAAACATTCGCTCTGCAGAGCCAGTCTGGAAGGCACAGAACATGATATCCAGCATGAACAGAACACAGGAATGGGGATACAAGCATCAGAATGTCACCCTAGGACACACACAAAGCTCTAGAGCTGCTCCTGCTGCTGTGTCTGCCCAGATCCCCCCGGGGCTCCCTGCAGGTGTGTCTGGAGCTGCTTACCTGGGCACTGCCCAGCAGCCTCAGTGGCCCAGGGCATCTCCAGTACCTTCCCCAGAGTGAGAGGGAATTCTGGGCAGATGGGGGCAGTGCCAGAGGGCAGGGCTGGATGGGATATTGGGAATTAGGAATTGTTTCCTGTGAGGGTGGGCAGGCCCTGGCACAGGGTGCCCAGAGCAGCTGTGGCTGCCCCTGGATCCCTGGCAGTGCCCAAGGCCAGGCTGGACATTGGGGCTGGGAGCACCTGGGACAGTGGGAGGTGTCCCTGCCATGGCAGGGGTGGCACTGGGTGAGCTGTGAAATCCCTCCCACCCAACCCATTCCATGATGATGATGATGATGATGATGATGATGTGGATTTTGCAGTCCTTCCATGAGCTTCAGGGTGCCAGGTGAGAAATGCTGACCCCTGAGGCCAACACAACCCAGCTGCATCCAGCTTCATGCAAATTTATTTAGGCTTCATCAGTTTTGCTTCCAGTTCCTCAAGTCCTGGCATTCCTGGGGTTGTGCTTATGTCACTGGAAGATTCTTTCTGGTGGATGTAACTAAAAAGGAATTTTTTTGGAAATGAGAATAAAAGATTGAGCCAAATTGCTAATATTGGTACTGACCTATAGATGAAAGCAACACCATTCCCCAAGTCTTAATTATGCTTGGAAAGGGCCAGGTTTTGCTCATTTTTCACAAATCTGATGGATATTGACTTCAATGTTTCTACTGGCATGATATAAAATAAAAACAACTCTGATGTTAATTGCTGCTTAGTCAATCAAAATGCTGTGATTTTGGGAAATAAAATTCAGGAAGTAGCTCAGATTGCTCCGTAGTATTTTGGAGTGCTAAAGACAGCCTCTGGCAAATGTGGAGGGAAAGAGGCTCCAGGCTGAGCGTGGGCTGGATTTGGAAATGCCACTGACAGTGGCCTCATCAGGGCCAGGCTGGCAGGGGAGGGGCAGGGGCTCGTTAGACATTGCAGATTCACTGCACCATCCCACTGCTCCAGCCAGGGTCAGCCCCCGGGGCTGCCAGGGCTCCTGGGGAAAACCACGGATATTTCCATTTTTCCTGTTCAGTGAGTGTTGCAGCTGACCTCTGCCTGCCTGCCTTGTGTTGGGGGTCCTGGTGCCCAAACACTCACAGCAAAAACCAGAGCCAGGATCCATTCCCAGTTCATTCCTGCCCTGAGCTGGGCAAGCAACTCAGGTTTGGCATTTCTTTGACCAGTCGAGCCATGATTTTGGGCTGAGCAGAGGATTTCACCAAAATATGCCAGGGACTGTTTAATCTGTGTGGTGTCAGGGCATTTTTGTAACAATTTTTTCTAAGCACTTAAAAATGAAAGGGTGGAAGTGAAGGGGAAAAAAAAAAAAAACCAAACCCAAAACATGCTGTACAGAAAAACTGCAAAATTTTGGATCTTGGGGGCATTTTAGAAGCTTCATCTTTTGACTAGAGCAGTTTGACAGCTTTGCAAACTGTTTACATTGATAGTTCCATTTTCTGAGGGGAAAAAATTGTCCTCAGCCAAAATAAGTAACGGATGTGTGGCTGTGTCACAGATGGATCTGGCACAGCTGATGCTCCCAGGTTCTCCTGTTTGCAGTGGCTTTTGTCTCTCGCTGATGGATTGGGCTGATGTTTCCCATATCAACCATCTCAGGCTGGCAGTGTCTGTGTGCTCCTTCTGAGAGGTCCATAAAAAACCCATTTCAGCTGCTCTGGAAATGGGGCCAGGGGATGAAGGGGTGGAGCAGCCCTGGCAGGAGGATTTGGGGTGCTCCTGGGTGAGGGCTGCACCTGCCCCAGCCCTGACACCCCCTCAGCCCTGGGCTGAGCCCCCAGCATGGGCAGCAGGACAGGGAGGGGGGATTCTGCTCCTCTGCCCCACTCAGGTGAGACCCCACCTGCAGAGCTGCCCCAGTCCTGGGGAACAACATCAGGAAGGACCTGGAGCTGCTGGAGAGAGCCCAGAGGAGGCACCAGAGATGCTCCAAGGGCTGGAGCCAGGCTGGGAGAGCTGGGGGTGCTCACCTGGAGAGGAGAAGGCTCCAGGGAGAGCTCAGAGCCCCTGGCAGGGCCTGAAGGGGCTCCAGGAGAGCTGGAGAGGGACTGGGGACAAGGGACGGAGGGACAGGACACAGGGAATGGCTCCCAGTGCCAGAGGGCAGGGATGGATGGGATATTGGGAATTAGGAATTGTTCCCTGGCAGGGTGGGCAGGCCCTGGCACAGGGTGCCCAGAGCAGCTGGGGCTGCCCCTGGATCCCTGGCAGTGCCCAAGGCCAGGCTGGACATTGGGGCTGGGAGCAGCCTGGGACAGTGGGAGGTGTCCCTGCCATGGCAGGGGTGGCACTGGGTGAGTTGTGAGGTCCCTCCCAACCCAACCCAGCCCAACCCATTCCATGGTTCTGGGATTCCATTATTAAAGATCTCCTGTACATACTGCCATTGTTAGGGGCACCCCATGGTACCTGGGGGGTGCTGGGGATACCAGGGAAACCAGTAACTGTGGATGACCCTGAGGTAACTCACTTTGCCTTACTCTAACTGGAAATTCTTGAAAAACCTCATTCTAACCAAACTGAGAACGAATTTCCTGGTTCACAAGCAAAACTCCCTGAAAATCCCATTTGCACAAAGCCCTTTGTGTTCATCCTCTGTTTCCTCACGGGTGCTGTGGGGTCAGCCTGTGTCTGTCCCCCCTTGTCCCCTGGCAGCCCCAGCCTGGCTGTGCAGGGCTCTGTGTGCTGGGGGCTGATGCTCAGCCTGCCCTGGCCCTGGGTGCTCCCTCAGCCCCTCGTGGGCAGTGCTGGAGCCAAAACCTGCCGGGGTGAGCTGATGCCAGATGTTGCTCCCTCTCCTGTCCCTTGTGAGAGCTGTCCCTTCCAGGGCCGTGCTCCTGCAGAGCAGGGAAGGCTCAGCACTGGGGCAGGGCTGCCCTGCTCACTGTGTGGCTTTAATGCTCCTCAGCACGAGGAAAGTTCATCCCTGAACGTCCTGGGACAGCTGTGTGGCTGTCCCAGCTCCCCAAAGCAGTGGTGGAGTCCCTGTCCCTGTCCCTGTCCCCGTCCCCGTCCCTGTCCCTGTCCCTGTCCTGTTGAGCCCTGGATGTGACATTCACAACGTGGCCAGTGGGCACGGGGGTGTTCAGGTGGATTTGATCATCCTGGAGGTCATTTCCAACCTTCAGGACTCTGTGATTGTGCCTTAATGGAGTCCCCAGGGACCAGGGACCCCAGGAGGGTCCTCATCTCTGCACTGCATCCTGCGGAGGGTCCTGGGGCAGGAACTTGTGCTGGGGCAGGGGATTTCTCCTGGGGCAGGGGATTTCTCCTGGAGCAGGGGTTTGTCCTGAAGCAGGGGTTTTTCCTGGAGCAGGGATCTGTCCTGGAGCAGGGATTTCTCCTGGAGCAGGGGTTTCTCCTGGAGCAGGGGTTTCTCCTGGAGCAGGGGTTTCTCCTGGTTTCCTGGTGATTCCCAGCCCTGGGTGAGAGGCTGCTCCCAGGCAGGTTTGGTTTTGGGTTTGGGGCTGGGTTTGGTTCTGGGTTTGGTTCTGGGTTTGGTGCTGGGTTTGGTGCTGGGTTTGGTTCTGGGTTTGGTGCTGGGTTTGGTGCTGGGTTTGGCTCCAGCTGGGAGCTGTGGGTGCTGCCCAGGCCGGGCTCAGCCCTGCAGGGAGCCCCAGCCCTGCCCTGGGCACAGTTTGGTACCAGCTGAGGGGGGAGCAGCACCGGGGGCACTGGGGGGTCTCTGGGGTGACCCCACCTGGGAATTGTGTCCGTGCCCACCCAGCTGTGGGGACAGGGGCAGGCAGGCCCGAGTTTGGCTCTCGGTGCCATTGTCTCTGCAGTCCTGGGTGCCCTGCTGCCCTGCTGGGCTCTGCAGGAGCCTGAGCTGGGGCTGGGGCTGCTCCTGCTGCGTGCCCGAGGTGGGAGCTGCCCCTGGCATGCCCCGCTCCTGCTGAGGGCCCAGCCAGCACTGCCAGCACATGGCAGAGGGACTGGGGCACCCCAGGGTGGGCAGGAAGGGGGCACAGAACTGCAGAACCTCCTGCACTGCAGCATCCCTGGAGACAGAGCTTCAAAATAACCCTCAGCTTGGTGATCACCCGAAGGAACCCTCGGGCTGGGACAAAACCCAGGAGGGGCAGCAATAATCCTAAAAAGTGGGACTGCAAAGGGTGCCAAAGAACCAACTTTCACATGGTTTTAACTCACAGGCAGGTCTGGAGGATCTGCTCTACTCTATATTCAGGAGAGCAAAATGGCCCCAAAGAGAGCTACATTTTTAAAAATACTTGTCTTAAAATTAAAACAACAATTAATTAGTCATTAGAGTCATGCATTCCTTGAAAACACTTTCTTTGAAGCCTCCTTCCTACATAAGAGGTTTGAATCCCAGATTTAGCCTCAAAACTCAGCCCTGGCCTTCAGCTGTCCAAGGGCAGTGGCACAACTAGAATAGAATAGAATAGAATAGAATATATATAATATATATAATATATATAATATATATAATATATATAATATATATAATATATATAATATATATAATATAATATAATATAATATAATATAATATAATATAATATAATATAATATAATATAATATAATATAATTTTTATATACATTTATGGGTATAAAAATTGAGTACATCCATATTTAAAGGACAGCCAATATGTGGAACCCCCTGCTCTGGACCCATGGAGTGTTTGAACTCCATAGGAAAAAAAAGAAGTGATGGATGTGTTTACTTCAGACAGAAGTTTGGCCACTGGAAGTCCTTGTCATTTGGGGAGCTCCAGCACAGTTCCTCAGGATCTGCCCAAGCTATGATCCTTCCCAGGCTCTGCAGTGACCAGGAGCAGCACATGCAGGTTAGTCCCTTGCCAGGGACACACCAGGGAAAAGTTTATTTAATGCAGAGGAGATGAAAAGTCTCCTTATCCATCACTGCTGAGTGAAATAAAGGCACAATTGATTTTGTGTTTGAGGTAATGAATTGTGGTGCAAAGCCTGGTTTGGAGTTTAAAGGCCACGTTCCCTCAGCCAGCCCCTCTGGCTGCAGGGCAGCACCTGGCAGCTGAGAAATGCCAGGAAGGAGCAGAGCTGGCCTGGAGCAGTTGCTTTGTGTGCTCCCAAAATGGGCCCAGCTCCCAAGGAGAGGATGAAGGATGGAGGGCAGCTGTGGGAACAGGGCTCAGGGCTCCCTGCCAGGCTGCTCCTGCTCCACACCCAGAGGGGATCAGAACCCGTTATCCCAGCAGGATCCAGAGCCACACTCCCCTGGGCAGCACTGGCTGCTCCTGGTGGCCCCAGGGTGGAGATTCACAGAATTCACAGAATTCACAGAATGACCAGGTTGGAAGAGAACTTCAAGATATCATTGAGTCCAACCCAGCCCCAGCATCTCAACTAAACCCTGGCACTGAGTGTCACATCCAGGCTTTGTTACACACACCCAGGGATGGGGACTGCACCACCTCCCTGGGCAGGTCACTCCAGAATTTTATCACTCTTTGAGTGAAAAACTTTTTCCTAATATCCAACCTGTATCTCCCTTGGCACAGCTTGAGACTGTGACCTCTGGTTCAAGATGCCCTTGCCCCCGTGGCTGGAGTGGCACAAACTCTGCAGCAGTGGTTGGATCACAGATGTTCTGAGCACCAGGCAGGATCTTCCCTTCCCTGGAGCACCCTCCTTCAGCTCTGGGCCACAGCTTGGCCAGCAGCACGTTTCTGCTGCTGAGGAGATGAAAGGAGAAAGGGACAGAACTGGCAGGAAGGTAAGAGAATTTGTGATGGTCAAAGAGACACAGGGAAGCTGGGGCTTTGTCACTGTCATATTTTCTGAAAAATCCCTTGGCCAGGATTTCTTGTCCTGGGAAGTTGAGAAGCCTCAAAAAATTGTAAATAATAATTATCTGATTGCTTGTCCTGTGTTTGGCTGCTTTGGAATGTGGTCTGGAGATGGTTTATCCAATGGGTCATTGTTTGATTGGTTTTATGTGAATTTTTTTTACTTAATGACCAATCACAGTCAGGCTGTGTTGGGACTCTGGGAGGAGTCACGAATTTTCATTATTATCTTTTAGCCTTCTGTCTGTATCCTTTCTCTATTCTTTAATGTAGTTTCAGTATACCCTTCTTTAATATAACATAATATAATACATACAATAATAAATTAGCCTTCTAAGAACATGGAGTCAGATTCATCCATTCCTCCTTCGTCCTGGGGACCCAGCAAATACCACAGGGCTGAGTGTGGAATCATGGAACCATGGAATGGGTTGGTTTGGAAGGGACCTCACAGGTCACCCAGTGCCACCCCTGCCATGGCAGGGACACCTCCCACTGTCCCAGGTGCTCCCAGCCCCAATGTCCAGCCTGGCCTTGGGCACTGCCAGGGATCCAGGGGCAGCCCCAGCTGCTCTGGGCACCCTGTGCCAGGGCCTGCCCACCCTCCCAGGGAAGGATTTTTTTCCTGATATCCCCTCTGAGCACACTCTGTGTCCGAGTGATCCATCCCCCCTTGTGCTGTCACTCCATGCCCTTGGAAACAGTAATGAAGCAAAGGATGCCTCATGTTATGGATTTGTGGTGCAAAGCATCTTCTGGCCACATGTCAAACCCTTCCCAGGCAATTGGAGTGTGTGTGTGACTGGTAAGGACAGGCTGAAATTCATGGAACCTCTAAACACTGCAATTAAACTGTTCAAAGTATGGCATAAACCCAAAGAGCAAACAACAGCTGAGAGGATCTTGAGATGAAATCTCTTTCCTCCTGCCCTAAAAGGCTTCCCAATTAGCCCAGATTTTGGCCTCAAAGTATAAATAAGACTGTGCAGACCTGGAGCCCAGCACAGGAGGGATCTGGAGCTGCTGGACAGAGTCCAGAGGAGGCACCAGAGATGCTCCAAGGGCTGGAGCCAGGCTGGGAGAGCTGGGGGTGCTCACCTGGAGAGGAGAAGGCTCCAGGGAGAGCTCAGAGCCCCTGGCAGGGCCTAAAGGGGCTCCAGGAGAGCTGGAGAGGGACTGGGGACAGGGGATGGAGGGACAGGACACAGGGAATGGCTCCCAGTGCCAGAGGGCAGGGATGGATGGGATATTGGGAATTAGGAATTGTTCCCTGGCAGGGTGGGCAGGCCCTGGCACAGGGTGCCCAGAGCAGCTGGGGCTGCCCCTGGATCCCTGGCAGTGCCCAAGGCCAGGCTGGACATTGGGGCTGGGAGCACCTGGGACAGTGGGAGGTGTCCCTGCCATGGCAGGGGGGGCACTGGGTGGGCATTTAAAAGTTCCCTTCCCACCCAAACCTGTCTGGGACTCTGAGCTCCCTCCTTCCCATCTCCACCTCATGTCTCATCTCCATCCCAGCCATCCCAAGAGCCCTGATCCTGTGGATGTTCCCTGGGAGCTTTCCCTGGCACAGTTAATCCAGAAGCAGCGCTGACTTCAACGCCCTTTTGGGAAAAGGAGGATTCCAGAAAATCCTGTTCTGTATTTCTGGGCTGTGCCAGAACCTCCCCACGTGCTGCCCACAGTTTGTTTCCAGCTCCCCGGGTGAGGCCCTGCAGGAGCTGCAGAGCTCCTGTCACCTTCCGGGCTGGATGTAGAGCTGCCCAACTGTGAAGCTTTGCTCTAAATCCCAGAGTCAGCCTGGGTAAAGCCCCAGGACCCTCAGCTGGAGGAGGCCTCCCCCACCTCCCCCTGTCTTATAAGGAAGAGAATTGGCCCCAAATCCACCCTGGGCCTTGGCACCTCGGTGAGTCAGGGGCTTGTGAGCTCAAGGACCCTTTAAAGGCAGAGCTGTGGAGTGTCAGGGAGTGTTTCAGGTTTTCCTGATCAGGGGCAGCTCTGTAGGGTTTGACAATAATGTGGTTAGAATAACTCACTCACTCAGGGAATGAATTCCTGTCCTGGCTGGCTCTGAGCTGGGATTTTAGCTGTTTAGTGCAGTCCTAAGGGAAGAGCAGAGGGAGAAGGGCACAGACTTGCAGGTCCCCCACACCAGGGGTACAGTGAGCTGCATTCTCCTTTCCTGTGAACAGGATATTTTGGATTAGGAAGGTTCAGAGCAGACACAGGTCACAGACAATTTACCCTCCATGTGCCCTGGGGTGTGCTTGGGTAAGCAGCCTCAGCCAGGCTCTGCTGGGGTGCTAATGGCCCGACCACTGGTAGCAATGAGATGTCCTATTGATTATTTATCCATCTCTAATAGACTCCTGTATTCTGAGAGCATCACTCGGTGGGACTGCCCCAGAGAGTGTTTGATGTAGGGCTGAGTGCAGGAGCCCCACAGCCCCACCCTTCCCTAGCACACCTGTAAAGAGGGAATATTGATTTAACTGGGATCAGACTTGGTGGGGGCAGGGGGATACCCTGAAAATGGCTGTAGCCTTTTCACTGACACCAACAGAATCCCAAGGTTTGGGGTTCAGTGCCTGCTCCTGTGCTCTGGGCACACTCCCAGTCCTTGTGCTGTGGGCACACAGGATTTCCATAGATGCAATCCTCCTTCCAGGCAGGACTTCCCTGTGGACAGAGGGGGTTTCAGCTCAGCACTTGCACCTTGCAGTGCTGCATTTCACCAGTTCATAAACCTGGAGGCCAGCCCAGCCTTTGACAGTCCTGCACCTGCTCAAGGTCTGTAGAGTTCATAAACTAAAAACAGTCATTTTTTCATTCCTTGCTCTCTGACCCAAACTCACCTTTTCCAGCCTTCCTTTGCAATTCTGAAATGTGCTCTGTTCCTGCAGGATGACATCCTGGAACAGCTCTGAGCACACTGAGAAGGGCACAGAGCAGGGGACAGGTCCCCTGTCACTGGTGGGAGCGTGGCAAAGCCACGAGCAGCCTGACGCACGAGGGGAACCTCTGCAAGCAGGATGGGTCACAGCCAGCCTGGGGGCTTGTCTGTATTGCTCTGCCTTCCAAACACATTCCCTGGCTCTCCAGCCACGTGTGCTGGCCTGGCATCTCTCAGGAACAGTTCCCAGCCAGCTCTGAGGATCCTGCCCTGCTCTGTGCACACCCAGGTGCTGCTTCAAAGAACCCTTGGGGTCAAATGCCAGCAGCACAGGGTGGGGATTTGCCCTGCCCCAGCCCTAGGGAGCAGGGATGGCTGAGCAGACCCTGGGAGCACTGCAGGGAATGGGGAGGACTGGCTGGATGTGCACAGGCACAGCTCTGCCCCAGCATGGGAGAGCCCTGGACGAGTCTACAGGGCCTCAGCCACAGCCCTTCCCACAGGGCTGGGAAGGAACAATTCCTGGGCAGCCCCTGCTGAGCTGAGCCCGTGGCCCAGGGCCAGAATGCAGCAGGGCCTTGCTTGGGGAGCTGCCCCAGCCACGGGGCCTGAGGAGCTGGGGCTGTGCTGCAAACACCAACTGCACCTGCTCAGAGCCACCAGGAGCTGCATGTCAGCACTCCTGACACTGCAGGGAGGAGCAGGATGGATGGAGGGATGGATGGATGATGGATGGATGATGGATGATGGATGGATGGATGATAGATGGATGATAGATGGATGGATAGATGATGGATGATGGATGGATGATGGATGGATGATGGATGATGGATGGATGGATGGATGGATGATGGATGGATGATGGATGGATGGATGATGGATGATGGATGGATGGATGATGGATGGATGATGGATGGATGGATGATGGATGGATGATGGATGGATGATGGATGGATGGATGGATGATGGATGGATGGATGGATGGATGGATGGATGGATGGATGGATGGATGATGGATGATGGATGATGGATGGATGATGGATGGATGGATGGATGGATGGATGGATGAATGGATGGATGGATGATGGATGGATGGATGGATGATGGATGGATGGATGATGGATGATGGATGGATGATGGATGGATGGATGGATGGATGGATGGATGGATGGATGATGGATGGATGGATGGATGATGGATGGATGGATGATGGATGGATGGATGGATGGATGGATGGATGGATGGATGGATGATGGATGGATGATGGATGGATGGATGGATGGATGATGGATGGATGGATGGATGATGGATGGATGGATGGATGGATGGATGGATGGATGGATGGATGATGGATGGATGATGGATGGATGGATGATGGATGGATGGATGATGGATGGATGGATGGATGGATGGATGGATGGATGATGGATGGAAGGATCACCAGGGCAGGGGGGCTGGCTCTCCAGGGAATGCTCAGTGTCTGGTAAGGTGGGTGAGGAGGATTCCAGTAGGTGGCAATTCCAGACATGCCTCGAGGAGAAAAGAGGAGAGGGGAGGCTGTGCTGATTTCCCCTTAGATTTTTTTGCCAATCCCTTTGTTCAGCCCATTGTGCTGTGAGTGCTGCTTGAGCTGGTGTTACGTGCCCACACTGGGATGTTCTCTCAATCCTTTGGCTCTTTTGCTGGGCAGAGAAGCTCTGGGAGCTGGAAGGCAAAGTCTGGGCTATCAGAGGTGTAAATGCCCCTTGGCTCACCCTGAAGTTCTGCTGCCCATTCTCTCCTGCTGTGTGCTGTTCCCTTCACACTCACTGCCAACTCCCCCAGCCCTTCCTGGGGGCTGAAGGAGCTTCATGGTGGGGCAGGTCTGGGGCCTTTGCACTTTTTGGGACTTTTCTGCTCTGCCCTGAGGGTTCTGTGGGCTGGTGCAGTCCTGGCAACTGCAGGGCAAAGGGAGCTGTGGCCCAGGAACAGGCCAGAGAGAGTTCATGGCCGCTGCACAAACAGGACATGACCCCCATGGCTCTGCTGAGCCCCAGGGATGGCTGTTGGCCATCCCAGCTGGGATTCCAGGGGGAATGGCTCCCACTGCCAGAGGGCAGGGATGGATGGGATATTGGGAATTAGGAATTGTTCCCTGGCAGGGTGGGCAGGCCCTGGCACAGGGTGCCCAGAGCAGCTGTGGCTGCCCCTGGATCCCTGGCAGTGCCCAAGGCCAGGCTGGACATTGGGGCTGGGAGCAGCCTGGGACAGTGGGAGGTGTCCCTGCCATGGCAGGGGTGGCACTGGATGGGCTTCAGGCCCTTTCCAAGCCATGATTTATGGTTTTATGAAATGTGTGTGACAACCAGAAAGGTCCTGAGGACAATGTTGTGGGGTCAGGTGGAAGGAGGGGTTGTCCCATGGGGTCAGCAGAGTTCTGCCTTTGAGGCTGAACAGAGCCAGCTGCTGCAGGCAGGAAGCAAAGAGGAAAGACAAGTCAATGCTGTTTTCAGGAATGGTTCTGGTTTATGCAGGCTTTGAGCTGGCATGTCTCCCCATGAGGCCCTGCAGTGCAGAAATGAAGGACACAAAGTGCTCACAACACCTGGGTGCCACCTGCAGTGGGTCTGGAGGGGGCTGCTCCAGCTGGAAAGGGAGAGAGCCTTCCAGAACTGATTTACAGGAGTGGGAGCTGTTGGGAAATGCCAGGCTAGGAATGACCTATGTGTTAATAATCCCAGCTCCCTTATCTGTATGTATTGTTCCCTACTCTTAAATGTCACAGCCACAGACCATTTGTCCCAGGGACTGCTGCCTCAGTCCGTGTGCTGCTGGGAGGGTGCTAAAGGAGCACCTCTGGAATATTTTACCTCTTTTGGCCGCCTCAGGCCCTTCTTTGCTGCACACACTAATGCTGTTCTGCTCCCACTGTCCCTGCAGGGTGCTCTGCATCGTGTGTGGCATTACTGAGGGCTTTGTCCTTTTCTGCCATCAGTCAGTGCCACTGTCCCATGGGCACAGGGAGGCTCTCCAGGTGCCCAGGTCACAACTTCCCTTATTTTTCTGTAGAATTGTGGAATCACAGAATATCCTGAGCTGAAGGAACCCACAGGATCACCCAACCCAGAGCCCCAACAACCCCACCCTGTCCATCCCTGGCAGTGCTGCCCAAAGGCTCCTGGAGCTCTGGCAGCCTCGGGGCCGTGCCCATTCCCTGGGCAGCCTGGGCAGTGCCAGCACCTCTGGGGGAAGAACCTTGCCCTGATCTCCACCTAAATGTCCCCTGGCCCAGCTCCATAGTACAGACACAGAGGATCTAACTCTTCACAAGGGTGTCTTTCAAAACCTTGTACTTATTTAATGTGCAAATCTCTCATGCAGGTGGGAGCACTTGGCTCTCCTGCACACCTGGGCGTGGAGCTGGGCAGCCAGAAAAGGAAGGCCACGTGCTTTGAGAGCACTTGTCTTACTCTCAGTCAATCTCTTCTTACTCTAAGTCACTTGTGAAGGAGCAGATGTGATCCTGTGGGAGGAACAGGCACAGATTGTTTTTTCCAAATCTTTGTTCCATATCACAGTCACAAGAATGTTCAGATCCTTTGATGACACAGCCCAGACTAATTGCCAGGCAGGTCCAGCCTGCTTGCTGAAAAGGAAAGGTGTTTTGTGCAAAAGGCAGTGAATAATCATATGATTAAACTCAGCCCCCTAAGAAGTGCTCACGAGAGGCTCAGTGGTGATTAAGCACCCAGTCCTGGGTTTATCTGCTGATTGCTCGGCCTGGAGTGGATCCTGTCATGAGTGAGGGGCTGTGATTGTGCCTGAGGGGTGTGCGTGAGCAGGAGCATCTGTGTGTGTGTGTGTGTGTGTGTGTGTGTGTGTGTGTGATCCATCTGTGTGTGTGTGTGTGTGTGTGTGTGATCCATCTGTGTGTGTGTGTGCATGTGTGTGCATGTGTGTGCATGTGTGTGTGTGTGTGTCATCTCTGTGTGTTTGTGTGTGCGTGTGTGTGTGCATGTGTGTGTGCATGTGTGTGCATGTGTGTGCATGTGTGTGTGTGTGTGCACAATCCATGTGTGTGTGATCTGTGTGTTTGTGTGTGTGACCCGTCTGTCTCTGTGTGTGTGTGTGTGTGTGTGTGTGTGTGATTGTCTGTGTGTCTGTCTCTCTGTGTGTGTGATCCATGTGTGTGTGTGTGTGTGTGTGTGTGTGATTGTCTGTGTGTCTGTCTCTCTGTGTGTGTGATCCGTGTGTGTGTGTGTATGTGATCCGTGTGTGTGTGTGTGATCTGTCTGTGTGTCTGTGTGTGTGTGTGATCTGTGTGTCTGTGTGTGTGTGTGATCCATGTGTGTGTGTGTGATCTGTCTGTGTCTGTGTGTGTGTGTGATCCATGTGTGTGTGTGTGATCTGTCTGTGTGTGTGTGTGTGATCCATGTGTGTGTGTGTGATCTGTCTGTGTCTGTGTGTGTGTGTGATTGTCTGTGTGTCTGTCTCTCTGTGTGTGTGATCCATGTGTGTGTGTGTGTGTGTGTGTGTGTGATTGTCTGTGTGTCTGTCTCTCTGTGTGTGTGATCCGTGTGTGTGTGTGTATGTGATCCGTGTGTGTGTGTGTGATCTGTCTGTGTGTCTGTGTGTGTGTGTGATCTGTGTGTCTGTGTGTGTGTGTGATCCATGTGTGTGTGTGTGATCTGTCTGTGTGTCTGTGTCTCTGTGTGTGTGATCCATGTGTGTGTGTGTGATCTGTCTGTGTGTGTGTGTGTGATCCATGTGTGTGTGTGTGTGTGTGTGATTGTCTATCTCTCTGTGTGTGTGATCCATGTGTGTGTGTGTGCACCTCCACATGCACACCTGCCACCCCACCCTCCACCCAGGAGCAAAGGGCACGGGCAGGGCCCTGATGGTGTGTAAATACACCCAGCTCTGCTTGCCTGAACACACAGATTCAGTCTGGAGACATTTTTTAAGATCAGAAACCAGTGTAAATCTGTGAGCTTTCTGTTGGCCTTCCCATGTAACTGGCATTTCTCAGTTCTCCCGTTTTTGATACACATTTCACCTTTGGCAGCAGCTCTCCAAGGAGGAAGGTGCATTTGTGGGGGCACATTTGGAAGTGTGGCCCCTGCTATTACCAGAGTTGAATTGAAAAGGATTTATTAAATAGATAAGAACAATTGATCAAGGTCATTTGGGGGAAGTTTTCCTGGACTGATACAGAATAAATTGATACAAAATGAGAGTCACAACTGAAAACCAGCAAGTGCCCAGACATTTTCCCAGACCTTTCAGAGATTAAAAACACAGCAAGTACAATGTTCAGCTGTGCTGTGCTGTTCCCTCTGGAGGAGGGTTCCAATCAGCTGGCAGGAACTTTTGGACTTTGCTTCTCTTTGGGAAAACAACAATGTGTTTTTGACCCTAAACCCCTGTGGAAAGCAGGGGGTTGTCCACACCTGGCAGAGTCCCACATTGCCATGAGTTCCTGGGGCTGGTTTGGAGTGCTTTGTCCATTTATCTGCATTTCCCCCTGTGCTGCTTGAAGCTCCTGGATGGTTCCCTACATTTAGAGGCAGCTTCTGACAGAACCTTAGTCTGAGGGTTTGATAACTCATCCCTTCCATGATTGCATCCCTTTTCACTTCTTCTGTTCAGTCTTTATTTCCAGCAGGTCAGGATTGGATGCCTGCACCTTTCAACATCATTTTCTCCCTTAGGCCATGAAATTTGTGTCATTTCCAGAATGCAAATCCCATTTGGGAAACAAGCTAAACCCAATTAAACCAAACCTTTCTAATTCCTGTAAATACAAGAGCCACAGTTGCACATGTTTGTGTTTTGTCTTTGGGAGCTGGCAGAGGAGGCAGGGGCATTACTCACCCAGGCTTATCTCACTCATAGGAAATGTTTGACTCCTGGTTTCAGGTGAAGGACATGCTGCAGAGCCAGCTCAGTCTGTCTCTCTAGCTTTGATTCATGAGACACAGAGAGAAATATTTCATCTTTGGGGCTAAACTCACTCCATGGCTGAGGAGAACCATGGAAATTCGGCTCAATTAACAAACCAAGCACATCCTAATTATTTTCACTGCCAACAGCATTGTCTCCTATCCCATGGTCTCAGTTGAGCCCCACTGTTAAATGCAGAACCTTTTCCAGGCAAATGTGTATTACTGCTCCTGCCCAGGTCAGAAATGGAAGGAATTTGCAGCAGTACCCCATCACTCCTCACCATGGACTGCAGGTGCCGTGGCAGGAGGGGCTCAGAGAGATTTGCTGCCAGCCTGGGGCAGGAGGATGCTGCTCCCTGCAGCTGGTCCCACGCTGAGCCCAGCCCAGGGTGTGCAGCAGGGCACATTTCTGCTCTGGGAAGTGGCTCCAGGTGCATGTGGCACTGGCATGTGCCTCCCAGCCCTGCAGCACCGGCAGAGGAAGCGCCCTGTCCTGTAACAGGGTCCCAGAACCCTCAGTCACGGTATGGGGAATTGATTTGATGGAAATGGGCTGCAAAGTCCTCCCAGAGATCCCCAGGGACGCTCAGTGCCAGGGGGCTCCTGCTGCTGTGTGTCCCTGAGAAGCCACAGCTTGGACAGGTGAAGGCAACCAGCCAGGGAGGCTCGGGAGCCACTCACGGGGAGGGAGGGAAGGGCTTTTCCTGGCCAGGAAAACCAGATTCCAGCTCTCCTTTTTGCTGTTTTTATTGCAAAAGGGGAAACCTCTGGGGCAGGGCTTGTCCCACAGGGCTGTTCTCAGGTGCCAGTGAAGTTTTACAGCTCAGAGGTGTTTAGAAGTGACCATGCCCAAAGCCCAGAGGGTTCTCCAGGGTGGGAAGTCTGGCTTAGGAGTCCCCTGCTCCTTGTGGTCCCTGCATTGTCCCAGACCCCGGGGGCTGTGAACTCGGGGGGTTTGGTGTGGCAAACCCCTGTGTGGAGATGGAGTCAGGTTGTGCCCAGCCTGGTTCGTGTGTGGCTCTACCCCCACCCCAGACGTTCCTGTCAATAGATTAGGGAGAGCTTGAGCTGGATCAGATAAATACATTAACACATCATCTGCACCCAGCATTAGTGCAAAGCTCCCTGAGCCCTCCTAATGCCCGGGATATTCTCATTTTTGGTGTGTGTTACACGACAAACATCCACCTGCAAAATCAAATCACAAGCAAGAGAGATGTTCTCTTATCATTTGCTGCCAGGAGAAGTGACTGGATGTGAGTTGGGCTTTTTGCTGCTCCTTGGGAGAGAGCAGCTCAAATAAAACAGAACCAGAGCAGGGATCTCCCTGGCAGCAGTGGATCCAGGACAAAGCTTTCCTCAGCAGGGAAGGGGCTCTGGGCATTGTGGAGCATTCAGGGGGCTGGCAGGGTGCAGGTACAGCTGGTGGTGAAGTGCCCAGACTGGCTGAGCTGTGTTCTGTTCTCTTAGTGACCAGGGCTATTAATCTTAATTAATCCTAATGGCACTGGTGTCAGACTTGGAGCTGGACAGGTGAAATAACACGTGGACTACTCAAATGCCTCTTGTTCATGTGCAGTGTCAGACACCACCACTGCCACACTGACAGCGAGGTCACACCCCTGATGTGTCTCCAGAGGGAGAATCCCAGAATGTCCTGAGCTGGGACCCCCAGGACCATCCAGCCCAGCCCTGTCCCTGCCCAGACCCCCCAACAACCCCACCCTGTCCATCCCTGGCAGTGCTGCCCAAAGGCTCCTGCAGCTCTGGCAGCCTCGGGGCCGTGCCCATTCCCTGGGCAGCCTGGGCAGTGCCAGCACCTCTGGGGGAAGAACCTTGCCCTGAGCTCAGCCTGAGCTGCCCTGGCCCAGCTCCAGCCATGCCCTGGCTCCGATGGAACACCCCTGAGCCTCCCCTCACCTCTGACAGCACCACTTTGGGACACTGAAAGCAGATGAGGGATGTGTAGTGGTGAGTTATAACTTTCTAAATGAAAAGATTAAAACCAAAAAATGGAAAGTTTGGGATTTATCAACACCTTCCCCACCACACCTCACACATGCTCCCAGTACCCATCCACAGTTCCTTAGAGATGCTTGTTCAGACAAGAAGAACAATTCTGCACTGCAGGTAAGTTTAGGAGGAAGGGAAATGGGTCACAATACCTGGCTCCAGGTTTTGTACTTCTGACACCAGGTCAGGAGGAGCTTCTGCCCCTGAGGGTGGCTGGGTGAGCTCAGATGGAGCTGGTGGCACTGGAGGGGTGAGGAGTCCCTGAGGCATTGACCCCTCTGGAGGGTCAGGGCACGTGGGGCTGTCTGGAGCTAGTGCTGTGCCCTGGGCACCTCCACACCCACACGAAGCAGGTACTGACCCTTCTGCACCTCCCTGAACACCCCAGGGCATCTGAGCATCTCCCCTTGAGCAGGATTTGTCCTTCAGCTGGGAGATCAACCAGGAATACAAATGTTCTGGAAACTCCACTGCATCCCCACACAGCTGAAAGGGGCGGCTGAGTGAGCGAACTCAGGTGCTGAAACGAGGGAAAAACCAGGAATGCAGAGCCTGGGCCCTGCAGAGCTCAGGTGAAGGTGCTGGAGGTGCTGGTGGCCCCACTCAGTGTCCCCTTGCCAGGGCAGAGATTGGTGCTGGGGGCTCGGGGCTGCTCAGGGCAGAGGTGAGGGCTCAGAGCCTTCCAGCAAGTGGAGTCCACGACTCCTGCTCCGGGCTTGGACTGCCCGACTGTGGCTGCCTGGAGATGCAAATGAGGCCGTCCTCCCGAGCCGGGTAATTAGTGCTGCTCTCGGGTAATTAGTGCTGCTCTCGGGTAATAATCAGTGCTGCTCTCGGTTGTCACCGGGCAGTTCTGGAATTCGGGCCAGCTCCTGATGCAGGACCAAGGCAATGGCTGTGAGCCTGTGCCAGGCACCCCGAGGGACTGAGCAAGGGCATTCCTGGGGGAGCACTGCACCCTCCTGAGGGCTGGGGGCCTCCCTGGGCACCCACCCTGCCGGGCACAGCTGGATCTGCTCCCTGGGCACCCACCCTGCTGGGCACAGTTGGATCTGCTCCCTGGGCACCCACCCTGCCCCACACAGCTGGATCTGCTCCCTGGGCACCCACCCTGCTGGGCACAGTTGGATCTGCTCCCTGGGCACCCACCCTGCCCCACACAGCTGGATCTGCTCCCTGAGGAGCGTGGTCAGAGCTGAGGGACACTCAGCTGTGGGAAGCTGAGGGAGCTCAGCAGTGCCCTGCCAGGATCCAGCTGTGCCAGCCAGCTGTGCCAGCCAGCTCTGCCCCAGGCAGGCAGGCTCAGGCTCTCCCCTGAGGAGCCCCGAGCCTGCTCCTGCTGGTGAAGGTCTCCAGGGTGCAGCAGGTGAGAGAGAGACAATTGTCAGAGCTCTCTACCACTCCCACAGGGAGGCAAAAACCTGCCTAGAGCTCCACAACCACCACGAGGCAGTTTAGAAGCCTTTTCCAATCTTCCTTTGCCTTCCTGATTGCTTTGAAGTTTTTCTTTCAGATGAATTAGTTATTGTTTGTTTATTCTGATGAATCAGGGAATATTTGTGTTTTCCATGGCAAGGTTTTACTCTTCCAAGAGCCCTGGCAGAGGAGGTGGCTTCAGCTGCAGCTTTTGAGAAGTGAAATGCAAGGCTGGGGAAGGAAGAGTCTCCTCTGTGCAGAGCCAGGGACAGGGGAGGTGTGAGAGGCCTCTGCCTGCCCCAGTGAGCACAGAGGCTGCTTGGGCATTGCTGTGCCCAGCACCTGAGCCTGTCCCTGAGCTGCTCTGGGGCACAGCCATGGGGAAACCTGGGCAAATCTTCCTTTCCATGGGCTGCACTCAGCTGCCCTCCCTGGGACTGCCTCCCCCCATGGCAATGCTGCAGTCCCAGCTGGGTGTGAGATCCAGCTGGGCAGTGCTGCCCTGGGACTCAGCAGCTGCACCCCGGGCCTGTGTCACCCCTGCTGCCACACTCCTGGTCCCTCCTGCCACAGGAGGTGTCCTTTAACAGGTTTGATGGAACATTTTCCCTGCCTTTCCCCTGACCCTGGTGAGAGCTGTTGCAGGGCCAGCAGGGAGGTTCTGTTGCAATAGGACACGAAATAAAACAACATGGATACTGAAATTCTAAGGTAAGAAGAAGGGAAGTTTATTTCCTGACTCCAATATTTATAGACTTTCAAAAGTGACAGTGGATTGGAGGATTAAATTGTTACCTCTCCAATGACAGTGGACAAACCAGCAATCCATCAGATTTCTCCTGCTCTAAAAAACAATGTAAAATAATAATTATTTACTAATGTAAATAATAATTATTTGTAAAAGTGTAAAAAAGTACAATGTAAAATAATTATTTATAAAAGTGAGTGAGAAACTTCATTACAAGAATATAAGCATCCAAAGGCTTAGAAGAACTTAGTAAAACAAGATTATAAGGTTCCACCTGTGACCTGCACACACCAAGAACTGGATCCTGTTCCATGACCCAGGGCCTTTTTCTCACCTGCTCCACTGCTCAGAGCTCAGAGCTGGACACATCCTCCCATCCCCTCCTGTTCCTCACACCAGTCACATCTGCTCTGCTCCCCTCCCCTGTCAGCTCCCTGCAATCCATTTTACTGCTCGTTTAACAAGAAAACCTCTCCGAGGGCTGTGGCAGCTGGAAGAGCATCTGGAAGAGTGATTTGCAGTTTCTGCTGGTAGTTGGAGGCCAGACAGACAGGTTTTTGCTGTCTCATGCCCCGAGTTTGGAAGTTTTTCAAGTGATAGCAGGGATGCTACTTCCACAAAGCCTGGATCTCTGCTGGGCAGCTTGTCCAGGAGAACCCAGGGTCAGAGCTGGGCTCAGGATGCAGAGCTCAGCTTACCCTGCATGGAAATGCCACTGCCAGACTCATGTCACAGCAATTCCACAAGTCAGGGCTTCCAAAAGAGGGGACATGAGAGGACGAGGAAGCCAGAGCCTCCCTGGGAAAGTGACGCCTTTCACGAAGGTTGGAAACGACCTTCAGGATCATCTGTGCAGCCATCAGCCCAGCACCACCAAATTCACCCCCAAACCACGTCCCCAGGTGCCTTTCTCAGCTGTGTGTGGTTCAGCTCCCAAGGGAGGCTGCAAGGACAAGGACAGTGCCAGCAGCACCTTCAGCCCTGCTGGTTCTGCCACTCCCAGGGAGGGAACGAGCCCAGCCAGGTCCCTGTCCTGGTCAGTGACACAGCAGGGATGGGGCTGCACTGGGGGAGGCTGGAGGAGCTGCTGGGGTTTCTAGAGGAGAACCTCTGGAACTCCTGTGTGACCGTGTTCACAGGGGTTTTCAGGTGAGGGAAGAGACAAGAATGTTGACTCCATGTTCAGAAGGTTTGATTTATTATTTTATGATATATATATTACATTATAGCTATACTGAAAAGAATAGAAGGAAAAGTTTTATCTCAGAAGGCGAGCTAAGCTAAGAATAGAATGGAATGAATAATGAAGGTTTGTGTCTCGGACAGAGTCCAGGCTAACAGGGCTGTGGTTGGCCATTAATTCTAAACATCCAACATGGGCAATCACAGCTGCACCTGTTGCATCCCACAGCAGCAGATAACCATTGTTTACATTTTTGTTCCTGAATCCTCTCAGCTTCTCAGGAAGAAAAAATCCTAAGAAAGGATTTTCATGAAAAGATGTCTGCAACACTCCTGTGGTGTGGCCAAGGCCTTGTTGTGCTCTGACAGATGACATCTGCTCAGGAATGGGATCCTGATGAGCCAGAGAGTGTTAGAACACAGGACATGAGACAATCACTGCCTGAAAGCCACGGGGTGAGCTGGGGGCAGTGCTGAGGACCTGGCTGGGAGGAGGCTCTGGCATTCCCTGCTCCCCCCACAGCAGGATTCCATCGGCTCTGCTGGGAGGGGGAGCTGCAGGGTCACTCCAGGGAGCTCCAGAGGGATTGGGCAGGAGCAGATGGGACCTTGGATCCTGCAGGGAATCATTCCTGGAGGTGGAAGCTGCTGGCCTGTCCCAGGGTGACGTTCTGATGCTTGTATCCCCATTCCTGTGTTCTGTTCATGCTGGATATCATGTTCTGTGCCTTCCAGACTGGCTCTGCAGAGCGAATGTTTTGTTTGGGTTTTGCTCTCAGCCGCTCCCCCACGGCTGGCGGGACACACAGACAGGGCAGGACATGGTGCTGCTTTTGCTTTTTGCTTTGCTTTTCCCTTTGCTCTTGCTCCTGCTTTGCTCCTGCTTTGCTCTTGCTTTCTGCTCCTGCTCATTAGTTAGTTTAGCTCAGCAGTCCAAATTTTCCCTGGACTGTTTCTCCTTTCCCTTTTTTGGACCAACTCGAACCTGCTCCAGATGGGCCCTGGGAACACCGAGAGTTTGCACCTTGTGGCTGCAGCAGCTGCCCCAGCACAGGAGGGACTGAGAACAGAGCGAGCACCCCAGAGAGACTTTGTGAATTTGTCATCTTTGTCAGAGCAGTGACAGAGTGGTGTCACCTGGTATTGTTCATTCTGTGTGCTGGGGGTGCTGTGCCTGTTCAATAAACAGGTTCTGTCCACTTGTCTCCAAGGAATCCTTCCTGACCTGGCTGGGCACAGGGGCTGTGTGGGTTTGCTTTGTGGAGGGGCCCCTTTGGAGGTTTTCTCCCAAATTTGCCCTAAACCAGGCCATGGCCAGAATGCTTGGGGAGGAGGTGGCAGGGGAGGAAAGCAGCTCCCTGGGCCCCAGGAGCAATGGGAGCAGGGCAGTGCCAGCTCCACAGGGCAGAGGCACTGCTGAGCAGAGCCACAACAGCTCTGATTGTTGCCCTGGGAATTGCAGAGGTTGTGAGAGCTCACCTCAAGGGCTGGCACCTGTCCCTGCAGGACTCCCTGTGCCCAGCCAGGCTTCCCCCCTGGGCTGGCACTGGAGCTGGGTGCCAGGAGCCCTGTGTCAGCAGGAAGGAGAGTGGCTGCTCTCATGGGCATTTGGCACCAGGAGGGAGGCAGGGCTGTGTGAGCCTGGACTGAGGCCACCGTGTGACAGTGACATCAGGGCAGGCACAGCTGTGGCTGCTCCAGCTGGGCTCTGAGCAGGCCCTGGTGCCAAACCCTGTTGGGGAGGGGCAGCTGGCAGGAGTCTGGCTGTGACACTGGACAAGGAGGAGGCTGGCAGCAGCCAGAGCAGCTGGCTGGGGTGATGGGAGCAGGGAACAGCACAGGGGGGGATTTGCACCTCTGTCCCCAGTGTCAGCCAGCACAGGGTGAGGGAGTTTGGGGATGTTCAGTGTGAGCCCCGAGCAGGCAGAACCTGAACAAAGAGCTCAAGGGGGAGGGAAGGTGAATGCAGCAGGTGAGAACTCTCAGGCTTTGTCCTGCCAGCCCCAGCTCCACAGGCTGTTCCTGCAGCTGAGCTGAGCCTGCAGGTGAGGAGGGCAGAGCCTCTGGCTGGGGAGGGATGCAGGGCCAACCCTGTCCCTGCATTTCAGGAGCAGAAATCAATGCTCCTTTTCTTCTTCCTCTGCCTGCATCCAGATGATTACCAGTGGCACAAAACAGAGGTTTTATTTTAAAGTAAGGATTGTGGTGTCTAAAACAGGCCTCAGAGAAAAAACTGTCCCTGGAGAGCAGCTCTGCCTCCCGATCCAGGTCTGTGCTTTGCCAAATGAGTTCCCACCTGCCTTTGGCTCCAGCCTGGCTGCCCCGTCCTTCTGCAGCTGCTGGGGGCAGTTCTGTGGGGTTCAGGGGCAGCCCAGGCACTGACAGCCACCCCATTCCCTCTGCTGGTTTTGACTGGTTTTGAATTGGGGAATTTGCAGGGCTCAACTACTGCCCTGATTCTCATCCTTCTGTAACCACAAGTCCAAAGCCACATTTGCACCAAGGAGATCAATCCAGGCTCAGTGGGAGCCCTCAGCAGGGAAAGGGGAACTGCTGCTGCTGCTGGAGGCACCTTTCTGCAGAGGGGAATGGCCTTGGAGCACATGGTGCTTCTTTGGGCTGTTATCCACAGGGATGGAAATGCTGGACAAACCATGGTGCTGCTGCTGGTGAGGGCATGGCCTGAAATCAGGAGATCTGGTTTTGCCAGAAGGATCCCCTAAACCTCTCCAGTTCCCTGTGTTACCCCTTCCCATCTGGCTGTGCCTTCCTGGGGGTGTCTCCTTCCTCAGTCCACGTTTGTAATTCCACAGGACACACAGAGTGTGCTCTTCACGGGCTCAGAGTGTCCACGGGCCTGTGGGAATGCACAGCCAGTCCCAAACAGCTCCACTGGGACACTGCAGCCCTGAGCCCCCATTCCAGGACTTGTCCTCATTCTCCCCATGGGAGAGAGCCGCCCCTCATGGGTGACCTTCCATGTCATGGCTGGCAAGGGGAATTGGAAGTTCTGGAAATTTCCAGGAGTCCTCTGGCAGCCACAATTGCTGCCAAAGCAGGCTGGAGCCCCTGGGTTTTGTTGCCCCAGCCCTTTGTGCAAGCAGTCATGTGCTGCTGGAAGCACATGGATTGCACGGAAGGTGACTCAGCTCCCAAAAAACCCCTCAGAGGGGGTGACTGGGAACCCTCCCAGGGGATGCAATTTAGTCAGAGCAAGGCTTTGGTCTCGAGGCAGGCTGTCCTGGTGGGATTATCTGCCTTGTGCCACACAGGAGCTCAGACCAGGTGATTGATTGACTGCTCCTCCTGCCTTTGCTGTCTGTGAATCAATCAAAGGTGCCATTGAAGTATTTTTGCAGAGGATGTGTGACAATAGCAAAAGAATAGCTCAAAGCCACCTTTGAAAAATGCTGTGTGTTATCAAAAGGGAGAAAGGTTTGGAATAAAAGCTGATTCAAGCCCTGGAAGTGTGTCACCATCCTCTCCCATCTGCAGGCAGCCCCGGGGCGCAGGGCAGACGTGAGGCAGCTTCTCCAGAGCACTCTTGTGTCAGGGCCCTCATCTCCCCTGCCTGCTCTCCTTCATCTCCCTCACCCAAGCCGCTCATCAGCCCCTGAATCACACCAGGCTCAGAGCTTGGTGTGGCTGGAAGTGACTCACAGGCCTGGGGAAATGCCCCCAGCTGCTGTCACCTGCCAGAGCTGTGCCATCAGCAGCACAGTCCCAGCCAGACCCGCTCCTGCTCCTCAGGTGATCCCGGTAATTATTCCCACTGAGACATTCCCAGCAGAGCTGCTGGTGTGCACAAGTGTGATGGGAGGTGGGCAGGAGGCTCTGCCTCCACGTGCTTTCCCAGCAGGCAGGTCCTGAGGGAAAAGTACAGCTCAAGAAGCTTTCAAACTCTGTGCCCATGGACTTCTCAGTTCCTTGTGGGCTTTTCTTCCCAGGGACAGCAGGGCTAGCAGTGCCAGGGAGTGTTCCCATTTATCCATGGGCTTTAATTAAACCCTGAATTTAAGGGACTGTTTGCAAATGCTTCCTTTTAGTGGGAGACAGATTCCTCCCCGGATCAGGAGGTCAGCCAGTGCTCCCAGGGCCTCCTGCCCAGCTGTGGGATGGACTGGGCTGGGATTTAGGTACAGTGTAACTAAACCATAGCCAGGATCTGTATCCCAGGGGAGGGAGCTTTTCCCAGGCTCTGAGGAGCTGATTACCATGACAGCTCTGCCTTCCCAGCACCAGTGGTCTGCAGGGACAACATTCCCTCCTCACCCCACATCCCCAGATGCCACATCAGCCCCTGGGGGTCCTGGCTGACCCCCCAGATCCCCACTGGCACCAGGAATGTGCTGCCCCCTCCCAGACAGCTTTACTTCTCTGCTTGCTGCTGCTCTGCTCCCTGCACTGCTCCCTGAGGATAAATAAGGGAGTTTTGTAACGAAGCACCTCTCACCCTGCACATATTAAATAAATTTCAGTTGTCCTTTATTACACGATAATGATAGTAAGATTTAATTACCTCTGCACCCAAAGGGGACATGAATTTTAAGCAATAGGAATAAATCTCCCTGCACTGCAACTGGGGTTGTGTGATCTGGGGGGTCAATTCCAGTGCAGCAGTGGGTGGTGACAGAAAAATCCTTCCCGAGGAGTGCAGATCCCAAAGTGAGACTGGGGATGGATTACGAGGGCCAGACAGGTAAGGAGCAGCTGATCCAAGGGACCCAATTAAGCAATGATGCTTAGTGGAGTTTCTGATCTGTGGCAGGGGCTAAAGATGCAGGAAAATGTGTGAAAATCCAGGAGCTCAGAGAGATCAACGGGGCCAGAGTCTCTGTGGGCTCTGCCCTAAGACTGTGCTGCTCTCCTCACTCCTGCTATCACTTTCCACAAGTTCAAATAATCCCTTTTTTTTCTGGGTAAAGAAAACAGGAAAAAAGGCATTCTGTGGGTGATTCTGTTTCCAGGGCTCTCTGCAGCGTCTGTTTTGATTCCTGCTGGAAATTGTGTCACCCAGAAACACCCCAGGCACCGACAGTTCATACTGAGCTTTTGGCAGTGTGGAGAGAAATGAGTTCTCCAGGAGCAGAGGAGCTGGGGAGAGCTGAGGGTGCCAGGGCTGGAGTATCCCTCATGCAGGCTCCTCTCCAGCAGCCACACTCCTGCCCTGGCCCTGCTGCAGCTACGAGTGGAGGGCTGGGGCAGGGTTTGGGACACTGCCCTGGGTCACAAATCACCTCCTGCCCTTGGCAGGGGCTCCCTTTAAGCATTTCCTGGGGACAGTTCCTCCCCCAGTTCTGCAGGTGCAGGTTTTGTTCTGCTCACCACAAGATGATGCAGACTGGTTCAGTTCACTTTCTCCAGTGTTGGGGATGAAACAGGAAAGCCTTATAAATATGATTGTCTGGCAAAAGATTTTGAGAATATGGAAACTCTAAGTGAGATTGAAATGAAAGCAAGCTTTGAGATACCTGTTACTGAACAACTGGAAAACAATGGCATGGCCAGCTGAAGGTGATCCCCTTGTGATGGAACAACACCCTCTGCTTGCAGACAGGCCCAAGGGTCAGAGCAGACCCTACAGCTTGGCAGAAGGGGCCCAAAGAGGAGTTTTTAGGGTTTAAAATGTAACACAGTATGGTAATGTAATGATTCTTATAGGCTGTATGGAAATACTGTAGGATTTGTATCTTGTACTAGATTGGTTAGTGAGAATCAGAATATTCAACACAGAAGAAGATTTATTGTATTGTAACGGGAACCTCTCTCTCTTACCCTTTTACTCTCTCACCCTCTCACCCTCTCACCCCCTCTCTTCTCTCAGCCCTGCTCCAGCTGTGTTTGGCAGCTCCCAGCAGGGCCCTGCCCCCAGGCCCTTTGCAATAACCCCAAGTTCCTGACCTGGTGCAGAGATCTCTGCTCTCCATCCATCCCCACTGTCCTACCCCCCAACAATCAAACACTCCAGGGGCATTTTCTCTGTTTCTCCTGCCCTTTTTCTTTTGCCTTCAGTTTTGCATCCAGCTGTGAGAGGGGCCACGAGCTGAACACTTCCCTGTGAGGCTCCTGGGGACCTGCAGCCCCTGGGGACACCTGTCCCAGCCTCGTCCCTGGCTGTGTCCGTGTGTCAGCGCTCACCGGTCACGCCTGGCTGCTGATCCCTCTGCAGGCCCTCCCAGGACTTCCCAGAGAGGTAAAATCGTCTCCTTGTGTCAGTAAACAAAAGGACAAGGCTGAGAGGAGAGGGTTGACAGGTTGGTGTGCTGTTTTCAGCTGCACACTCTGGGTTGCAGCAGGATCCCTGCCAGCCTTGGGGGGCTCTGGCCTAGAGGAGAGCCTGGCCTGTGGCTCGTTCCAAAAATGCAGCTTTGCAACTGAGCTACTGCCAACAAGGAGTCTGTGAGGCCATTTCAAACCTTGCACTCGTGATTCAGCTGCCATTTCATGCCAAACTGCATGTCTTCATCTTCCAGTCCTTGTTCCTGGAAAAACTGAATTGTGCCTCCTGTTTTCTGCCCCAGGTCTTTCACTCACTTTTCCAAAAGTGATAAAGAATGGGCCCATCTGGCAATGGAGGGCTCGTGTGCTTCATGTGTTACCATTCATTTTGTTCCCTAGTTTGGGATGCAGGATCTACTCTGGGCTCCAAGCCATGTCCCTGCAGAAGGGTACAGACACCCATCACCCCTGTGAGAAACCCTGGGTGGCCTTGGCAGTGGGACCCAGGTAGGAGGAGGTGGGAGGATGGAATTCCATCCTTGTCCATTTATCAGGCATGGGATCTGATTTATGGCACCTGAGCAGGGCAGTGCTGGGCTGTGCAGGGGGATCTGCCCAGGGATGTGGGGATGCAGTGCATTTTCTTGGGAAGCAGTGGGAAATATCTGCATGTTGCAGGCAGAGCTGGCCTGCCCAGACCAGTTCCACATCAAATATTCCCAGTGCTTGTCCATCCCAGCCCTGCTGCTGTGGGTCAGCACACCTGGAAGCACTGACCACACACCAGCTGTGCTGTTCCTGCTCACCACATCTATGTCTGTGTTTTAATTCCTGCTGCCCTTGCACCCCTCCACAGCACACGTGATAAAAGCCCTATCCAAACATATTCAAACAAGGGCAATGTCCCATCATTTCCTCTCCCTGCCACTGCTCAATAATCACACCTGAGCTTCTGAAGCAATTTCAAAATTACCAAGGTAGCAGGCACCCCACAGATTGTAATAACAGCCCTTTAGGCTGAGGAGGAGCTTGTTCCTGGCTAATGCCTGATGGACTGACTGGGGCAGCTGGTGACCATCTGAGGTCAGCTCTGCCACAGGAGGACCCATCTCTGGGAGCACCTTTCCACAGGTTCTCCATGATCTGCTCTTTCCCTGCCTGTCCCACCCTGCTGGGGTCTTGGTGGGAGCAAGGACACGTAGAAACCTGGCTGTGGGAGAGCACAGAGATCCAAATTTGGATCTTGGGATTGTCACTGCGATATTTTATGAAAGATCCTTTTGCCAGGATTTCTTCTTCTGGCAAGATGAGAAGCCTCAGCTTCTCCCTGTTTTGCTGCTTTGGAATGTGATTTGGAGAATTGTTTACCCAGCATGTGTATTGTTTTAATTTAATGACCAATCACAGCCAGCTGTGTCAGGACTCTCTGGGTCTGTCATGGGCTTTTATTATTCATTCTTGTTAAGCCTTCTGATGTCTCCTTTCTCTACAGTTTCATAATATAATTAATATAATATAATATAATATAATATAATATAATATAATATAATATAATATAATATAATATAATATAATATAATATAATATAATATATATCCTGCCTCATCCTGGGGACCCACAACACCACATGGGATCTGAATTTTCTTCAAAGCCAGCCCAGCCCAGCCAGTGCAGTGAGTGGAGAGGACCATGGGGCAGGCCAGGAGCACTGGGGCAGCCTGGCCCTGCCCTCTGTCCCCAGCAGTGACACTTGTGGCTACTGGGCTGCAGTCCCACAGGGATTCCCTTTCCCAGCTGTTCTTGGCTGGTGTTTCTGGTTCCAGATGGGGAATTCCCCCTCGATGCTCAGCCCAGGCTGCCCAGCTGGGCCTTGGTGCCACAGGGTGAGGGTGCTCTGGAAGAGCCCCAGGGCAGGAAACTGCTGAGGAAAGAAGGAAGGGAGGCAGGAAGATGAGCAGGAGCCTCTGAGCCTCACAGTGTGCAGTGGCTGTGTGAGAACACTGTGGAGAATCTGCCTGACAACCAGGGAGAGGCTCATTTCAGGGGTGCATTTCCCTCAAATCAGGAGGAACTGCTCCTTCGAGGCTCCTTTGCCTGGTCCTGACTATCCTTTAAAGAAAGAGCCAAGATCCCAAGTACAGCAACTTGAAGATCAGAGCAGGAGACAGCTCTGATCTAAGCTTAGGGCCCACTGCCCTCAGCGCCAGCACAAAGAGAGGAGAGAAGGAATCTGGGGGCTAAAAAGCTCTTCACAGACCTAGTAAGGATATTTTAGAGTTTTTTTATGTTCAAGTCTGTCCTCAGTGAAAGAATTTCTGGCTGAGATGGCCCTGGCTGCTCTGGCAGCTGCTCCAGCACTCAGGTGACAGAAGAGCAAGGGGAACAACGAGAGGTTTTCCTGGGCCTGTAGCGTTTCCTTCAGCCACTGCTCCTCCAAGGAGCCACTCCAGCCGTGCTCCCTGGAGTCTGCTCTGTGCTGGGACAAGGCCTTTGGGTGCCTGGCTGCAGTGGGAAAACACAGAGCATTTCATTGGCCTGTAGGAAATGTGTGTGCTATTTATCCTGCAGGAAATGCCAGGCCTGGCTGGCACAGGGCAGCTGAAGGCTCTGTGCTCAGCCTGGCTCTGTGGGGCTCCTCCTCAGGAATTGTTTGCTCATTTTGCCCAGAGTCAGGTGTGACCGTGTTCACAGGGGTTCTTGGATGAGGGAAGAGACGAAGGATCTGACTCCATGTTTCAGAAGGATGATTTATTATCTTATGATATATATTACATTAAAACAATACTAAAAGAATAGAAGAAAGGATTTCATCAGAAGGCTAGTTAAGAATAGAATAGGAAAGAATGATAACAAAGGTTTGTGGCTTGGCCTCTGTGTCTGAGCCAGCTGACTGTGATTGGTTATTAATTAGAAACAACCACACGAGACCAATCCCAGATGCACCTGCTGCATTCCACAGCAGCAGATAACCATTGTTTACATTCTGTTCCTGAGGCTTTTTAGCTTCTCAGGAGGAAAAATCCTAAGGAAAGGATTTTTCATAAAAGTTGTCTGCAACAGTCAGGCTCTGAAAAGATGCTGTCAGGGCTGGGTTCATTTGTGATATTAACTTAGACTGGAGCTTCTTCAGCACAAGGTTTCTGCAGGTCACTGAGCTAGTGAGAGAATCGAGCCTGGGCATGGACAGAAGAAGGAAATCAAGCTAAAAATTAATCCCCAGACACTCCTTGCTTCTGAATCAGAAAGACTAAAGCTGGGAGGTGCTGCAGGAAGCAAAGGGATCAGGGAATGTAGAGCCCACAGTGGGATTTTGCCTCTTCCCTAAGGGGGAGATTTCTGCATTTCCCAGAGGGAAAATCCACTCTTACAGGGGTCACTGGTTGGCCAAGGACTCCTGTCCTGCTGCCCATTTCCCTGTGGCCCTAGGTCTGGCCACTAGGCTTTTAAAGCTTGATTTTGGAGCCAGGCCTGTTTGCATAGGGGAGTGTACAGCCCTGGGCTCCCAGGTGTCCCACTCTGGGGGCTGCACTCTGTCCTGCCCTGGGCTCCCGAGTGCCCCCCTCACTCTGTCCTGCCCTGGGCTCCCGTGTGTCCCCCTCACTCTGTCCTGCCCTGGGCTCCCGGGTGTCCCACTCTGGGGGCTGCACTCTGTCCTGCCCTGGGCTCCCGGGTGCCCCCCTCACTCTGTCCTGCCCTGGGCTCCCGTGTGTCCCCCTCACTCTGTCCTGCCCTGGGCTCCCGGGTGTCCCCCTCACTCTGTCCTGCCCTGGGCTCCCGGGTGTCCCACTCTGGGGGCTGCACTCTGTCCTGCCCTGGGCTCCCGGGTGCCCCCCTCACTCTGTCCTGCCCTGGGCTCCCGTGTGTCCCCCTCACTCTGTCCTGCCCTGGGCTCCCGGGTGTCCCACTCTGGGGGCTGCACTCTGTCCTGCCCTGGGCTCCCGGGTGCCCCCCTCACTCTGTCCTGCCCTGGGCTCCCAGGGGTCCCCCTCACTCTGTCCTGCCCTGGGCTCCCAGGTGTCCCCCTCACTCTGTCCTGCCCTGGGCTCCCCGAGCTCCCCCCTGTGACCCTGCTCCCATGCAGGCATTTCCAGGCTGCGTCCTCCCTTTTCCAGGTGGAATTCCTGCAGCCCAGGGGCTCATTTGGCTGAGATTTGCTCAGGAGGAGGAGAATTTCCAGAGGTGTGAAGCTGTAATTGGTGGGGAATTGGGATGTGCTGGATCTGAGCAGAGCTGCAGCTACTGGAAGCTCTCCTCAGGGTCTCACATGTCTGGAACCAGCTCAGTTCTCCAGAAAGGGGATGGGGCTGCTCCCAGCCCTTCCCACTCCAGCAGGGCAAGGCTCTCCTCTGCCACCCACCCACCAGGGTGTATTGAGGTGCCCCAGGGCTGCAAGGGTCTCACTCTGGCCAGGAATTCTCAGGGGGGATTTAATGCCCTGTGGGAGTCTGCTCCTCTCAGGAACCTCACTGAAGCCCTACAACCACCCAAGCAGCCTCACATGCTCACAGGAGCTCAGAAAGGAGGTTTACCAAACTGTAAAAGCATTTATGGTTTCAGGTTCAGCAAAACAAACCAAAAATTTTAAATGCTGTTGCTTTCAGTTGAAAAATGACCCCTCGGGGTGCCCCACCAAGAGCTCCTTCTGCTTTAAATTTGTTGCCATTGTTTTTTGAGACTGTTCTGATGGAAATACAGACCCCAGAGGATTCTGAGTGAGCAGCATGGTCAGTGGAGATTCTGAAATTTATTGAAAAATTTCGGTAAAGTATTTATTACAAACATAATCAGTTATTTCTGTGGACCAGTTTGCATGGAAGGAAGTCCCAAGATGTCTGTGTCCATCTGTGTGACTGTTTTCATCATCCCCACAAACTCCTCTCTCTGTGAGGGATTCAGTCACAGAGAGGGAAAGCCCTTGCCAGTGGCTCTACTGGAAGGGCACATTCCAGAAAGGAAAATATTTACAGCAGAGAGCCTGAACTTCACTGTTTCCAGGCAGCACCTCCTTCTGAACCAGCTGATCAGTAATAACAATAACAATAATAATAATAATAATAATAAGCACTAATGTGATATTTGCTGGGTCCCCAGGATGAAGGAGGAATTTATGAATCTGACTCCATGTTCTTAGAAGGCTAATGTATTATTTTATGATATTATATTAAAGAATTCTACACTAAACTATACTAAAGAATAGAGAAAGGATACAGACAGAAGGCTTAACAAGATACTAATGAAAAACTCCTGACTGACTCCTCAGAGTCTGACACGGCTGGCTGGGATTGGTCATTAAGTAAAAACAACTCCCATGGATAAACAATCTTCAACCACAATCCAAAGCAGCAAAACACAGGAGAAGCAAATGAGATAATATTGTTTTTCTCTTTTCTCTGAGGCTTCTCAGCTTCCCAGGAGAAGAAATCCTGGCGAAGGGATTTTTCCAGAAAATATGATAGTGACACACTGAGAAAAGCAAAAATTCTCCTTTAGCACTTCCTTGGAGAAGCAGTGCAGATGGGGAGAGGTGATGCCGAGGGGCTGTTTGCTTGTGAGTGCCCATCCTCTGCTCTGGGCCAGGGAGGAGACACCTGGGGCTGGGTCCCTCCATGTGTTGGGGCCCAGCACTGCCCTGGCCCCTCTCAGGCTCCTGTGAGGGTCACACTGTCACACACATCCCTGTGAGGGTCACACTGCTCACACACATCCCTGTGAGGGTCACACTGTCACACACATCCCTGTGAGGGTCACATTGTCACACACATCCCTGTGAGGGTCACACTGTCACACACATCCCTGTGAGGGTCACACTGTCACACACATCCCTGTGCCTGTGAGGGTCACACTGCTCACACACATCCTATGAGGGTCACACTGCTCACACATCCAGGGTCACACTGCTCACACACATCCCTGTGAGGGTCACACTGTCACACACATCCCTGTGAGGGTCACACTGTCACACACATCCCTGTGCCTGTGAGGGTCACACTGTCACACACATCCCTGTGAGGGTCACACTGTCACACACATCCCTGTGCCTGTGAGGGTCACACTGTCACACACATCCCTGTGAGGGTCACACTGTCACACACATCCCTGTGAGGGTCACACTGCTCACACGCATCCCTGTTCCTGGCAGGGTCACACACATCCCCAGCAAGGCTCAGCGCCGTTTGATCCCGTCCTGGGGTTCTGCTCAGCACCTCGGACAGCAGCAGCAGAACGTCTGGCTGTGCCCATTCACTCCCGGCCTGTGCCGGCAGGGGAGGGACCCGCAGGTGACAGTGAACTGCCAGACCCGAGCCAAGCTCTGCATTTCACTCCCCTGGGGCGGGGGCCTGTCCTTGTGCTGTGCTTCATTCAGACACAGAACTGAGCCTGTGCAATGCAGGCTCCCCGGAGGGCTGGTGCTGCTTTGTGCTTGCATCCATCCACTGGGGTTTGTGGGGGAATTTACATCTTTCCACAGATTCTGATGGGGTGGTGGGGTCTGTGTTATGGGAATGGGGTAAAACCAGGTAGAAAGAGGATCCAGACCCTGCTGCAGAGGAGCAAACTTGCCCTGGAAGGAGCCTGGGAGAGTCAGCCATCAAACCAACAGGGCAGGGCTGGCGTCCCCATCCCTGGAGGGGCTTGGCAGCTGTGGGGATGTGGCACTTGGGGACATGGGTTCATGGCTGGACTCCATGAACTTAGAGGGCTTTCACCACCTGATTGATTCAATGACAAGTCTTCTTTAGACCCAAGGTTTTGGTGTATCAGGATGGAGCTTTTGCCCAAATTTTGGACAGCAGTGCTGGATGCACTGAGTGAGTGCTCAGTCGTGCCAGCCCAAGGGGTGTCCAAAAAGGGGCTGCACTGAGGGGCTGCTCCACTCTGTGGCTACAGGCACTCGAGTAGTTTGAGCTTCCCATGAAGGCCAAATTTATGAGAAGTTGACTGCCACTGACTGGGTCATAGAACAAACCCATTCCTGCCTTCTTCTGGTGTCCAGCTGTGTGTGGCCCCTGGGCCCTGGTCCCACAGCAGTCCTGCAGAGCTGGGGTGGAGCAGTGATGCTCTAGGGAGCTCTTTGGACATTGCAGGTGGTTTTGGGTAGTTTGGATCAGGAATGGGCTCAGCTGCACCTCCCTCCACTCTGTGCACACGCAGGGTACTGCAGTAGCACTGCAGCAGCTCCTCCAGATGTGCCTCTGCACATGTGGCTGCCCTCCCCTCCCCTCCCCTCCCTCATGGCTGTG
The DNA here is from genome assembly GCA_024362935.1 of Setophaga petechia. NCBI lineage: Eukaryota > Metazoa > Chordata > Aves > Passeriformes > Parulidae > Setophaga > Setophaga petechia. The sequence goes on from JANCRA010000021.1 coordinate 2,728,559, forward strand.
CTCCCCTCACCTCTCAGGCAGTTTTCTCACTTTCCCAGCCCAAATGCCGAGCACACAGCATTCACATTCCAGTTGCTACAGGAGAGGAGCTTGCAGAGCATTCCATAGAATCAGAGAGACTGGAAAAGCCTCCAAGGTCACTGAGTCCAACCTGTGCCAAATCCCCACCTTGTCCCACCCAGAGCCCTGAGTGCCACCTCCAGCCCTTCCCTGGGCACCTCCAGGGATGGGCACTCCAAACCTGCCTGGGCAGCCCCTGCCAGTGCCTGAGCACCCTTTCCATGGGGAATTTCCTGCTGATGTCCAACCTGAGCCTCTCCTGGCCCAGCTTGAGGCCCTTTCCTGTCATCCTGTGGGTTTGCAGGGTCCCATCCTGCTTGGCCTTCTCCTGGGATCAGCTCCTGCTCCCCTGATTCCCTGGAGCCCTCTGGACTTCCCCTGTACAATGGATTTTGCCTGAGGCCTTTTTCTCACTGCCTGAGCTGATAAAAGGCAGAACTCGCTTCCTTTGTGTGCAGGGCTGAAATCTGATTGATCCTTCGTGCCTGGCTGTCCGGGTGAGGTGTGTGATAGTCTGGCTTTTCATTCTGTTATCGCTCCAGATTTTATTTCTCATTCCAGCCAGAATCTTTAAATTGCACTCTTTGGACAATAATTGCCAGCAGAATCACATCTTCTTTTCACGAATTTTAATGCTGCTCCTAAGCCTGGATGCAGCTCCTTTTGGAGCCCCTTTTCAGGGGACTTTACCCCTGTTCTTCTAAATTCCTTCTTTTCCCTGTGATTTTGGGATGATCCCTCCAAACCAAACATGCAGCATTATTGCAAAAGCTTAAATCCATGGCAGAGACATTCACACCTTTAGATTTGCTCTCATAACTCCACAGTTGGGGCTCCACCATCGGCCACACCTTTGCCTTCCCCAGCCTTCAGGATCCACCAGGAAAATCCCCCGCAGTCAGTGCAGCACCCCTCAGGTGATGGGCTGCTGGGGAGTGAGGCTGGGATGGAGTTTTCCTCCTCTTCTCAAGCACAGCTGATAAATGCAGGTGTGTGTGCAGGTGAGATCCCTTGTGTCGGGGATCTCTCGCTGGTCAGAGTGACCCTGAGAAAAGCTGGAAAGTCTCTTTTCCCAGCCTGGTGCTTGAAGAAGCAGTCAGAGCTCTTCATTTCTCAGTCTCAAGGTTGTTCATTTTGTCTTATCTATAAAAAATTTTCTCCTGCCCTGCCCAGGTCCATCCAGCAGGACAGTCCCAGGCACTCTGCCTGTCCCCAGGGTGGTGTTATGTCTTTATACTAAAAACTACCTGTACAATGTTTGCAATTCCTTCCCAATACCCATCACCTGTGTTAGACAGTGAGCTTCTACTCTAAACCAATCTGTGAGTGCCAACATCACAGCAGGAGATGGAGGCCAAGAAGAAGAAGGAGAAAGGCTGGACACACCCAGTTCCCTCCATCTTGCCTCCTGAACCCCCATACCAAAACCCTAAAATCTACTTTTCCACCCCGTGATAACTTCACTGTTATTCTACTTAAACTGTTGTGGCTTACTGATCTTCATCTAAGGTTGGTAATTTGCTCCATGGGTCATAATCAAACCCACAGGTGTTTTGGGTTCTGTGTCACGGTCTCTGAGCCCCCTCCAGGGGTCTTGGCTGCTCAGGACAGCCAGAGGGATGTTCTGGGTCCTGACAACCTTTGGAACCCCTGCCAACTTCAGGATGCATCCAGTTCTGAGCTGCATCCTGAAGTTGGCAGCATTTTGCTCCAGGAGTTTTGCATTTTAAAGCATTCCCTGAATCCAGGCCTTGCTGGACAAACTCTAATTTTTGGAGCTTTTTGTGGCTCCCACACGAGATCCAGCAAACCCAGGCCTTTCTCCAGTGTCAGCACCTCCCTGTGCTCCTGCTTCTGCCTCTCTCCAAAGGTGGGGCTGTGCAGGGATGATGGAATCTGCCCCGTTTGCTCTGACAGCCCCGAGGGGCAGAGATGGAGCAGCCTGTGCTGTGTCCTTGGCATCCTTCAGAGGAGATGCTCAGCTGGCTATTGCAGGAAGACACACCTGAATATGATCCCACTGGAACCTTTTGTTCCCAAAGCTGCTTTTTGCCCTCATTATTGCTCCAGAGCTTTAGTCTGGGACTGTCCTGTGTCCTCTGATTACAACCCAACCGCTGCCATGTCCTGGAGGGGCCACAGGGCTCTTGGGCCCATGGATGAGGCTCTCAAGAGCCCCCTGAAGAGCCTGGAGGGGTCCAAGCCTCTGGAAAGCTTTAGCAGGGATGTCCCCAGTACCACAGGGCAGTGCCAGCACCTGCCACAGCTCATGTGTGAGCAGCAGAGGAGGAGCAGCCAGGCCGTGCCCTCCCACAGGGAAGAGCTGCAGTCCCACTGGGATGTGGCTGCAATCTCAGCTCAGCTCTTTCTTTTTCCCTCTGCAAGAAAACCTTTGATTTTCTGAGCTTGGGGGCTTTGATCCCAGGCTGTGGGCAGGGCCCTGAAGGTGCTGCCACCCTGCCCAGCAGAGCTGCTCTGACCTGGGGCAGCACAAGCCAGGGAGTTCTTCACCTGCTCCCTCCATCCAGGCAGAGAATGACACAAACAATCTGGTAGATTGTGGCCATTTGTGGAGAATTCTGATTTTTTCAGCACAATTCCCACATCCCCTGCCCCAGCACTCAGGTTTCCTGGGATGGACTGAAGCTCCATGGGCCCTGCTTGGTGCAGAACACTTTACTCACCTTGCCAAGGATTCCCCTTGCTGGAAATAGCTAGTCCATGAGGAATTGTCCCCATTCTTCCCAGGGTGACAGTGCTGAGGGGCTGGGCAAGCAAAGCATGGCCCAGCCAGCCCCACATCTGATCAGCTGGGCTGGGGAGGGCTGGGGAGAGAGGCTCCAAACTTTGGCCACTTCTTTCTGATTTTTGTAAGGGAGGAGATTCACAAGGGAAGTCTTAAGCCACGAATGTCATTTTCTCTGGAATTATTGCTGGCCCCTGTGCAGAAGGGAGGGGAAGTGTCCCCCCGGCAGTGCCCAAGGCCAGGCTGGATGGGGCTTGGAGCAGCCTGGGACAGTGGAAGGTGTCCCTGCCATGGCAGGGGTGGCACTGGATGAGCTTTAAGGTCCCTTTCAACCCAAACCACTGTGTGATTCTGGGATTCCGTCAGTCAGTGACTCTCCTGAGCCCAGCATGTTTTGAATCCAGTGCTTGCAGAATTGGTGACCAGGTTTGCAGGTGCCCCAGGGCTGTGAGTCCCTTTGCACACCTGCTGGACTGCCAGGGCAGCTCTGCTTTGTGCCACTCAGCCCCCAGCCCCACCAGTGGTGACAATGGGGTCCCCAGGCACAGGGCTCAGGCTCAGCTGCCACGATTCACTGGTGGTGTGCAGCAGTTCATTTCCTGCTCTGTGGGTTTTACCAGAAATTACTTTTTTTATTGTCATGTTTCTGTTTCAGATCAATAAGAGATAACAGGCAGCACTGGGCTGGGAAAAGATTCCTCAGAGAAACTTTCCCTTGGAAAGAAGAGAACAAAATAAATACTACAAAGGTTAAATCCACAGAGTGGGTTTAATCCCTGAATTTTGCAGTGAGATGTTCTGAGATTTCATGGAATAGTTTGGGTTGGAAAGGATCTTTAAAGGCCATCTAGTCCAACCCCTGCAGCAAACAGGGACATCTTCAACTGGATCACCAACCAGACCTTCCAGATGCTGCCCAGTAACATTCCCAAGATCCAGAGCTGCCCAGCCCTGCAGAGCCCCAGCAGGAGCCAGGTGCTGCTGCCAGGCTGCATTTGCAGAGGGTTTGCTGTGAGTGTCCCCCTGAGTGTCCCCAGCCTGAGCTGCCAGCCTGGATCCCGTGGCAGGGGCACAGCACAGCTCCAGCAGAGCTGGGCTCCTGGGGCCCTGAGCCCACCTGAGCTCCAGCAGGGATAATGAGGGAGGAAAAGCTGTGCCAGGAGGATGTGGGGCGCAGGCTGCTCTTCCCAAAGGAAATCAGATCCCCTGTGGGACACCAGGCACTCAGGGATGCTCCTTCTGGCCCAGCCCTCCTGAGGAAGAACAAAGCAGGATGAAGCCCCAGTGGGAGGGGCAGGAGAAATCCAGCTGAAAAATGATGCTCAAAGGCAAGACAGACATTGGCCACTCTTCTCATTTCCTACTGCTGGAGAAGGGATTTGTGTTCCCACCCGTGTGGGACAGACATGGGGCTCCTCCAGTGTGCAGAGAACCAGCCCAGAGGCTCTGGTGGAAATTCCACCTGGTCCCAGAGTTCAGCAGTGCAAAGCCCAGAGGCTTTGGAGCCAGGGGAGCAGAGCTCTGTGCCTCTGTGGCAGCACTGCTGTGAAACTGAGCCTCATCGCTTGGGAATGCAGCCCTGGATGCACTCCTGGATTCCCCACCTCTGCAAATGGGTGAAGATGTTCCATTTTTAGCAAACCAGCACTTGGCACTCTGCATGAGGCCAGTGCTGCTCCCAGGGCTGCAGCTCTTGCTGAGCAGAGCAAAACCCTTGGTTCAGGTGCTTGAGGAGGCTCAGGTGCCTCTTTCTCTCTGTGAGGAGCCTTGCAGCCATTGAAGTGTTTGCTTCCATGTTTCTCCTTGGATGTTCAGGCCTGAATTTGCATTTTCAAGTCCCACAGTTCTGCCTCTTCAGTGGGAAGTGCTCACCCGAGGAGGGAGCATGGGGATATCGAGTGCATGTGGATCCTGCTGGGAGCAAAGCAGCTCCTTCATCACCTGAAGTGCTGCTCAGTGTTTGTGACGAGCTCTGGCACGCCAAGAACCCACTGCAGGGAGGGGGGGATAAAACCCCATGGCCTGGGCATCATGTCTGGATCACAGCATGGAGCAAGTCAGGGCAGGGTCTCCTGATGTGTTCCCAGGTTTACTCCCCAGAAAATTGCTTCTGTCCTTCCTTTGAGGGAGGAAGGATGGAAAAGCAAAGGAGATTCCTGTCTCAGCTGTAATTTCTATCAGCAGCAGAGCAGCCAGGGTATATTTTGTTCTGGCCTAGGCACCCTCCTGGTCCTGCACAGTGCATTTTCCATGCAGTGGGATGGCATTTGCCAGCTGGGATGAGGGTTTGGGTGGGGTGACAGAAAGGGAAAGATGTGTCAGGGACAAGATGAGGGTAAGAAAGGATCTGTTACAACTCAGAGGGCCACTGACTAGACCAAACCAGGAGCAAAGACTCAGCCATGGGGACACGGGGGGAAGGAAAAGAGTTGTTTACAAGCTTTTTTATTTCTATTCCATCTGGCCTGGTCACTGAGTTCCTCCTGTCCCAGAAATGTGGTTATTCAAGTTTATGTCCCAATAAAGCCAGGTTTGAGTTTGAAAGCCCCTTTGGTCTTTGGAGAGAGTTCACTCGAGCAGAGGTGTGGGCAGGCACTCTCTGCTCCCTGCTTGGGGGCCCAGGCCCTGCAGGGCCCTCCCAGGGGCTCTGCCACGTGGGGCTGGAGCAGGATCCAGGGCCAGGGTCCAGGAGGATTCCTGGCACGGAGCAGGGAGGAGAGGGAGGCAAGGAAGCTGCTGGGTGAGGGTGATGAGGGTGATGAGGGTGATGAGGGCTCTGGGAGCCTGCTCAGGCTCAGATTAGCTCCTTGATTACTGTGCTGTGTTCTCATCAGAGAAGAAGAGGGTTTGATCAAAGGCAGATTACCTCAAACGGGGAGAGGAGCTTTCATTAGAGAGGCTCAGATGATGTGGAGTAACTGAACTCATCCCCTGAGCCTGACCCCTGGGGAAGGGCTGCTCTCCCATCCATCCCCATCCCAGCACAGCTCCCAGCACAGGCACAGCCTGCAGGAGGCCCTGGGGCTCAGGATGCTCCAGGACTGGCACTCGAGCCCAGATGTTTGTCCTCACCACAGATTCTGTGTCTTTCTGCCACCATTACCCTGAGGAGGAAGGCTCTTCCAAACCCACCTCAGTGAGAGAAGTAGAATGGAAAACCTCCAGAAATCCTGGGCACAGTCAGCCCAAAACCTGACAAAAGAGTGTTCAGCCCCCAAACCTGACTTAAGAGTTTGTTTTCAGCTTTTTGGTGAGGCTGCTGCAGCTCTGCTGCTGCTGGAGAAGGACAATTCTCCTGCTCCATGTCCCCTTGGTGTGTAACCCTGCACAAGCTGTTGGCTTTGAAACCAGAATCTTCCAGGGGATCCAACAACTCCTTTTGCTCAGCTCTCCCCAGATTTGCCTCCAGAGCCTGGCATGTTTAAAAGTGGAAATAATTGCTTAGGTTTTATCTGTGCAAACAGAGCTGTGTGTGAGTAGATGCATCCCAACTTCTCCTGCTCCCCAGAGCTCGATGTCTTTGCAGCTGACAGAGAGAAATTGGCACTTCCAGGGCACAGGGAGGCCTCTGCTATGGGAGATGTCTGAAGAAATGCAGCTGAGCTGCTCCCAGGAGCTTCCCTGCTCCTCATGGACACTGGGATTGGAGAGGAGAGGAGAGGAGAGGAGAGGAGAGGAGAGGAGAGGAGAGGAGAGGAGAGGAGAGGAGAGGAGAGGAGAGGAGAGGAGAGGAGGGGCTGTTGTTTGCCCTGGGCTGCAGGGCAGGTGTGGAAAAGCAGAATGTAGAATGGAGTTAGGGAACCACAGGAATGTGTAAAATGATCCTGGGGCAGGACTGACAGCAGAATCCTCCCTTTCCGGTGGGATTCCTCACCCAGGGATGGGTACCAGGGAGAGCTGGGGGGTCACTCCTCAGAGCTGAACTCCCTGAGCTCCCAGCCCTTCCCTCTCCCTCCCCATCTCCTCCTCCCTGCTTTCTTTTATTCATTAAAATTCAGTTTGTGTTCAAGCTGCTGCAGACTCAGAAATGGACCCAGAGCCTGTCCTGGGGGAGCCATTCCTGGTCTATCCCAGCCAATTTCCTACACTTCCAACAATACCAATGTCCACCAGGGGCTGGTCCTGCCAAAACCAGGCTCTAACTGGACTGTAGAGGGTGTCCTTCATGGAATGATCAGTGCTGGCACACTCCTGGTAGAGGAATCTTTGTCCAGGCTCTGGATCTTACACCCTCTGCTTGGAAGAGAGCTCCAAGTGATCTCTTACGTTTTAGCTTTTATATTTTCCAGATTCTCTCCTGCATTAGTGTGTAACTCTGAACTTCATATAAAATGTCAGCAGTTCTCCTCACAGCTCAGGCACACAGAACAATCCTTTTTCAGCCCCAGAACCAAGGACACCGCTGCAGCTTCTGGCCCAAAAAGTGCAAACAACAGGGAATGAAGGAGAGCAAACTGGGAGGGTGGGACTGCATCACCTGGAGCTGGAATTGGACATTTAACCCCAATATGGAAATGGACCAAAACTTATCAAAGTGTGAGAACTTGTGACTCTGAGTCCACCTTGGGTCCATCTTGGGTGTACCCATGGCCAGGCTCTTGTACTGCTCAATGAGCATCCTTTGAAGGCCTTTTAATAAATCTCAACTTTATTCCTTTAACTCTGCCCAGCCTCTGTTCCAGGTGGCCTCTCAAAGCATCACAAGTGCTAATGCAAACATTTACAGGTGAGGAGAAAAATGGGCACAGGATATTTTAATCCTGATATTCCCTAATATCCAAGGGCTTTGCCCTGCAGTGAATGTCACCCTAAGCCAGGCATCCAGTATGGAGCATCCCTTGGCTCCAAGGCCAGCCCCTCTCTGCAGGTTTACAGTGACCCCTCGGGACAAAGCCAGGATTTTCCTCGGAGTGGGAGGCTGGGTGAAGACCTGAGCTGTCCAAGGTCTAACAGAGCTCTCCTCGGAGTGCACAGGAGCAAACCAAGAAAGCCAAAGAGGAAACAAATGGACACCTGGCCTGGGCAGGCCTGAACTGCTGGAGAAATCTGTTGGCTGATTTCAGGGTAGGTGGATATCAGGGCAAGGTTCTTCCCCCAGAGGTGCTGGCACTGCCCAGGCTGCCCAGGGAATGGGCACGGCCCCGAGGCTGCCAGAGCTGCAGGAGCCTTTGGGCAGCACTGCCAGGGATGGACAGGGTGGGGTTGTTGGGGGATCTGGGCAGGGACAGGGGCTGGGCTGGATGGTCCTGGGGGTCCCTTCCAGCTCAGGAGATTCTGTGATTCTGTGATTCTAAAAAGAGATGTAACAAAATGATCCCTCAGGACAATCATGGACTGTCAGGCTTTATCCCCATTCTTTGACCTTGCACTGCTGGGATGAGGAATCCACCCTCTCATCTCCCAGCTCCTGAGGAACCTTGGCAGAAGTGAGGAGTTCAGTGCTCACCCTGCACAGCTGAACCAAGGCTTGAAGATGATGGGAACAGAGCCTTGTACAGCTCCTCTCACTTCTTTGGCTTTTCTTTCCCTGCCCTGTCCCTCCTTTCCCTTTCCTTATTTCCCTCCTTGCACAGGATCCTGGCTTTGCCGGGTGTAGCTGCATCCTGTGGGGTATGGGTGAGGCCCTGGAAGGGTTAAGCAGGTTCCTGGGTGATGTCCCTTTGCCAGGTCCCTGAGAACAGCTCACTGGATGTTCTGAAGCTGTTCCTCCAACACTGACTTGCCATTTGATCTCTCACCAGAGACAGATTTTCTGCTTTGCTGCTCTTTTGGGCCATGTTAACGTGATTTGAGCCTTGTTTTGCCTCATAGAAAGCAGAATCAAATTCCAGCAGTGGCAGCACCTTAGCCTGGTATCATTGCATTGATTTATTCCTCCTGCCCCAAAAGCACAGTTATTGCTTTCTGTAATAACGTCACTGAGCCTTCAGACAAGGGCCTCGCTCTATTAAGGGCTTCTGTGGCTAAAGAAAAGTCAGTAAGAGATGCTGTTACAAGGGAAGGCTTAGTAGGCTCCAAATTCCCTTCCCCCCTGCCCAAATTCCTCATTAAAGCTGACATTGGCTCTCATTGCCAGGAGAATTCCACAAGTGCCACTCTGGGATGTGACAGTGCCTTCTCTGTACCCACTGGTGCTCAGAACTCAGTTAATCCATCAGGAGAAGTGTGGGGGAAGCAAAGGCATGGAGAGGGCATGGGAAGGATTTGAGCAGCCAAGGGAGTTTGGGAAGTGTTGCAGGGCTGTGGCAGAGAGGGAGGATGGAGAAGAGGAGGTGGGACAGAATGGGACAGGAAAGAGGGGCGGGGACAGAACTGAAAAAGGACCAAGAGCCATCAGAAATGCTGGGAGATGCATGGTCACCAGATAAAGTTACCTGGGACTGGGAACTCCTGGGAACTCCCATCCCTGAGCCCCCATGGAGCTGCATTCCATGCCCTTTGAACCAAGTCCTTCCACTTTCTCCCAGAGCAGCCCTGGACAGACAAAAACCTCATCCCTGTGTCCCCAGGTTCCTGTCCCTCTATGTCACCCTGGCCTGGCTGCCAGGACAGGAGGATTGTTCTCCCTGGATTCAGGCTGTGTGAGCATTCCATGGTCCCTTGGAATGCCACAGGCTGGGCTGGTGTCCTTGGTGCATGAATCTCATTGGAGGATGGAAAACCAGAGGGGAAAGGAAAGCAGTGGAACTCCTGACCCAAGATTTTGGGACTCCTGAGGCCAAGGGGCACCCTGAGCTCTCAACCCTGCTCTGGGTAATGATTGCAAAACATTTTTTCCTGTAGCCTCTCCAGTGCTTCCAGGTGAGGAAAAAGTCCAAGGAGAAGGCAGAGCCTTCAGGAAGACACCTTGGATTGACTTCATTGTTTCATAACTCCCATGTCAATGGTTCATGCCCTGACTTGGGACAAATATGGTGGTCCTAGGCCCCAGAAAAGCTGAGTATTACTGCAATATAGCCAAGCACCTGGAGTTCAAGTCCATCCCAGCCTCCACAGCATTGTTTTCCTTCCTGAAGAATATGAAGAAAGAAAAATAGTGAAGAAAATCCCCTTATAGGGACCAGGCCTTTGTCTCCTCTAAGGACAACACACAGGTCCCTGCAGGTGCAGAGGAGATCAGCAGTGCCCTTCTTCTCCACGGACTTCCCAATTTTTTCCCAGAGGCTGATTGTGGTCAATGCCCTGGGAATAAACATGTCAAAACTTTTTGTGCTTGGAGCCCCACAAGTCCCACTCTGGGATGTGACATGGTCTTCTTTGTACCCTCAAATCCCAGTTAATCCATCAGGAGAAATCTGCGGGAAGCAGAAACCCTGGAGAGGGCATGGGAAGGATTGAAGCAGCCAAGAGAATTCCAATTTATCGAGCTGGACTGCTGCCCCCTCTTCATAGAATCACAGAATCATGGAATGGGTTTGGGTGGGAAGGGGCTTCAGAGCCACTCCAGTGCCACCCCTGCCACAGCAGGGACACCTCCCACTGTCCCAGGGTGCTCTAGCCCCATCCAGCCTGGTCTTGGAATAATTCCATTGTTCCAGGGGCAGCCGCATCTTCCCTTGGCAACCTTGTCCAGTTCTCCTTGGAGGTCTCTGGATCTTCACTCTCTGCCAGCAGCTCTATTACCCCTTTCTCTAGCAATGAAAATATCAGCATTCCCCACACTGGATGTCGTCTTTCTCCTGGCCATGAATGGCAGGAAAATACAGACCAGAGACTTGGAAAATCCAGGCAAAGCTTTGGGAAGAGCCAGGTCTGGGATTCCACCTCGGCATGCCTGGCATACCAAAGGTACAGAGGGCCCCTCTGAAGTCCCCAATGCCTGGGAAAGGCATCTGCCTTCTCCCCTTCCTCCTGCTCTTGGGAATGGGTTGGGATTTCCTCCAGGCAGCTGTGGCAGGAGGAGGAGCAGTTGCAGCCCCCACATGAGGCACGCAGAGAGAAATCCCAGCTCTGCCAAGGCAGGAGTCAAACCTCGTTAGCGTTATTGCACATTAGAGATGGTCATTATCTACAGCAAAGGTACTGCACCCAATATGGGGTAATTTATTTTGGACCTCGTTATGATGGATAAAGATTAATTAATCACCGTGCTGGAACTTAGTGGTTGCCTAGGGAGCCATGATCATGACCTGATTATCTTTAATATAGGCGAAGAGAGAGCAGTCCCCACCAATTCATGTCTGTAACACACTCACACCGTGCTTTAAACAGACTCATTTCCCAAAGCTGGGCAAAATGAGCACTGGAATTAATTTGGAGGGAAATTGGAATTAAAAAAAAAGTGAATGAAGACACAAAGTTCTTTCATGAGGGATGATTAGGTCAGAATTTCACCCCAAAGAAAGATGATTTTGCCTGAAAGTCTGTGCCAGCTTAGTGGTCAAGGAAGGAGCTGTTAAAATAAAAATGTCACATGGACAGATTAGAGACAGGGAAAAATTCATGGCATGAAGTGCAGCAAGGAAAGGTAGGAATTAATAAGGAAAAGTGAAGATCATAATAATAATAATAATAATAATAATAATAATGATAATAATAATAATAATAAATCCGTAGCTGGCAGGTTGGTGAGCAATGTGGGGTTTCTGAAGGATGTTTTAGGTTTGCATGGGCAGGTTCTGGGACCAGGGGGGTCGCAGGGGTAGCTGCTGTCACGAGCTGCCAGAAGCTTCCCCTGTGTCCAGCAGATCCAATTCCAGTGGCTGCAGGACAGCCCCTCTTTGGCCAAGGCCCAGCCCAGCAGGGATGGTGCCATCTGCCTCAGGAGGCTTCCTGAGCTGTGAGTCCCAGGCTGGAGGCATCCATTCCCTGGTGACACCAGGACTTGGGGCACACTGGGACAATGAACTCAGACCAGTTTTATGCCAGTTCAATTCCCCAGCCCAGAAAACTTCTGTTTACTCTTTCTTTCTTGACAAAACTGCACAGGCAGAAAGCCACACTGGGCAATGGGACTCCCTCATTGTTGGTGCCTTGGAAAGCCAGGCCATGCTTCAGGACAGATGAGCTGCTGGTGGTCAGGGGTTCAGGGCAGTTAGGAAGGGTGTGGGAGTGATGTGCAGGTGTTGAGCCAGAAGAGCCCACGTGGTCATGGCCAGGTGATGGAGGCTGTCCAGGAGAGCAGGGATGAGGTTCCCTCTCAGTCTATGCCACTGGGGGACTGACACTGACATGTCCCTCCTTTTGTGCCCTGCTCTGACACCCAGGTGCCCTTGGTGGGGAACAGGATGCCCAAACCAGTCTGGAGCCCTCCAAGAGCTGTGGTTTCATGAATGCTGCTCAGTCCCGCTCTCTGTGTTTGGGTGGCTGCAATGACAATACCCAACCTCCACCTCTCCATGTGTGCCAAACTGGGGACAGGCTCCAGTCCTGTCAGACAAGGAGCCTCACCTAGCACTCTGCCAACTCCTTCACCTTCACATGGTCCTGTTCAACCACCAGACACAGCACAAAGTCCCCCATCCAGATGATCAATAACTCCTCTGTGCTGAAAGGAAATTTTCCTGCTCCCAGTTTGCCAATCCCCAAGTTCCTGACTCAGGACTTGTGGGAGAACATGTGCTATTCCATGTCCCCTACTGAAATGGTTCAGCTCCCTCCCACAGAGAATCCACTGTGAGCCACGGGACACAAGAGGAGCCTTGCTCCTGCACTGTTGCTGTTGTGTAAATGTGCTGGGTTTGCATTGGATCCATTCATGGAAGTGACTTTATAAGAGAAGCTGCTAGCTTCTCCATGCTAGCTGCTAGTTTCCTCCATGTCTGACAAAAAACTAATCAGTAATTAGCTTTGAGAATTGACAATCTGTTAATCCACTGAGAAGGCTGAACATGCCTCTCTGAATACGCGTTAAAGATGAAAAAATCCCCAGGGAAGCTCTCTTTTCCTTGTGGCATTTGGAGAGAGAAGTCTTTCCCCCCTCCCTCCCTTTCCTGGCCCAGTGGCCAGGTGAGGCCATGGGGCCCCCAGCCAAGGCAGGGCTGGGCTGGGCTGTGCTGCTGATCACATTTTGATGACATTAAGTCTGGATCTGCTACCTGGCCCGGGCTGAGCCAGGCTCCACCAGGCCCTGAGAGTGGCCATGAGCTGGGCCAGGCCCTCTCCACCACCGTGGCCTGGTCTCTGCTGGGCCCTGGAACCGGCCACGGGCTGGGCCAGGCCTTCTCCACCACGGCCTGTGCTTAGCAGGGCCTTGGAGCAGCCACGAGCTGGGCCAGGCCCTCTCCACCATGGCCTGGTCTCTGCTGGGCCCTGGGAGCAGCCACGGGCTGGGCCAGGCCCTCTCCACCATGGCCTGGTCTCTGCCGGGCCCTGGGAGCAGCCACGGGCTGGGCCAGGCCCTCTCCACTGCAGTCCACGCTCGGCAGGGCCTGGCCCTGCTTGGCCAGAGAGGAAAAAACCCTCAGCCCATGGCTGGAACTGAGATCATGACACAGCCCCAGTGCAGCCTGAAAATCCATCACCCTGAGTGCTCCTGGCACTGCCCCATATGGATCACCTGACCTGCAGATCTCAGGTGAGATATTAACTCTTTCAGTGCACAGATAAGACTTGCAAACCTTCAGTCCTCCCTTGAGTGAGAGGACAAAGTGAGAACATGTAAAAGAACAAAATGAAGACAACAAAGTCAGTGAGCAGTCATGTCCCAGATAGGAGGGATGAGGAGATGCCTTAATTTTGGGGCTAAAATTCTCTTAGAAAGCTATAGAGAGGAATGTAATTGATACATCAGGCTCTTTTTCCCTGTAACTCATTGAAAGTATGAGGAGATGAAGTGTTCAAATTGTAGATATGAGAAAAGGCCTCCATGCTAATGTAAGCAGATGTTGAAGTAGCTGTGATCTCATGAGAAGTTTAAATAGAGAGAAAGAAGAGTGATGAAGACCCTTTACCCCCAGGGAGAGAAGACCTCTGTTCCCAGAGATGAAGATGATCTCAGGGATAGATGAAGAGCACCTTTCGTCTTGAACAGCTCAACCTTAAAATAGTACCCCATAAGTCGACATGGCCCATAAACACACCTGTAAAAAAAAAGCTGTGAGAGATAGGAGAGACGTCATGATTGCAGATTTTTCTGGCAGCTACTATTCATAAAAATTAAAAGCCACAAGAGCACTGTTTTCTTGTGGAGAAGTCTCCATAAATTGACAAGAGGGACTCCTCTCCCTAAGTGAACAGAAGAAAGACTATCCTAGAAGTAATAAACTGACTGAATTGTTTCTGTATCTTGTGAGTGAGAAAGAAAAGGTTCCAGGGGAAAGGAGAAGTGTTCCAAAAGTTTTATTCTGATTCATTTTTTTCTTTTTTTTGTTACTGTTAATAAATTTTGCTTTATCCCCTTTTAAAGTTTTGAGCCTGTTTTAACTTCCTCCTAATCCTATCTCACAACAAGAAATGAGTGAGTGTATTCTAGTGGGTGCATGGGCGTTTGGCCAGTGTTAAACCCACCTCATCAATTGGCGCATTAACAGAGAAATCTCAGATTAGTGAACCAAAACCACTGCAGTAAATAAACCCCAATCCTCAGGTGCTGGGGATTACCACATGGATCACCATCCTCCTGCTTGGGACATGAGGAGCAGGTAATTCCTGATGGGTCCAAGCACTGCCTTTCCCTTGGAGAGCCCATGGAATGGTGCCAGTGGGTGCCAGGATGCAGCCAGGTCCGAGTCCTGGTGAGAAGAGAGCCAAATCTGGGCAGGTGGGTGCTGGCAGGACAAACAGACATGGCAGAAGGTGGGAGGATGGTGAGACAAGGCCCAGATTCTGCAGCAAGGGAGGGGTTCTGGTTACCTGGGGGGGTGTGGGTGCAAGAAAAGCTCTGAGCTGCCAAGGCCTGGGGGCAGGGGGGAGGGTGTTTGGTGCCTGGGGAAGGGATGGACATGAAATAATGGCTTGATGCCTTGTCTTCATGGGTTTATCCTTGTGGATCACTGTGGTGGGAGGAAGTGAGGGTCAGACCCCAGCGGGGTTTAACCCCCTGAGCAAGGCTTTGCCAGGCTGTCCTACTGTCCCACCAAACCCAGCCTGGCCCCAGGGCAGGGGAACAAGCTCTGAGGGGGAATTTTCTGGGAGTTGCAGAAGAGAGACTCCTGCTCTGCCAAAAGCAGGGGTCTGGGTGGACTGGACATCTCCAGGCATCCCCCACTAGAGCCCAAATCCTGGTCCCATTGCAGGGATGCTCTGCCTCTCCCCTCCCAGTGCTGAGCAGGAGAAGCTGTGCTGGGAGCATTGCCCAGCTCTGGGAAGGGCAAGGATGGTGAAAATATTGGCATGAACCAGTGGGAGCAAGATGGGAACCATGAGAAAACCTTCCCAGCCTGTTTTGTACTTCACACACTGAACCACAGGCCTGTCATAGTCTCAGTCACCTCAAAGGTGGGAATGCTTCCCAAAGGACCATAATGGGAAGTGGAATGGGGCACAGTGATGCTCCAAGAGGAGGGTTCTGGTCTTCCCCAGAGACTCAGTAGAGCTGGGGTTCCTGCTGGGAAGTGTTTCCAAGCACTTTCAGCAAGAACCCCTCTGAGGTCACACACACCAAGCCCTGAGCCCTCCCTGCACATAGTGGCCTTTCCATGCTCCATAACCAGCAGCCTCAGGATGTTTCAAGGAAAACAGAGCTCCATTCATGACCTTGTGATCCTGAGCCAGCCCCTTCCCTTCCCTTCCCTTCCCTTCCCTTCCCTTCCCTTCCCTTCCCTTCCCTTCCCTTCCCTTCCCTTCCCTTCCCTTCCCTTCCCTTCCCTTCCCTTCCCTTCCCTTCCCTTCCCTTCCCTTCCCTTCCCTTCCCTTCCCTTCCCTTCCCCTCCCCTCCCCTCCCCTGCCAGCCTGGCCACAGGACACAGAGCACTCCCTCTGAGCCAGTGTATCCCAGGAAAGGCAGGCAGGCACAGGCAGGAGTCAGGCTGGAGTGTGGAGAGCTGCAAAACATTTGGGCTGAGCCTGCTCCCAGCTCCTGCTGGGATGCCAGTGGGGAAGGGACAAGAGCTGTGCCCAGGGAGCAGAGCTGGTGGAAGCTGCTGCCAAGTCCAGGGAGACACGGGATTTCCTGGGAGGGAGGGGAATCCTGGGATAGCCTGAGCCCACCAGACACAGTCCTGGTGGCTGATGCATCCCAGCACAGGACTGGATGCTCTGGACTCACAGCAAAGGACTTCCTGTCTAGTCCAGACCAGTTCACTTCCAGATGTGGAAGTCTGAAATGACACAGAGAAGTTAAATCCCAGCACTGGTTGAGACTGATCCCAAAGACTGAAACCACCTGTGAGCTGCCAGGCTCCATCAGCAGCTGTGGATCAGAGCCACTGTCCCCACAGAGCCTGCTCAGGCTGGGGCTGCTCTGGCAGTTCAGCCTCATCAGCCACTGACAGGGTGCTGGGAATTGCCAATACAGTGGGAATGGGGACGGCAAACATCACAGGTGTGGAGTGTTCCAAGGGGGAAGCTGGAAGGCAGCACCCAGAACTGCCCTGGAGGCGGCAGGGCTGGGTCCTGGCAAGGGGAGAACAGACCCAAGGGAATAAATTCACCATTTCCCAGGGCTCAGGGTATGCCTGCCTCCTCCAGGCTGCTCTTGCCTAAGGTTCATCATGGGAGAAAGGGAAAACACTACATGGAGCAAAGTCTACTTAATATTTTTCAGTCTAATAGTTGAGGTCATGTAAGTGATACAGAAGCCTTTATTTAGGGATGCAATCAAAACTGCCACACAAAAACTTCCTATGTGTGCCCTCTCCTCTGGTGCCATGCTCACCTCCACAATGTCCCTGTGGGGCTCTGGGGACTCAGACTGGCCTGGAGTGCACAGGTCCCTCAGCCAGAGTCACAGAGGGGTGGGGCAGCCACAGAGAGGGGAGAGTCAGAGAGGGGTGGGAGGGAATCACAGAGAGGTGGGAGAGTCACAGTGGGTCACCAGTGTCCTTTGCTGGGAGGAATCTGATGTTCAGGGTGGGGTTTCTTCTGTCTCCCTTTGGGACACCCTGAAGCATTACAGCCCCTGGGTGGGCAAGGATAGGTTGGTGTGTTGGTTTGAAAAGCCAGGTGTCTGCTAAGGAAGGCAGGAGCTTTCCCTGAAATGGAAAATGTAAATCCCCTCCCTACAAATTATTATAATTTTGAAATTAAGGGGCTCTAAAGCAAAGATAAGGGAATAGGAATGTTCTTTAGTAGGAAAATGAAAAATACAAATGCAATAGTACAAACAACAAATAAAACCCACTGCCAGAGTCAGAGCAATCCCTGTCCCCTGTGTGTCAGGGTGGTGTCCCAGCCCCATTCCATGGGGGCTCAGCCCTCCTGCAGTGCCAGCTGTGGTTCCGCTGGAGCAGGGATCCTGCACAAGGGAGGAGTTTTCCTCTGCAGCTCCAGGGCTGCTGGAGATGGGCCTGGGCTCCCTCTGGCCATGCAGGGCAGCAGAAAGCTGCTCCTCTGGCAATGCAGGGGGCAAAGGCTGCTGTGCTGTGCCAGGCTCAGCTTGGATCCAGGTAGGAATGCTTGGCTCCTGCCCTGGGTGCAGCATCTCCCCATGGGATGGGGGAATTGGATCAGCCCTGCAGGGACACTCAGTGGCCATGGACAGCAGAGATCTCCTGGAGGGAGGGTTGGCTGTGGGAGAGAGAAAGAAAAAACTGCCCATGGACAGCAGAGAACTGCCCCAGCTCTGACAGATGGGGACAGAGCACACAGCCCCATTTCTGACCTAAGAGAGTTGGATTTAAATTTACACAGGGACCTCACCTGTCACGTTCCATCCTGGGCTGCAGACATCTCACTGGTCAATAGCTGGGCTGTGTGGGGATCAGACCAATCAGCAGCTGAGACCCAGGAGTGTTGAACTCCCTGTGTAAGAATGTTCTCAACAATAAAACATGCTGCTGTCATGTGGAGCTTTGAGGTGTGTGTTATCCCAGTCTCCAACCACTGATCCCACAGAACATGTGGATTCTAACAAAATAAGTGGTGATCCCAACGTGGTATGACCCAGCCAGACCCTGTGAGCACAAGAGGAGGAGACAGGCTGGTGTGCAAGCAGAGGCACCGGAGAGACCAGTGGTAAAGCTGAAGAGATAATCAAAAGGCATGCGTGGAGAGCCACCAAACCAGCAGAAATCTGGAAATAACCAGAGGCATGCATGAAGAACCTCCCAAATTATATAGCAAGCAGAGCTGTTTTGCAGCAGAAAGCTGCTAAAAGATCTAAATTTCCATTGTATATACCCGTTTTAAATAGAAGAAAAACTCCACTGAAAAAATAGGAGGATCCATCTCCATGGAGAAATATTCTGCGATGCAGGTATAGACCTATTTTCTAAGGGAATGGGACATAGATTACGAACAAGAAACTTTATTAGATCTGATAATATGGACTAAAAACTGGGGATTGGAACCTACCAAAGAGAATGCATTCAATACACATGTATGGACACAGACTGGTAAATACATAATGGACACAGCTTACAAAGGCGACAAAAGTGCAGATTCCATCCTAAGACCTTGGAAACTGGCATTGAATTTAATAATACAGATAAAAATTGAGATGAGTAACAAGGAATGGTGCTGGGAAAAGCAGCCATGCCACACTGCACAGTGCTGAATGGGCACCATGTGCAAGATCACACAACAGCCCAGAGGTGTGGCGGGGTCTGGGATGGCCAAATCCCAGCGGGCAGAGAGAGCCTGCATAGAGCCAATTCCTCAGCGTGTGTGGGCAGTGCCACAGCTGGCAGTGCAGCCCCAGAAAGTGGTGGGGGTCCAGCAGGCAGAGAGAGTCTGTGCGCTGCCTGTGCCATGGCAGGTGCCAGGAGCGGCATGCTGGACTGTGCCACTCGGCCAGGAGCAGAGGAAAACACAGCCATGGTGCCCACTCTGAGCTGCTGAGCTGGGCTGAGTTGCCACCTCGTTGCAGTGTGATGTCATGGTGTGTCTCAGTTTCCCGGTCCTTCCCCAGGTGCCAATCACCACTCCTTTCCCCCACCCTGAACCCCTGCTGAGTGCTGTCTGTCAGTCCTGGCATTCCAGAAAGTGTTGAGTGATTGGCAGAGTTCAAAAGATGCCTTTCACCCCTGGGGGAACATTGGGCCATCCAGGTGTCATTTGTCCCCTGAGACTTCCCCCCTTACCTGGTGGGTGGCTCCCTACCCCTTCCCTCCCCCTCTCCTTGGGGTTAAAAGAAACAGCAACCGTGTGGTTCAGGAAGCTGTTGGAGCTGTTGCTGCATTCAGAGGCCTGTGGGCCAGAATAAAGCTCTGGATTGAAACCCTCCAGCAGAACCGACTCCTTTCCTTCACCATCACCTGAAAGCTTCTCTGCCAGAGGCAAACCTGAGCTCCTGCAAGCCTGGACTTGCCCAAAGCGCCCAGCTGCAACACATCACTAGCCAAAGGTGTCTCTGAGGTGAAACCACCACAATTGCAGCCTTTGGTCAAGCAGCAAGGGCCAGACGAGCGCAGGCACGTTCCATCTGGTTATACTGGTATTTAATTCCAATACCACCTGGCCACCCTGGGTGGGCTATCATCCCAGGTCGAGCTGTACTGCCAGAGCAGCTGAGCATGCTGGGACCATTCTGCAGTGCCACACAGTCCATGGGGCTGCCCCTGCACTGCCTGCCCTGGGCTGCTGTGCTGGGTTGGACCGTGCTGCTGTTGTGGGCGGGCTCTGTGGGACCAGACCACACCCTCTGCTGCCATGTTGGCACTCCCTGCTACCACGCATGTGCCAGGACCGGCTCCTCCTGAGAGTGAGTGTGCCGGCCTCAGAGCCACGGCTCCGTGGGGCATGACCCCAGAGCCACGGCTCCATAGAGCATGGCCCCAGAGCCACGGCTCTATAGAGCATGACCCCAGAGCCACGGCTCTATAGAGCATGACCCCAGAGCCACGGCTCCATAGAGCATGGCCCAGAGCCATGGATCCATGGAGTATGGCCCCAGGGCCACGGCTCCATAGAGCATGGCCCCAGGGCCACGGCTCCATAGAGCATGGCCCCAGAGCCATGGATCCATGGAGTATGGCCCCAGAGCCACGGCTCCATGGGGCATGGCCGTGCTGTGGCAGGGTGGCAGGAGCTGCTGGAGCCACTGGCTTCCCGAGAGGGTCGAGGAAGGATGGATAGCTGGGCAAGCACCAGACGCTCACATCACCAGATGGTGAATGCAGCTCGGTGGAATGAAGAGACAGGAGGGGTTCTTCCACTGGAGTTCCAGTGGTGGTTTATTGGCCAACGTACTGAAGGGGTCCAAGGACAGAAGAACCAAGAACAAAGGAGGGTCCAGGGTTTTATAAGGGGACATGGAGAGGTGGAGCATCGGATCTGAGGGCCAATGTGTAGAGGGACCAGAGGTGGTACAAAGGCAGGTTACAGGGAACAACCAACTGGGATTCAGGGGAGGAGCAGTAAGGAATGAGGACCAATGAGGTAGATGGGTGCAAAGAACATTGTGGAACTGGGGAGAAGAGAAGGGATGATGTAACTGGGGTTATTAACATAATAAAGCAAGGGACTGTGGGAGAGCATTTCTCTGGGTCACTCTATCTTAAAGATGAGTGTCTTCCCAGGGCATCCCAGTTTCCGCATCCCCTTTGTTGTTCTGGGATGCAGCATTGCATCTCTGTGGGTGTGGTCCCACCCCAGCCCAGCCCCCAGTGGCCACGCCCACTTGCTGTTCCCTCCCGGGGGCGGGCCCCAATGCCTCACTGCAGGTGCCCGGATGCTGAGCTCATGTCACTCCTGGAAATGCAGCACAACCAGCAAGTCCTGGCACAACAGTGCCGAGCTCCAGGCCCAGCCCTGATCCCGCCACAGCCTCTCCAAGCCTTTCTACATCCAGAGTTTCCCAGGGCTGTGGGAGGAGAACCAAATGATACCAACAAAGGCAGTGCCAAGTTCTGACCCCACATACCTCAGCAAAACCTCGCAGCTCCCCCGCCTGCTACTGCTTTAACTCTACCAAGGTTCTCATACCCTACAACCTCCAGTAAACCAGTGCTGAGTGAAAGAAAGGATCGGGCTAGTTTAATAGCCTTTTCCTCAAAAGAGAAGACTGCAGCATTTGCACATGCTGGAGTTGAAACTGATTCATGTGGCATGTCTTTGTTAACTAATTCTATTGCAGTCACTATAGAAATGTTAAGTCAATATTTCAAATATGGGCTACTGTTTACAGAATATGGGTTAAGATTTGTGGTAGAATACTTAATGGTTTTGCTTTTGTGTACACTGCAAGCATATTTACTCTAACAACCTGAAAGTCTTTTTTCGTCTTCCAAAAATCTCACAATTTTGGTTATAGAATTTCAAAATCTAAACCAGATAATTTAGGTTCCTTCTGACCTCAAGAGACAACTTCATAAGTGTCCTTAGATGTCAGAATGATTCACTTTTGTTATCTCTGTTCTGTAGTACTACAGACTATCTGTGTGTATAGTTTTAAATTGGTTTGTTTGTAATAGGAGGGTAAATGGTGCTTTCAAGAGATTTATTTATGTGTGTACATAGTTATAGCTGTTTATAGGTTCTTTATAGCATCATTGATTGTTTAGCTGAAGGTAAATAGCAAAACCACCTATTCTATAAAAATTTATTTTAATTATATGATAGGGAAGCCCGCACAGTCTCTGTCTCAGCTTTAGCCAAGCTGTGGCCTTTACTGGCAGGAGAGGTGTTCCATCATGCCAGGTAATAGCCCTGGCCAGGCCATGGCTTTGACTGGCAGGGAAAGTTATCAAAACCAGGTGTTTCTGTACAAAAAAGATGAAAACAAGCAACATTGACTAGCTTATTTGGCTTAGGAAAAGCTGAACCCTTTTCCTTTGAGATAAACTTGAAGGCTTTGTCCAGAAGAAGCCCTCCAAGTCCTCATTGTGAGAAAGAGGCCCCGCAGTGATGGCAGACCCTGGGTGATGGTAAAGCACACAGGTAGTTATACATATTTTGTTCTTGTTATTATTGCTGGAAATAAGAAAGGGGGAGAAGAGGGGTGGATGTACATCCCTCTCAAAGGTCTTGAGTATTCTCAAATTCTCATATTTTTCTCATGTGTTTCAATCAATTTACAACAAAAGGACAAATTGTTTTTCCTGATTACAAATTGTTTTTCCTAGTAGCTGGAATCTTTCTAACAGTTCTAAGGGTTAAATGATTTAGTGTTTTTAGTGTTAAATTGTAACCTTGTAACTTCTAAGCAAATAGCCTGTGACATGCTGGCCTGAGTTCTGGCCCAACAGCTCCTAGAGGTGAATGCTGCAGCTCCAGTGATACATGAGAAACACAGCTAACCAAGAAAGGTAAATCTGTCAGATTGAGCAGAACACTCGTGTTGTCCTTGTCTGCAGTAATCCGTGGCTCTCTGGGCTTTATATAAATCTGACCTGGCTTGCTCAGACCCTTAGCCCACATGGACTGCACAGATGAAGCAGGAGACCAGAAATGCCCTTTCCCACGTGGGGACCAGGGTCCAGTTTATAGGCTTGGGAGGGGACACTGCAGGGAACAGCGACCACCCAGGTGGCAAGGAGGGTGTGGCACCCTTGCAGTGGAGTTTTATACCCAAAGCAGGGGGCGGGGAAAGAGGACTGCGGCCAATGGGATGCCATTGGGGATGGGCGAGGGGAGGAGCTACCCATGGGACAGACCACCAGAGGATACAGAAGGGGAGAAACCATGTGAAACCATGTGTGTGAGGGAGAAACCATGTGAAAGGGAGGGGGAATAAACCATCCACCTGACCTGACATACCCAGCAAAAATTTTCCCATTACCTGTGCAAACAACTAAATAAACTATTTAGTGTAATACAACATTTGTCATCTATCAGGTAACAAAGAACACTTATACATTTTCTTATATAACCCAAAGGGTGAGTTGTAGCATTACAGTCCCTGAGTGGGCAAGGATAGGATGGATTTAAATCAACACAGGGACTTCACCGATCCCATTCCATCCTGGGCTGCAGTGTCTTATGTGGGAAATGCAAGATGTGGCTGGGGTGTGTATTCTACTGCCATCTGTTAGACACGGGGCAGTTTTCTTCTGTTAATAGGACCACCTATTAAAACCGGGCAGTTTTTTCTTTCTCTCTCCCACAGCCAATCCTCCCTCCAGGAGATCTCTGCTGTCCATGGCCACTGAGTGTCCCTGCAGGGCTGATCCAATTCCCCCATCCCACGGGGAGATGCTGTGCCCAGGGCAGGAGCCAAGCATTCCTACCTGGATCCAAGCTGAGCCTGGCACAGCACAGCAGCCTTTGCCCCCTGCATTGCCAGAGGAGCAGCTTTCTGCTGCCCTGCATGGCCAGAGGGAGCCCAGGCCCATCTCCAGCAGCCCTGGAGCTGCAGAGGAAAACTCCCCCCTTGTGCAGGATCCCTGCTCCAGCAGAACCACAGCTGGCACTGCAGGAGGGCTGAGCCCCCCTGGGACGGGGCTGGGACACCACCCTGACCCACAAAGGGTCAGCTCATATTCTGACTCTGTCAGTATTGTTGTGTATTACTCCATTTTTATTTTTATATCTTCTTTTATTTTTAATTTTTTTTTCCTAATAAAGAACAGTTATTCCTACTCCCATATCTTTGCCTTAGAGCCCCTTAATTCCAAAATTATAACAATTAGGAGGGAAGGGGTTTGAATTTTCTGTTTCAAGGGAGGCTCCTGCATTCCTTAGCAGACACCTGGCTTTTCAAGACATGCAGACATCACCCTGGTCAGGAGCTGGGCTGTGTGGGGATCAGACCAATCAGCAGCTGAGACCCTGGAGTTTTGAGCTCCCTGTATAAGAAGGCTCTCAACCATAAAACACACTGCTGTCACATGGTGTGTGTGTTCCTGTCTTCAATCACTGACCCAATGAAACACGTGGAACCTCACATAGTAAAACCCCACAGTTATTCTTTTATGCTCCCTCTTCCTAAACTCCTGGATAAAGTGTCAGCTGCATATATATTTATATTCCCATAATTCTGATGGAGCTTCCCAAACCCCTTCACATCCCCCCATCCAGCATGAAATTCTCTCTGACACTGCCATCCCCCTTCCTAGTGAACACTGAGAGAGAAATTTCCTATATGGTTTGAGAGCTCTGGGTTGTCTCCTGTGTGATTCGTTCTCATTGGAGTTTCCCTTCTGGGCTTATTTTTAGTTTCCCTGGCACTGCAGGTGCTGTGGGACCCTTGGGTTTCCCTGCAGGCACAGTGTGGGTGTGATCAGCACCAGACAGGGACAGGGAGCTGCCCAGCCCGTTTTCCTGACCACTACAGCAGTGGTGGGCAGGGATCTGCCTTCTCCTGGCTGCATCAGAGCTGAGCACAAAGGGGCAGCTGGGAAGTGGGAACCTTCCCCTGTCTTCCCCACATTTCTCATTCAGAAATTACCCATAAATCATGGAATTATAGGATGGTGTGGGTTGGAAAGGCCCTTAAAGCCCATCTTGCTCCCCTCACCTGCCCTGGGCAGGGACACCTCCCACAAGACCAGGTTGCTCCAAGCCCCATCCAGCCTAAATCAATCTTGGTTTGCTGCTCAAATTATGCTCACTTTAAACCCAAGCTCATTTTTACCCCTCCCTGAAGACCTTCCCCCTGTGGCACATTTCAAAGGCTGCCTGATAAAAGCGAGTGCCTTGTGTCCTGAATAATTCTCTCCAACAAAACCCCACCTGTGAGCAACTTCTGTTGGAAAGAGCTCTCATCTTCCTCTTCAAACCAGGGCAGGAGCTTCACTCAGGACATGGAGGTGCAGAATAAATTCATTTCCTGTCAGTGTGTGAATCCCAGAGCCATCCCAGTCACTGGGATGTCCTCCCATGGGGACATTGGAGGTCCAGGGGTCCCAAGGGTGCTCTGGGTGAGGTGAGGGAAGGGAGGCTCCTGCTCTTCTCCTGCATTTCCAGAGGTGCAGTTTTGTCTGCACAGCTGCTCCTTGGGCTGCTCAGGGGCTTCTCCACAATGCTGGTGACAAACAGAGGTGGCAGCAGCCCTGGGGACAGGGGAGGGACAGGAGGGGGATCCCACCTGTGTCCTTGTGTCCTGCCATGCTCTGCCCAGCCAAGAGGCGCCTGGCTGGGGCTGCCCAGCTTTGCCAGCCTGTCCTGACCCACACGGTGCAGCCAGAGGGGAGATGGGGCCCAGCACAGACAAGATAAGGGCCAAAAATTCAATTTTTCCATTTTTTACTTCACCCAGAGCTGGGGACCCCTGGAGCTGTCAAGCTTTGGCAAATGTCCTTGTGGGGGAACATCCCAGTGACTGGGGTGGCTCAGGGATCGCCACACTGACATGGAGTTAACTTTGCAGCACAGGGAGGCTGAGCTGAGGCTGTGGGTGTGCCACACTCCTTGATCCACCTCCTTCCACCTCCCCTTCCTGAGCACCAAGCCCATCAATGCCCTGGGCAGGGAGCATTCCCAGCTCCACTCCAGGAACGCCGTCAGGAACGGAGACAGCACCAGTGGCTTCGAGAGGAGCCCATGTGCTGCTCATCCCCTGCCTGCAGTGAATGCAGAGCTCCCTCATCCACTCCCACTGCTCCAAACACTTAACTCAGGTCTCTGACAGCATTATGCTGTCCAAAAATAATGAGATTTTAAAAATTAATAAACTCAGGTGCTGTTTATTTGCCTTCTTTTTTTTTTTTTTTTTGGCTGTTAGGAATTGTGTTTCCAGCTTTTGTCTGCAGTCACAAGCTTGGCTCTGATATAATTTTCATTCAGGATCGAGTGTCCCGTGTAATCCCCTGACTCTTGCAGCTGGGGCTGTGAGGGAAGAGCAGCTCTCTGAGGGCTGAACCATCAGAGCTGCCAGCCCTGGGCAGCCTTCTCCACCTGGGAAAGGAGGGCTGGGGATGGGGCTGGGGATAGGGACAGGGTGGGGAAGGGGCAGGGGATGGGCATGCTCCTGAGAACACTGAGGACTTGGAAATTAATGAATCCCTTCACCTGCAAATGCTTCACCTCTGGGTTTGGTGATCCTGCCTGTGGCACAAGGGGATTCTGCTCCTCAGCAAATCTCAGAACAGAACTCCCCACCATGGGATGGTCAGAGCATTCCTGCACCCACAGGCTGAGCAGGGTCTGAGGCTCTTGTGAGGAGGTCAGGAGGAGCTGCTTGGTCCCACCTGCCTGGTCCCACCTGGCCACTGCTGCCACAGGTGTTCTCGCAGAGAGGGAATGACTGCTGTGCCTGTGATGGCAAAGCCAACATCTGCTGGGTTTGGCTGTGATGTGGGGCAGGCTAATGCTTGGGAACACCCAAACAATCCCACACCATGGAATGCTTTGGGTTGAAAGGGACCTTACAGCTCATCCAGTGCCATCCCTGCCATGGGCAGGGGCACCTTCCATTGTCCCAGGTTGCTCCATCCAGCCTGGCCTTGGGCACTTCCAGGGATGGGGCAATACCCAAAGCTTGATGAATTTCAGCAGATTCAAACATTTGCCCAGCAAATAACACCAAATTCTCACTTGTCCTTTGCCCTTTTTCTGCTGAGAATCCACTTCCTCACCTTGTTAGTAATGCTGCTGGGAGCCCTCTATTTCCCCAAAGGAGCAGAGCAGGACTGGCCCCACAGCTGTGCTCCTCTTTGTGCTATGTCACTGTTGTGTCCAGGTCTGATCTCTTTCCCAGTGCGCCACCCCAAGGGATGGGATTCAGTCCTGTGCTTCTCCTTCAGCCCCGTCAGGCAGATATGCTGAGAAGCTCTGCAGGAGAAATGAATTTATTTTTTCTGAAAACTGAGGAAAATGAGATCAACCGATTGCCCAGAGCTGCCCCTGGATCCCTGGAAGTGTCCAAGGCCAGGCTGGACGGGGCTGGAGTCATCTGGGACAGTGGGAGGTGTCCCTGCCTGTGACAGGGATGGATGTGACACTGGATGGGCTTTAAGGTCCCTTCCCACCCAAATCATCCTGGGATTCTCTGAAGTCCCAACATGCTTCAGCAATAAATGTGTGAGTGCTGACCCCTCCCAGTGCCCAGCTCTCCTTGTCTGAACTCCACAAACAAACAGGCCTGGGAGGGGAGAGAGGCTGTAGCTGTCCCTGGGGATCCCTGCTGTCCCAGGGCTGACAGGGCTGTCCAGCCAGGCTCCAGGCTCCTGTCCAGCCCAAGACTCTGCAGCCATGCAGGAGCAGCTCTGACTCATCCCGGCCTGGATCAGCTCCAGGACATCTCCGCAGTCCCCAGAGCAGAGACCTTAAAGAAAAGGATCTTTGGTAAATGTCAACATTTGTGCACATATTTGTTTCCTGTTTTGTATCCCTGACAAACTGCACAGCCAGGGTTTGAGGGTGCTTTGATGGATTAAAGTCAGTTTTATTCCTCTTTTGCTTTGCCATGCTGTCAGAACGGATAATGCAGATTCCCCCATGGCAGCACGTCCCCTGGGAGCAGAAAGCCCTGCCATCAGCCTGGCTGGCTTCCAAGGCTCCTGCCAGGCCTCTGCGAGGCAGGCAGCTCTCCAGAGCCCAGCACCTGGGCTTGGCGCTCCTGGCTGGACAGCAGGAGTCATAAACTCCCTGCACCTTGCTCCTTTTGGCCAGGGGTGAGTCCTGGGCAGCCCCTCTGCACTGCCAGACACCTACAGGGTGGCACCAACCAGGGGTGAGGGCAGGGCTGAGGCCCAGCAGGGCAGAGAGAGGCAGAGTTCCTCAATGAGAGATGGAGGGACAGCTTTTCACATCAATGCTGAGCATAAAAAACGACAATTTATAGCACAGCTCAGTTCACAGTCCTAGAGGCCCCAGAGGGACCTGTGGATGTAATACAGAAATATATCCATCCCTGCCACAAATCTGATTATGTATGAACACGGAGTCAGGCAATAATTAGGGTTGGAAAAGTCCTCTAAGATCTTCCAGCCCAGCACTGCCAGGTTCCACCACACCCACACTGCAGGGATGGGCACTCCAAACCTCGCTGGGCACCTGTGCCAGTGCCTGACCCTCCTTTCCATAAAGAAATTTTCCCAAAATCCCCCCTGGCCCTGCCCAGCACAGCCTGAGGCCGTTCCCTCTGCTCCTGTCCCTGTTCCCTGGAGCACAGCCCGACCCCCCCGGCTGTGCCCTCCTGGCAGGAGCTGTGCAGAGCCACAAGGGCCCCCTGAGCCTCCTTTGCTCCAGACTGAGCCCCTTCCCAGCTCCCTCAGCCTCTCCTGGGGCTCCAGCCCCTTCCCAGCTCCCTCAGCTGCTCCTCGTCACCTTCCATCCTCATTTGTTATCCCAGCATTTATTATACAGAAGATAATTATGTTCAAGGAATAAATCAATTCACTGAGAGGGACAAAAACCTTTCCCTCCACATTCTGATTTTGCAGCTGATCAAGAAAATGAAGAGGGACCTTGTCCAGCACAGCCACTCTGAGTGCCTGGTGAGCCCAGGCCATGGGACAAGAGCTGCCTGTTCCACACCCAGTCTGCTGGGTGGATCTCAGCTGGGATAAAAAATCAGGATTCAGTGCACTGGTGGGGCTGGTTTGCATCTCCATGCTGGTATTTCACCCTGCACATCACAGACCTGTGTGACCCCTCCCTATTCCTGGTCCTAAATTCAGCATTCTCTGCAATGCTGGCTGACCTTTAGGTATTGAAAACTGAGGGGACACCACAGGGGTGCAATGGCACAGGCCAGGGCAAACAACTTGTGTTTATTATTTATTTAGCTAGGGCATTTTTTGGGGATTGTTTTGGGGCTAGCAGTTTTTTTTTTTAATTGTTGTTGTTGCTGTTCCCATCTGCAGTTTCTTGGTCAGTCATTGTTCATTGTCTTTTATTTATTTAGTGAAGGGGGTTTTGGTTCTTCTCCCTCCTCTTCCATACATCCCATGCAGTTGTTCAATGGGTGCACTGGCTCATAGATTTATCTGTCTCTCTGTCCATCTATCACTCTTTTTATCTCTATTTATCCATCTGCTGTCTCAGTTTTGTTATTTTTATCAAATCTAATTTGTCATTTCTGTTTTGCCCCGGTACCATCAGAGGTTTCTCCAGCTCAGTGCCTCTGTTGGCTGTTCCCTCATTAGTGGGGGTCCCTCATTAAAAAGGTTTGCACCAGTGGGCTGGGGGCGTGGGTGGCACCCAGGGGGAGGCAAATGCCAGCTAAGAGCCTGATCTGGCACAGGAAGGAGCTGGGGGCACACAGAGGCACTGCAGGAAGGAGGAACACAGGAGTGACACTGCCCACGGCCTTTGGGGAGCATTAAAAAGAAAAAAGAGCCTGAGGTCTGCAAGGAAATGGAAGTGGGACAGCAGGAGATGAGGCTGGAAGGGTTTGTGGATGAAGATTGGCTGAGCCTGGACAAGTGAGGCACTTGGTGGCTTCAGGCAGCCTGGGAACAACAGCCTTGCTCTGCTGGGCTGGGTCAGCAAAGTGCTGCAGAACCTCTGTGCCCAAAAAATGGGCCAGAACCTGAGAGGGGAGGTATCAGCCAGCACTGAAAAAACCTTTGTGCCCAAAAAAAGGACCAGAACCTGAGAGGGGAGGTTTCAGCCAGCCCTGAACAAACCTTTGTGCCCCAAAAAGGACCAGAACATGTGAGGGGAGGTTTCAGCCAGCACTGAACAATGCCTGAGGAGCAGGAGGAGGCAGCTGGTGCTGCTCAGTTCAGGTTCTCTCCTGTGCAGGATGGACACAGCTCTGCTCCCCTGAGATGGGACACAGGATATCTGGAGCTTCCCAGGGACCTTGGATGTTCTGGAGAAGTCCCTGAGGCACTGACCTGCCCTGCAGGACAGGGAAGGCCTGGGAGGCACCTCTGGTTTTGGGGGAACTGCTAGGTGGGAGCCCATGGGTGGGAGCTCTGGAGGGTAAAGGAGCTCAGGGCAGCTGGCAGGTGCTCCAGGAGAGCTGCCCCAGCAGGAGGATGGTCCCTTTCAGCTCTCAGGAAAGTCAGAAGTCCAGTTTGGCTAAAGAGGGAGCTCCTGCCTGAGCTCCAGCACAGGAGGACACTGTCTTGATTTGGAAAGACAGGAGTCTGCTAAGGAAGGCAGGAACCTCCCCTGAAATGGAAATTGTAAACCCTCCCCACCCCTCCCAATTGCTATAAATTTTAAATTAAGGGGCTCCCAGGAAAAAAATATGGGAGCAGGAAATAACAGTTCTTTAATAGGGAAGGAAAATAAAAGGATAAAATAAACAATGCAGTGCACTAGAACAACACTGACAGAGTCAGAACCCAGCCTGACACCCTGTGGGTCAGGCTGTTGGCAGCAGTGCCATTGGAATTGTGGCTCAGCCCTCCTGCAGTGTCAGGGCTGGTTCTGCTGGAGCAGGGATCCTGGAGAGAAGGATGGATTCTTCCTCTGAAGATCCAGGGGAAGGAGAGGCAGCTGCTGTTCCTCTGGGCAATCCAGTGCAGGAGCCGTGCTGGTGTTCCAGAATCTCCAGATTATATCCAGGTAGGAATGCTTGGCTCCTCCCTCTGGGCTCACATCTCCCAATGGGATGCTGTAGTTTTTATCAGCCATGCAGGGACATTCCATAGCTGTTATCAGCAATGTCCCCTCCCGAGGGAGGTGTGAATGTGGTCACTCAAAGGCAAACTGCCCACTTGACAAAGGTAATCTGCCCTACAGATGGTAATAGAAAACATCTTGCATTGCAGACACTCAGAGGAGCAGGAAGGGCTGGGTAAGGTGGGGGGCAGGAGCATTGTCCCAGCGTGCAGGGGAGGTGTTGGGAAAGCCAAAGCTCACCTTGAACTGAAGGCTCCAAGGGATGCCAGGCATGGTCATGGAAAGGGCAGGGATAACCAAGGGGATGGGGATGGGCCATGGAGTGACAGGGGTGCAGAGAAGGCTCAGTCAGTGCCTCCTTTCCTTCTGTTCCCACTGACAAGGACCCCCAGGCTCTGGACTTGGAGAGAGGGTTCCAGGAGAACAGCTCTCAGTGCCAGAGGGGGATCAAGTGAGGAATCCCTTGAGGGATCCAAACCCACCTCAGTCTGTGGGACAAGCAGGACACATTCAGGGTGCTCAGCAGCCAGGCCCTGTCAGAGCACTCTGTCACTTCTCTGGGAGGTGAAGGGGCTCAGAGGAGACCCCGGGAGCTGCAGGGAGCCTCCTGCCACAGCCAGGTCTGGAGGAGGGGTGGAAGGAAGAGCTGGAAGCACAGCCTGCTCAGAGAGCAGGACATGGAGGTGCCCTGAGAACCTGCCCAAGCTGCCCCCAGCTCTGAGCAAACCTCACCCTGCAGAGCCCCCGGGTGCCACTGACATATGTGATGAAAATTCTTTCGCTAAGATTTTTCTCCTGAGAAGCTGAGAAGCCTCAGAAAAGAAATGTAAACAATAATTACCTGATATGGCTGTGGAATGTGGTCTGGAGATGGTTTTACCAACAGGTGCATCTTTGATTTGGCTCATGGGGATTGTTTTTACTTGATGACCAATCCCAGTCCAGCTGTGTTAAGACTCAGGTCAGTCATGGGTTTTTATTATCATTCTCTTCTAGCCTTCTGATGTCTCCTTTCTTTTTCTTTAGTGTAGTTTTAGTACAGCATTTTCATAGAATAATATAACATAACATAACATAACATAATATAATATAATATAATATAATGTATCAGCCTTCTGAAACATGGAGTCAAGATTCTCATCTCTTCCCTCGTCCTGGGGACCCTCACACCCCACCACCCCTGGGGGTCATGGGCAGGGCTGGGACAGCAGCTGAGGGCAGCAGGAGGGGGCAAACAGCATCACTGCCCCAGCCTGGCACTGGTGCCAGGGACAGGACCACGTGAAGCCTTCAGTTTATAGCTCGTGTGAGATCTCTGGGCGATGGAAAAGAACCAGCTGGGATTTGTCAGAAACGAATCATTGCAAATCAGAGCTGGTTTTTTGACAGTAACAGTAACCAGTGGATGAAGAGAAGCAATAGATGTGAAATCTCTTGACTTTAAGGCTGTTAACAGAGCACAAGAGGATGTTCCTGAGCAAAGCAGGGGAAGAGATCCAGATTTCTTGAGAGGATGGGGGTGCAAGCAGGTGAAGGCTCTTCCCAGAGAGCTCCTGCAAAGCCCTGTCCCAGCAGGACAGACAGGGCTGGCCTGAGACTGATCCTGCTTTCAGTTCTAATTAATTCCTGGTTTACAGGATGGAACTGGGAGGCTGAGTCCTGTGAAGAATGCCCAGCTGGAGTGAAGGGCAGGATTCAAACTAGAGTGGCTTGGATGAAATTCAAATGCTCCACCTAAAAGGGGCTGTGGAGATGGAGCCAAACTCTTCTCAGGGCTGCATAATGAGGTTTAACAGAGAATGGCCATGAGCTGCAACTGAGAAAATTTCCAGGGAAATATTTTTCACTTTCAGGACCAGAGAGGTGGGGAAAATCTCAATGTCTGAAATTTTTCTAAACCAAAACTGAGAAGCCTGGTCCAGGTTTAGAGTTATCCCTGCTTAGAGCAGAAGAGGGAAGGAGAGACCTCCAAGGCCCCTGGCAACCAAAATCTTTCTATTAATCTATGACAACAACTCAGCTGGGCATTTGGCACCCTCAGCTGTTCTGGGCCAGGCTGGACAGGGCTTGGAGCCCCCTGGGACAGTGGGAGGTGTCCCTGCCCAGGCCAGGGGTGGAACTGGAAGGGCTTTAAGGTCCCTTCCAGCCCAAACCGTTCCAGGACTGCACAATTCCTCATTTGGGAGCTGAATAGCTCAGGAGGGAAGGAGCAGCTGTGCAGAAGGCAAAGAAACTCCAGAGGAGCTGAGAGAGGAAATCCAGTGCCCCCCAAAAGGGACAATCCCTCAGGCCAAGCAGGCTGGTTGCAGGGTTTCATTCCCTTCCCTGGTCCCTGCTCTTTGACCAACCCTCTCCAGCACCTCTAACAGCTGCCCTGCTTTGGAAGGCCATGGGTGACTGTGAGGGAATTCCTTAGCCCAGCAGGAGATGTTTTGCAGGCCTGGTTTTCACACTTGTAAAGGTTTTAAGTTGTTTTCCCTATTTGCATGACAAATACCATACAATTTTTGGACACACAGAGCTGCATCCCCAAATTCCTCTTCCCTCTGGCTGAATGCAGCTGCAGAGCAAAGATTCTCTCCCTGAGAATGAGAATCCCTGAGAATCCCTGCCTCTCCATGGGATTAAACAGAGGAGTTTCAGTAATGCACAGGTATCTCTCAGGTAGATATTTTATTTTTCTTTCCACAGTGCCCAAAGGATTGTCCAAAGGGGGAAGGGAAGGGAAGGGAAAAGAGAAGGTTCTTCGCTGGGCAGGACCAAAGGTGCAGCTGGGTTTGGAGATGTTCCTGGGCCTCAGCAGGAGGGTCAGAGAAGCAGGGCCTCCACCAGCTGCACTGGCTTTGGGCTGGAGGGCAGGGAAGGAGCCCTGGAGCTGGGCTAAGGGCTTCAGGGCAGGTGGTGGCTCAGTGCTCATGTGTGGCAGGTCTGGAGGAGCAGCCACACCTCTCCTACCAGAGCTCCACCTTCCACCACTCTCTTTCTGTTCATATTTGCCTGGAGCAGAGGGCAGATAAATTCCTGGTGAGCTCTTAGGAAAGTTATCCATGTTAGGACTCGGGGTCACAGGCACTGAGGGACATCCCACTTTTAGTGGCAGGGTTGGACATCAGTGCCTGGGTCTGAGACAGTCTGAGCTGCAGGGGATCTCCCTGACCCCCTGTTGAGGGCTGACACAAAATGCTCTGACCCTTCCTCGCAACAGGCAGAGAGCCTGACCCCTCCAGGAATCCATCCCTGCCTCACAGCGTGCAGGGGAGGTGTTGGGAAAGCCAAAGCTCAAGGGATGCCAGGCATGGCCATGGAAAGGGCAGGGATAACCAAGGGGATGGGAAGGGCCATGGAGTGACAGGGGTGCAGAGAAGGCTCAGTCAGTGCCATCCTGCTCACACAGCTCCAGGCTGGCTCTTGGAGACTCTCTGCCCCAATTAACAAATCCCTATCAATGGTCTTGGCTCCTTTTCATCTTTTCATGTGGCTAAAAGGACAATAGCAAACACTCCAAGGTCCCATACCAAACCCTGGCTGATGCTTTATCTCCATTTCCTTCCTCCACTAAGGAGTGAGGACATAAACCCTGGATTTCCACAGCCTCTCTGTGTTCTCAGAATCATGGAATGGGTTGGGTTGGAAGGGACATAAAAACCCACCCAGTGCCACCCCTGCCATGGCAGGGACACCTCCCACTGTCCCAGGCTGTTCCCAGCCCCAATGTCCAGCCTGGCCTTGGGCACTGCCAGGGATCCAGGGGCAGCCCCAGCTGCTCTGGGCACTCTGTGCCAGGGCCTGCCCACCCTCACAGGGAACAATTCCTAATTCCCAATATCCCATCCATCCCTGCCCTCTGGCAGTGGGAGCCATTCCCTGTGTCCTGTCCCTCCATCCCTTGTCCCCAGTCCCTCTCCAGCTCTCCTGGAGCCCCTTTAGGTGCTGGTGTTCACCTGAAAGAGCAGAGGTGGAGCATCACTCCCTGCCAGCCTGGCAAGGAGATGTGTGTGCCATGTCCCCTCTGTGTGTGTGCCCTGTGTGTGTGCCCTGTCCCCTGTGTGTGCCCTGTGTGTGTGTGTGCCCTGTGTGTGTGCCCTGTCCTCTGTGTGTGCCCTGTGTGTGTGTGCCCTGTGTGTGTGTGTGCCCTGTGTGTGTATGCCCTGTGTGTGTGTGCCCTGTCCCCTGCAGGGCTCCCAGGGCCAGCTCAGCTGCTCAGGGCACACAGAATTTGCTTCCCAGCTGAGGATTACAAAAGAGGTCTAGAAACATTTCTTTGGGAGTTTTTTTTAAAGCTTTTGTATTCTGCTCGGATGGTGCTTCTCTCCAAGCAGAATGAGCTCCCACACCCAAAAAAATAAAAAAAAAACCATAAAAGAAAAGGTCAGACCAAGCTGGTGCTCGGATGAAATCCCTGGAAGTGTCAGGCTCCTTGTGCAGCTCAAATTCTGCATTTGCCTGACTAGGACACTGCCTCTCCTGCTGGGCTTCTCATGGATTCAGGAGCTTAAAGTGGATTTCCACCAAGGACAGGGTCTGTCCCCAGCCATGGCAGGGAGCGTTTCCCTGGGGCTGCAGGGCAGGAGTCACCTCCTGTGCCTCGGTGCCTGCTCAGGGCAGCACTGGGTGGGAGCTGCCCCATTACCATTCCCTGGGCTGTCGCGGGAAGAGCAGAGCAGGATGGCATCGTTAAAGGGCCATTCATTCCAGTGTTCCATTTCCATCTCCTCAGTGCTGGTTCAGTGCTCAGCCATGCCCGTCTGGCAGTGCCGAGCCTGGCAATGATCCCAGCGTGTCCCACCAGGGTGGGGTGGGAACAGAGCGGGAGCAGCCTCCTCACCCCAGGCACAGCTGGGCAATGGGGCAGCTTGGAAAGCGAGTGTGTGTTCGGAGGGGGACGTTTGAGATGATTTTCACAGACTCACAGAAGGTTCTGAGCTGGAAGGGACCCAAAGGACCATCGAGTCCAGCTGGGGATGGTCCCTGTGGGGATGGAACCCACTGGGGGCAGTCAGCACCAGGCTCTGACCAGCTGAGCCACCCCCAGCTCACCCACGGACAGGAGCTGCAGCTGGGCTCCATCCCTGGTGGGATCAGAGCTGTGAGAGGAGTCAGGATGGCAGCCTGAGCCAGCTGGGATGGGCTGGGGAGATCCCCAGCTCTGCCCATGCCATGCCATGCCATGCCATGCCATGCCATGCCATGCCTTTGTGGAGA
This sequence comes from Setophaga petechia, assembly GCA_024362935.1. NCBI lineage: Eukaryota > Metazoa > Chordata > Aves > Passeriformes > Parulidae > Setophaga > Setophaga petechia. The sequence continues at coordinate 2,764,008 of JANCRA010000021.1, forward strand.
TGGAGCCAGGACATTCCAGGTGCACAGGGTGTCCCAGCAGGGCCTGAGGGTGCTGGGCAGCTCAGGGGGCACAGCTCTCAGCCCCCACGGGGCTCAGGGGGATCCCAAGCAGCTCAGGGCTGTCCCTGCTGTCCAATCCTGCCACCACACAGTGGGATGTGGCCCTGAGCATCCCCCACCCTGCCCAGGGCACAGAGGGCTCTGGCACCCCTGACAGGTCCCTGCAGCCCCCCCAGGCTGGCTGCTGGCCCAGTTTCACCTCTTCCAGAAGTGCCTGCTGAAATAGCCATGGGCATCAGGCTCTGCAAACCAGCCTGGATTCCTCTGGAGGTGACCAGGCCATGCCCATGTTGGTGGGTGCCAGGTGATTTCTCAGCTGGTGGCTCCTGCTCAGGGTCACATCAGGGGGACACAGGGGGCACTGCCAGGGAATCTCCCCAGCCATGAAATCAGACAGAGGCCCCCAAGCAAGTGAGCACTGGCAGTGTCAGGAGGCAGCAGAGCTGCACTTGTTGGTGTTTTCTGCTGGAACAAAGACACTGTGGGAGTTCTGCCCACAGAACATTTCCCACCTCCAGGCTCCGTGCAGGGATGCAGGCAATGACACATGGCTGCCTCCAGTCTCTGCTGCCAGAGAAGGAGCTGGATGAACAGGAACCCCCCTGCTGTCATCCCCAAGAGACAATTCCTGCTTGGAAGGGGCAGGGGGCTGGGCTGGAGGCACTTGGGTGTGGGGAATGTCCCAGGTGGGATCCAGCAGGAGCCAGAGCAGACACAGCAACACCTCAGAGCTTCAGCCACTCGGGGTGGCAGCACCCACAGGGGCCAGCTGGGAAAGGACCTCTGGGAGCCACCTGGTGTCCCCTGGTGCCCCAGCAGGGCCATGGCAGAGCTCAGGGCACAGCAGGGTGTGCTCACAGCTCTGCCATGGCCCCAGCCAGGAGCCCCCAGAGCCTCTCTGGGCTCTGCTCAGGGCTGGCACTGCCCAGGGCAGCAGTTCTGCCTCCTGGCCAGGGGCAGCTCCTGGGCTCAGGCCCTGCCCGTGGCTCTGGGGCCATGGCTGGGCCTGGAGCAGAGCCTGGGGCTGCTCTGAGCCCTGCACACAGGGACAGACTGGGGGACACAGGGACACACAGACAGGGACAGACTGGGGGACACAGGGACACACAGACAGGGACAGACTGGGGGACACACAGGGACACACAGACAGGGACAGACTGGGACAGACAGACAGGCACACCCAGGCACACCCAGGTCCCCCCAGGGCTCAGGCCCCTCTCCCTCCCTGGGCTCCTCTCCAGGCTGAGCAGCCCCAGCTCCCTCAGCCTTTCCTGGCCCCGAGCTGCTCCAGGCCCTTGCTCAGCTCTTGAGGTTCTGGGAGGGGCTCTGGGGTCTCTGAGAACAGCCCCAGCCCTCCCAGCCTGGCTACAGGGAGAGCAATAAACAGACACGGCTGGAATTCCCACACTCCACACAGGCCTCAGGCCTGCCATGCCAGTCCTGCAAGCCCCCAGGACAAGGGACATTTTCCATTCCAGCTCCTCTAGGAATTGTGTGTCCATGCAATGCAGGGGCACTGGAGATCAGACAGGTGAAGGATATAAGGAGCTTACAGGGTGGCAGAGAGTAGAGAAGCTGTGGGGCCATGGCAGGGTGATGAGCAGGGTGGGCAGGCCCTGGCCCAGGGTGCCCAGAGCAGATGGGGCTGCCCCTGGATCCCTGGCAGTGCCCAAGGCCAGGCTGGATATTGGGGATTGGAGCACCTGGGGCAGTGGGAGGTGTCCCTGCCATGGCAGGGGTGGCACTGGATGGGCTTTAAGGTCCTTCCAACCCAAACCAATCTGACATTCTGTGATTTTGTGACACAGCTCTTGATCCCCCTTTCCCAGCACACCCAAGCTCCCTCCTCCCTGCCTGGCTGCTCACAAAGCTGGCAGAGGCTTCCTTATGCTTAGAGCAAAAGGGCACCACGTCTTTCCCAATGCCCCATTCAGCCTGCAGAAACTGGGCACGGCAGGAACTGGGAACTGCAGAAACTGGGAACTGCAGAAACTGGGCACTGGATAGTGCAGGAACTGGGCACTGCAGGAACTGGGCACGGCAGGAACTGGGCACTGCAGGAACTGGGCACGGCAGGAACTGGGAACTGCAGAAACTGGGAACTGCAGAAACTGGGCACTGGATAGTGCAGGAACTGGGCACTGCAGGAACTGGGCACTGCAGGAACTGGGCACGGCAGGAACTGGGCACAGCAGGAACTGGGCATGGCAGGAACTGGGAACTGGGCACGGCAGGAGCTGGGCACAGCAGGAACTGGGCACGGCAGGAACTGGGAACTGGGCACGGCAGGAGCTGGGCACGGCAGGAACTGGGCACTGCAAGAGCTGGGCACTGCAGGAACTGGGCAGTGCAGGAACAGAGCTCTGGGCACCACAGGACCTGGGCACTGGGCACTGCAGGAACAGAGATCTGGGCACTGCAGGAACTGGGCACTGCAGGAATTGGGCACGGGAGGAACTGAGCACTGCAGGAACTGGGAGCTGGGCACGGCAGGAACTGGGCACTGCAGGAACTGGGCACTGCAGGAACAGAACTCTGGGCATCACAGGACCCGGGCACTGGGCACTGTAGGAACAGAGCTCTGGGCAGTGCAGGACCCGGGCACTGGGCACTGCAGGAACAGAGCTCTGGGCACCGCAGGACCCGGGCACTGGGCACTGCAGGAACAGAGCTCTGGGCAGTGCAGGACCCGGGCACTGGGCACTGCAGGAATCAGGCCCATGGGATGCTGTTCCTCCTGTTTCCCCAGCCCAGACACATCTCCTGCTTGCAGCCCTGCCCTCCTGCCCCAGCCCATGTGAGGAATGCCCCAGTGCCCACAGGGCTGGGCGCTCCTGCCAGGGGCAGAGCTCTGGGCTGGCTCCATGGCCCATGGCAGCAGCAGGGCAGGATTGGGCTGGAGCAGCCTCAGCACGCAGGGCTGGCTGCCTGAGGGATGCCTGGGGAAGGCTGAGCACGTTCAGCAGGGCTCTGGGTGTTCACTCTTACGTGTGTCCTTCTTCAGCTGGAACGGGCAGCTGCCTTTGCCTGCTGTGAGTTAAGGAAAACAGATGTGACATTTAAAGCTTCTCATGGCACTGTTGTGTGATACCTAGAGCTGCATTCTTTCAACAAGGTCTGATAAAAAGAATGAGCAGGTGACTCTCCTTGCAATTTCTTGAGATTTATTTTCAATGTCCTTAACTGCTTAATTCCCCAGAGTGCTGATAGCAGCACTCACCTGCTCCAGCCAGGTATATTCACAAAGATTTCCTTTTGAGGACCAGATATCCCATGGAAACCCTCCAGGAACTGATCTGAATGGGCCAAACACTCCTGGTTTGTGTCACTGCAAACCTGCAGAGCCACTGGGACATAACTCACGTAGTGAAGCCAGAGCTCAGCTGAAGAAATTTCAGCCCCAGATTCTGGGCTGTGCATGGATTTTCTCAAACTCTCTTTTTCTCAAACTTCCTTTTTTCATCACAAAATAGGGTCTGGAGCCCCAGGAGAGGCTGAGGGAGCTGGGCAGGGGCTCAGCCTGGAGCAAAGGAGGCTCAGGGGGCCCTTGTGGCTCTGCACAGCTCCTGCCAGGAGGGGACAGCCGGGGGGGTCGGGCTGTGCTCCAGGGAACAGGGACAGGAGCAGAGGGAACGGCCTCGGGCTGGGCCAGGGCAGGCTCAGGGTGGATTTTGGGATAATTCCTTCATGGAGGGAGCAGTCAGGCACAGCTGCCCAGGGAGGTTTGGAGTGCCCATCCCTGCAGGTGCCCAAGGAAGGCCTGGAGGTGACACTCAGAGCTGAGGGCTGGGGACAAGGTGGGAATTGGGCACAGCTGGGACTCGACAGGCTGGAGGACTTTTCTTACCTCAGGGATTCTGAGATTCTGGGAAGATGTCTGTGAGCACCCAACACACTGAGCCCATCCAGGAGGAAAAGGCCAATGCCAGAGACATCTGAGGGATTTCTTTGGGGAAATTGCCTTGGTTTTAAAGCCTGGGTTTTCAGCACCAATTTGATGTGGATTCCCAGAATATCACCTTGTAGTGACCAAGCCAGAGAACCTCCACCTCCATCCTTCTCCTTCTAGGTCCATGACCAACACCCAACTCAGCCTGGCAGCTCTGTGGCCTCCAGAACCCATCCCTGATCTTGTGCCATGGCAGTGTCTGACAGGAGCCCTCAGCCCGTGCCAGTGTCCCCTGCTCTGTCCCCATGTCCCTGGGAGCTGCCTCTGGTCCTTAAAGGGGTCAGGTGTCACCCACTGACCTCGGCCTGGCACATCCTCTCCAGAACCCCAGCTCTGCTCAGCAGGGCTCATTCCAGCTCACCCCACACCGTGACTGTACCCCAGCTCCTGACAGCTCCATTCACTGACAGCTGCCCCAGGCAGGGACAGCTCCCATCTCTGGGACAGGGACAGGGACAGCTCCAATCTCTGCTCAGGGACAGGGACAGCTCCAATATCTGCTCTGGGACAGGGACAGCTCCAGTCTCTGCTCTGGGACAGGGAGAGGGACAGGGACGGGGACAGGGACGGCTCCAATATCTGCTCTGGGACAGGGACAGCTCCAATCTCTGCTCTGGGACAGGGACGGGGACAGGGACAGGGACAGCTCCCATCTCTGCTCTGGGACAGGGACAGCTCCCATCTCTGCTCTGCTCTGGGACAGGGACAGCACCCAGGGCATGGCTGGAGCTGGGCCAGGGCAGCTCAGGCTGAGCTCAGGCCAAGGTTCTTCCCCCAGAGGTGCTGGCACTGCCCAGGCTGCCCAGGGAATGGGCACGGCCCCGAGGCTGCCAGAGCTGCAGGAGCCTTTGGGCAGCACTGCCAGGGATGGACAGGGTGGGGTTTGGGGGGTCTGGGCAGGGACAGGGGCTGGGCTGGGGGATCCTGTGGGTCCCTCCCAGTTCAGGACATTCTGGGATTCTCCTTACAGAACTGTATTTTGTCAAGTCTAACATTTTCTGGTATATTTCCCTCTATTCAGGAGAGCAGCATTAACAGGATCACTTTTAGAACCTACTTTTAGGTGCTTGCACAGAGAAAGAAGATGTGCAGATTTTGATGGATAAATCCAGTTTTTCTTTCCCACTTACCCAGAATACCAAGGTTTTTCTCTTTCTTCTGTGAAAGCCCAGACAACCAGAATTTTTTTTAAGTCCTCATTTTTTATTAAAATTTTTGATTAAAAATAATGAGTTTTTTTCAGATATTTTTCCAAATGTCCTCGAATTTTACAGATTTTTTTTCTTTTGCCCTCTTTCCCTCCTTCCTCCCCTGCTCCTGAGCCCTGCTAAAGATAAAACCACTTCCCATAACCACAAATATCCACAAATTTAACTCCAAGCTGTTTGAACTATTTGTAGGGCTCCTGTTGCCTGTGCTGATGGCAGCAGCCAGGGGCCCTGAGCAGGAAACGAGCATTCTGTGAGCACCACGCACCAGCTGGGGAGCAGATTCTGTGGAGCCTGGGGAGGTCCTGACTCCATCTGGGATGCCAAGGCCAGACCATAAATCCTCCTGCCTGGAGCCCATCGTGGCTGCTGCTCAGCCCAGCCCCCTTGCAGGGAACTCCTGGCTCCTTCTTGCATCCCTGCAGCCCCCAAGGGCAGGAGATGGGGCTGGGCCTGTGCCTGCAAATTTGGTTCAATTAATATTGGGTTAATTAGCCTGAAACACAAAAAGTGGGTTCTGTCTGTCATTGTGTGGGTTTTCAATGAGTTCCTAGTGGCACAGTTTGCCCACAGCTCTGTGAAGTCCTGGGTGATGCTGGCTGGGGGCTCTGTACAAACCACAAACGGGACTGGGCTGCTGTGGAACTGCCTTGAGCTGTTTGATTTTCCAGCATCAGCCTCATTCCATGGGTATGACAATGGGAAGATGCCAGCAGCTCACATCCCAGGCAGCAGACAAAGAACTCAGTGTTACAACTCACTTTATAAGTGTTTTGACCAATCTCACAAAGCAAAAGCACATTGACAGTAGTTCAGTCACTATAAGCACAGGTACCTTTGGGTAAACAATGCTTGCTTATTTCAAATACAATATTCACTTGTAAGCCTTAAAACACAATGCACAGAGCTCCATTATTAAGCTTCAAACTAGTTAATATTTTCATAGATAAACTTTTCTGTAGTTTAGAGAGCTTTTTGTCTGCTGCTTAACTCTAATCACAGTTCTACTGCCTCTAAAACCTACCTTTTGCAGCCTTCTCAAAACCCTCTAATTTTGTAAATTCCCACACTGGGAGGCCCTGGGTGGTGCAATCAGTGCCCTCCTCCCCTGCAGTGCCCAGTGAGCACCCTGGGACAGCCCCAGCTCAGCCCAGTGCCAGGGAAACCCTGCCAGGGCTGGCAGCACCAGGACGGGGCTGGGAGAGCCCCAGGAGAGCAGCAGGGCCCAGCACAGGACACTTCCCTGCAACCATGATATTTTCTGAAGAATCCTTTCCTTAGGATTTTTCCTCCTGAGAAGCTGAGAGGCCTCAGGAACAAAATGTAAACAATGATTATCTGCTGCTGTGGAATGCAACAGGTGCATCTGGGATTGGTCTCATGTGGTTGTTTTAATTAATGGCCAATCACAGTCAGCTGGCTCAGACTCTCTGTCCGGGACACAAGCTTTTGTTATTTGTTCCTTCTTTTCTGTTCTTAGCCAGCCTCCTTATGAAATCCTTTCTTCTATTCTTTTAGTATAGTTTTAATATAATATATATCATAAAATAATCAATCAAGCCTTCTGACACATGGAGTTAGAGTCTCGTCTCTTCCCTCATCCTCAGACCCCTGTGAACACGGTCACACTTCCCACAGCTCCTGATGCCACTCCACACTGAGCTCTGCTCTCAGTCCCCCCAGGTGCCCCCTGAGCTGCCGGGGTGTGGGGGTGACAGGGGTGGGATGGTCAGGATGGACAGGGATGAGAGATCTCTGCACCAGGTCAGGAACATGGGGTTCATTGCAAAGGGCCTGGGGGCAGGGCCCTGCTGGGAGCTGCCAAACACAGCTGGAGCAGGGCTGAGAGAAGTAAAGAGAGTGGGAAAGAGAGAGAAGGCAGGAGTGTGGTAGAGAGGATGAGAGAGCAAAGTTCCCGTTACAATGCAATAAATCTTCTTCTGTGTTGAATATTCTAATTCTCACTAATTGTCCTAGGGTGACATTCTGATGCTTGTATCCCCATTCCTGTGTTCTGTTCATGCTGGATATCATGTTCTGTGCCTTCCAGACTGGCTCTGCAGAGCGAATGTTTTGTTTGGGTTTTGCTCTCAGCCGCTCCCCCACGGCTGGCGGGACACACAGACAGGGCAGGACATGGTGCTGCTTTTGCTTTTTGCTTTGCTTTTCCCTTTGCTCTTGCTCCTGCTTTGCTCTTGCTTTCTGCTCCTGCTCATTAGTTAGTTTAGCTCAGCAGACCAAATTCTCCCTGGACTGTTTCTCCTTTCCCTTTTTTGGACCAACTCGAACCTGCTCCAGATGGGAACACCGAGAGTTTGCACCTTGTGGCTGCAGCAGCTGCCCCAGCACAGGAGGGACTGAGGACAGAGCGAGCACCCCAGAGAGACTTTGTGAATTTGTCATCTTTGTCAGAGCAGTGACAGAGTGGTGTCACCTGGTATTGTTCATTCTGTGTGCTGGGGGTGCTGTGCCTGTTCAATAAACAGGTTCTGTCCACTTGTCTCCAAGGAATCCTTCCTGACCTGGCTGGGCACAGGGGCTGTGTGGGTTTGCTTTGTGGAGGGGCCCCTTTGGAGGTTTTCTCCCAAATTTACCCTAATCCAGGACACTAACCAATCTAGTACAAGATACAAATCCTATATCATTTACATACAGCCTATAAGAATCATTACATTACCATACTGTGTTACATTTTAAACCCTAAAAACTCCTCTTTGGGCCCTTCTGCCAAGCTGTAGGGTCTGCTCTGCCCCTTGGGCCTGTCTGCAAGCAGAGGGTGTTGTTCCCCTTGTATCACAAGGGGATCACCTTCAGCTGGCCATGCCATTGTTTTCCAGTTGTTCAGTAACTGGGGGATCTCAAAGCTTGCTTTCATTTCAATCTCACTTATAGTTTCCATATTTCCAAAATCTTTTGCCAGGCAATCATATTTATAAGGCTTTCCTGTTTCATCTTCCCCAACAGCAGGCCCGTCCTGCCCATGGCTGACAAACGCTGCTGGTGGCCACCCCAGCCACCCTGGCTTTGGCCCTTCCTGCTGCTCCTGCTGCTGGCCAAGGGGCCCAAAGCAGGAGCTCTGTGTCCTTGCCCTCTGCCTTTGCCCATCTGATGCTCAGGTCTCCAGGGTTTCAAGCCTTGCTCCACACACCAACCTCCCCCAAATGTTGTAGGTGAGCTGCAGGTGACGTCCTGTGGCTGCAGTGCCTGGAGCTGCCCCAAACCCAGCCCTGGTCCTGCTGTGTGCTCTGGGTGACCTGCCAGGGGCTGTTTGTTCCCAGAGCCAGCTGATCTCTCCTCTCCTCCTGCTCAGGATGCCCCAGCTGGTCGGATTCAGGGTGCAGGGTGGATTGGCAGGGCAGGGCTGAGGCCTGCCAAAGTGGGGACGCCCAGCAGGGAGGAGCAGGATGCTCTCCCAGAGGGAATCAGGCTCACGAGGTGTCCCTGAGGGACAGCATGGAAAATGCAGATACCTGCCCCACTGCTGTGGGAGCAATAACACATTGTTATAACACATTTCTAGATCCAGGTGTGACAGAAGCCTTCAGTCAGGGGGGGAGCAGAGACCCTCCCCTGCTGGGAGCTGTGGGAATGGGGATCTTCCTATGGGAGAAGGGTGATGAGGCCCTGGCACAGAGCAGCTGTGGCTGCCCCTGGATCCCTGGCAGTGCCCAAGGCCAGGCTGGACATTGGGGCTGGGAGCAGCCTGGGACAGTGGGAGGTGTCCCTGCCATGGCAGGGGTGGCACTGGATGGGCTTTAAGGTCCCTTCCCATCCGAACTTTTCTGTGATTCTGCAAAACTAAAAACCTCACAAACATGGAGAGCCCAGAGCAGTTTCTCACCTCCCTGCACTCCACTGGACCAAGGGAACTGCTCTGCCATGCAAAGATCATCGGCTGTTGAGATAAATTAAGTCCCTTAATCCCTTAAATGTCTCCAGGCTTTATCTCGAGATGGCATCTTGTAAATTTGTGCTGTTTGGATCCTCACTAAGCTGCTGTTGGGCAGTGCCAGGGGTGGGTGATGCTGCAGGTGAGAGGCAGATGCCCAGGGTGACCCCTGAGGCAGGTGCCCCAGTTCCTGTGGCCCCAGAGGACGGGGCTGTGGCACTGGACACAGCCCCAGCCAGCCTGTGAGCAGCACAGAGCCCTGGAGCACACTCTGCTTGCCTGCTGTGATATGTGCTTGTGGGTAAGTTTAGAGAGTCTGCAGCCCCAGATTAGATTAAGATTATTTGTAAAGGCTTTTTCTTTACATATGTTTGTCCTTGTGCTGCACAGCTGTGGGCAAAGCCTCTTGGAGCTGCTAATCCCCTGCACAGCTGTGCAGGCTGATGTGCTGCTCCTGCCAGGCTGGGCAGCCCTGGCAGTGCAGATCATCCTCCCTCCTGCACTGACACTCCAGCAGAGCCTCCTGCTGAGCCGGCAGCATTTCCATGCCCTGGGTCCCCTCCCATGGCCTTGGGCTCCACGTGTGCCCCGGGTGCCTTGGGGCTCTTCCCCCAGTGGGTGCTGGCACTGCCCAGGGCATGGGCACAGCCCCGAGGCTGCCAGAGCTGCAGGATCCCTCCAGGGATGCCCCGGTTGGGATTTTGGGATGTCTGTGCAGGGCCAGGAGCTGGACTGGATGATCCTGTGGGTCCTTCCAGGCAGGACATTCTGTGATTGTGTGATTCTGTAACCTGACTCTGAAAGGAATTCACACAATCACAGAATATCCTGAGCTGACCCCCAGGATCATCCAGCCCCACCCCTGTCCCTGCCCAGACCCCCCAACAACCCCACCCTGTCCATCCCTGGCAGTGCTGCCCAAAGGCTCCTGGAGCAGCCTCGGGGCTGTGCCCATTCCCTGTCACTGTGCCAGGAGCTCTCCTGTGCTGGTTTGGGATGCTCAGGGACCTCCTGCCTCTGCCCTGGTCCCTGGCATCTCTTGCCCTGAGTTTTGCAGGGTTCCTCAGCAATGCTTTATCCGTTCATCAATGGCTGCTTTGAGTGAAACATTTGCTGAACGCCTGGGATTGGACTCAGCTCTGGGGTGGTGCTGAGTTAGGCTCTGGTTTAAACTTCAGGTGAAAGAAGAGTGAATATGACACACAAAACATCAGTGAGGCTCCTTCCCCACATCCATTAACTTGGAAAAGGCCTCCAAGATCAAGTCTAACCTTCAATCAAATCCCACCATGGTCACTGAGCCATGTCCCAGTTGCCACTTCTCATTCTTTCCCCATTTCCAGGGATGGGGACTCCACCACTGCCCTGGCTTTCCTGCACTCATCCCTCTCTCCAGAGCCAGCTGAGGGCTCTCCGGGGCAATCACAAGCTCTTGTTAAAACACACAGGTGACTTTGGCAATTGCTGAGCCCTGAGCCTGGAGTGCCCCTCAGGCAGCACAGCCTTGCAGGACAGTTTGTTTCCATGCCAGGGGTTCTGAGAGGGGTCTGTGTGTGGGGACTGCAGAGCAGGACATGGGGGGCTGTGCCTTGCTGGGAATGAGGTGTCCCCTGCAGCCCTGGGGAGCCTCCAGCTCTGTGTCCTGCCCAGGAGCCCTTTGCCAGGTGGGGTTTGGGCAGAACAGTGCAGGGATGAGACACCTGCAGTGACAAAGCCTCCCTGGCCCCTCTGTCCCACCCTGCCTGTCCTCTGCACGGGAAATGCACCTTTAAATAGCTGAGAAGCCCCCTTGACTCAGTGCCCAAAGTGGTGAAAGAGGCTCCATCCTTCCATCTCTGACAAATCAATACTGTCTGGGCACTGGAGATCCCAGCTAAATGAAGTGCTAATTACTAATTTAATAGTCAGAATAAAACTCTCTCAGGCTATAAAGAGAAAGGCCACTCCCCCTCGAAGGTGAACAGAGCAGTGAGCAGAGAGATAGGCTAAAATACAACCCAAGAGTCTTCTCAAAAGGTTGAAGGCACCTCTCAGTCTTTTCTGTGTTTTGTTTCCTCTGTTTGTGGTTTCTTAGATCCAGCAGCTTCCTGTCGAATCCAAAATTTATTGTGAGGAGAACGTTGGTAGCAAAAGTTCAAGTGCTGCAGTCAAAATCTGTCTCCTCTTCTTGGAAAGCCCTTGCAAAAAAACCCACCAACAGCACAATGCATAGGAATAAAACTAAGAAATGCAGCATTTGGAGCCAGAAAATGAAAGCTAAAAGCTGTGGTTGCTCTGCATTTTAATCTCTCTGCCCTGGCTAAGGTTTCCTTTTCCATTAGTGCATTATTTAGCAGCTAAAATGTAAGAGAGGATGGGAGCTGACAGGCAGAGCCTGTTCTGGAGTGGTTACAGGGCTGTGCTTCTCCTGCACCCACAGAGCTGACCCCAGCTTTGATGGATCACCAGGAACGAGCTGGGTGGGTGCAGTGCTGGAACTCGGGGATGGGGCAGGAGGGGACAGCCCAGACTCCCAGGGGGATCCCAGCAGGGCCTGTCTGTCCTTGCTGGGGCTGCAACCCCTCCCAGAAGAATCACAGGACCATGGGAGAAGCTGGAAGGGACCCACAGGGATCATCCAGTCCATCCCTGTCCCTGCCCAGACCCCAGTGAGCTGTTCTTGGGGACCTGGCAAAGGGACATCACCCAGGAACCTGCTCAACCCTTCCAGGGCCTCACCCATACCCCACAGGGTGCAGCTACACCCAGCAAAGCCAGGATCCTGTGCAAGGAGGGAAATAAGGAAAGGGAAAGGAGGGACAGGGCAGGGAAAGAAAAGCCAAAGAAGTGAGAGGAGCTGTACAAGGCTCTGTTCCCATCATCTTCAAGCCTTGGTTCAGCTGTGCAGGGTGAGCACTGAACTCCTCACTTCTGCCAAGGTTCCTCAGGAGCTGGGAGATGAGAGGGTGGATTCCTCATCCCAGCAGTGCAAGGTCAAAGAATGGGGATAAAGCCTGACAGTCCATGATTGTCCTGAGGGATCATTTTGTTACATCTCTTTTTAGAATCACAGAATCACAGAATGTCCTGAGCTGGAAGGGACCCCCAGGACCATCCAGCCCAGCCCCTGTCCCTGCCCAGATCCCCCAACAACCCCACCCTGTCCATCCCTGGCAGTGCTGCCCAAAGGCTCCTGCAGCTCTGGCAGCCTCGGGGCCGTGCCCATTCCCTGGGCAGCCTGGGCAGTGCCAGCACCTCTGGGGGAAGAACCTTGCCCTGAGCTCAGCCTGAGCTGCCCTGGCCCAGCTCCAGCCATGCCCTGGGTGCTGTCCCTGCTCAGGACAGAGCAGAGCTCAGTGCCTGCCCCTCCTCTTCCCCAAGAGATTTCTCCTGTGGACACCTGGGCTCCTTCTCTCTGTGCTGTGCTGCCCCTGGGAGCTGAGGAGTCCTGGAGAAGGAGCCCAGGGCAAGGTGCCCCCTGTCCCACTGAGAACAGGGCACCCTGCTCTGCCAGGTCCCACCCGTGGCAGCACCAGAGCCCCTCCAGCCCCCCTGGACTCCTCAGCCAGGGCTGGGGAGGAGCACTGGAGCTCCTGCCCTGATTTTCTGATGCCTGGCTGTGGGAGTCTGTCTGTACTTTCCTTTATCTGCCTCACAATCGTCATTTGAGGACCACTGAAGAGAAGACCCCCCCTGTTTTCTCTGTAGGAGAAAGTCACATGCCACAAGGCCCTGAGACCTGGGAGCACAGTGTTAAGTTATTGTTTTCACAGCTGTTGTTTGCTGTGTGCTACACTGAGCCCAAAGAAGGGGGCACCGAGCCCTTTTTGCAACAACAGCCTTGGGAGCTGTCCCACCTCTCGGCCTGGCTGGAGCTCTCCTGAGTTTTGGGTGGTCTCCCACAGAAGACCCTCACCTGTTTTACACCCACCGTGACAGACAGACTGAGATGGAAGGAGCCTCTCCAGCAAGGACTGAGCCATGGAACCCCCATGTGAAAAGGCCCCTCTGCTCCTTCCAAGGACTGGGACTGAACCCCCAGCCCGGGGAGGTGTGTGGGGGACCAAAGCTGACCAAAGTGAGATGTTTGCCTGCAGGTTGTGACCACTGGACCACGAAAACAATGGCTCTGGTTCACTGCTGAGAACATGGACTGCCTGTCACATCTGTTCCTTATTGGATCTGTTCCCCTCCCCTCGCAATTTCCAACAGAGTTATCATAATAAAAACCTCTGAGTTAGCCAGAGATTTTGAGATCTCCCCAACATAACAGGCGGATCCTCGACTGGACTGGACCAAAGGACTTCGTCTGTACGTTTGGTAGCTCTATCCCCCTCTTTCTCTCTCTCACTCTTTTCTCTCTCTTTCTCTATCTTCTTCTCTCCCTTAATCTCTCTCTATCTCATTTTGCTGTGGTCATTCAATAAAGGTGCATTTGTTTTGATTATTACTGCAAATCCCCTGTGCCGTGTCGGGATTTTTTGCACCCTGAGATCAAATCCACGAACCATCATGAACCCCGTTTGTAAGGATGGATTGTGACACCGGCACATTCCAGCCATCCCCAGGGCCCTGGATCCCTGCATTGGCTCCATGTGCTGGGGAGCTGAGTCCCCAGTGCCAGCACAGGTCTGCACAGGGGCTGTGCCCACTGGCTCAGCAGCAGGGCAGGAACAGCTCCAGGGGCTCCTCCTGGGCCCATTCCTGCCCTGGAAGCTGTTCCTCCCTGTTCTCCGGGCCCCAGGGCCCCGCCAGGCAGGAGGCACAGCCGAGGTGCAGCGCTGGGTATCGACGTGCCCCAATATTCATGGCCCCATAAAGCTGTTTTATGGTGATATAATAACCCTAAATATGGCACTATTGGCAACAGGGAGCTCGCGGCTCTGAGTGCTCTATCCTCGGTGAAATAAATGCCTCCCAGTCATCAATAGAGGAGCTGGATGGAGTCAAGCAAACAGCAGCTTTTCCATCCCTCTCCCGGCTGCAGCTTCACAAGGTATCAATATATCTATTGGAGTCCTTTGTGAGCAAGACATAAATCTGGGCGTTTGTTTGCCGGGAACAAATGCTTTATTATTAGCAAATTGTAAAGCAGGGGCGAAGCACTCCGCTAACAAGTGCCCGATCTGCAATGCTAATGGCAGCTGGCTGCACTCACACTCCTCCCCTCCTGTAAACACCTCCGTGGGAGCAGCAGCATCTCCCGGTGCCTGCGAGCCCAGCCTGCCCCTCCCGCTCCTGCTGCCGAAAATAAGCTCTGCAATCGCTCCAGGCCTGGCAGACGAGCACGGGAAGAGCTGGGCAACGCTCTCCACTCTGAGCGGCAGCGGAGCGTTTTGACATCGTGCCAGAATTCCTGAAAAAGGAAGGGGAAAATCCATTTTCTTTCCTTTTTTTCAGGCTGTTGTTATCAGGAGTGAGTGGGGAGCTGTGTTTGCCAGGAGCTGCGAGGCTGGCAGGCTGCTCTCCACCCATGTGGGATGGGAACACGCTGGGAGATGTTCTGGGAGATGTTCTGGATGTGCTGCAGGGCTCCCCAAAATCCTGAGTGATCAGAGCCCACTTCAGGACCTGCTGCAGTCGGAACACCTGGACAGGACTGCCAGGGAAACCCCAGGGCACAGGGGACACCACGAGCTGTCAGCAGCTTTGGGAACTTCCCCAGCCCCACTCCTTCTTCAGAGGAGCTCAGCTCAGCCCCGCTTCAACAGGAAACCCCCTGGGTCTTGCCCACCTCCCTGGGAAGGGGAACAGTCCCAGGGTGCTGCCACACGATCCTGAAACTGCAGGTTAAATGAGGTTCCCTCCTGGTTTTCTATTTTCCAGCGCATCACCATCCTGGTCTGGGGGCCAACCCAGCCATGAGCAGCAGCTACTCCATCCACTTGAAATGAGCTGGAGGGCTGCTGGCAACTCAGCCTGGAGCCCACCTTCCCTTCCCTTCCCTTCCCTTCCCTTCCCTTCCCTTCCCTTCCCTTCCCTTCCCTTCCCTTCCCTTCCCTTCCCTTCCCTTCCCTTCCCTTCCCTTCCCTTCCCTTCCCTTCCCTTCCCTTCCCTTCCCTTCCCTTCCCTTCCCTTCCCTTCCCTTCCCTTCCCTTCCCTTCCCCTCCCCGGCACCCTGCAGCCCTGTGGTTTGCAGAGCTGGGATGTTCCAGCAGCTCCTTGGGAGCCCTGCAGAAGGCACCACCACCCACTCCTGCCAGGGAACAGCAAACACGGCCAGAAATTTGCAAGCTCCATTTGGAGTGCTTTGAAACAGCTCCTCAAGTCAGTTTTGGTAAAGCTCTCAGTGATCTTCCCCCCTCTGAGGATGTTTTATGTATCTCAGAGCACTCTGTCACACACACACAGGAAGGTGCCCTTCACAGGTGGCTTCTCTGTTGCTTTAGGGTGACATCAAGCTGTCCGTGTGAGTCACAGAGGGAGGAAGAGCAGCCCCAGACACCAAAAGTCCTTCCACACTCAGGCAGTGGTGCAAGAGCCTCCCAGGCTGCAGTTTGCCAGGGCACAGCCCCTCTGCACAAGACTCTGCTGGAGCAGAGCTGAACATGGTCCCTGCAGCAGCTGAGGGAGATGGAGGAGCTCCCAGGGGCCTCCATCTCCTCTTGCTGCTCTGCTGGGAGCTCAGAGAGCCACCATGGCACCCCCCAGACACACCTGGGCACAAGCTCAGGGCCATTTTCCTGCCCTCTGCCCGTTCTGAGCTGAGGAATGGCACGAGAGGAGCTGAGGCTGGGGGGAACTGAGCTCAGGCAGGCTCCTGCATGGTGTGAGGGCTCCCTTGGCTCCCTGTCCCCGGGACTGCAGCCCAGGGGAACATGGAAATGGCAGGAGGGGAAGAGCAGGACTGTGAAAGGTGAGAAAAGCATGGTGGGGGGGTTTAACCAAGGGCCAGCTGGGCTCTGGGCTTGGAAAGACCTCAGGAGGAAGGACCAGGAATCCCTGCTGTCCCAGCATCCACCTGCAGGGCTGCCAGCAGTTGTCTCCTCACACCTGCCCTGTCCCTGCACTGCTCCTGAGCATCACTCCTGATGCAGAGATGGAGCTGGGACATGGCCTCAGCCCCATTCCACAGGCAAATGTCCCTTTCAGCCCTGCCCATCTTCCCCGGGGTGCCCAGGGCAGCAGCACATCTGCAAACAACCCCAGAGCTGCAGTGCCCAGCGAATATGTCAGCAGCAGCAGGAATTTCCTCGTAGAAAGGGGGCTCAGGCACTGGCAGGGGCTGCCCAGCGAGGTTTGCAGTGCCCATCCCTGGAGGTGTCCCAGGGAGGCTTGGATGTGGCACTCAGTGCTCTGCAGACAAGGTGAGCTTTGGGAACAGGCTGGAATCAATGACCTTGGAGGGCTTTTCCAGCCTCAGTGATTCTGGGATTCTGTGAATAAAGCCAAGGTTCTCACTTCCAGCAGACTCTGGGCAAAGCCTCCAGCC
The DNA here is from genome assembly GCA_024362935.1 of Setophaga petechia. Lineage (NCBI taxonomy): Eukaryota > Metazoa > Chordata > Aves > Passeriformes > Parulidae > Setophaga > Setophaga petechia. The sequence continues at coordinate 2,780,525 of JANCRA010000021.1, forward strand.
CTGCAGGAATCTCTCACGGAGAAAAGAAGCCAACATTGCAGCTCCTGCAGCATGGAAATGCTCAGGGCCGTCTTGCCTGGCACCTGCAGCAGCCTCAGCCTCGTGCTGGCTCTGCCTAATGTTCCAGAATGCCATGGATGAACACACGGAGCCCTGGCACAGCCCTGTGCCAAGCGCTGCCCTTGGAGGGGACAGAGGTGACAGCGGGGCTCAGAGTGCTGCCCTGTCCTCAGCCTGCCATCCCCAGCTCACCCTGCAATTCCTGATCCCGCATTCCTCATTCCCCAGCTCCCGCTCGGCCCAGTGCAATTCCTGCTTCTTCTCCCTCATACCCGCATTCCCAGCAGCTCCAGTGCAATTCCTGCTTCTTATCCCTCATTCCCGCATTCCCAGCAGCTCCAGTGCAATTCCTGCCTCTCCCGATCCCACATTCCCGCATTCCCAGCAGCTCCAGTGCAATTCCTGCCTCTCCTGATCCCGCATTCCCTCATTCCCGGCCGCTCCAGTGCAATTCCTGCCTCTCCTGATCCCGCATTCCCTCATTCCCGGCCGCTCCAGTGCAATTCCTGCCTCTCCTGATCCCACATTCCCTCATTCCCGGCCGCTCCAGTGCAGTTCCTGCCGTGCCCGCACAGATGGCGTCGGGCCGGGCCGGCTCAGGGACAAACCCCCCAAATCCGGGCTCTGGGCAGCGCTCCGTGCCCTGGCAGAGTTCTCTCCCTTTCATGCTCAGCGCTGTCGCTCTTAAAATCCATTTCAGCGCTGCCCCGCAGCATCACCTCCTGCTGCAGAACCCCTGTGTCCCTGGCAATCCCCGTGAGGGGCTGTGGGGGCTGCCCCTGGGGCTGCGTGGAACCAGCGCAGCGCTGCAGCTCTGCTCTGTGCCATCCCTGCACTGCTGCTGCAGCCCTGCTCTGTGCCATCCCTGCACTGCTGCTGCAGCCCTGCTCTGTGCCATCCCTGCACTGCTGCTGCAGCTCTGCTCTGTGCCATCCCTGCACTGCTGCTGCAGCCCTGCTCTGTGCCATCCCTGCACTGCTGCTGCAGCTCTGCTCTGTGCCATCCCTGCACTGCTGCTGCAGCCCTGCTCTGTGCCATCCCTGCACAGGTGCTGCAGCCCTGCTTTGCCCTGTCCCTGCACTGCTGCTTTGCCCTGCTCGGTGCTGTCCCTGCACTGCTGCTTTGCCCTGCTCGGTGCTGTCCCTGCACTGGTGCTGCAGCCCCGCTCGGTGCTGTCCCTGCACTGCTGCTTTGCCCTGCTCGGTGCTGTCCCTCCCGTGCCCCCCGGGCAGCAGGGCCGGCCCCCAGCCCCTGCCGGGCCCCTCGGTCCCTGCCAGCTCCCCCAGGGCTGCCCCGCTGCTTCCCTGAAACTTGTCCTGTACTTTACTTTGAATGCAGCAGAGAGTCAGAATTCCGCCCACTGTTCCCTTCTATTCTTGGCCCTCCGCTTCCCTCACCTCCCAACCAAAATCTGTTCTCCTTCTGAAAATGGCTTTGATTTTCTGACGGCGCGAAGGCAGCTCTCTCCCACGGGGGTTTGGGCCGTGGGCTGGCGCCCCCAGCTCCCGCAGCCCGGCCAGGGGCTGCCCCTGTCCCGCTGACCCCTCTCCAGCCCCGCTCTGCTCTGCCTGCTGGCAGCGCTTCTGCGGCTCCTCCACTCCCTGCTCCTCGCATTTGTCTCCTGCCTTGTGCCAGCCCTGCTAAATTTACGGGATTGTTGCTGGGAATTAGCGCTGTGTCCGTGTTTTCCTCCCTCCCTCCCTTCCTGCTGCCACTGCCGGCCGAGGCGGAACGCGCTGTTTGTCCCCTTTCCAAGCGGCTCTGTCGAGTCAACAAGAACAGATTATTCATCTGCTGCGGGAGGCTAATTGCAAACAGCCAGAAAACAGAGGATGATTTCACTGGGAAGGAATGGGCAGCGCCGGCCCTGCCCCTTTTGGCAGCACGGGTCAAACCCGAGCTCACACCTGAGCACGGCCCTGGTGCCAGCCCCCTCTGATGGCTTTGGGGTGCCCAGACAGGGACCCTGCTCAGCGAGGCAGCAGCACAGCCCCGTCAGTGCCAGTCCAAGCAGCACCTGTGGTGCCAGAAACCCCTCCAGCTCATGCCCAGGCACATTTGTAACACCTGCACCTGCTCCCTGAGCTCTTGAGCCTGCACTGGGGGGAATCCTCAGGTGCTCTTCAGAGCTCTGAGGTCTCTGGAACACAAAAACCCGCAAAGCAGCACCCATGCACTGCTGATTTTACATCCTTAGCCAAGAGGTGGCACAAACAGCAGCCCCAGGGCAAGCAGGAGCCTCATGGAGCTTCCTCCAGTCCAGGAACGTGGAAGGGTTTGCTGGAGATGTGGTTTGTGTGTCATTGTCACTGCCACTCCTGGTGGCACCTCAGCTGCACACATTTATGACGTTCACCCTGCAGGAGCAGCGTGCCTGAGTGTCCTGAGTGCTGTCCCCTGCCCAGGGCCTGGCCACCACGGCCTGGGGAGTGCTGGCCCTGCAGGACATGGGACCATGGCAGTGGATTCCCAGCTCCTGGTCCTGCAGGACATGGGACCATGGCAGTGGATTCCCAGTGCTGTTCCTGCAGGACATGGGACCATGGCAGTGGATTCCCAGTGCTGGCCCTGCAGGACATGGGACCATGGCAGTGGATTCCCAGTGCTGTTCCTGCAGGACGTGGGACCATGGCAGTGGATTCCCAGTGCTGGTCCTGCAGGACATGGGACCATGGCAGTGGATTCCCAGTGCTGGTCCTGCAGGACATGGGACCATGGCAGTGGAATTCCCAGCTCCTGGTGCTGCTCCAGGGCTCTGAAGCAGCAGCTGCTCTGCAGAGTCAGGTTTGCAATGAGAGGAGCTGATTTCCATGGGCCTTCCCACAGAGCAGCATTCTGCTTTCCTGCAGCCTTCTGGCTCTTCCTGAAAACCTCTCTCTTTAGGAAGCTACGTGGGCACTTGGCTGTTCCTGGGGCACTCTGCAGGAGCAGCTCTCAGCTGTCACTGCAGTGCCTGCACTGCTCTGGGCAAGGGTGGGTGATGGAGGGGCCACCAGGCCAGGGGAGTCAGGAGTGGCTTAATCCCAGGAGTCCTTCTAGGCTCGGGCTGCTGCCAAAACCACACCTCGTTCTCACTGTACTCAGTGGTTTTTTGCCAAAATACTCCATTCCATGGCTTTCATTTGCCACTTCCCCTGTGGAATTGGGAGCCCCTGCCCTTTGCCAGCAGAGCAAAGCCATGGCCTTGACAGGGATGTTTCTAAAGCCTTCATTAAGAGCTGGTTCAACAGTACTGACAGCATTTTCTTGGGGTTATTTCTAAAAGCAAAGCAGTTCTTGCAAAGCCTTGAAGGTTCCAGCACATCCCCTGGCAAACCTCTGTGGTCCAGAGCAGCAACAATGCCCCAGCAATTCTGTGCCTGGTGGGCAGGGTGAGCTGGGCTCAACTCCAGCAGCTCCACAAGGCCAAAGCCAGCATTTGCTGGGATCATGGCAGTTTGGGACAATAATTGCCAAACAGGATCAAAGACAAATCCACCAGATTTGAGCTGCTCGAGCATTCCTGCACTCCCCTGAATATAGAGCAAGTTTTGAGGCAGAAAAAAAGGGTTGAAAAATCCAGCTTGCCACAGGTTCTCTCCAGGTGATGTCTGGGGTCAGGTTTAGTCTAAAACCTCCTTGGAGTGGGAGCAATGCTTTGGTTCTCCAATCTGCTGCCCAGTTTGGCACAGTCAGTACTGGAGAATTCTGTTCTGAACTTTGCCCTTCCCTGCAGTCCCACCCATTACATTTTCAGGAAAACACACACTGGAATTGTATTTACTTGTTTAATTCTAACTAAAGAAGACAATACTGCCTTACCCCTGTCTGAAATGCCTCAGTGGGCTCCAGTCCACTCTGCTGCTTTCCATGGGGAGGTTGAACAGTTGGGTCTGACTAAAAGGACTAAAAACTGAAGAGCCAGACTGTGGCACCTGGAGATCCATGGGGCAGAGTGACAGAGCTGCTTAAACCTGGCCTGTCCCAGCTGGAGATCCTGCCTAGGGGGCCCAGGAGCAGCTCAAGCCAATCTTTGCAGGTAACTGAACAAGCAATCCCTGCTCTACCCCAGCTTCCCAATCTTGCACCTTCCTCCAGCTCTGTTGGTTTCTCTTTTCCATGAGCAATTTTCTGCTCTTTAGCCAGTTTCTCCAGCACATGCCAAGTGCCATGCCAAGTGCCATGCCAGTGCCAGACCCTTCAGGAGCTGTGCAGGGGGTGGCACACTGAGTCCCTCACATCCCTTGGGTGCAGCCTGCTCATGGCTCCCCTGGCCAGGGGGTTCCTCCTGTTGTGCCCCAGGGACTTTCTTGGGGATCTCCTTCTTCCTCAGGGCCGGTTTCTCCTCCTCAGGCTGTTTGGGAGGTTTCAGAGGGTGGCTGGGCACAGTTCCTGGTGCCTCACAGCACACCCAGCCCCCTCCAGTGCCCCCCCAGGGCTGTCACACCATGGTGGGCACATCTGTGTGTCCCACCGGGGCTGGTCCAGCTGGAAGTTGTGACTTGCCTGCAGCCTGCCCTGCCCCCTGTCCCTGTGTCCTCTCCCATTCCCCATGCCCCCTCTGCTCTGCTTCCTGCTCCAGGCTGTTCCCTCTGCTCTTTGCTGGTGGCAGCAGCTAAAGGGGAAGAGTCCAATCTTTGGCCTGGAATGGATTTACCTTCAGTGCCCCTGGCCAGCCCGTGGAGCTGCTCCCTGTTTGGTAGCAGATCCCCATCCCTGGGGGCAGGAGAGCTGGCCAGGGGTGCCCTGCTGTGTCTCACAGCCTGTGCCTGCCCAGCACAGCTCTGCCCAAGGTACAGCAGCGTCCCCGGAAGCCTCTGCAGGCCCTGGAGATTTTCAAGTTAAGACATGAGCTAGAGGAGTAATCCAAAATGAATAATTTATTTTGGTGAATTTTCCTTCCCTCTGTTTACAGATTGTCTCAGAGCAGATTGCAGCTTTCACACCTCAATTCATTATTGGAAACTATTTGCAGATAGTTCCCGGTCTGCAACTCATTTGCTAACTCTGCTGGGAGCACTGCAGATCTGAAATCAGAGCTGCTGTGACTGGTCAGGTGGTGCTGCCATGCTCTCATTCCTCTGTGACATCTCTGAGCTCGGGATGGGGCTGCAGGGGCGGCTGCTCCCGGGCACAAATCCCGTGCTCATTTTCTGCCAGGGCCCTCCAGAGCCTTCCTGCAAGGCCCTGCAGCCACCAGGACAGCCAGGGGCCTTGGGAGAGGAGGGGTCAGCCTGAAAAATACACAAGGAAATGGAAAACAAACAAACAAACAAACAGAGTGAGGAGAAGCCACGTCCCGGTGCCTCGAGGCAGAGGAAGATTGGGCAGGGATGTCCCTCCCACCCTGGACTGGAGGAAGGCACGGAGCTGGGCCCTGATCCCAGACAGATAACACATGGGTTATCTAACCCATGTGTGACAGTGCTCACAGGGGTCTGAGGATGAGGGAAGAGACGAGGATCTGACTCCATGTTTCAGAAGGCTGATTTATTATTTTATGATATATATTACATTAAAACTATACTAAAAGAATAGAAGAAAGGATTTCATCAGAAGGCTGGCTAAGAATAGAATAGGAAAGAATGATAACAAAGGTTTGTGGCTCAGACTCTCTGTCAGAGCCAGCTGACTGTGATTGGCCATTAATTAGAAGCAACCACATGAGACCAATCCCAGATGCACCTGTTGCATTCCACAGCAGCAGATAATCATTGTTTACATTTTGTTCCTGAGGCTTTTTAGCTTCTCAGGAGGAAAAATCCTAAGGAAAGGATTTTTCATAAAAGATGTCTGTGGGACACATGGATTACAGACTGGAGGAAATCACGAAGCTGAGCCCTCAGCTCAGACAAATAACCCATGGATTGGAGCCCAGCCCACCACGTGCTGCCCTAGACCAGCAGAGCCCTGCAAGCAGAGCTCAGAGCAGCGACCCCAGCTGGGTCCTGCAGCTGAGACTGTGCAGAAGCAACAGAGGAAACTTTTGTAACAGGGCTAAAATAGCAAAATAAAAGCAGCCCTTTATTTAGAAGCTTACAGGTGTCCCAGTGGTCATAGGCACACCCAGTATTGTATTTTTTCAATTTTTAGAGGTTTAACAAACTAGCATGTCTAACAAATATTGTCCAACTAGAAGAGCAGTTGGTTAGGTAATTTTTCCCCAGGTACGGCCCCAATGGAGTTGGTCCAGAGCTTCTTTGCCTCACTTCTCCTTATGTCTTCCAAAATTCTGATTAGAAAATGGAATGTTCTTCTTGTAGGTCCTCTACTTGAAAATAAGACTAAATAGCATTCCAGGAATGTGTTAGAAGGTTAGCTTCTTACTCTGAAATCTAAGAGAAAGGATAGGAAAAATACCAGGAGCTGTATAAACACATTTTAATGGTCTACAGAGTCACAAATACATGAAAAATACAGAAAAAGCAAAAACGTTCATGGGCTGGAGCAGCCATTCTTCAGCTGCTGCTCCCAGGACCCTTCCCAGTCCCTGGCTGTGTGTCCAGCACACACCCAGCCTGCAGGATGTGCTCAGCAACTGGGACTGGGGCTGCTGGGAGGCTTTGCACCCCAAAAACCTGCTGGGTGTGGATGCTGGGTCTGCCTGGAGCTCTGCATTGGGGTGGGGCTGAGAGCAGCTGCTGCAGGGATGGAGAGGCCATGGCTGTGCTGGGCTCCCTGGGCACCCCTGGGGCACCCAGCACTGCCAGCCCAGCCCCAGCACCCATGGAATGCACCCATGGGCACCCCTGGGACACCCAGCACTGCCAGCCCAGCCCCAGCACCCATGGAATGCACACATGGGCACCCCTGGGGCACCCAGCACTGCCAGCCCCAGCACCCATGGGCACCCCTGGGGCACCCAGCACTGCCAGCACCCATGGAATGCACCCATGGGCACCCCTGGGGACACCCAGCACTGCCAGCACCCATGGAATGCGCAGGGCACCCCTGGCCCAGCTCTGTGCAGGAGCAGCTTTTGCTGTCAGGTCTTTGTTCAGATTTTACTGCACCTCTCCCCCTCCCCTTGGCTCCCCTGCACGTGCAGAATCTCTGGGGTGGGCTGGCCCCAGCTGGGTGTTGGATGCCCACCAAAGCTGCTTCATCAGTGCCCTCTGCAACTGGAAAGGGGAGAGAAAATTAAGGGAGAGGCAGAGATCCCTCCCTGGTCGCCATCACAGGCACAACAGCCTGAACCTGGGGATAGTGATTGAATTTATTACCAAAAAACCAGAGCAGGACAATGAGAATAGAATAAATCTTAAAACCAGCTTTCCCTAACCTCTCCCTCTTCCCTGTTCACTCTGCTCTGAGCCAGGCTGGGAGAGCTGGGGGTGCTCACCTGGAGAGGAGAAGGCTCCAGGGAGAGCTCAGAGCCCCTGGCAGGGCCTGAAGGGGCTCCAGGAGAGCTGGAGAGGGACTGGGGACAAGGGATGGAGGGACAGGACACAGGGAATGGTTCCCACTGCCACAGGGCAGGGATGGATGGGAGATTGGGAATTAGGAATTGTTCCCTGGCAGGGTGGGCAGGCCCTGGCACAGGGTGCCCAGAGCAGCTGTGGCTGCCCCTGGATCCCTGGCAGTGCCCAAGGCCAGGCTGGACATTGGGGCTGGGAGCAGCCTGGGACAGTGGGAAGTGTCCCTCAAACCATTCTGGGATTCCCTGCCTGTTCCCAGCTGCTCACAGTGAGTGCAGGGTGAGCTCAGGGAGCCCCAAGCCCAGGAGGAGCCCTCAGCTGGGTGAGTCTGCCCAAGGGAGCAAAGGGAGCAGCTTTCTGCAAGAGATGCCTGAATAAATGAGCAGCCCTTCCTGCACAGCCTTCTGAAGGATTCCTGGCACATCCCAACCTCAGCAGCACCGCCAGGACCAGGTGGGAACCTTTTCCAGAGGGGATTGATGTGTCAGGCTGGAGCGGTGCTGGGATGATTTACAGGAACAACTCGTCCACACCGACCCCATTGCTCAGGCAGAGAGGCTGAAATGTGAGGGAAATCACGGAGCAGGAGCTGCCAGGGCCATCACTCACTGCTGGGATGGCTGGAGAGGCAGGGCTGGGTGCACTGACACAGGGGCAGGCTGCACAGCAATGTTCCTGCTCTCTTCCCACAGCTCACCTCTCCTGGCATGCCCAGAAAACCCTTCTGGTCCTTCAGGGCAGACCTGCCATGGACTGACAGAGGGGAGCTTGGCACATCAGCTGTGTGAGCTGGGGGGACCCAGGATCACCCAGTGCCACCCCTGGCCCTGCCCAGACCCCCATCAATCCCACCCTGGGCATCCCTGGCAGTGCTGCCCACTCAGATGTGACTCCTTAATTCCTGACACAAACGGGCCCCACAGGGAGCTTTTCCTGCATTCAATGTTGGCTCATTGCCCCTGAGCTCCAGGATCAGGAGTGTGCCCAGGCAGGGAGGGCTGGAGGCAGCACAGGAGGCCGGGATGTGACCCTGGGGTGGGTCAGGCACAGGGAAGGGCAGATGGAGCCACAGCTCCAAATCTGAAACGCCTCTGATTTGGCTGCATTGGATTTTATGGGGATAGAGAATCATTTCCAGACAATTACAGAAAGCATTTCCACCTTCTGAGCCTCAGGCTGGGAGAGATCAGAGAACCAGAAAATCTCCTGAGCAGGAGGGACCCCCAGGATCATTGATCCAGCCCCCAACAACCCCACCCTGTCCATCCCTGGCAGTGCTGCCCAAAGGCTCCTGCAGCTCTGGCAGCCTCGGGGCCGTGCCCATTCCCTGGGCAGCCTGGGCAGTGCCAGCACCTCTGGGGGAAGAACCTTGCCCTGAGCTCAGCCTGAGCTGCCCTGGGCCAGCTCCAGCCATGCCCTGGGTGCTGTCCCTGTCCCAGAGCAGAGATCAGAGCTGCCCCTCCTTTTGCCCAGGAAATTCCTCCTGTGGGCACCTGGGCTCCTCCTCTCTGTGGCACAGTTCCTGTGGGAGCTGAGGAGTTCTGGAGAATGATCCTGGAACAAGGTCCCACCTGCCACAGCTTCACATCCACTGCTCATGCAGTTATGTGTAAAATACCTGCTTTATATTGTATTTCTATTTATATTTAATTTTATTTATATATTTTATATTTTATATATGTATTTATATCTATATTTAATTTAATTTATATAATTTCTTATTTTATATATGTATTTACATTTATATTTAATTTACTTTCTATATTTTTGTACATATTTATATTGTTTGCTGAGCAGGTAGGGTGGTTCACTCCTGGTACTCTGTTGTGCTGCAGGAGTCACTGTGCCAGCACAGAACTTCCCTGCCCACAGCAGGGCATCAGTGTGGGCACTGAAAATGGAGCAGGAGCTGCTGTGGGTGCCTGGATAAATCCTGTCAGCACAGACCTTCCCCAGTGCCCCCCAGTGCCCCCATTGCCCCCCAGTTCCCTCCCCAGTGCCCCCAAATGCCCCCAGTGCCCTCCCCAGTGTCCCCAGTGCCCCCAAATGCCCCCAGTGCCCTCCCCAGTGCCCCCCAGTGCCCCTAGTGCCCCCCAATGCCCCAGTGCCCCTAGTGCCCAGCAGTGCCCTCAGTGCCTCCAGTGTCCCCCCAGTGCCCCCCAGTGCCCCCAGTGCCCTCCCCACTGCCCCCAATGCCTCCCACTGCCCCCCAGTGCCCCCAGTGCCCCCAGTGCCCCCCAGTGCCCTCCCCAGTGCCTCCCAGTGCCCCCAGTGCCCTCAGTGCCCCCCCAGTGCCTCCCAGTGCCCTCAGTGCCCCCAGTGCCTCCCAGTGCCCTCCCCAGTGCCTCCCCAGTGCCCCCAGTGCCCCCCAGTGCCCCCAGGCTGCAGGGCCATGTTCCAGCTGCTGGCAATGCCCAGGGCAGGGCCGTGGTCTCGGTGCCCTCCCCAGAAGTCAGCAGGGGAAGGTGTGGAACACAAACTCTGTGCAGGGCAGCGCTGGTGGCTCTGCACAGCCCCTGCAGTTCTGGAGCTGTGCCCATGCCCGGCCCCAGAGCAGGGCACGCTGCTTTGGGAAGGTGTCCTGTGTCTCTGCAGGGTGACTGTGCCACAGGGGTGCCACCCCTGCAGCAGGTGGCACTGCCCAGCTGCTGCCTGCCCCCATCTCACCCTGCTCCTGTGAGCACTGCAGGGCCAGAGTTGGCACAGACTCAGCACAGAGTGCCAAGATGGGCTGGGCTGGAAGGGACCCTAAGAGGGAATCTTGTCCCCCTTCCACGAGAAAGAGAAAAAGCTCCCGGGCTGTTGGTGCCCTTTTCTGCCTCCTTGCCCCTCTCAGAGGTGTTTTCAGGTGCTCCCAGACCCATCAGACACAGGAAAGCTGCAGACCCACGGCCATGAGGGACAAAGGGGAAAAGCCTTTTCTGGAGCAGAACAAGCCACACTTTACTCAATACCGGGATTCAGGAGGCAATTCCTTTAGGCTCTGTTAAAAAAGAAAGAGGTGGGTGGGTCGCAGACATCTTTTCATTAAAAATCTTCCTTAGGATTTTTTCTTTCTGAGAAGCTGAGAGGCCTCAGGAACAAAATGTAACCAATGGTTATCTGCTGCTGTGGGATGCAACAGGTGCAGCTGGGATTGCTCTCGTGTGGATGTTTAGAATTAATGACAATCACGGCACAGCTGGCTCTCTCTGTCCGAGCCACAGACCTTTGTTATTCATTCTCTTCTATTCTCAGCCAGCCTTCTGATGAGAACTTTTTCTTCTATTCTTTTTTGTATAGTTTTAATGTAATATAATATCATAAAATAATAAATCAAACCTTCTATAACATAGAGCCAGATCTACATCTCTTCCCTCATCCTAAGACCCCTGTGAACACTGTCACAGTGAGTGTGAGCACAGCAAAGGGCAATGAATTCCCATTTCTGTGCCCTATTTCCCCACATGCACCTCTCTCAGTGCCCACAGGCCCAGGAATGTGCCCTAAATCCTTTGGGAGCGCTGTGCTCACAGCTGAAGAGAGCAGGCAGGGATGGCACTTTGCAAACAAGACTCCCAACATGCGGGAAGAGAACTGATCCCAGTGTGATTGAGCATCAGGTAGAGACAAACATGTAATTATCCAGTCAAAGCAGGGAGGCTCCATCTCGAGGAGGCTGGCTCCTCTCCAGAGCCACTGCAGGGTGAGCACCCAGCACCCCCAGGAGATCTCCTGCCTGGGACTCCCCTCCTGCACCAGCTTTGCTGGACACCCCCTTGCTGCACAGCGAAATGGGGAGCACAGGGGACACACACAGGGAAATGGGGAGCACAGGTGTCACACACACAGAGAAATGGGGAGCACAGGTGACACACACACAGAGAAATGGGGAGCAGAGGTGACACCCACAGGGAAATGGGGAGCAGAGGTGACACAGCAATGGGAAGCAGAGGTGACACAGAGCAATGGAAGCACAGCTGACACACACACAGAGCAAAGGAGGCACAGGTGTCACACAGCAATGGAGGCACAGGTGTCACACAGCAATGGAGGCACAGGTGACACAGCAATGGAAGCACAGGTGTCACAGCAATGGAGGCACAGGTGACACACACACAGAGCAATGGAAGCACAGGTGTCACACACACAGAGCAATGGAAGCACAGGTGACACAGCAATGGAAGCACAGGTGTCACACACACACACAGCAGTGGAAGCACAGGTGACACACACACACACACAGCAATGGAAGCACAGGTGTCACACACACAGAGCAATGGAAGCACAGGTGTCACACACACAGCAGTGGAAGCACAGGTGACACACACAGCAATGGAGGCACAGGTGACACAGCAATGGAAGCACAGGTGGCACACACACAGAGCAATGGAAGCACAGGTGACACAGCAATGGAAGCACAGGTGTCACAGCAATGGAAGCACAGGTGTCACAGCAATGGAGGCACAGGTGACACAGCAGTGGAAGCACAGGTGTCACACACACAGCAATGGAAGCACAGGTGTCACACAGCAATGGAAGCACAGGTGTCACAGCAATGGAGGCACAGCTCTCCAGCACGGGGCACAGCAGCAGAGGCAGTTTCTCAGTTTCTGTCCCACGGCCTGGGGCAGGGCTGGCACACCCTGGAGCATCACTGCGTGCCAAGGCCACAGCCCCGGCTGCCTCACGGTGACCTCGGTGCCACAATGCTGGGTCAAACAGCCCGAGGAGGAGCAGGGATCTGCAGCAAGAGTCAGCCCCAGCCCTGTACAGATGTGTTCTCTCCATTTCCAGATTAACCTTTCAGAAATGTCAGCCAAACAACTGCTGCCTGCCTCGTACAACCTGGAATTTTTGGGCCTGTGACTAGAGCTTCAATTAACTCCTTCAGTGCTCCTGCTCACCTTCCAGCCCTCTCCCAGGAAATTCCAGCTCCAGGGCCCTTTCTTCTGCAGCTATTTTGATGCCCTGCACGTTGTGACCTCTCTCTCCTGCTGCACCACTTGGGAAGGTGGAGTCAAAGGGCGCTGCTGGAACAGGAGTGCTTGCAGGTGTGTTCAAAAGGGAGGAGCAGCACATTCTAACCTGGGCTGCCACTGCAGCAAGAGCAGGGCAGGGTGGGATCAGCCTCCCTCCCAGATGTCCATAAACAACCACAGAGTGTGCTGCAGCACATTGCACAGCAATGTTCCTGCTCTCTTCCCAGAGCTCACCTCTCCTGGCATTCCCAGAAAACCCTTCTGGTCCTTCAGAGCAGACCTGCCACGGGCTGGCCCAGGCACCCAGGAGTGACCCAAGTGCTCCAGCTGTGGCCCAGCTGTGGCTCTGTGGGCACACTGCTCCTCTGGCAGCACGTCCATCCAGAGCTCACCTGTTCATTAAGTGTGTACAGGGCTCCTGGAAAATCCAGGGTGGGCAGGATGCAGCTGGGAGTCACCCAGAGCAAACACAGGGAAGGCAAGGCAGGAGGGGCAGAGGAGAGCAGGGGATGCCTGAGCTGGGCTGGAGGTGTGGGAAGGATTAGGGAGTCATCACTGCACCTTTGCACTCTGGAGGAGCACAAAGAGAGTGCCCAGAGGGAGCCCCCTGCCCTGCCCAGGTGCCACCTGCCCTCTGCAGGGGCTGGAGGAAGGGGCTGCAGGCCCTGGGCTGCACAGAGCTTCACATCTGCACTTAGAAGCTGTCTGGACAGCTCTCCTGGACAATTTTCAGATGCAGTTTCCAGGACCTATTGAAGGTACCACTGCCCACAGTAGGGATTGGAACCAGATGAGCCTTAAGGTCCTTTCTAACCCAAGCCCTGCTGTGATTCTGAGCCCAGCACCTCGGGCCAGCTGAGGCTGTTGGCACAAACGAGGCCCACACTGAGTAAATCACCCCCAGCTGCCCCAAGCCTCCAGCTGGGTGCCTTTGGTTGAGTTTCTTTGTTCCAGAGATGATTGTGGGCTGGGTCAGTGGGAGGCACCCTCAGCCTCTGGGTTTTGCACACAGGAGAAACTGAACCCTGGCTCACCCTGCAGAGATGCATACATGGAAAGGTGGAAACTGGGCAGGCCTTGGAGGGACGTGGCTGTGACAACAACCCCGAGGGCGAGCTGGAGAGATGGCCAATATTGGGGTACAAACCCAGCGAGGAAGGAAGGCTCAGTAGCGTTTCTATACCCAGTGTACACAGGTAAAGATAATTACACACATTATAGAACTCAGAATGGATTGGGCTGGAAGGGACCAGCTCATCCAGTGCCACCCCTGCCATGGCAGGGACACCTCCCACTGTCCCAGGCTGCTCCCAGCCCCAATGTCCAGCCTGGCCTTGGACACTGCCAGGGATCCAGGGGCAGCCCCAGCTGCTCTGGGCACCCTGTGCCAGGGCCTGCCCACCCTGCCAGGGAACAATTCCTAATTCCCAATATCCCATCCATCCCTGCCCTCTGGCAGTGGGAGACATTCCCTGTGTCCTGGCACTCCAGTTCTTGATGAAAAGTCCCTCCCTGGCTTCCTTGCAGCCCCTTCAGACCCTGGAAGGGGCTGTGAGGTCTCCACACAACCTTCTCTGAGCAATCCCAGCTCCCAGCCTAGCTCCCCAGGGGAGGGGCTCCAGTCCAAAGCTGCTCCCAGAGCTCCAGGTCCCGTATGTGGGGGGCGCCAGGGCTGTATGCAGAGTCCCAAGCGGGGTTTCACATGGATGCAGACACATCCACACATTGTCCATGGATCTGGTGGCAGCTGAACCTCTGCCTAGCAGGGACAGAGCCACCACCTCCCCATACCGTGGATGTTCAGCTTTCCCCGGCACAATCCTTCCCTCCTCCTTCCCTCACTGAGCAAATGAGTTCACTTAATAAAAATCCGTCTTTCTGCTTCCCAGATGGGCCGGCTGCAGATGGGATCTGCCCGTGCAGGAGCCCTGGTCCCCTCAGGCCAGGGAAGGGGGCCGGAGGGCTCAGCAAGGTGGGAATCCAGCTTGTCCCCGCTTCAGCTACAGCGGAACCCTCGGGCTCTGTGGGTAAACTGAGGGAGCCGCCGTCCTTGCTGCCCGCGGGAGAGGGATCCCGAAGGGCAGGGACGGCGAGAGGGCTCAGCCACAGGGAGGAGTTCTCAAAGGGCTCTCTGACATCCTTCCCTCGGGAGAGCAGCGGCTCCGCACCCGCAGCAGCCGAATCTGGTGAGGAAGAGGAGGCACCGCACGTTCGGATGTCTCTCGCCGCCTCCCCGGCGCGCAGATCCAGAGCAGGGGCAAACACCCGCCGAGGTCTCCGGCGCCTCTCGAGGGGCTCCGAGCCGCGGTGCCCGGGGCGGTGCGGGCGCGGCTGCGGCGGGAGCTGGGGAGGAGGAACGGGCCCGGTGCCCGCCGAGCCCGGCCGTCCCTCTCCGCCGCTTCCTTTAGGTGGCACCGCTCCTCCAGGAATGAGCTCCCGGCCCCGCGCAGCCCTGCCCGGGCCGCGGCCGCACCGCGGGGGCTCCGCCGCGCTCCGCACCGTCGGAGCGGCCCCTCCTCCCCTCGCCAGCCCGTGCCCGGCTCCCCCGTCCTCCCGCTCACTCCTCCAGCCAGTAAATCCGATCTAGGCTGATTCCTCTCACGTCAAACCACATGATCCCATAAAACATTCATCGCCTCTCCATCCCCGCTCGCTCGCCGCTCGCTCCCGGGATCCAGCGCAGCCGGCTCCGCTCCCCGCCGGGATCCGCCGCAGCCCCGGCCCCGTGCGTGCGGCGGGCGGGCGGAGCGAGGAGGCAGGCGAGGCGAGGCGAGGCAGGGAGGGGGAGCCTCGCCTGGATGCTGACTCCAGCTCGGGGGCTGCTCATTCCCCCGATGAGCGAGGGCACCGGGAGCGCCCCCCCCTCCCCGTGCGCCGCCGCTCCCCGCTCGGGCTGAAGTTTGGCTCCGGGATCTGCCCCGCTTTCCCAAGGATTGTACTGCTGCCGCTCCACTTTGCGCCTCCAGACGTGCCTTCCCCGACCCCTAAGATGAAGAGGGCGATAGCTGAAGGTACGTGCGCCCCGGTCTCCCTCCGCCACCGCGGCTCCCCCGGGCAGGGCGCGGCGGCCGCGGCCCCAACTTCGCCTGGCGCCGGGAACTTCCCTCGCCGCAACTTTTGTTCCCCGGTGGGGTTTTCGGGAACGGCCAAGGTCCCACGAGGAGAAGAGGGGCCGGGGGCCGGGCCGGGAGAGGCGGCGGGGAGGGCGCGGGGGGAGCGGGAGCGCCGCGGCTGCGGGAGCGGAGCGGAGGCGAGGCCGGAGGGGGAGCGAGCACCGGGCAGGGCTCGGCTCCAGCCGCGGAGCACGGCAGCGGGAGGGAAGGAGGACAGAGGGATGGTGGGAAGGGAGCAGCGGGCTAAGCCCCCTCCAGCCGCCGCCCAGCCTGGCTTGGCTCAGATCGGCCTTGGGGTGACCGGGCGAAGTTGGTGCCTGCGGGGGAAGCGCGTCCGCACTCCGCACCCCGCACCCCGCGGCGGAGGGGCCGGGACGGGCGGCAGAGGGGATGGGGCAGCCCGGCTTGCCCCGCTCGCAGCCCGGCCGCCGGAGAAGCCCCGGCCCCGCTCCCCGAGCCCGTCCCGCTGGCGGAGCCGCCGCACGGGGAAGTTCCCGGAGGCTCCGGGAGCTCCGCAGGGTCCCGGGGTGCGGTGGGGGCTCCGCGCAGAGCCCTCGCTCAGGGTCCCGCCGGCCGCTTCGTGTTCGGAGCCAGAGGCTGGGAAGGGCTGGGGGTGCGGGGCTGGACCCCCTTTCCACTCGCTTGCAGCGCCGGGGGAGAGGCACGGAGCTCGCAGCCTGGCACGGCCGGGCTCTCCCCGCACCTTTCCCATGCACTTCGGCGATAACCTTCGCTTCCCGGCGCCGTGTGCGGGCTGGGGCTGGGGCAGGGCTGGCACAGGGGCCGGGGGCTGCGGCGGCTCCCGGAGCTCCCCGGTCCCGCCGTGCCGTGGCCGCTTGCGGGGGCTCCGGACGCACCGGGAAGCGGCCCCAGCTCGGGGGGGACTCCGGGAAGCGGCCCCAGCTCGGAGGGACAATCGCTGCCGGGCTCAGCCCGCTGG
This sequence comes from Setophaga petechia, assembly GCA_024362935.1. Taxonomy (NCBI): domain Eukaryota; kingdom Metazoa; phylum Chordata; class Aves; order Passeriformes; family Parulidae; genus Setophaga; species Setophaga petechia. The sequence continues at coordinate 2,796,996 of JANCRA010000021.1, forward strand.
AGAAGCAGCGTGTGCCGCCCAGGTGTGCTCGCTGGGAGCCAGCCCAGGATTGCAGGTCGGAACGGGAGGGATCAGCCCGTGGTGGGAGCTCCCGGGCTGGCCAGGTGAGGTTCGGGCGTGCGGAGCCTCTGCCCGCTCTGACTCTGCTCGGTGCCGTCTCCGGCTCGCCTCCCGTTCCCGTCAGCGGCACAGATATAATTCTCTTTTCCTTTCTATTTTGGAGGGCACTCTGGCTGATTTATTTGTGGCGATCAAAGGACACATCCGAGCTGTGGTCCACGCCGCACACTGCCTCCTCGAGAGGCTTTGTGTCGGTGTGAAACGTGAAATGGCCAATTTATTGCTGTTTGGGGAGCACCTCGGGCTCGGCTCTGGCAGCTTCTCCCCGGCCCGGAGGGGATGCTGAGAGCCCAGCTCCATTTGCCGGGGCTGCCGTGGGTGCGAGCCCGGGGCTCGGTGCCCCCTCGGCCGGTGCCGGGCTGTGCCCGGGGCTCTTTGGCAGAGCCGGGCGGTGCTGGGTGTGCCCCGCTCCCCTCGCTCCATCCCCGCTGCTGCAGCGCTGCTCTCCCCACGCGCTGACACTCCCGGCTGCCGCCAGCACCGTGTGGAACAACACAGGGGATAATGAAATAGAAAAACTGTGTTACAACGGCTTTATTTATAGAACAAGGCTTGGAGGAGTTTGGGGTTGAATTATTTGCTTTTTTGCTGCGGTTTATGAATTGCTCCTGTGAGAGGCTGCCTTGCTGGCAGGTTTGGCTGGAAAGTCCTCGCGAACCTGGGGGATTCTGTTTAGCTGAGTGTCCATCCTGCTGGATCTGGACTACATTTCCCACTGTGGGCTGCCAGGATGCTTCAAGTGCCTTGTAAGCCAGAAATAGCCACCAGGGGCAGTTGGACAGGCAGAGCTTTCCCTATTCTCAGCACTTGCTGCCTTATTAACACGATTCATTTTTACTGAAAAAGGGCTTTCTATGCTTATTCCTTTTTTTTTTTAAACCCGAATACAAACCCCTGTAATATGAGAACCTACATCAATATCATTGATGGTAGAGCAGCTCTTTGTTTTCCTCTTGAGAGAAGACACCATTCATTGCATTATTCTGTATTTCCTGTCTTTATAATGTAAATTTTTTATCAAGGGCCCGCTGCATTTTCTGGTCTTTGTCCCCCCTTTCCCGGCTGGCGGCACAGACCTCAGACCTGTATTCCATGGGCCCATCAAAGGCTGTGTTTGGAGAGGTTTTCTAAGGAGGAATGTGCTTAAAGAGGAATTTTAGGGCAAAAAGGTGGAGGTGCTGTTGCACCACTCGGAGCCTGGGCATTGAACCGGTGCAGACATCGTTGTTCCCTGCTGGATCTGGGATGTTTTCCCAGACAAAGCTGGGCCAGAGGAGGAGTTAATGAGAAGCAGTGAGGAAGAGTGGAGGGCTGTGGGCAGCACGTGCTGAAGCAGCCGGGCCCCTCATGAATTCCCTCAATGCCGAGCTCAGGAGCTCCAGGCTGGGCTTGGGAAAACCTCCCGGGAGCTTGGTGTGTCCACAAAGGGGTGGGAAGGAGAGGGAGTGGCTGGTGGGAAGGAGCAAGGGGACATTTGTTACACAGCATCTCTCTGCTCTGCCCTGCTCCCTGCCCTGCTATGCAAGGGCAGGAGAGTGGCTGTGGCTCCATCCCTCATCCTGTGGAGCTGGAAGCTGGCAAAGGCCATGGGGATGCCCAGCTGAGATCCCACATTCCCTGTGCCAGGTTGTGCTTGCTGCCACAGGCCCTGGGTAATCTTCTTCTGACCCCAACAACGACTTGGGCCTCAGCTTTCCAAAGGAACAACCAGCATCCAGCAGCACAGATGGGAATTTTCCACATTTTTCATCTCAGAAGCAGCGAGGAGCCTGTGAGCTGGGGGCAGGGCAGGGGAGGATGCTCTGAGGCTGCTGCACCCCTGTACACACAGCCCTGCTCAGAGGAGCTCAGCCCTGCTCAGCCCTGCTCAGCCCTGCTCAGCCCTGCTCAGCCCTGCTCAGCCCTGCTGCCTGAGGGCACTGGGGCCCCTTCCCTTCCCTTCCCTTCCCTTCCCTTCCCTTCCCTTCCCTTCCCTTCCCTTCCCTTCCCTTCCCTTCCCTTCCCTTCCCTTCCCTTCCCTTCCCTTCCCTTCCCTTCCCTTCCCTTCCCTTCCCTTCCCTTCCCTTCCCTTCCCTTCCCTTCCCTTCCCTTCCCTTCCCTTCCCTTCCCTTCCCTTCCCTTCCCTTCCCTTCCCTTCCCTTCCCTTCCCTTCCCTTCCCTTCCCTTCCCTTCCCTTCCCTTCCCTTCCCTTCCCTTCCCTTCCCTTCCCTTCCCTTCCCCTGCAGGGCCCAGGGAGGAGCTGCTCCCTCCAGGCCCAGGTGTTTGTTTGTCCTCTTCCCCTTGGATTTGCGGTGCTCTCTGCTGCTGTCACCTTCAGTGAGACAGATCTCCGTGTGCCAGGCGCCTCTTTTGATGTTCCTCAAGAGGTTTTGTGTTTATGCAGGAGGCTCAGTCCCGGTGGAACAGGAGCACCCACCCTGCAGCACTGCACAGGGGCTGGCACAGGCAGCAGCTCAGCCTGGGGCCTGCAAGGCTGGGACTGGGTTTCTGGGAGGGCCTGTCCCTCCTGGCAGTTTCTGGAGTGCTTGTCCCTCCTGGCCATGTGGGAAGCTCTGTGCTGTGTCCCAGACCAGGTGGAGCTGTCTGGGATTTCTGAGGAGCAGAGGGGGTCAGGGCTCCTCCATCACAGACACCCAGCACTGTGGGAGGGAGGAGTGAGGCTGCTGAGACACAAATTCCACCTTCTCCTCCCCTTTCCTGCTGTGGCTGCAACTCCTGGAGGTTTCCAGAGGCTGAGGGAAAAGGGGACAGTTGTACTGAAAAGTCTTAATCAGCTGAAAGAGGCTGAGGGTGGATCCTGCCGTGCTCGCGCAGAGGTGCCGGAGGAATTCGTGCAGAGTTTGCTCAAATGTGCAAACTCACCCCAGCCTGAGCTGTGTGTACCTGGCACTGCTGGGACACGGGAATGGGCTCTGGGGGGGCTGGTCACGCTCTGGGTGGGGTTCAGAGGGGTGTGGGGGCTCAGGGCAGGTGACACAGCTGGCCCTGGGGCTGTGGGCAGCTCACAGCCAGACCCTGCCTGTGGGCAGAGCACAGCTGTGGTGTGGGAGAGGAGAACAGAGCAGAGCTGTGGTGTGGCACAGGAGAGCACAGCTGTGGTGTGGCACAGGGCACAGCTGTGGTGTGGCACAGGAGAGCACAGCTGTGGTGTGGCACAGCCCCTGCTAGGAGGCCTCTGCTCTTGGCCCTGCTTCTGCCTTCCTGGTATCCTTGACCAGGTCACTGAGCCTTCTGTGATGTAGTCTCAGCTTTTCCAGCACTGTCCTGGGATGTGATGCTGAGCTCTGTCCCACGGGACCCAGGGGATGTTTAAGTGAGCCCAGAGCTGAGGTGTGGAGGCTGAGCAGTCCCCGATCACCTCAGCAGTGCCCCAGGGCAGGTGACAGACTGAGGGCTGCTGCTGCATCCACAGCAGGTTTGTGTCTCTGGGCTGGCCCACCTTCCTCCCAGCCTTCACACTGCAGATTGTACAGCATTTATTGTCCCTCTCCTGGAACCAGGAGATTAGCAAAGCACTTGAGTTTTATTTGGAATCCTCCCTGGTTGTCAAGGAAAGCAGAAACACTCCACAAGCACATGCAAAGCATCGAGGAGACTGGAAACAAAGAAACACAAACACTCCAGTGCTGGGGGTTTTAGTTCGGTTTCTGGAGAGCTCAGCAGTTGAAGGCATCACCCTGATGGCTCTCAAGGAGCAGTGTTGGCTCCTGTCTGCAGGGCTCAGGCAAGCCAGGCTCAGAATGTTTGCTTTCATGAAACCATGGAGTATTTTGGGTATTACAATCTCGATACACCTGGAGGTATCTAAAGAACCTCTTGCTCAAAGCACAGCTGATTCCACAGCCAGATGTGGCTGCCAGGGGCTTGTCCTGCCCAGCATGGATGTGTTACCAAGGATGGAGACTCCCTGTCCTCCTCCACAGCCTGGGTGCAGCCCAAGCCCTTTGTCACCTGGCCTGGGCCAGCGCCATGGCTGCTCCCTGTCCCTTTGGTGGCCTCGGGGTGCCTGGCTCTGTCCCTGGCTCTGTCCCTGGCTCTGTGCCTGGCTCTGTCCCTGGCTCTGTCCCTGGCTGTGGCAGGGCTGGGGCAGGAGTGATGGGGAACTTTGTGCTGGATCCCTGTGAGGTCAGAGCAGGTGCTGGGGGGGCATCAAAGAGGGCTAAAAGCAGGGGTGACAGCCAGGTGCCATGGCAGGGACACTCAGGGTGGCAGTGGGACACTCAGGGTGGCAGCAGGGACACTCATAATGGCAGTAGAACACTCAGGATGGCAGCAGGGACACTCAGGATGGCATGGCAGGGACACTCAGGGTGGCAGTGGGACACTCAGAATGGCAGTAGGACACTCAGGGTGGCGTGGCAGTGGGACACTCAGGGTGGCAGCAGGGACACTCAGGATAGCATGGCAGGGACACTCAGGGTGGCAGTGGGACACTCAGGGTGGCAGTGGGACACTCAGGGTGGCAGCAGGGACACTCAGGATAGCATGGCAGGGACACTCAGGGTGGCAGCAGGGACACTCAGGGTGGCAGTGGGACACTCAGGGTGGCAGCAGGGACACTCAGAATGGCAGTGGGACACTCAGGGTGGCAGCAGACCCTTGCAGACCTTGTCCTGTGCCTGTGTTTGCTTTGTGCTGCCCCTGGAGGAGCCCCTGGCCAGTTTGCTGTGGGCTGGTTCCAGCCCCCCAGCCTGCAGTCCCTCATCAATGGTAATTAACAGAGCTCCCCTGGGGCTCTGCAGCCTCGGATGCTCCCTGTGCTGGCACGCTGCAGGGACAGGGACCTCTCTGAGGACACACAGACCCGGCCACATCCCAGAGCCCTGGAGGGGCTGGGGAGGCTCCAGAGTGGGGCTGTTGCACCTCAGCTCAGTCTGCTGGGGATTGCTCTGTCCAAGCTTTGGAAAGCTCCAAGGATGGAGCCTTGCTGGCCTTTCCCAGTACTGGAGCTGATGGAAAAGCCTCTCCTGATGTCTGAACTGAAGCTCCCAGCTCCCAGCTCTCGGCTGTGGCTCCTTGCTGTGTCACCTGGCACACAAAGGTTGCTTTGCTCTGCCATCCCTTCAGCTGCCCTGGAAAACTCCCTTCACCTTCTCTTTGCCCAGCCCAACCATCGTAATTCCTGCTGCCTGACCCTGTAGGACATCCTGGGACATATACTGGGAATTAGGAATTGTTCCCTGGCAGGGTGGGCAGGCCCTGGCACAGCTGGGGCTGCCCCTGGATCCCTGGCAGTGCCCAAGGCCGGGTTGGACACTGGGGGTGGGAGCAGCCTGGGACAGTGGAGGTGCAGCCCAGCCAGCCCAGGACAGGGCTGGACATCAGCTCCTTCTTCCTTCCAGGAGCCACATCCTGAGAGCATCCAAACCCTTTGGTGCTGGTTGACTGGAGCTGACTCCCAGGAACCTCCTGTCCAGCATTTCTGTCCTTGACCCGTGCTCTGAGAGCCTTTATTGTCAGCTGTGCTCTGATCCCACTGCAGCTGCAGTTCCACAGGACGGCAGAGGGATCCAGGGCAGAGGGGGCTCGGTGCCTGGATGGAGTTTCCAGCCCAGCTTCTCTCCTGCCTGGATGGAGTTTCCTGCCCAGCCCAGCTTTTCTCCTGCCTGGATGGAGTTTCCAGCCCAGCCCAGCTTCTCTGGGTCCCGCTGGAGCTGGACACGTTCCCTCCCTGGCTCTGGGATTCCTGGGGCCTTTCCAGCACTCCGTGCTTGGTTTTCTCTCTCCGTGCTGCACCTTCTGCTGGAAACAAAGGGATGTTTGCATTCCAGCTCGATGCTTCCCTTTCTTCCCTGAGTGCAGGGGATAATTACAGTGCCTTGCACTAATTGATCCCTTATTAGTGCTAATTGTGATTTACGTGGTGCTTTAGGAAGGGGCATTTCTGTGGCAGAAGTGATGCTCTAATGTCACACTTGTGATGTGTCACCTCATCTCCCGTGAGCTGCTCGTGGGGGAAGCGGGTTCACTTTTATTTTTTTGTTAAAAACCAATCTTTTGCAAGAACCATCTGGCTGCTAAATTCTCCTCCCGGAGCTGTGCGGTTTGCAGGGAGTTCATTTGCGTCTTTAGCTACTAAAGAGGAAGTAAAAGTGACTGATTAGTCTGAGACTGGGACCATTCACATCAAAGTGACAGATTTTGCGAGCTGGATTTGGGGAAGTGTTTAAAACTGGTGTGTTTTCATTAAATTTTGAAGGCTGTGGGCAGCAGTGCGCTCTGGGCGCTGCAGCTCAGGCTCAGCCCTGCACCCTGGGTTCTCCTGTCACTGTGAATTGTGGGGCTGCTCAAATTTCCCTCTGCTTGTTTGATGACTTTAAATATTGATTTTAATTGTGCCTCTTTCTTAAGGCTGTGAGTGATGGTGGAGCCATGGACAATAATCCCTGAGCACAACACAGCCACGTGCACTGGGAGGGGGAAGCTCAGCCTGGCTCTCTGCACAGGGGAGGGAGAGAGGAAAATTCCTGTGGAGCCCCCAAACTCAGCTTTCCCTGCTGCCATGGGGGCTTTGCAGGGATGTGCCAGGAGCTGCTGGCCAGGCTGGGCTCTCAGAAGCCCTTTGGGGCTGCTGGGGTAAGGCTGGAAGGGCTCCACACTCTCCCCTGTCCAGAGGGGTCGTTGGAAAGGCTCAGAGCAAATCCAGAGTTTTGGAATGTGGGATTTGACTGTGCAGAGAGAAATGGTCAACGGGAGCCAGCAGGACCTGTGGGACTTGCACTACAAGGATCTGGAGGGACAGGACACAGGGAATGGCTCCAAGCTGAGAGAGAGTGGGTTTGATTGGATATCAGGGAAGATCCTTCCCCGTGAGGATGGGCAGGCCCTGGCACAGGTGCCCAGAGCAGCTGGGGCTGCCCCTGGATCCCTGGCAGTGCCCAAGGCCAGGCTGGACATTGGGGCTGGGAGCACCTGGAACAGTGGGAGGTGTCCCTGCCATGGCATGGGTGGGAAGGGATGGGGTTTGATGCCCCTTCCCACCCAAACCCTTCTGGGACCCTGGGGTTGCACATCCCTGGGGCACTGCCATGTTTCCAGAGCAGTGGGAGCTGTGCTGGCCCTCTCCCTGTGCCCAGGTTCATTCCAAGCTCACATCCTGATGAGTCTGGCCCTGATCAATGCTCTGTGGCCGTGCAAACACGGTTAGCATTGGCTTTACACTAGAGGGCTGTCTGTCCCTTTCCCTTCTGAGAGCAGCCCTTGTGCTGGGATCCCGGTGTGATCCCGGCTGGGGAGGCTGCAGGCCGGGCTGTGGGCTCAGCTCTGCTCTCTGTGCTGCTCACAGCGGCCCTGCCTGGCCTCAGGGCCCTCTGGAGCTGTTCCTGGTGAAGTGGAGCTCTCTGGCTCTGCCCCTGCCCAGCCCAGCAGGAAGCAGCAGCTTCCACACAGGATTCCCTCCCCTCCTGCTCTTCCAGGCCCCTTTTGCTGTCAGGAGTGGGGCACTCTGGGTTTCCGGGAGTGTGGAATTTCCTGACTCTGCCCTGCCCTGCCCTGCCCTGGTGAGGATCTGCATCCATGGACATCTGCACACCCAGCTTGGGGTCACAGACAGGAGTTGCTCTGGAAATGGCTCTGGGGGCTGGGGGTGCCTTCAGTGTCCCAGGGCTGAAAGAGATGTGGCAGCTGCTGTGTCACTATAGGACACAAAATAAAACCATGTGGACACACAACTCTCCAAGGTAGAAAAGAGTGTGTTTAATTTCTGACTTTAACATTTCTAGATTTCCAAGAGTGACAGTGGATTGGAGGGTGACAGTGCCACCTCTCCAATGACACTAGACAAACCAACAGTCCATCAAATTTCTCCTCCATAAAGGAATGCAAAACAATGAGTTATTTACAGAAAGTGTGTGAAAAAGTTCACTACAAGAATGTCAACATCAGAAGGCTTAGAAGATCTTAAAAAACCAGGGTGACACTCAAGTGCAGAGGGTGGCTCTTTGGCACAAGTTGGTTTAGGAGCTCCAGGCACTTCTCTCCCTCCCTCAGTTTGTCCCTGATGTGTCCTGAGGGGGCTCAGGGGTGACTGATGGTGATGCTGAGCTCTGAGGGGTGGCACTGACCCCAGGGATGGTGGTGGGACACTGCTGGCTGTGGGGACAGGTGTTGGACCTGCTCTGCACCCACCACCCACGGCTGGGGCAGCAGCAGTGGCAGCTGTGTCCCTGCTGTCCCCAGGGCTCAGGACAGGGATGTCCCCAGGCCCAGAGTCCCTTTGCTGCTCGGGGTCACTGCTGCAGGCAGCATCCCCTGCTGTCCCTGTCCTGCACCCAGGGCACAGCTGGGAGCTGTGGGCAGGCAGGGGGGCCCCAGCTGGCGCAGAGCTGCTGTGCCCTGCCCGTGTGCCAGCCCACCACGGCAGCTCAGAACCACAGAAACATGGAATGGCTTGGCTTGGGAGGGACCCTGAGCCCATCCAGTGCCACCCCTGCCATGGCAGGGACACCTCCCACTGTCCCAGGCTGCTCCAGCCCTGCCCAGCCTGGCCTTGGGCACTGCCAGGGATCCAGGGGCAGCTGCCCGGGCTGGGTTCATGGGCTGCCCCTCTCAGCCCACCCTGCTCCCCCACACTGACACAGCCCTGGGCAGAGCTGCTGGATCCCCACTGGGTTCCATTTCAGGCCACAAAATGGATTTTAGCCCCCCTGGGGGAAGCAAAGGGACTGTGTCCCCCCAGCCTCCCTGGGCATGGCCGGGGGATCAGGCTCAGCCCCTGCAGGATTGGTGTTCCAGGTTTGGTGTTCCAGGTTTGATGTTCCAGATTTGATGTTCTGGGTTTGATGTTCCAGGCTTGAACCTTGATTTCTGAGTGATCAGGGGTGAAGTGAGAAGAGGCTCCAGCTGGGTTTGGAGGCAGGGCCTGGCTGAGGGGCGCAGCTTCATCTTAGGTGACCTCCAAGGCCACATCCTTGGGTTTGATGTCACCCACAAGGCCAAGGACCATTTCTCCCAAGCTTTTACCGAGACCCAGTGTCTACCATGACACAAACTTTGCTGCTGAGGCACTGGGGGCAGTGTGGGGTCTGGAGATCAGACAGTGGTTGTTTAAACATCATTCCCACTGCTCAGGCACTATTCCTGTTTTCCTGAGTCTGTGTCCTCTGCTGGGTGTAGAGAGGTCCCAAAGCCCTGGGGAGGGGCTCAGGGTGCTGCTGGCCTGGGATTGTGTCCAGTCCCTGTCCCCTTCTCTGCCAGGCTGGAAGGGAGCCCCAGGGCACAGCCCAGCCAGGGACAGACATTTGTACCAGTGGCACCATAAACGACCCCGAGCTGCATGGGCAGCCAGCCCAGGAGAGCCTTTCCTTGGCCATGGTGTTTCATGGGAAATGCTTTGCTTTCTCTGTGTTTATTTTTGGCTTTCCTGGAGTTTCTCAAGGCTTACAGGTAATCCTGAGCTTTGGGGTGGCCAGCTGGGCTGCAGGGACAGAGTCTGCCTCAGAACACTGGGCTTGGCCTTTTCCTGGGGAGCTTGGGTGTGCTGGGAGCTTGGAAAAGGTTAACCTGGGACACCTGGGTGTGTGCAGAGTGCTTGGCATGGAGACACAGCTGGGTCAGAGGAATGTCCCTGCCCATGGCAGGGGTGGCACTGCATGAGCTTTAAGGTCCTTCCCAATCCAAACCATTCCAGGATTCTGTGATCCTGTTTTCATAGCCTGTGCCTGCTCCAGACCTGCCCCTCCCAGCTTCAGGTGCCACCCAAGGCAGCTCCTGGGTGCTGAGCCCTCTCCTCTGGCAGTCCTGGGGCTCTGCTGGTTTCACCTGCATTTCTGAGTGTTCTAACCTGCATTTCTGAGTGTTCTAACCTGTATTTCTGAGTGAGTGTTCTAACCCACTCCTCTCCTTGTGAAATCAAGGTCACAGCGTGGCCCATGTGAGCCCATGACTCCCTTGCTGTGACATTTGTGCCCCAGCCCTGCTCCTGAAGCCAGCCCTAAGGCTGTGACAGCCCCTGAAGCTGTGTGTTATGCCTGGGTGTGTTCCCCCCTCTGCAGGTGTGGGATGTGTGCCCTGGGGCTGTGCTGGCCCTGGGGTCACCCCGTGGGACAGGGACAGGGCCAGCCCTGCTCTCCAGACCATGGTTTAGTGACAGGGGGACCAGCAGCCCCCAGCACCTCCCCTGTGTGTGCCAGAGCACGAGGCCCTCCTGATAATCCCTGCCAGCTCATCCCAGCCTGTCTGCCTGCTGAGGAGGGCACACCAGGCTCTGAGTGCCCCTGCTCGGCCTCAATGTCCCCAGGGCTGCCCTGGTGCCCTGTGGCACTGCAGGGACAGTGAAACAGCTGCTCTAAACCAGGGGCTGCAGCTGAAAAAGCCCTGGGAGCCCTCCCTGCTCAGGGCTGCTGTTTGCTGTGCTCTCCAACCCAGAGAGATCTGTGAGTGAAAGGTGTGAGCCCAGCACTTGGCATGGGCAGAGGGACGATGATACTGGAATTACCAATATTGCAGACAGGACGTGCCTTGGCTTGTCTGGCCCTGCTGCTGAACCAAATCACAGCAACTGTGCTGTTTCACCCACAGACACTTTGGGCTGGCTGGGTGTGTGGTGTTTCACCCCACAGACACTTTTGCCTGGCTGGGTGCTGCAGCTGGGCACGTGGGGACAAGTCCAGGCCTGCAGGAGCTCTGGTGGTGCTGGGATGGAGTTTCCCCCATGGAGGTTCTGCTCCTTGGGTTTCCCTCTGTGGAGAAGCTTTCAGGTGATGGTGAAGGAAAGGAGTCGGTTCTGCTGGAGGGTTTGGATCCAGAGCTTTATTCTGGCCCTCAGGCCTCTGAATGCAGCAGCAGCTCCAACAGAACTCCTTGAGCCCGTGGCTGCTGCTCCTTTGAACCCCGGGGAGAGGGGCAGGGAAGGGGCAGGGAGCCACCAAGCAGGGACAGGAGGGGAGGGACAAAGGGACAAAGGACACCTGGATGGCCCAATGCCCCCCAGGGACAGAGGGCATCCTTTGGATCTGCCAATCACTCAGTGCCCCTCTGGAATGCCAGGACTGACAGACAGTGCTGGGACGGGTCAGGGAGGGGGAAGGAGAGGTGAGTGACACACCTGGGAGGGAATCTTCAGGGGATAAACCCAGGGCTCTGAGGTAAAAATCACACTGCAGCGGGAAGGGATGGTGCAGCCAGGGCTCTAATGGCACAGGAATTGTCACCGTGCTGGGAGCCAGAATCTGCCTGGGTGTACAGAGAGGACAAGGAGTGAGCAGGGTTTGCCAGGGCACCCACAGCTCCTGGGACAGAGCCCCAGCCAGCTGTGGGAACACCCTGCCAGGGATGGGCACAACCCCTGGCGACCAGCGTGGAAAAAATCACAGAGCAGGGACATGCCAGGCTGTGGGACACTGGGGCTGGGTGTGTGACACAGGCTGGCTGTGTGACACTGGGATTGGATGTGTGACAGTGGAGCTGGCTGGGTGTGTGACACTGGGGCTGGGTGTGTGACACTGCACACACGTGGGGAGCAGGCAGGGCATGGGGACAGTGGGGACAGCTGCATCAGGGGCTGCCCGTGGTCTGTTGTGATATTTTCTGGGTCCCCCGTCATTGGGAGGAATAGATGAATCTAACTCCATGTTCTTAGAAGGCTAATTTATTATTTTATGATCTATATTATATTAAAGAATGCTATACTAAACCATACTAAAGAATAGAGAGAGGATACAGATGGAAGGCTAAAAGATAATAATGAAAAACTTGTGACTCTGTCCTCAGAGTCTGACACAGCTGGCTGTGATTGGTCATTAGTTAAAACAATTCACATGAAACCAATCAAACAATGACCAGTTGATAAACATTCTCCAAACCACATTCCAAAGCAGCAAAACACAGGAGAAGCAATCGGATAATTACTGTTTTCATTTTTCCTTGAGGCTTTTCAGCTTCCCAGGAGAGAAATGCTGGGCAAGGGGATTTTTCAGAAAATGTGACAGTGACACATCTGTCATGGGACAGGGCTGAAAATCAGCCTGGGATGGGCACACAGCTCATGAAGGTGAATGGGCCATGGCTTGTTTGTCACCCAGGAGGGTCATGAAAACCAATGAAACAAAGTGGTTGTGTTGAACACAGGGTAAGGACAGGCTCTGCCAGGCACCTGGGCTGGGGTCAGCCCTGCATGGGCAGTGTGTGAGCCCATGGGTGTGGAGCTGGTGAAAGGCTCCTTCTCCTCCTCTCCCCATCTCTGGGGGGCAGTGGGAAGGGGGACAAGCCCTGGGTGAGGAGGAAATGCAGCTGTGAGTTGGTGCCTCCTCCCTTGGGGAATGACAGTTCCTTATCCCTTCTCTCCTAAAAGGCACAAAGTGCTGAGGACACACCAAGGGTTTGGCACAGACAGGGCTCCAGGGGCTGCAGCTGCAGAGGGAGAGGGAACAGGGGGACAGTGTAGGGAGACAGGGTGGTGACAAATGGCTGTCTTGGTTTGGAATGACAGGAGTCTGCTAAGGAAGGCAGGAGCCTCCCCTGAAATGGAGACTGTAAACCCTCCCCACCCCTCCCAATTGCTATAAATTTTTAATTAAGGGGCTCTCAGGAAAAAATATGGGAGCAGGAAATAACAGTTCTTTAATAAGGAAGGAAAAAAAAATAAAAGGATAAAATAAACAATGCAGTGCACTAGAACAACACTGCCAGAGTCAGAACCCAGCCTGACACCCTGTGGGTCAGGCTGTTGGCAGCAGTGCCATTGGAATTGTGGCTCAGCCCTCCTGCAGTGTCAGGGCTGGTTCTGCTGGAGCAGGGATCCTGGAGAGAAGGATGGATTCTTCCTCTGAAGATCCAGGGCAAGAGGCAGCTGCTGTTCCTCTGGGCAATCCAGTGCAGGAGCCGTGCTGGTGTTCCAGAATCTCCAGATTATATCCGGGTAGGAATGCTTGGCTCCTCCCTCTGGGCTCACATCTCCCAATGGGATGCTGTAGCTCTTATCAGTCATGCAGTGACATTCAATAGCTGTTATCAGCAGGTGTCTCCCCTGAGGGAGGTGTGAATGTGGTCACTCAAAGGCAAACTGCCCACTTGACAAAGGTAACCTGCCCTACAGATGGTAATTGAAAACATCTTGCATTGCAATTTTCAGCAATGGCACAGAAGAAGGTTCATGGCAGGAGAGATCTCCTCAGACCTCATGGTGATGAGGAGGGCTCCAGGGAAGGTGCAGCAAGGACCACGTTTGTATTTTCAGGAGACCATCCAGCCTGCAGCTCTCCCACCTCTGCAGGGCTGCAGGATGGCCAAGGCTTGGAGAGAGCCCTGCTCCCTGTGGGAGTGCAGGGAGGGGTCACCAGCAGTGCCCGCCAGAGCAGCTCCTCCTGCAAAACCAGCAGCTGGAGCCCTCTGCCCCTCTGGGGACCCTGTGCTCTCCTCAGGTGACAGTTCTGGGCTCAGGGGCATCCCCAAACTCTGCTTCCTCTCAAGCAGTGCCACCTCAGTGTTCCAGAGGAGCTTTCCAGGAGGTGGGACCAGGAGTGGGGATCCCTCAGAGTACAGCACAAACACCTGGAGGAGCAGCCAAGGCCTGGGCAGCAGAAGGTGACAGGAAATGATGGATCAGGAAAGCTCTTTTAACAGTTCAGTGGTGCCAAAGGGTGAAGGATAGACTCCATGAACCTGGAGGTCTTCTCCAACCTCAGGGACCCGGGGTTCTGTGGCTGGTGCTGAGCTGGGGGTCCCGTGCCACCCTTGAGGGGCCCCTCTGTTCCTCCCCCTGTGCCCTGCCCCAGGGGCTCTCCCTGTGCTCTGAGAGCCTCAGGCTGAGCCTCAGTGCTGTCCTTGCTCAGCCAGGGCCAGCCCTGCCCTCCTGGCTTGGTCACTTGGGTGTGTGACCACCCCAGGGGTGTCATGGGAGCTCTGTGCCCATCTGGGCCCCTTTGAGCTCTGCTGGGCAGGTTTCTGTGGGTTTGGGGCCCCCCTGGAGTGCTGCAGTCCCGAGGGCACCATTGGAGCAGGTGTTGTGTTAGGAAATGCAGAGGTGGCTCCATGGCCCTTCCCAGGGAGCACCCACGCTGTCCCTCCATGGGGACAAGGAGGTGATGGTGGCTCCATGGCCCTTCCCAGGGAGCACCCACGCTGTCCCTCCGTGGGGACAAGGAGGTGATGGTGGCTCCATGGCACTCCCACTCTGTCCCTCCCAGGGACAAGGAGCTGGTGCTGGTTTCCTCCTCCCTGCCCTGGGCTGCTCTGCAGAGGGAGGGCCACAGTGGGGTCCCTCACTGCCTGTGGCCCTTTGCTTTGCTCCCTCCCAGGACCAAAGGCCACTGTGGAGAGTCACAGAACCATGGAATCATTAGGGCTGGAAAAGATCTCCAAGATCATCAAATCCAACCTCTGAACAACACCCCTGGCCACCAAACCATATTGTGAAGTGCCAGGTCTGCTCACTTTTTGAACACCTCCAGGGATGGTGACTCCAGCCTGTGCCAGGGCCTGATCACCCTTTGAGTGAGGAAATGGTCCCTGATTTCCAGCCTGAAGCTCCCTTGGTGTGCAGCCTGAGGTCATTCCCCCTTTCCCACCTGCCCAGGAAGGTGCCTGGTGCCACCTGAGCAGGTCCCTGAGCCCTGCTGGCACAGGCTGGCAGCAGCTCCTCCTGCCTGCCTGGCTCTCTGGAGCGGCACAGGGAATATGCAAATTTAACCTTTGCATTTACTGTGCTGTTCTTTTCCTGGGAAATGTCACCGGGGGCACCAAGCTGGGATCGCCTGGCACTGGGGGAAAGAGCAGCAGTGGTGTGTGCCTGGCTCCTGGGGGGATCCAGCATGGAGCTGGCTCCTCCAGGGAGGGCTCTGGGAGCTGCCCTGCCCTGATGTCTGCAGGGACGGTGTCTTGGTTTGGAAAGACAGGAGTCTGCTAAGGCAGGCGGGAACCTCCCCTGAAATGGAGAATGTAAACCCTCCCCACCCCTCCCAATTGCTTTAGATTTTAAATTAAGGGGCTCTCAGGCAAAAATATGGGAGCAGGAAATAACAGTTCTTTAATAGGGAAGGGAAATAAAAGGATAAAACAAACAATGCAGTGCACTAGAACAACCCTGACAGAGTCAGAACCCAGCCTGACACCCTGTGGGTCAGGCTGTTGGCAGCAGTGCCATTGGAATTGTGGCTCAGCCCTCCTGCAGGGTCAGGGCTGGTTCTGCTGGAGCAGGGATCCTGGAGAGAAGGATGGATTCTTCCTCTGAAGATCCAGGGGCAGAGGCAGCTGCTGTTCCTCTGGGCAATGCAGTGCAGAAGCCGTGCTGGTGTTCCAGAATCTCCAGATTATATCTGGGTAGGAATGCTTGGCTGGTGTTCCAGAATCTCCAGATTATATCTGGGTAGGAATGCTTGGCTGGTGTTCCAGAATCTCCAGATTATATCCAGGTAGGAATGCTTGGCTGGTGTTCCAGAATCTCCAGATTATATCTGGGTAGGAATGCTTGGCTCCTCCCTCTGGGCTCACATCTCCCAATGGGATGCTGTAGCTCTTATCAGCCATGAAGATGAAACAGGAAAGCCTTATAAATATGACTGTCTGGCAAAAGATTTTGAGAATATAGAAACTCTAAGTGAGATTGAAATGAAAGCAAGCTTTGAGATCCCTCAGTTACTGAACAACTGGAACACAATGGCATGGCCAGCTGAAGGTGATCCCCTTATGATGGAACAACACCCTCTGCTTGCAGACAGGCCCAAGGGGCAGAGCAGACCCTACAGCTTGGCAGAAGGGCCCAAAGAGGAGTTTTTAGGGTTTAAAATGTAACACAGTATGGTAATGTAATGATTCTTATAGGCTGTATGGAAATGCTATAGGATTTGTATCTTGTACTAGATTGGTTAGTGAGAATTAGAATATTCAACAGAAGAAGATTTATTGTATTGAAATGGGAACCTTGCTCTCTCACCCTTTTACTCTCTCACCCTCTCACCCTCTCTCCCCCTCTCTTCTCTCAGCCCTGCTCCAGCTGTGTTTGGCAGCTCCCAGCAGGGCCCTGCCCCCAGGCCCTTTGCAATGAACTCCAAGTTCCTGACCTGGTGCAGAGATCTCTGCTCTCCGTCCATCCCCACTGTCCTACTCCCTGCTCCTACAATCTCCCAGCTCCCAGAGGGGTTGGGGAGCAGCAGAGTCACAGAGGGTTTGGAAGCAGGACAGATGCCTTGGAGGTGCCCTTGGAGCAGCCTGAGCTGGTTGGGGTTGCACTCCCAGCTCCTGGGGCTCTGGGAGCAGTGGGGGCCCTGGGGACCCCCAGCCCTGCTGTGCTCCTGGGTTTTGGCTGCTCTGAGGAGCAGGGTGGGCTGTGCTGTGTGTGCTGCAGCTCTGCACACTCAGAGAGGAGCAGTCACAAACCCACCACGAGGTGTTTCCAAACCCCCTTAATTAACATCAATAACCCCAGCAGAGCCTGGCAGAGGGGCTGGAGTGCTGGAGAGGCTGCACTCCAGGGATGGAGCCATGGAGCAGTGGGGGGGGCTGCTGGTCCTCACCTCCAGGGGCAAGGCAGGGAAACAGAGAGAGCAGGGCAGGGTCCACATGGGAAAGCTGCTGCTCACAGTGCCTGGGCAACTTCAGAGCCCTTGGCTCTGCCAGATCATGGAATATCCTGAGCTGGAGGGGATCCACAGGGATCACTGGAGGGAAGAGCCCATTCTGGGACTGAACCTCAGTGCTGTCAGCACCAGCTGAGCCCAGCCCTGGGGCTGGGAGAGCTCCCAGGCTCTGTCCTGGGGCTGGGACAGCTCCCCAGGCTCTGTCCTGGGGCTGGGATGGGAAGCTGGGAGCAGGGCAGGGATGGGTTTCCATTGCTGGGCAACCCCAGAGCACCTGGCCAGGGGTGGGGCCACTCAGGGGACACCGGGACAGGCTCCTGGGGACAAAAGGGACGGAGCAGGGACAGCCCAGGGCCAGGCAGGCTCTGCAGGGTGTGGGATTACTGACAGCCAGGGGAATGGCCCCAGAGGCACCTGGGGACTGCAGCATCCCCAGCTCACAGCAGGGGCTGAAGGGGAACATTCCCTGCCCAGCACTCACAGGAGCGAGGGCTGGGATAGCCACGGGATTCTCTGGTGATGACAGCCATGGGATTCTCTGGTGATGACAGCCATGGGATTCTCTGGTGATGATAGCCATGGGATTTTCTGGTGACAGCCATGGGATTTTCTGGTGACAGCCATGGGATTTTCTGGTGATAGCCATGGGATTTTCTGGTGATGACAGCCATAGGATTTTCTGGTGATAGCCATAGGATTTTCCTGGGCCTATCCATAGGAAACAAGGAGAACCAGGCCAGCTTTTTAATGCTTGAGAGAAGAGCCTCATCCCAAAGATGAGAGCAAAATTTATCCCCTTTTTCATGTGAACCATTTTAAGGAGCATCTTTAGGCTGTGTGGCAGGTGGGAATGGCCAAGACCTGATTTATTTATTCATTACTCAGAGGGTGGGCAGGCCCTGGCACAGGGTGCCCAGAGCAGCTGTGGCTGCCCCTGGATCCCTGGCAGTGCCCAAGGCCAGGCTGGGCAGGTTGGAGCAGCCTGGGACAGTGGGAGGTGTCCCTGCCCATGGCAGGGGTGGCACTGGATGGGCTGTAAGGTCCCTCCCAACCCAAACCAGTCTGGGATTCTGTGATTCTGAGCTCTAGGGCAGAGCTGCTGCTTCCCAAATCCCTTCAGGAGCAAACGTGGGCTGCTGGTGCAGATGTGGAGCTGCCCCTGGCAAGGGAGGCAGCAGAGGGCTCAGAGGCACTGTCTGTTCTCTCACCCAGGGATAAGCATGTCCTGGTGTAATTGCCTGGCTTATTTGGAAAAAACCCCACTGTAATTCCTAGAAATTCAATATTGAAAGCACTGAGTAGGACCCTCTGTGGATTAATTTTGAGGAGAGAAGAAGAATGAGGAATTTAATGCTCACTCTAATGAATGTCAATCTTCTCTCTTAATGAATAGGAATCACAGTTTGCTGCACATTGTTGGGAAATGAAAAGCATCCTAAGTTCCATTCACTTCCTTTTTTTTCCCTTCCCCTTTCTTTCTTTTCTCCCCTCTTTGAGTGAGATAATGCTGTGCACAGCAGATGTGAACATTCATTTGTGAGCACGGAGGATTTTTATCTCTCCCTGTACAAGGCAAGGCTCTCCTTCAGCTGAGCTTTGTAAAATTTCCTGTACAATTCAAACATTGCTTCAGAGCTGGATTCTTCACAGCCAGCTGGGGTGGGGTTTTTCCCTTTTTCTTGGGAACCCATCCTGGGAATGCAAAGCAGAGCTGGCCCAGCGTGTGCTTGATGTGTTTGCTGCTCTCAGCCCTGGCTGTGCAGGTTGGAGTGGCAGAGGTGAGGCTCTGGTGCCACTGTCTCCCTGGAAGGGACACAAAAGGACACAAAACCCCCCCACACCCCATGGCATCCCTTCCCTTGGCAGGGGGATGCCCAGGGGTGACGCCAGGGGGGTTGCAGCAGCAGCTCTGCCTTTGGGAAGGGGCTGTGGCTGGCACAGGACCCCAGGGCTCCAGCCAGGACAGGGGAACTGCCCAGCACTGCCCAGCCTGGGCATCAGCTCCTGCCTCTGCTGGGGATGGATGGCTCAGGGCCTCTGCAGCAGCACAGCACCCCCATTGCAGCAGCATAGCACCCCATTGCAGCACAGCACCCCATTGCAGCAGTACAGCACCCCACTGCAGCACAGCACCCCCATTGCAACAGTACAGCACCCCCATTGCAGCAGTACAGCACCCCACTGCAGCACAGCACCCCCATTACAGCAGCACACCACCCCATTGCAGCAGTACAGCACCCCACTGCAGCACAGCACCCCATTGCAGCACAGCACCCCCATTGCAGCACAGCACCCCATTGCAGCACAGCACCCCCATTGCAGCACAGCACCCCCATTACAGCACAGCACCCCCATTGCAACAGTACAGCACCCCATTGCAGCACAGCACCCCCATTGCAGCAGCACAGCACCCCATTGCAGCACAGCACCCCCATTGCAGCACAGCACCCCATTGCAGCAGCACAGCACCCCATTGCAGCACAGCACCCCCATTGCAGCAGCACAGCACCCCCATTGCAACAGTACAGCACCCCCATAGCAGCAGCACAGCACCCCCATTGCAGCACAGCACCCCCATTGCAGCACAGCACCCCATTACAGCACAGCACCTCCATTGCAGCAGCACAGCACCCCATTGCAGCACAGCACCCCATTGCAGCACAGCACCCCATTGCAGCAGTACAGCACCCCATTGCAGCACAGCACCTCCATTGCAGCACAGCACCCCATTGCAGCACAGCACCCCATTGCAGCAGTACAGCACCCCATTACAGCACTACAGCACCCCCATAGCAGCACAGCACCCCATTACAGCAGCACAGCACCCCATTGCAGCAGTACAGCACCCCATTACAGCAGCACAGCACCCCATTGCAGCACAGCACCCCATTGCAGCACAGCACCCCCATTGCAGCAGCACAGCACCCCATTGCAGCACAGCACCCCCATTGCAGCAGTACAGCACCCCATTGCAGCACAGCACCCCCATAGCAGCAGTACAGCACCCCCATTGCAGCACAGCACCCCCATTGCAGCAGCACAGCACCCCCATTGCAGCACAGCACCCCCATTGCAGCACAGCACCCCCATTACAGCACAGCACCCCATTGCAGCACAGCACCCCCATTGCAGCAGTACAGCACCCCATTGCAGCACAGCACCCCCATTGCAGCACAGCACCCCCATTGCAGCTGGGGGGTTCTGTGAGCAGCAGAGACCTCTGAGTGCCTGGAGCCTCCTGGTTCCTGTCCTGCTCCATGGCAGCCCCAGCCCTGGGGGAGAGGCACGGGCCAAGGGATCCCCTGGAGCTGCTGAGCTCCTGTGAGGGGTCAGGGGATCCCCTGGAACTGCTGAGCTCGTGGCTGAGGGCTCAGCCCAGCCAGTCTGGCCATCTGCCCTTCTCATGACCCTGGGGACAGTCTGGGGACACCCCAGCACAGGCCCTGGCACTGGAGACAGCAGCAGGGCTGCCAGGAGAAGGATCTGTGGCTGCTGGGGCTTTGGGAGGGACTGGGGTGTACATGGGGGTTTTGGGGTGTACATGGGGGCTTTGGGGTGTGTACGGGGGCTTTGGGGTGTGTACGGGGGCTCTGGGGTGTATGTCAAGGTTTGGGGTGTATATGGAGACTTTGGGGTGAATGTGGAGGTTTGAGGTGTACATGGGGGCTTTGGGGTCTTTGTGAGGTTTGGGGTCTCTGTGGGGGCTCTGAGGTGTGAGAGGAGGTTTGGGGTGTGTATGGGGGCTTTGGGCTGTATGTGGAGGTTTGGGGTGTATGTGGAAGTTTTGGGGTGGCTGTGGGGGTTTGGGGTACATATGGGGGCTTTGGGGTTCATGTGGGGTGTTTGGGGTGTCTGTGGAGGCTCTGGGGGGTCAGTGAGGTGTGGAGCACACACTGAGGCCCCTCCTGCTGTTCCCAGCACCCAGGCTCAGACACAAAAAGGTTGAGTGGCTGCAGGAGAGGCAAGGGAACCCTGAGGAGCAGTGGGGACAGAGCTGAGGCCTGGCCCCATCCATCCTCCAGGAGCAGAGCCCAGGCAGCCCCTGGGCAGGGAAGGGAGGTGTGAGCAGAGCCTGCAGCACCCCAGGCAGGCTGGGATCAGTGTGAAAAACCCCAATCACTTGTTTTTTTAAATATTAAAAGTTGAATGATATTAAAATGGTTATCAAAATAGCAATACAATTAGAGTAATAATAATTTGGACAATATGAGACAACAGAAACAAAGAGTTACAGACAGTCCAGGTACCTTTTCTGGGCAAAATAAGCCTGAAAAAGGACCCACGTTAACAGAGGATTAACCCTTAATAACCTGTTGCATATTCATACACCTCATCCATGATGCATAAATTCCATTCAAACACAGGATTCTGTCTGGGCAGTGTCAGCTTCTTCTTAATCCTGGTGGTGTCTTCAGGGCTGAGCAGGCAGGAAGAAGTTCCTTTCTCCTGATCATGGAGCAATAAATTCTCTTTCTCTGAAAGATTCAGGTGTCCTGTGGCTGCTATCTCACTGTGAGTCCTTTCTTTTAAAAAGAGCATTTTACATAGAATAGTTTCTATTTTAACAATTTTTATAACCTAAAACTATATTTAACACACTACTTAAGAGAATTAACACAACATTACTTTCTAACATAACACACAGAATATTCATTTCAATATTTGTGAGATACAATCATAAAATGGGCATTTTTCACAGTCAGGACGCAGGTGAGGAGCAGGGCCAGGGATGCCTGTGGCTGTGCTTTGGGATGTGGAGGGGAGGGGCAGCCTGGCAGGAAGGAAGGGGCTCTCCCCTGCTCTGGTCCCCTGTGCAGGTGGCTGCAGTGAGCGGATGCTGGCTCAGAGCCAGGGGAGTTTAGAGTTGCACTGTTTTAAAATATTTATTAATGTGAAGATGTCGTTAGCACTTAAGCCGAGGCAATACCGTGGAAGTCTTTTTGCTGGAGTGGAAGTTAGTGATGCTGAAAAGCCATTAAGCTGTAAATATAAACTATATTAAGTGCTCAGGAGCAACCTTAAATATCCCTCAGCTGGTTGCTGTGCCTGGGCAAGGCTGAGTGTCTGAAAGAGGATTATTCACAGAGATCTCTCTGCACAGGGCCTGGCTCTGCCCAGGGCCTCCAGGAGGGGCCTGAGTGGATTTGCAGGTGAGATTTTCAGCTCAGGGATTGCTGTTCAGTGCCTGATATCCCCCAGAACTGCAGGATGCCACAGGCAGGGACAAGAAGAGAGAGTGTTCAACCCTGCCCAGCCTGGCCTTGGGCACTGCCAGGGATCCAGGGGCAGCCCCAGCTGCTCTGGGCACCCTGTGCCAGGGCCTGCCCACCCTGCCAGGGAACAATTCCTAATTCCCAATCTCCCATCCATCCCTGCCCTCTGGCACTGGCAGCCATTCCCTGTGTCCTGACCCTCCATCCCAGTCCATGCACACTGAGCCCAGAGAAGGAGGCTGTGGCTGAGATTCTGGGGTGGTTGCTGTCCCTGGACAAGGCTCACGATGCATTCAGCCCCTGCTGAGGCTCCTGCCCATCCCCATGGGCTCCCCGCCCAGTCAGGACCAGCCCTGATCCTCCCATCCTGCCCGATCAGGAGTTGGGGTTTTCTCAGGAAGGGCTGCCAGAGCTCAGGGGGTCGGTGACTCAGTGGCCCTGAGCCCTCTCTCCATCCCTGTGCTCACAGGGACAGAGCTGACGGGGGGGTGGCTGCTGCTGGCCCTGCCCTGGGGTCTCTGGGGTCTGGCTCTGCCCCCCCAGTGTCTGCTCAGCATCCCCCAGAGCTGGGCAGCAGCAGCCCCTGAGCCCTGCAGTGCCCGGGCCCTGCTGCAGTGCCAGCCCTGCTCTGCTGCCCAGGCTGTGCCCAACCCTCACAGTCTGGGTTCAGGGAGGCCAGGGGTGCTCCAGGGGCTGGAGCCAGGCTGGGAGAGCTGGGGGTGCTCACCTGGAGAGGAGAAGGCTCCAGGGAGAGCTCAGAGCCCCTTGCAGGGCCTGAAGGGGCTCCAGGAGAGCTGGAGAGGGACTGGGGACAAGGGATGGAGGGACAGGACACAGGGAATGGCTCCCAGTGCCAGAGGGCAGGGATGGATGGGATATTGGGAATTAGGAATTGTTCCCTGGCAGGGTGGGCAGGCCCTGGCACAGGGTGCCCAGAGCAGCTGTGGCTGCCCCTGGATCCCTGGCAGTGCCCAAGGCCAGGCTGGACATTGGGGCTGGGAGCAGCCTGGGACAGTGGGAGGTGTCCCTGCCATGGCAAGGGTGGCACTGGGTGAGCTGCAACTATTCCATAATTAACAATTAACAATTCCATGCTTCGGTGATTCCATGGATTTTTTAAGCCCAGGAGCTGCTGGGCAGCCTGGCCATGCAGACCCTGCCTCCCTCTGCTGCTGGACCCTCCTGTGCTCCAGCCCAAGGCTGGCACTTGATTCAGTAAACTCCCTGCACCCAGGAGAGCTCACATTTCAATCTTTAAATCCAACCTGAATAAAGATTGCAGAAGTGAGGAGCCCCCACTCGGGCTGCTGAGAGCTCACAGTGATATGGATTTCTTAGGCAATTAAATTGCACATAATAGAGTAACTGGATTGTACAAATTTAAAGAGCACCTGGAATATGCAGGCATATTCTGAAATTTCTAATCTCATATTTCAGCTCTAGCCCATTAATCTGTCATATTTAAGGCCTTTATTTCTTTTCTGTTCACCCTGCTGCAGAGCTGGGATATTGCTGGGAAATGCAGCTCTTCCATGTCTGCCTGATCTCCATGGCCTGAGCACCTTTTCCTGCTCCCATCCAGGGCTCCATCCTGGTTTTCTGAGGAGCAGGGCTGGGACAGTGCAGAGCCCCCTCAGCAGGGACAGCCCTTCCTGGGGACAGGAGCTGCAGCCCCACGTCCCTGTCCCCATGCCCAGCCTGCCCACCCTGACTTTTCCCTTCTCCCCCTGGAGCAGCCCCCCAGTGCTGTGTGCCCCTGCAGTGTGCCATCCCCTTCCCTCTGGGCACTGCTGGCCCAGCTCAGCTCCCTACTGGCCCCTGAGCTGCTCTCCTGGCCAGCTGGGCACCAGGGGGTCCCCGTGGAGAGGGATTTGTAAAGGGAAAATGTCCCCCAGGTAACTCTGTGGGGAGCTCAGAGCCCGTGCAGGATCCAGGAGCCTCAGCAGCCACAGCTGCTGCTTACCCTGAGTATTTGGGGTCTGAGATGCAGCCAGGGGGATCTGGGCCCTGAGTCTGGGGAGGATCTGTGGGAACACCTGAAGGAGAGGATCCCAGCCCTGACCCAGCTGCCCAGGGCAGGGAGGAGTGCCCATCCCTGCAGATGTGGGGGAGCGATGCCCTGGCAGGGCTGGGGGAGCAGATGGAGCTGGGGATCTCAGAGGGCTTTTCCAGCCCTTCTCACTCCAGGATTGTTTGGTTTGTGCCCCCACCCCGGGTGTGGCAGCAGTGTCTGTGCCTGTCTCACCCCCACAGGTCCCTTTCCTGCCCGAGTGCTAAGTTCCCTGTGTGGAACATTCCAGGTGTCCACTGCAGGAGCCCCAGTGCTGCAGGAGCCCAGCAGGCCCCGTGGCTGGCACTGGGTGCCCCGTGCATTTGTGGGTTTGGGTCATGGACTTATCTGGGGGATTTTTTCCCTTTAGAAATCCCAAGAGCAGCCCAGCTCTCCCCACAGGACATCCCTCAGGGACTGCCCTGGGGTGCAGTGCTGGGCCAGGCCCTGGGGTGGGGCATCTTCTGGGGTCCCACAAGCAGGAAGGAATGAATCTGACTCCATGTTCTTAAAAGGCATATTATATTATATTATATTATATTATATTATATTATATTATATTATATTATATTATAATCATATCATATCATTATGCTATACTAAAACTATAATAAATAATAGAGAAAGGATACAGACAGAAGGCTTAACAAGATACTAATGAAAACTTGTGAGCCTCTCCCGAGTCCTGATACAGTTGGCTGTGATTGGTCATTGAGTAAAAACAATTCACATGAAACCAAACAATGAGCAGTTGGTAAACATTCCAAAGCAGCAAAACACAGGAGAAGCAATCAGATAATTATTGTTTTCCTTTTTCTCTGAGGCTTCTCAGCTTCCCAGAAGAGAAATCCTGGTGAAGGGATTTTTCAGAAATGATGCCAGTGACCCCTGGTGTGGCTCTGTGCCCACCTGCAGCCAGTGCTGGGCTCTGCTCAGGTTTTGTTCCAGCAGAGTGGAGGGTCCAGGGCAGGGCCGTGTCCCTGGAGGCTGCTCAGGGTGGCACAGACAGGAATTGCAGCTCCTGCTCACCCCAAAGCTCCGGCCGTGTGTCTGTGCCAGCCGGGGCAGCCCCAGCGCTGTGTCACCTGTGTGTCACCTGTGCCACCTGTGTCCCCTGCGTCCCCTGTGTCCCCTGTGTCCCATGTGTCCCCTGTGTCCCCTGTGTCCCCTGTGTCCCCTGTGTCCCCTGCGTCCCCTGTGTCCCCTGTGTCCCCTGTGTCCCCTGTGTCCCCTGCGTCCCCTGTGTCCCTGTGTCCCTGTGTCACCTGTGT
The DNA here is from genome assembly GCA_024362935.1 of Setophaga petechia. Taxonomy (NCBI): domain Eukaryota; kingdom Metazoa; phylum Chordata; class Aves; order Passeriformes; family Parulidae; genus Setophaga; species Setophaga petechia. The sequence goes on from JANCRA010000021.1 coordinate 2,822,161, forward strand.
TACCTGTGTCCCCTGCGTCCCCTGTGTCCCCTGTGTCCCATGTGTCCCCTGTGTCCCCTGTGTCCCCTGTGTCCCATGTGTCACCTGTGTTACCTGTGTCCCCTGTGTCCCCTGTGTCCCCTGTGTCCCATGTGTCCCCTGTGTCCCCTGTGTCCCCTGTGTCCCATGTGTCCCCTGCGTCCCCTGTGTCACCTGTGTCCCCTGTGTCCCATGTGTCCCATGTGTCCCCTGTGTCCCCTGCGTCCCCTGTGTCCCCTGTGTCCCCTGTGTCCCATGTGTCACCTGTGTCCCATGTGTCCCCTGTGTCCCCTGTGTCCCATGTGTCACCTGTGTCCCCTGTGTCCCATGTGTCCCCTGTGTCCCCTGCGTCCCCTGCGTCCCCTGTGTCCCCTGTGTCCCCTGTGTCCCCTGTGGCACTGAGCTGTCTCTGGGCTGCCCTGGGTGTGTTTGTGGGGCAGCCTGGGCTGCCTCCACCCCCCTGCCCTGCCCCAGCCCTTTCCACAGGGACTGTGCCTGCAGGAGCACTGCCAGGGGATCTGGCTTGGGGATTCCATCTGTTGTAAATCAGAAAGTCATGAACTGCTTTGGATTGGGATGGACACCAAATCCACCCAGTGCCACCCCTGCCATGGCAGGGACACCTCCCACTGTCCCAGGCTGCTCCCAGCCCCAATGTCCAGCCTGGCCTTGGGCACTGCCAGGGATCCAGGGGCAGCCACAGCTGCTCTGGGCACCCTGTGCCAGGGCCTGCCCACCCTGTGCCAGGGCCTGCCCACCCTGCCAGTATTTCCCCAATATCCCATTATCAGGAAAATTAATCCACAAACACCAACCACAGGTTTATGTCCAAAAAGGAGTCAGAGGAGCCCTGTAACTTTATTTGAATAAAGGGAGAGGCCCTGGGGAGTCACCCTGGGTCTCTCACATTGCTAGAGGGCACAGCCTCCTTTTTATCCCAATTTCCTGGCTGCATTTCCCTCTCTTTCCCCCCTGGGTGAGGTACCTGCAAGGTACAGACTTCCCAAATGGCCTGGTACAGATCCCCTTCTAATGTGCATCCTCCTCCTCCTTTTTCTGCATTTCTGTTCTTTTTCTCTAAGTCCAGGGATTTAGCACAGCCTTGGGTGAGCAACAGTCTGTGTCAATTAGTGGAACTCCTCTGGAATTTATGGTTCCTCCCACTGCTTCTTTCACCTCTCAGTATCTGGTTTTATCTACCAGGAGGTGTTTTTAAGACACCTCATTATTTCACCATCCATCCCTGCCCTCTGGCAGTGGGAGCCATTCCCTGTGTCCTGTCCCTCCATCCCTTGTCCCCAGTCCCTCTCCAGCTCTCCTGGAGCCCCTTCAGGCCCTGCCAGGGGCTCTGAGCTCTCCCTGGAGCCTTCTCCTCTCCAGGTGAGCACCCCCAGCTCTCCCAGCCTGGCTCCAGCCCTTGCAGCATCTCTGGTGCCTCCTCTGGGCTCTCTCCAGCAGCTCCAGGTCCCTCCTGTGCTGGGCCCAGGGCTGGGGCAGCTCTGCAGGTGGGGTCTCACCTGAGCAGGGCACAATCCCCTGCCCCAGTCCCTGCTGGGGTTAAACAAGGAGCTCCTGGAGCTCAGCTGCCCCCAAACACATCCCAGGCTGCAGGAGAGCCCTGGCCCTGCCCTGCCAGCTCCTCCTGGGGAATCCCTTGGGGTACCCCTGAGTTCAGGCACCCCCAAAGGGCTCTCTGTGCTTTCTGCCTCTCTGGGGCAGGAGGAAGGTGGAGCTGGGAGCTTGGGCTGTCCCTGGGATGGCTCTGGAAGCTCTGGGAGCCAAGGACAGGGGGGCAGTGGCTCAGGAGGCTGTGCCACTGTGAAAAATGTGCATTTTATGATTGGCTTTTCTCAAATATTCAAATGAATATTATATGTGTTGTGTTAGAAAGTAATGCTGTATTAATTCTCTTAAATAGTGTGTTAAATATAGTTTTAGGTTATAAAAATTGTTAAAATAGAAATGATGCTATGTAGGATACTTTTTTTAAAGAAAGGCACTGTTAGGATTTGGAAGATAAGCTGACACTGCCCAGACAGAATCCTGTGTTTGGATGGAATTTATGCATCATGGATGAGGTGTATGAATATGCAACAGGCTGTTGTTTTTAAGGGTTAATCCTCTGGTAACGTGGGGCCTTTTTCAGGCTTGTGCTGCCCAGAAAAAAGTACCTGGACATCCATAACTCTTTGTCTCTATTGTCTCATATTGTCCTAATTCAATTTGTCCAAATTATTCTTTTTCTAATTGTATTATTATTTTCATAACCATTTTATTACTATTAAACTTTTAAAATTTTAAAAACAAGTGATTGGCGTTTTTCACACCCACACATCCCACCCTCCTGTGTCACCCTGAGTGTTTAAGATCTTCTAAGCCTTCTGATGTTTACATTATTGTAACAAACTTTCTCACACACTTTCTGTAAATAACTCATTGTCTTGCATTCCGTTATGGAGAAGGAGAAATTTGATGGACTGTTGGTTTGCCCAGTGTCATTGGAGAGGTGGCACTGCCACCTTCCAATCCACTGTCATTCTTGGAAATCTAAAAATCTAAAAAATAATCTATCTAAAATAATCTGTATAGATCTAAAACATCTATCTAAAATAATCTATCTAAATCTAAAACATATAAATGTTGGAGCCAGGAAATACACTTCCTTTTTTTTCTTCACCTTGAGAACAGCGATGTGCACTTGTGTTCTTTCATGCTGTTATGTTTGCCCAATTATCCTTTCACAAAAAAAAACCCCAAGCAATATTTGAGATAGCAGCAATTTTAATTCAATAGTTTAGCAAATACATAAATAAGGGATAATTTGGTTCCAATAATAGCGCATAAGCAAAAGATAACCGCGGGGTACGGAGTGCAGGGTTCTGGGACCCTTGCCACCTCACGTACAAGCTTGCCAAGTAAAAATTCCCCCCTTATATGCCATGGGTTAATACCATCTCCTCCTATTTTCGGTTCGTCATATTTCTATCTCTGCCCTCATCACCACTTTTACTGTGCATGCTCCACCACTCAGTTCGGTGGTCGCACAAGTCTTTTGGGGGTCGTCTGATGAAGATTTGTAGTCTTCCTCTGTGTCCTTTAATTCACCTTTGGGTTACACATGCACACCAAGCCAGTACAATGTAAGCTAAAACTAACATATCACTATAGCTACATATCAAAGCAATAAATTTCTTATAATTAGCATTTTCTGGGACCCAACCAGGTTTTGCTTCCTTTCTGCCCATTTTTAGCCACTGTATCTTCGGCTTCTTTCCTCCTGTCCTTGTGAACATCTGCCGGGGGGGTGGAGCCCCTCCTCTCCCTCTCTTCTTTGGCATTACTACTTTTAACTATTTTTATTATTCCCAATTAATATAATAATTAATATAATTACTGTACCAATATTGATTATTGTTTCAATTTTATCAGCACGAATCATACCTATTTACCACATTATTCTCAAATATTAATTACTGTACCAATATTGATTACTGTTTCAATTTTATCAGCACGAATAATACCTATTTACCACGATGCCCTGTGGTCACACTCGTGGGGCTCGGGACCTCCACGGCCCTGTCGGACCCAGCATCGCCCGGGGAAGCTGCTCTGAAACCCGGCCCGAGGGAAAGAGGCAAAAACCCGAGCGGCTTTAGCGTGCTGTGCACAGCCCGGGCTGCTTTCAACTCCTGGCCTCGATTAGGGAAAGCTAAATTGTTTTCCTGTGGAATTGTTTGAGAGTAAAGAGAGGTCTGGGGTGTTAATTCGCTCTTTGTTTTGCTGAGGGAACCACGGGGGGTTGGAGGCTGGCGGCTCGGTGAGCGAGGCAGGCAGGTTCGTGTTGGTTTGTTTGCAAAACAAAGTTTAGGGATCGACTCTGCCGAGCAGAGCGAGCCAGGATGGAAGGAGAGATGTGAGAGCTCTCTCAGGAGAGCTTTAAAAGCCTGCACATCTCGCAGACGCTTTAGAAATTCAGAGCTGACCCTGCTTGCTTTGTTTAAAAAAAATTAAAATATAAATAAAATTCTGCTGCACAACCCCGCCCCCGTGGCTTTCTTTGTGAGGAACTTCTGACAGACTCGGAAATGCTCTGCCTGCTGAATAAATTATAAACCCATCCTCGGGCAGAGGCTGCACAGCCAAAAGCAAATTAAATCCTCTTCATGGCAATATCGAATGGAGATGTTTGCCTCAGTTTGAGCGGTGTGCATTCAGAGTATTTACCTTTGCTCAGCTGCTCGGGAGCGGAATCTCTGCCTGGGGCAGGGTCAGTGATGCTCTCAGAGAGGGCTCAGGAGCTTCAGAGCCAGGGGACCAGGGCTGGGCTGGCAGGGGCAGCGCTGGGCATCCCTCGGGATGGGCCCGGCTGCTGCTGGGGGTCCTCAGGGCGGGGATCAGTGTGGGGGGACAGAGCTGTCACACAGACCCTGTGTCACACAGACCTTGGTGTCACACAGACCTTGGTGTCACACAGACCCCTGGTGTCACACAGACCTTGGTGTCACACAGACCCTGTGTCACACAGACCCTGGTGTCACCTCCCCTGATGGTCAGAGCTGTCACACAGACCCTGGTGTCACACAGACCTTGGTGTCACACAGACCCTGTGTCACACAGACCCTGGTGTCACACAAACCCCTGTGTCACACAGACCTTGGTGTCACACAGACCTTGGTGTCACACAAACCCTGTGTCACACAGGCCCTGGTGTCACCTCCCCTGATGGTCAGAGCTGTCACACAGACCCCTGGTGTCACACAGACCCCTGTGTCACACAGACCCCTGGTGTCACACAGACCCCTGGTGTCACACAAACCCCTGGTGTCACACAGACCCTGGTGTCACCTCCCCTGATGGTCAGAGCTGTCACACAGACCCTGGTGTCACACAGACCTTGGTGTCACACAGACCCTGTGTCACACAGACCCCTGGTGTCACACAGACCCCTGGTGTCACACAGACCCTGTGTCACACAGACCCTGGTGTCACACAGACCCTGGTGTCACACAGACCCCTGTGTCACACAGACCCTGGTGTCACACAAACCCCTGGTGTCACACAGACCCCTGGTGTCACACAGACCCCTGGTGTCACACAAACCCCTGGTGTCACACAGACCCCTGGTGTCACACAGACCCTGGTGTCACACCAGCCCTGGTGGACAGAGCTGTCACACGAACCCCTGGTGGCTGCTGGGCTTTGGGAGCAGCCAGAAATGGCTCAGCAGAGATTTGGGAAGGTCTCTCCAGAGTGATCCCCAGGGAGCCTCGCTGGGGGAGCCCAGCCCTGTCTCAGGGACTGGAGGTCCCTGGGACGCCACACTCAGAGGGGATGCTGCTGTCCCTGCTGTCCCTGCTGTCCCTGCTGTCCCTGTCCCTGCTGTCCCTGAGCCTGCTCAGCATCCCAGACACCCCAAACCCAGTGGCAGGGGATGCTCCAGGGCTGCTGAGCACCTCTGAATTGGGGGTGAGCTCCCTCTGGGCACCCAAAGAGGGGACAAGTGGGTCCAGAGCTGCTCCAGCTGTTGTGATTGCCCACAGGTGACAGGAGAGGCAAGAGCCAGAGGTTTGAACATTAGATGTGCCAGGATTTAACAGCACTGGGTGCAGCAGAGCAGTCCCAGCTCCATCCCCTCCTGCCTGCTCCCTGCACCCAGGCTGTGCCAATGCAGCTGGTCTGGCCCAGCCTGGTGCCAGGGCAGTTCATAGGGAGCACAGAGGAGAACAGAGCCCCCCTGATCTTCTCCACGAGCAGGGGCTGTCAGAAATATTACAGATTGATCTGTATTTTATCTGGGAGGGAGGACGGCTCCTTAACATCATTAAGTGGTGACCTTTAAAACTCATCTTGTGCTGCCAGCCGGGCAGGCAGGGGATGGAGCGGAGACGGATGGCGGCGGTGGGGAATCAAATAAATTGTTTGCTGAGATCACTGCGAGTGTGTTTGCACTGGTGTGGAGGTCCCTGGGCCACTGCTCACTGTCTCTTTCTTTTTTACAGCAGAATAAATCCAGTTTGGTGCCCAAGATGAATTTTCAGGGCCATATGTCATGTTTTACAAGGGGCTGACAGCTCAAATTGGGGCAGAATAATGGTGCCCAGCCTGAAGTCACCTCGATGGCTTTATTAGATTCCTCATCCCCCAGCAGATGAGCAGGCTGGCTTTGGGGGCTGCTTTCTGCTGGGAAGCTGATCCTGTTTAGTTCCAGCTTTGAGTGTTGGTGTGTGGGAAATGCTGCCAGGCCAGGCGCCAGCTCCAGGGCCAGGCTGGGACGTGCAGTGGCTCACACTGGGGTGCTCCAAGTGTGGGGCCTGTCCCCTGCACCCCTGGGACAGGGTGGGGACATCCCCCACAGCCTGGGACTGGGAAGGGCTCGGTCCCACAGGGGTCTGGGCAGGATCGCCCCATACCCTGTGAGCTCCTGTGTGGGGTCTGGGCAGGATTGCCTTGTACCCTGTGTGGGGTCTGGGACACTGCCTTGTACCCTGTGAGCTCCTGTGTGGGGTCTGGGGATTGCCTTGTACCCTGTGTGGGGTCTGGGGATTACCTTGTACCCTGTGAGCTCCTGTGTGGGGTCTGGGGATTGCCTTGTACCCTGTGAGCTCTTGTGTGGGGTCTGGGGATTGCCTTGTACCCTGTGAGCTCCTGTGTGGGGTCTGGGGATTGCCTTGTACCCTGTGAGCTCTTGTGTGGGGTCTGGGGATTGCCTTGTACCCTGTGAGCTCTTGTGTGGGGTCTGGGGATTGCCTTGTACCCTGTGTGGGGTCTGGGACACTGCCTTGTACCCTGTGAGCTCCTGTGTGGGGTCTGGGCAGGATTGCCTTGTACCCTGTGTGGGTCTGGGGATTGCCTTGTACCCTGTGTAGGTCTGGGGATTGCCTTGTACCCTGTGAGCAGAATGGCTGTAACTGCCTGAGGGGTTTCAGCTGCCTCAGGGCACTGGGGGACTGCTGGATCTCCTTCCCCTGGGGCTGTGCTCAGGGCTGTTATTCCTGCCATAGCCTGGAGCTGGATGCAGGAGGGTAAATCCCAGTTTGGGCCCATTTCCAGGAGGGTAAATCCCAGTTTGGGCCCATTTCCAGGAGGGTAAATCCCAGTTTGGGTGCGTTTCCAGAAGAGTAAATCCCAGTTTGGGTGCATTTCCAGGAGGGTAAATCCCAGTTTGGGTGCATTTCCAGGAGGGTAAATCCCAGTTTGGGTGCATTTCCACGAGGGTAAATCCCAGTTTGGGTGCATTTCCAGAAGAGTAAATCCCAGTTTGGGTGCATTTCCACGAGGGTAAATCCCAGTTTGGGTGCATTTCCAGAAGGGTAAATCCCAGTTTGGGTGCATTTCCATTGGTGTTGCTCTCATCCCTGGGGCTCCCAGCACAGCCTGGGATGGTGTTTGCGATGGGGGTGGAGGGGAGGATGGAGAGGGCAGAGGGAGCCCAGGCAGCCTTGGGGCAGTGAGGTCAGCCTGGGGCTGCATGGAGGAGGAGGAGGAGGAGGAGGAGGAGGAGGCAGGATGGAGGATGGAGAATGGAGGATGGAGGATGAGGATGGAGGATGAGGATGGAGGATGAGGATGGAGGATGGAGGATGGAGGATGAGGATGGAGGATGGAGGATGGAGGATGGAGGATGGAGCAGGGAGGATGGAGGATGGAGTATGAGGATGGAGGATGAGGATGGAGGATGAGGATGGAGGATGGAAGATGGAGGATGAGGATGGAGGATGAGGATGGAGGATGGAGGATGGAGGATGGAGGATGGAGGATTGGAGGATGGAGCAGGGAGGATGGAGGATGGAGCAGGGAGGATGGAGGATGGAGGATGAGGATGGAGGATGGAGGATGGAGGATGGAGCAGGGAGGATGGAGGATGGAGGATGAGGATGGAGGATGGAGGATGAGGATGGAGGATGAGGATGGAGGATGAGGATGGAGGATGGAGGATGGAGGATGAGGATGGAGGATGAGGATGGAGGATGGAGGATGAGGATGGAGGAGGATGGAGGATGGAGGATGGAGCAGGGAGGATGGAGGATGAGGATGGAGGATGAGGATGGAGGATGAGGATGGAGGATGAGGATGGAGGATGAGGATGAGGATGGAGGATGAGGATGCAGGAGGGAGGATGAGGAGGGAGGATGGAGGAGGGAGGATGGAGGAGGGAGGATGGAGGAGGGAGGATAGAGGAGGGAGGATGGCCTCTGCTCCTGCCAGGGCACAGGGCAGTGGCACTGGAGGGTGAGGTGCTGGCAGAGAGGAGCAGGGAAGGGCTGCATCCCTTTCATGGCCCTTTCCTTGACCTCTGAGAGGTCAGTGAGGACTCAGAGCTCGTTCTGTGCACTCAGTGAGAACAAACCAGGGGCACAGGGACAGAGAAGCTGCATCCCGAGGGGTGACAGGCCCTGAGGACACAGCAATAGCTCAGACACCAGCCCTGGTCCCCTCTGGGGGCAGCAACTGGGGGTTCCCCAGGCCCTGAGCTGCTGGCACAGCTCCTCTGGCCCCTGGGCTGGGGTGTGTTTGTCCCTTGTCCCAGGGCTCCCAAGGGAGGTGAGGACAGAGTTCCCGTGTCTCCAGTGAGGATGTGCCTGACTTTGGGATGTCTTTGCAGACTCAGACAGCTCTTAAAGCAGAAGGTTACCCTAATTTATGGTGCCTGGATTTATGGGAGGTATATATCAGGCACAGTGTAATAGCTTTGCTGTGCCCATCTCCTGGGGGGACATCCTGGAGGCTCTGGGAGCAGGGACAGCACTGGGAGCACTCACCAGTGGCACTGCTTTAACTGCTCAGCCCAGCAGCAGGGAAGGGACAGTCCTGGCACTGCCCACACTGCCCAGAGTGCCCAGAGTGCCCAGCCTGTGCAGGGGGATCCAGAGCCCTTTGCCTTCTGGCAGTCAATGGGAAACTTTAGAAGGGGAGATTTCCCAAAGCTCAACCCACCCAATGTGTGCCCTTCCTGCAGGACCTTCCTGCAGTGCCCTGTGCCCACCCCTCTGCATGGCCCTGCCCCCAGCAGGGGCAGTTTGTCCTTCCTGTCCCTCCCTGCTCCTCCCCAGAGCTGCTGGTGCAGTTCCCGGGCTCTCTGTGCCTCCTGGCCCTGGCACAGGCCCCAAGTGTCCCTTCAGGCAGTGCCACCTCCTGCTGCTCCTGCCCCTGGAAATGCCCCCAGTGCCCCTTGGCTGGTGGAACAGGCAGAACACTGCAGGGCCAGATTGGCTCCTCTCTCCCTTCCCATTCCCAAAGCCCCTGGGAGCAGTCCTTGGGAGGGTGGGGGTGGAGCTGTGGGGACATCTCTGTGCTCTCCCTGCCCCGTGCTGCTGTGCCCCATTGTCCCCACACTGAGGGATGGCCCAGGGGCTGCCCAGGCTGGGGAGGCGCCCAGGCAGGAGAGCTGAGCTGGGGGTGCCGGAGCATCTCTGGAACAGGATCCTGGGGGCAGCCAGCAGGTCAGGAACTCAGCTGGAGCTCCTCTGGGAGCTGAGGATCCCAGCACTGCTGGAAACCTCAACAGGAGCCGGTGGGAGCTGCTGGGCTGGAATGGGTGGAATGGGTGAAAGCTCAGCAGGATCAGTGGGAGCTGCTGCCCTGGAATGGGATCCCAGCACTGCTGGAAACCTCAGCAGGATCTGGGAGCTGCTGGCTGAGCCTGGAGCAGCCCAGGGCTGGCAGAGGCTGTGCTGGGCTCGGTGCTGGGAGTGCTGGGACCGAGCTGGGCTGGAGCAGGCTGCACTCCCTGCAGGATAAATCCCTCTGTGACTCATTCCCGACGCTGCAGGCAGGGCCTGGAGCAGCTGATGGTGCAGAGGCAGCGGGAGGTGTGGGGACAGGGAAAGAAAGGTGAGAGCATGGGCGGGGGCAGGCGGGTCCCAGGCACCGGCTGCTGCAGCCCCGGCCCACAAACCTTCCTCACATCCCAGAAAGCAGAAATGGCTGGGGCATCTCTGCTCCCGAGCCTTTGCTCCCACTGATATCCTGAAAAGCCTGAAGTCAGCAGGAATTCCTTGGATTTCTCCTCAGACCCACCAGGGCAGGCTGAGCCCTTTCCCATCGCGCCGCCCCCTCCTGCTGGAGCTGCACTTTCAGAGCTGCTTTGCTGTGGCTGTAGGAGGAGGGGGGATGAAAATCTGCTATTCCTGGGGCCCAGGCTCTCCTGTGCTTCCTCCTCCTCCTCCTCCTTCCCTGCAGTCCCTGTGTGGAAATGGCTGTGCCCACTCAAGAAGTTGGCACTGCTGCTTGAAGATGTTCTGCTTCTTTAACGGAGCCTCAGCAGTTACAAAAACTTGCCTTTAAAAATTCATGCTGTTCTGTATCATGTTAAATATTTATTCTAAAGGAACAATGCGTTCCCCCCTCCCCCCTTCTGCTATGATACCTATTTTGCATATGAGCTGATTAATTATTAAGCATCTACATTTTATTTTGACAAACAGAAGATGTGCTCCAGTCAGTTGGATGCTGTTGTGTTCTGCTGAGCTGTGAATTCACCTTCCCTCTCCAGGCACAGAGAACCTCCCTGGCTGTGTCCTGGGGCTCCCCCAAGCTGAACCTGCAGAGCCCTGGCCATGGAGAAAACTGCAGGATCCCCTTTCCCTGCCCACCCAGCAGGGAGCCAGGCTGGCACCTCAGCCCCAGGTGTGTTTTTACCTGCCTTGTCCCTTGGCTGTGACCAGGTGAAGATGATGAACCTTTCCTGATGGGGACATCCCCTGGGCTGGGGCAGGAGAAGGTTCAGCACACACCAGGGTGTGCCAGGGCATCAGGGAGAGCCTGGTGCCAACTCCCAGCCCTGGGGACCAGGGAATGGGGGAGAACTGGGATGTGTTGGGCCCGAGGCAGCTGGGTCCCAGCTGGGTCCCAGCACGGAGTGCTCCATGACAAACATGGATGGTGGCACGGGGTCCAGGGGACATTTCCTGCAGGGCAGCTTGGAGCTCCTCTGGGGGAGCCAGGACCCAAATTCCCTGAGTGATTCCTGGGGTGGGAGGGCAGAGCCGTGTCCTTGGAATAGAGAGCTGGCCTGGGGACACAAACAGGCCTGTCCTCCCTGAGCCCTGGGGACACAAACAGGCCTGTCCTTCCTGAGGTCTGGGGATACAAACAGGCCTGTCCTCCCTGAGCCCTGGGGACACAAACAGACCTGTCCTCCCTGAGCCCTGGGGACACAGACTGGCCTGTCCTCTCTGAGCCCTGGGCACACAAACAGGTCTGTCCTCCCTGAGCCCACTGGGCACTGCCCTGAGCCCACTGGGCACTGCCCTGCTGGTCCAGCTATGGGGCTGGAGCCTCCTCCCAGCAATTCTGTGGGAGAGGGAAGCACACAGTGTGAGAGGGAAGCACACAGTGTGAGAGGGAAGCACACAGTGGCAGCTCAGCTCACTGGAGCCCAGGTGTGTGTCCTCCCAGCAGGAATGGGCAGAGGTGGGACAGGACAAGAAGAGCTCTGGCATGCAGGGCCCGTCCTGCTGCAGGGGCACCCCATGGCACCGCTGCTCTGACCCTGCAAACTCGGAACAAGGGCTGAGCAAAGGGCTGATCCCAGGGCAAACCCCACTCCAGGATTATCAGGAATTAATCCTGTTTAGAAAACGGGATTACTGTTCAGGAGAGACACTGAAAACCCAGCATTTGTATTCCTTGTGAGATTCCAGTGTTAGCCCCTCTTCTCCCCGCCCCAGATTTCCCAAGGAAGAACAAAAATAACTCTGAAGTTTTCCCATGGAAATGTGATCTCAGCTGCTTTGCAAACACGGGAGCATCTCTCTCTCTCTGTGCTTCCCAAGCAGGCCTTGCACCAATAAAAATGCAGCCACGGGATCCATTTTGGAATTGATGCTCAGGAAAGCAGGAAAATGAAGCAAATTGGGTTGAGGTGTTTGTTTGGGGTGCTCTGCCAGAAGGGATGCGATCCCTCAGCGTGTGCCCTTCAAAGGGTCTGTCAAAAACCCCTACTCGGGCTCCACCCTTGGGACTGGAATTGCAAAGTGAAGAGAGCGGGCAAGGTGGAGATGTCAAAAGCATTTGGAGCAGATTCTCAGGGAGCCTTTGTGTCGGGATGGGTTTGGGAGCTCTGTCACAGAGACTGCCCGGGGGGCTGCGGGCGGGGGGATGCGCTGGGCAATGAATGCGCTCATTAACAGCTGGACAGTGAATGCTCTCATTAACAGCTGGGCAATGAATCCTCTCATTAACAGCTTCATTAGTGAGCAGTGGCACCGCGGGGGGGCAGGAGCTGAGAGGTGGCACAGGGCTGAGAGGTGGCACAAACCTGAAGGGTGGCACAGGGCTGAGAGGTGGCACAGGACTGAGAGGTGGCACAGGACTGACAGGTGGCACGGGGCTGAGAGGTGGCACAGGGCTGAAAGGTGGCATGGAACAGAAAGGTGGCACAGGACTGAAAGATGGCACAGGGCTGAGAGGTGTTGGGACAGCTCTGCAGTTCTGGAGCCCCGGGAGAGGCTGCAAAGCCCAGCACAAAGGGATCGGGGTCGGGATCCTGCTGGGATTGGGATCGGGATCCTGCTGGGATTGGGATCGTGCTGGGCTCGGTACCAATGGCCCGGAGCAAACCTGCCATGGGACTCGGGGCTCTGTGTGCTCCTGTGCAGTGCTGCTCTGATCCACAGCTGCACAGACAGCCCTGGGGTCACTCTGCCAGTGCTACACTGGAATTCCAGCAAACCCCTGGGAACCTGGGGGTGGAGAAGGCACCAAGCCTGAGCAGGGCCCTTGTCCTGTCACTCCACAAGGAGCTGCAGGCAGGGCTGGGTTTGCGGCCTGTCCCAGCCCTGCTTTTGGGAATGTTGGGAGTCCCACCTAGAAAGGGCCATTTTGGGGAGTCAGGCACTGGCTGAAGTAGAAACAGAGCTGTGACATCCCCTTGAGGATCAGAACAGGGAACTGCAGGTCTTGGGTCCTGATCGGCCCTGAGGGGCTCTGCTGGGACAGGGATGGAGCAGGGTTCAGCAGTGGAGTGTCCCAGGGGAGTGACAGGACAAGGGACAATGGATTTGAGCAGCCGGAGGGCAGGGATGGATGGGATATTGGGAATTAGGAATTGTTCCCTGGCAGGGTGGGCAGGCCCTGGCACAGGGTGCCCAGAGCAGCTGGGGCTGCCCCTGGATCCCTGGCAGTGCCCAAGGCCAGGCTGGACATTGGGGCTGGGAGCACCTGGGACAGTGGGAGGTGTCCCTGCCATGGCAGGGGTGGCACTGGGTGGGGTCTAAGGTCTCTTGCACCCAACCATTCTAGGATTCGGTGCCATGGGGGAATGAGGAGACTCCTCCAAAGGCAGGCCCGGAGCCTCCCTGCCCGGGCTGGGCATTGCAGGCTCTGTCTGGGGGCAGGGCTGCCTCGTGCCCATTGACCAGGCTCAGGAGCAGGGCCAGCAGTGGGGCTCAGCAGGCACAGCTGGGGTGCAGGAATGCAGGAATGCAGGAATGCAGGAATTCAGGAATGCAGGAATGCAGGAATTCAGGAATGCAGGCTGGGTTTGGACAATGCCTTGGAAGGCCCTGGCTTCTGGAGCAGCTGCTGCTCCCCCCTGCCTTTGTTGATCACTGCCACTTTCCCTGAACTGAATTCCCAGCTGGAACTTGGGCCTTGGTTTGCTACCTTCTGCTGGATTAAAGAGCCTTTGAGTGTCCACTGGTTTCCTCCCCTGGAAGTGCTCAAGGGCTGTTATCAGGTCACCTTTTAGCTTTTCTTCAGGGCTCACTCAGAGCAGGTGTCTTTACTTCACACCGTTTGTCCTGGCTCTTGACATCATTTTAGGCACTTCACAACTGGTCTGAATCTTGTGCCTTTCTCTGAACTGCCTTGGGACAGATTTCCACTGGAGCAATATTCTAATCCTGCCTTCCTCCTGGCGCAGGGTGGGCCAGTTCCCTTCTGGACTTGCAGGTGGGATTAGTGGTGGAGCTCAGTCCCAGCACTGTGCCTTGAGCTGGCATTGGCTGCAAGCTGCTTTTCCTATGAGCAGTTGCTGGTTTTGGACAAACCATGGCAGACTCATGGATGGGTGGGGCAGGAAGAGCTGGATCTGCTGGGCACAGAAAATAAAGCATTATTTTATTTATTCCCCTCTCTGGGAACTGAATCTTGGCTGAAGGCTCATCCAGGAACATCCAGTGCAGGGTGGCAGAGGCAGGGCTGAGCTCCATGCCCACCCCTGCCCCAGGAGTGACTGCCAGTGTCCCTGAGCCCAAAGCCATGAGCTGCATCCTGGCTCTTTGGAGGGAGCTGCATCCTGAGGCTTCCTGGGCACGGGAGGGAAATGTCCTTCCCCTGGAGGAGCCAGAGATGCTGCCTCAGCGGGAGGGAGAAGACATTCCAGGGCCTTTGTCCACCCCAGACATTCCAGGGCCTTTGTCCACCCCAGACATTCCAGGGCCTTTGCCCACCCCAGAGAGCTGGGGACCACGGCCAAAGCAGGAACTGCTTGTGCAGCCCAGGCTGGTGGGATGGCGATCCTTGGAACAGGAGCCAGCCCCTCTTCTCTGGCCCAGAACCCTTTCCTGAGGCTGCCAGCACTGCCTGGGGCTGACCTGAGACATTGGGTGGCTTTCCTTGGGGCTTCCAGGACAGGCAGGACAGCCCTGAATCCCAGAATGCCTGAGCTGTCCTCCTGCTGCCCCTGGCCCCAGCAGCTGAGCTGGGCTGGGCTGGGCTGGGCTGGGCTGGGCCGGGCTGGGCTGGGCCGGGCTGGGCCGGGCTGGGCCGGGCTGGGCTGGGCTGGGCTGGGCTGGGCTGGGCTGGGCTGGGCTGGGCTGGGCTGAGCTGGGCTGGGCTGGGCTGGGCCGGGCTGGGCTGAGCTGGGCCGGGCTGGGCTGAGCTGGGCCGGGCTGGGCCGGGCTGGGCTGGGCCGGGCTGAGCTGGGCTGGGCCGGGCTGGGCTGGGCTGGGCTGGGCTGGGCTGGGCTGGGCTGGGATGGGCTGGGCTGGGCCAGGCTGAGCCGGGCCGGGCTGGGCTGGGCTGGGATGGGATGGGATGGGATGGGATGGGATGGGATGGGATGGGATGGGATGGGATGGGATGGGATGGGATGGGATGGGATGGGATGGACTGAGCTGGGCCAGGCTGGGCTGGGGGTCCTGGCTGCAGGGAGGGTGCAGAGCTGTGCTGGTGTCTGAAAGGACACAAAGCCCTGGCAGCTGGGCTGGGCAGTCTGATTTTAGTCAGAACGGTCTCAAATCCTACAAATCCTCCAAGTCTCCATCCCAGAGAATTGGAGAGACAGCACCCACTGAGCTGTGCTCTATGCCAGGGTGCCTGGGCCTGTGTCCTGCTGTGCTGAGCTGTTGGGGTCCGTGTCCTTGGTCACTCTGAGCTTCACTTCCCCTGTTCCCTGTTCCTCTCCAGGGATGCTCTGTCCCCAGCAGCAAGGAGAGCTCCCTCAGCTGCAGGGAGCTCCACATCTGATGGTGGAGATGGTCACACCACATCTCCTGATGGTGGACATGGTCACACCACATCTGCTGATGGTGGACATGGTCACACCACATCTCCTGATGGTGGAGATGGTCACACCACATCTCCTGATGGTGGACATGGTCACACCACATCTCCTGATGGTGGACATGGTCACACCACATCTCCCTCAGCCAGGGGCCTGTCCTGCCCCAGGGGACACAGACAGGCAGGACACTCAGGTGTGCACAAACTCCAAGCAGGCACTGCTTGCTCCCCTCCTTTCCCATGCTTGGCCATGTTTCCCGCAGGAATCCCCTCCCCCACAGGTCCTGTAACAGCCATTTTGGGTTTCCCATGGCTTTGGGGCCAGGGAAGCTCTCCTGGATGCAGTATAGGGAGGGTGATGGCTCCATCCTGCCCCACTGCCTGCTCCAGGCCCTCTCCTGGGGAAGCCCTCTCTGGAAATAGCAGGCTGAGTGTCTCCAGCTGCCAGAGTGCTTCAGCAGAGAATCACATCAAGGGCTCTTAATGCTCCACCTTTCCCATCTCCCTGCAGCTCCTGAGTGCCAGGCTCAGGCTGGGAAGTGCCTGGGGACTCTTCTGCCCCCACCCAGCCTGTGCTTGGCAGAGAGCAGAGCTGCAGCTGGAGTGAGGGACTGCCCTGGCACCCCCAGCTGCTGCTGGGGACACCTGGGCCACCCTCTGCAGGGCTGCTGGAAGGTGCTGGCAGAGCTGCACACACGGCCCTGCCAGAGCACTGCCCTGGGGAGAGAGAGACTGCTGGGTTCTACTGGCTCATACTGGCTTGTGCAGGGCCATACTGGGTTATACTGGCTTGTACTGGGTTGGACTGGGTTATACTGGGTTGTTCAGGGTCGTATTGGGTTGTGCAGGGCCATACTGGGTTATACTGGGTTGTACTGGGTTATGCTGGGTTGTGCTGGGTCATGCTGGGTCATACTGAATTATATGGGGTTATACTGGGTTGTGCTGGATCATGCAGGATCATACTGGGTCATATGGGCTTGTACTGATTTGTGCAGGGTCATACTGGGTTATGTGGGGTTATACTGGGTTGTGCTGGGTCATACTGGGTTTTACTGGGTCATACTGGGTTGTGCTAAGTTGTACTGGGTTGTACAGGGTCATACTGGGTTATATGGGGTTATACAGGGTTGTGCTGGGTTATGCAAGGTTCTGCTGGGTCATACTTGGTTGTACTGGGTTGTGCAGGATTGTGTTGGGTCATGCTGGGTTATACTGGGTTGTGCAAGGTCATGCTGGGTTGTACTGGGTTGTGCAAGGTCATACTGGGTTATATGGGGTTATACTGGGTTGTGCAGAGTCATACTGGGTTGTACTGGGCTGCACAGGGTTCTGCTGGATCATACTTGGTTGTACTGGGTTTCCTTGGGTCATACTGGGTTTTACTGGGTCATACTGGGTTGTGCTGCTGGTTTGGGTCTCTAGGTTTCCCTGGATGAAGTCAGGGGAGCCCAGTGATCCCAGGAGTGTGGCACTGGGAGCTGGAGGAGGCCCCTGGGATCCCTGCAGGGAGCTCCACAACTCCTGCCAGGAGAGGGGGTCGGGCTGTGCGCCAGGGAACAGGGACAGGAGCAGAGGGAACGGCCTCAGGCTGGGCCAGGGCAGGCTCAGGGTGGACACCAGGAGGAATTTCCCCATGGAAAGGGCAGTCAGGCTTGGCAGGGCTGCCCAGGGAGGTTTGGAGTGCCCATCCCTGGAGGTGGCACTGAGTGCTCTGGGCTGGGGACAGGGTGGGATCAGCACAGATTTGACTTGGTGACCCTGGAGCTCTTCTCCAGCCTCAGTGGTTCCATGATTGTGTGATTCTGGTTCCTCCCTGCAGGAGCAGCTCCCAGCAGCTCCCAGCAGAGGCAGGGGCTCTGTGGGGCAGGGCTGTGGGACAGCAGCCCCAGCTCAGGTTCCACCCTGGAGCTGCAGGGCTTTGGAGTGGCTCCAGCACTGAGACACCGGAGTGCAGGAGCTCCTGTGGTCAGGCAGGGCTTGCTGTCAGCAGCTGGAGCTGAAATCCCTGTTTGACAGCAGGAGGTGCCTGGGGTGGGCTCTGGGGCAGCTGGAGCAGAGGACAGAGTTGGCATTTCCCTCCTGCCCAGCTGTGAGAGGGAATTCAGTCCAGAGAGTTCTGTTGTGTCTGCTTTGGGGAGGTCAGAGGAGCAACTCTGCCCTAGGGCTGTGCAGGTTCCAGGCAGGAATGGGACAGGCTGCTGGGGCCAGCATTGCCTGCTCAGCCTGGCACACCCAGGGGCTGGGACCGTGCCCAGACCTCAGCTCCATCCTGCAAGGCCGGGCATGGGAATGGGCATGGGAATGGGAATGGGAATGGGGATGGGAATGGGAATGGGAATGGGAATGAGGATGGGAATGGGAATGGGAATGGGAATGGGAATGGGCATGGGAATGGGCATGGGAATGGGGATGGGAATGGGAATGGGAATGGGCATGGGAATGGGCATGGGAATGGGGATGGGAATGGGAATGAGAATGGGAATGAGGATGGGAATGGGAATGGGAATTGGAATGGGAATAGGAATGGGAATGAGGATGGGAATGGGAATGGGCATGGACATGGGAATGGGAATGGGAACGGGAATGGGAATGGGAATGGCATGGGGATGGGAAGGGTTGGAGCTGCTGGTCTTAGAGGGCTTTTCCAAGCAGACTCCCTGATTACGTGCCCAGAGGAGGAACATCTCCCCCAAGGCACACACCTTGCCCTGGCTGCTGCTCCTGGCCCTGCTGGGGGACCTGGTTATCCAAATCAGCTGCAAAATCCAGCTTTGCACAGAATTCCCTGGGTGGGTGGTGGCAGTGGCTGAGTTGTGGCCCAGGGCTGTTGTGTGCAGAGAAACCAGGGTAAGCACAAAGCAACTGGGGAAAAAAATTAAAAATAAATACATTTTTTTAAAGTTTTTAAAATTTAAATGAGTTTTATTTCTTTTCATGTTGCAAGGCTGCATTTTCTTTCCCTCATTTTCCGCTCCTCTTAGAGGCTGGTACTGCTGAAGTGGTTGTTTTGTGCTTGTTCCTTTAATTAGCTTCTTAGCAGCTTCCCAGCTTTCCTATGGAGACTTGTTCTTCTTCTGAAGTTGATTTCTTAAGGTTAGGCTTAAAAAAGCTCATCCATACGGAAAGACATGAAGTGAAAGGGAAAGCCAGGCTGTAGGAATGATGCAGACACGTTTGCTGGGCTTCAGTGTCCAGTTCTGATGCCCTGGGAGAGATCCAGGGGCTGGGATTTGACCTTACAGGTCAGAGATTGATCATCATCAATCATCAATCACCACAGAAATGGTCAGAGGACTGAAGCACTTTTCCTATTAGGAAGGGCTCAGAGATTGGAATTACTCAGCCTGGAGAAGAGAAAGCTCTGGAGAGAGCTCAGAGCCCCTTGCAGGGCCTGAAGGGGCTCCAGGAGAGCTGGAGAGGGACTGGGGACAAGGGATGGAGGGACAGGACCCAGGGAATGGCTCCCAGTGCCAGAGGGCAGGGCTGGATGGGAGATTGGGAATTAGGAATTGTTCCCTGGCAGGGTGGGCAGGCCCTGGCACAGGGTGCCCAGAGCAGCTGTGGCTGCCCCTGGATCCCTGGCAGTGCCCAAGGCCAGGCTGGACATTGGGGCTGGGAGCAGCCTGGGACAGTGGGAGGTGTCCCTGCCATGGCAGGGGTGGCACTGGGTGAGCTTGAAGGTCCCTTCCAACCCAACCCATTCCATGATTTTTTATCCAATCAGAGTTTCCAGGCTGAACCTTTTGGGACTTGGGCACCTCAAGCATTGAAATTGTTCAGCAACCCCTCCCTGTTCCCTGTGGCTGGAGCACAGGGCTGATTTTATCCTGCTCCCTTTGGAAATGTCAGCCCCTGTGCTCAGGAATTTTACAGCCACCTTGTGCCTTCCAAGCCAAGATCACTTTTTAATGCTAACAAGGAATCAATTTGTTTTGAATGTGCAAAGATTTTATGCCACTAAGAGAGAAGAGTTTTTAATATGGATATAATAAGCCTTCTGCTATGTCCATGGTTTGAATAATCCATGGATTTCTCATTGTCCTGCCTCAGAAAAGATGCTGGAGTAAAGGAAAAGCTGCTGAGAAGGGCAGCCAGGGTGATCAGAGGGCTGGGGTGGGCACAGACCCACAAAGAGGTTTTACACCTTTTTGTGTCCAGGGCAGGGCAGGGGGCACTGAGGAACTGCTCACAGTTCTGACCCTGGTGGCGCCTGGGGAGCAGGTGAGGCTGGAGCCTCCCCACACGTCCATCATCTGAGCAGGGCTTTGCCCCAGGATGCTGTGGGAGCCAAAGGGTACAGTGAGTCTGAAGAGAGGAAAGGCAAAGTGGCTCTCTGGGATCCACTGTGGCCGTGGGGCAGGTGGTGCTCGTGGATAATCCCAAATGTGGAGTCTCCAAAGCTCTGCCTGTTCCCTGTGCCAGGGCACACTGTGCCCTGCCTCACCTGCTCAGACCCACGTGGAGCCTCTGCTGTGCCAGGGCAGGATGAAAGCCCCATGATCTTTGTAGTGCTTCAATATTCCAGTGCTTATACAAAAGAAGAGTTTTAAAAGGGTTCATGGGAGCAGCCCAGACCCAGATTCCGAGCTGCTTGAGTGCTGCAGAAACAGGGATTTAACTTTCAGAAGCTGCAGATTTCATCCTGGCTCACGTCTGTCTTTTTTTCTTCTTCTTCTTTTTTTTTTTTTTTATGGTTTTCTAAAATTACCAAAAAGCACCCACAGATGGTGGAGTTCTGATTGGTTTGTTGTGTGTGAGTGTGAAAATCCACAGCATGTTGGTGCTCCCTGCTTGGTCTCCAGAGACACACAGGCCCTGCAGCTGATTGGTGAAATGAATATCACAGAATTGTGGGATGGTTTGGGTGGGAAGGGACCTTAAATCCCATCCAGTGCCACCCCTGCCATGGCAGGGACACCTCCCACTGTCCCAGGTGCTCCCAGCCCCAGTGTCCAGCCTGGCCTTGGGCACTGCCAGGGATCCAGGGGCAGCCCCAGCTGCTCTGGGCACCCTGTGCCAGTCGTGGATCACATGGGCAGCACAAATATCCTAAATCATTGCAGGTGTTCTGAAACAGCCAGAACTCTTTTAAGTGGAAGCTCCAAATAACTTCATTGACTTTGCCAGCTGTCCGTGCTCTGCTCTCCCAGCTGGAAGTTTTGCTGGGAGTGGGATGAGAACAAGAGCTCCCCTTCCCCAAGCCTGCTCTGAGCCAGGGCCTGGCTGTCACCTCCCAAGGACATTTCTGTGCTCAGGACACCTGATGGCACCAGTCCACAAATGCAGGGTGGTGCTGTATTTGTGGGGTGCCCCATGGCAGGAAGGAATGATGGATCTGACTCCATGTTCTCAGAAGGCTCGTTTATTATTTTATGATACTATATGATATAAAAGAATACTAAACTAAACTATACTAAAGAATACAGAGAGGATGCAGACAGAAGGCTAAAAAGATAATAATGAAAACTTGTGACTCTCTCCAGAGTCTGACACAGCTTGGCCCTGACTGGCCAATAAGTAAAAACAATTTACATGAAACCAATGAAAGAATCACCTGTTGGATAAACCATCTCCAAACACATTCCACACTAGCAAAACACAGGAGAAGCATTCAGATAATTATTGTTTTGCTTTTCTCTGAGGCTTCTCAGCTTCCCAGGAGAGAAATCCTGGCAAAGGGATTTTTCCAGAAAATAAGACTGTGACAGGGTGGTGACAAATCTGTCCCAGATTTCCATCCCCTCTCTGTGTGAGGTGGGGTCAGAGTCACTCTGGCTGGACCACATGGCACCTCCAGCAAGATGCTGTCACTGCTGTCCTGCTGTCCTGCTCTGGGACAGGATCCCTTCCTCCCTGGAGCTGGTGCAGGGCTGTGTTTGGGATTTGGTGTGAGGATAACACTGAGAACTCCCTGAGCTTGTGGTTGGTGCCAAGCTGTGCTCACTACAAACCCAGGAGATCTCAGGATGCCAGGCCCTGGCAGTGAGCTGGGCTGGAACCTGGCCAGGAGAGCTGAGCCACGGTGGCCACAGGGATGTTCCACACCACAGAAGGTCTTGCTTGGGGAGTCTCCATCCCTGCACATGCAGATGTGTTGAAGGAGGAGCTGTGCTCAGTGCTGGCCTGGGCAGTGTCTGCTGAATGAGGGCAGTGCTTGGGCTCCATGGCCTTGGAGGTCTTTTCCAGCCTTAACTCTGTGACTGTTCAGTGCCTGAAGGGGCTCCAGGAGAGCCGGAGAGGGACTGGGGACAGGGGTTGGAGGGACAGGACACAGGGAATGGCTCCCAGTGCCAGAGGGCAGGGATGGATGGGATATTGGGAATTAGGAATTGTTCCCTGGCAGGGTGGGCAGGCCCTGGCACAGGGTGCCCAGAGCAGCTGGGGCTGCCCCTGGATCCCTGGCAGTGCCCAAGGCCAGACTGGACATTGGGGCTGGGAGCAGCCTGGGACAGTGGGAGGTGTCCCTGCCCATGGCACTGGGTGATCTGTAGGGTCCCTTCCCACCCCACCCATTCCATGACTGTGGTGCTGTGACTCTCATGTATGCCCTTGGCAGGGAGAACTCAGAGCTCACGTGCAGGATCCAGAGATGTCCTGGGGCCTCTGGAATCCCATCCATGCCCATCCCAGACTCCATCTCAAGGAGCTTTTTATTCTACTGCTGGAGCTTCCTTACACTGGCATCCTGCTGCTGCTGCCCCTGGAGCAGCTGAGGCCTGCTGAGGAAATGCTCTTCAGTGGATTTGAGAAGGAATCTCTTGGATAAGGAGAAGAGACCCTCAAGTGCTGATTTTCTGCCCGGTTGCCTCTTCTTGCAAGAGGCAGTTGAACTGCTGTGGGAAGAAGGTTTTGCAGCACTTTGCAGCTCACACGCTACACCAGGCCCTCGGCGTCCCCACTCATTTGAGCTCATTTTCCTCCTCCTTCCCTTTCCACAGGAACCTTTTCTCTCCTTTACAAAGAACTTGCAATAAGAGCATTTCTGAAACCATTGTTTATTCAATATTTATGACAACCCTGGAATGCAAATTAAGTTGTAACAAATGAGCACACAGGTGGGTGCTTTGCTCCTACACAATTCCTGAATTACCATCCTGGAGCCCTGATTTTCCATGGTTTCCTTGCAGTGCTCTGATGGTGCCTGGGAGCTCTGTACTTCATCACTCTGTGGGAATTTCCTTCCATCCCAGCCCTCCAGTCCTCCAGCAGGAGTGGGAGGTTTCCCTCTGAGCTGGACTTGACACATCTTGAGCAGGAAAACAATGGAATCATGGAATGCTTTGGGTGGGAAGGGACCTTAAAGCCCACCCAGTGCCACCCCTGCCATGGCAGGGACACCTCCCACTGTCCCAGGCTGCTCCCAGCCCCAATGTCCAGCCTGGCCTTGGGCACTGACAGGGATCCAGGGGCAGCCCCAGCTGCTCTGGGCACCCTGTGCCAGGGCCTGCCCACCCTGCCAGGGAACAATTCCCAATTCCCAATCTCCCATCCATCCCTGCCCTCTGGCAGTGGGAGCCTGTGACAGTGGTCACAGGGGTTTTCAGGATGATAGAGAGACAGAAATCTTGACTCCATGATCAGAAGGCTTGATTTATTATCTTATGATATATATATATTACATTATGACTATACTAAATAGGAATAGAAAGGAAAGGGCTGCTTCAGAAGCTGGCTAAGCTAAGAATGGAATAGAAAGAATGAAAACAATGGAGCTGGCTCTGACAGAGAGCAAGAGCCAGCTCTGCAGTGACTGGTCAGTAAATCCAAACATCTACAGAAAACTAATCACAGGTGGACCTGTTGCATTCCACAGCAGCAGATAACCATTGTTTACATTTGTTGCTGGAACTTCTCAGCTCCAGCAGGAAAAATCTTAAGAAAGGATTTTTCACAAAAGGTGTCTGCAACAGAAGCCATTCCCTGTGTCCTGTCCCTCCATCCCTTGTCCCCAGTCCCTCTCCAGCTCTCCTGGAGCCCCTTCAGGCCCTGCAAGGGGCTCTGAGCTCTCCCTGGAGCCTTCCCCTCTCCAGATGAGCACCTCCAGCTCTCCCAGCCTGGCTCAGAGCAGAGGGGCTCCAGCCCTTGGAGCACTGGGATGTCCTGCTGGACTCTCCCAGGTTTCTGACTTGACATCTCCAGCAGCTTGGAGTGCCCAGGATGAGGAAACCACTGTGCCACAGCCAGGGAAATCTGTTATTTGCATCCAGAAGTCCAGGGTATCTGTGTAAGCTGTCCCAGTGAGTTCTTGGTTTGGACATCCCCTGTGTAAGCCCAGGCCCAGCAAAGCCAGGTGTGGCTGCTCTGCCTTCCCTTCACCTCCCCAGTGTCCTGTGAGCACCTCTGAGGAGCCCAGCTGGCTTCTCTTCCTCCCCTCCTTGTGCACACTCACATGAACTCTTCCTCTGGGGCTTCCCGAGGGATCCCTTCCCATGGCACTCCCTGGTGCCCAAGCTGTGCCCTCCTGCCCAGCTCTGCCACCAGGGTGCCCTGCCCCACGCTGGGCTCACAGCTCTGTTGGGAGATGCTCCCCTGCTCTGTCCAGCACAGGCCCAGCCTGGCATTCTCCAAAGCAAAGACTCAAACAGCAGCAGTAAAAACAAGAAGAAATTCCTGTATTTGTACCACCAAAACTTTGGTGCTTTCTGGGTTTCCCTCCTCTGGCAGCTGCAGCAGGAATGAGATCCTCAAGATTTAATCAGCCTGTGGCTTGAACATGATCTCTGCACTTGTCCTGCAGCCCTTTCCCTTCTCCATCTGCCTCCCTGCCTGCATCTCAGCATGGCTCACATCCAGTCAGCTGGATGGAATGGAGCTGTGTCCACCCAGGAGTCACCTCTGGCTCTCTTTTATTCCTTGCACTGCTTTTTATTGCTGGGGTGTTGTGGAGAAGGGGCAGCTGTGATGTCCCTGCCCCAGCCCCACTCTGTGCCTGCCATCCCCTGTTCCCAGCTCTTCCCTGGAGGTTGGGTTTGCAGTGTGGGTGTCAGGAACAAGAGCAGCTCCTCCCTGTGCCCTTGCTCCAGCTGGGACAATGCTTTGTCCCTCCCCTGTGCTTACACCGGTCCCAGAGGCATTCCTGACACCTGCTGGGACACTCCCAGCCCTTCCTGCAGCTCCGGAGGATGAGGCAGGGCTGGGGCTGGGGCTGCTGCCCCTCCTGCTGTCAGGAACAAAACCTCTCTGGGTAGAGATTTATCCATTCCCCTTGCTCCTGAACAAAACCCTTCCGAGCTGCCTGCTGTAAATCATCTAAACATGGAATCTCCTGAGCTGGAAGGGCCCCACCAGGATCATCCAAGCCCAGCTCCTGGCCCTGCCCAGAGCCCCCAACAGTCCCAGCCTGGATTCCCTGTCCCTGATCGAGGCCCTCCCTGGCAGTGTGTGCCCTGGGGTGCAGGGGAGTGCCTGCAGGAGAGGACCAGGAAGGTGAAGGGAGATGATTTAAAGGGCCTGGAGAGCCAGGACAAGGGGGAAGGGATCCACACTGATAAAAAGTGGGGTTAGATGGGATATTGGGAATTAGGAATTGTTCCCTGGCAGGGTGGGCAGGCCCTGGCACAGGGTGCCCAGAGCAGCTGGGGCTGCCCCTGGATCCCTGGCAGTGCCCAAGGCCAGGCTGGACACTGGGGCTGGGAGCAGCCTGGGACAGTGGGAGGTGTCCCTGCCATGGCAGGGGTGGCACTGGATGAGCTTTAAGGTCCTTCCCACCCAAACCACCTGGGATTCCATGCTGACTCCATGAGCTGTCCCTGTGGGTGGTGGGGCAGCCCTGGCAGCAGGGACAGAGCTCCCTGGGGCACTGCAGATGCCAAGGGGATCATTCCCTCGGTGCTGCTGGATCCTAGGGTTGACAAGGCCCCGTCCCTGTGTCCAGGCAGCCAAACCCCCCCTGCTGGCCCTGTCCCATGTCCTTGGATGGGCCCTGAGCAGGGCACAGCATCTGTGGCTCCCGGGAGAGCAGCGTCCGTTCCAGGCGAATATTAATCCTAACAGGAGGAGGCAGAACCATTGTTTACCCTGCTTTTGTTAATCAGTTTGTTTCCCTTCGTGATCCCAAAATGAAATTAAAAGGCTCTGTTTACATTGCTGAATTATCATCTGCTCCAGCAGGTAAAGCACTTTGGTGGAGAATTAATGGAGCCGCAGACAGATTTGTGTCAAAAATATGTGCATATTTTCCCAGCGAAGGATTTGTTTAACTGAGCTAGAATCTCATGGCTTTGTGTTTAAATAAAACATCAGCCACCAGCCACCCACAAAAGCTGCTGGAGGCTGTGGCCCTGGAACGAGTTCACCTTTAAAACAGCTGAGCTGGAGCCTTTTCTCCTGCTGCATTCCGAGGTGATGCTCCAGGAGCAAAGGCACCCTTGGAGTGCAGCTGAAGGATTTGTAATCTTCTCCAAGGAAAGATCCAACCCTGATACCAAGGAAACACAAGGGAGTGTGCACAGGGCTCGTCCTGCAGTTCTTCTGTTGAATTGTGCTGGGGGCAAGGTGGGTATTTCTGTCAAATTCTCTCCTCTCGTCCCACAGCACAACCCAGCACAGGGTTGGGCCCTTGCATCTGCCTCAGAAGGCTGAGAAATATCCAATTCTGATCATTTTTGCTCCAGCTACACTAAATTTATAAGCCAGCACAAGGAAGACAAGATCTAAAAACCAATTTAGCAAAAAATAGCCTTTCCAACTAAAAATTAATGCTTGGAAAGGTCTAAATGAAGCTTGAAAATAGCTTTTTTCCCCCTCTCCAGCCGATGATTCACGTGCCTATTTGCAAACAATTCAAAGGCAGTAAATTGAGAGGAAATATAAATCAGGTTCCTAAGTGAAGCTGCATAAATCCAATAAATGATTGATGAGAAGATCCTGTTTTAAGGCACTGCTGTCTGTCTCCAGTGCTGAGGCAGAAAATAACAGGGCCTCGTCCTCTTTGGCCGTGGCCAGTGGAGCAGGGTGCAGTGACCCCTGAGCCCCCTGTGCCCTGGCCAGGCTGCCCAGGCACAGCTGCAGAATGAGGCTGTGCCCACCCCACGGATCCCTGCGGGCTCGCCCTGGGGAGGAGGAGCAGGGAATGGGCAGAGGAGCCAGAGCTGCCAGTGCAGCCCTGCAAAGGCTTCAGTGCTCCCCAAGAAATGTGGCACCGTGCCCTGGTTTGAACAGACAGGTGTCTGCCAAGGAGGGCAGGAGCCTCCCCTGAAATGAAAAATGTAAACCCCCTTCCCCCAAATTGTTATAATTTTGAAATTAAGGGGCTCTCAGGCAAAAATATGGGAGCAGGAATAACAGCTCTTTATCCAGTGCTGGTGTAAATGGGCCTGGGCTCCCTCTGGCCATGCAGGGCAGCAGAAAGCTGCTCCTCTGGCAATGCAGGGGGCAAAGGCTGCTGTGCTGTGCCAGGCTCAGCTTGGATCCAGGTAGGAATGCTTGGCTCCTGCCCTGGGCACAGCATCTCCCCATGGGATGGGGGAATTGGATCAGCCCTGCAGGGACACTCAGTGGCCATGGACAGCAGAGATCTCCTGGAGGGAGGATTGGCTGTGGGAGAGAGAAAGAAAAAACTGCCCATGGACAGCAGAGAACTGCCCCAGCTCTGACACATGGGGACAGAACACAGACATTGCTTTGCAATCCAGGACAAACTGACTTCTCACAAGGGTGATGGGACAGGGGGGAGTGGCTGTAACTGGGATGGAGGATGGAGTAGATTTAGATGGGATCTTGGGAAGGAATTGTTCCCTGGCAGGGTGGGCAGGCCCTGGCACAGGGTGCCCAGAGCAGCTGGGGCTGCCCCTGGATCCCTGGCAGTGCCCAAGGCCAGGCTGGACTGTGACAGTGGTCACAGGGGTTTGTAGAGGATGGAAGAGTCAGGATCTTGATTCCATGATCAGAAGGCTTGATTTATTATATTATGATATATATATAACATTATAACTATACTACATAGAAATAGGAAAGGAGTTTCTTCAGAAGCTGGCTATACTAAGAATAGAAATAGAAAGAATAATAACAAAGGTCTGTCTCTTGGCAGAGAGCAAGAGCAGCCCTTCCATGAGTGGTCAGTAGATCCAAACATCCACAGGGCACCAATCACGGATCCGCCTGTTGCATTCCACAGCAGCAGATACCATTGGTTACATTTGCTGCTGAAACCGCTCAGCTCCAGCAGGAAAAATCCTAAGAAAGACAAAAGGTGTCTGTGACACTGGACATTGGGGCTGGGAGCAGCCTGGGACAGTGGGAGGTGTCCCAGCCATGGCAGGGGTGGCACTGGATGGGATCTAAGATCCCTTGCCACCCTAACCATTCCATGGATCTGTGGTTCCATGGAGCTGATGCAATGGGTCCTCTCTGGCTCCAGGGGAAGGAGCAGCCCTGTTCTGCAGAGGACCTGCTGGTTCTGTAGTAGGACCATGCTGTAGGACCTCCACTGTCATGGCAGGTCCTGGGGACAGGCTCTGGTCCCTCTGTGCTCTCGGGGACACTGGGATGTGGAGACACAGGTGGCTGAAGCTGATGGATTCCCAGAGCTGATGGCTGTGGCAGATGAATGGCAGTGCAGAGACCTGAAAACCCTCCAAAAAATTCATCCAGGAGCTGCCCCAATCCAGTCAGGGCTCCTGCAGTCTGTCCTGGGGCTGGTGACACGCTGTGGTATCCGAACCTTTGCTTGGAGCTCAGGGGATAAGCAGTGTCCATCTCTCAGGGTACATCTGGAGGTGCAGGGAATGGCCAGGGCATGGCAGCTGGTCAGCAGGGAAGGGCTGTGGCCACGTCACCTTTCTCACATGAAGTTCTTGGTCACAGAATCGCAGGTTCACTGAGGCTGGGAAATCCCCCCAGACCATCAAGTCCAAGCTGTGCCCAATCCCCACCTTGTCCCCAGCCCTGAGCTCTGAGTGTCCTGTCCAGGCCTTCCTTGGCCACCTCCAGGGATGGGCACCCCAAACCTCCCTGGGCAGCTGTGCCTGACTGCCCCTTCCGTGAAGGAATTATCCCAAAATCCACCCTGCCCCTGCCCAGCCCAGCCTGAGGCCGTTCCCTCTGCTCCTGTCCCTGTTCCCTGGAGCACAGCCCGACCCCCCTGGCTGTCCCCTCCTGGCAGGAGCTGTGCAGAGCCACAAGGGCCCCCTGAGCCTCCTTTGCTCCAGGCTGAGCCCCTTCCCAGCTCCCTCAGCCTCTCCTGGGGCTCCAGCCCCTTCCCAGCCCCGATCCCTGCCCTGGACACGCTCCAGCTCCTTCTTGGATTGCAGGGCCCAGAACTGCCCCCTTCAATTGCAGGGCCCAGAACTGTCCCCAGCCCTGGGGGCCCTCAGCAGTGCCCCAGGATCCTCATTCCCCGTGTGCCCGCAGCTCTGGTGAGCACGGCTGGAGCAGCGGGGTTTGTGTGCCCGGCCGGAGCTCCTGAGGCAGGGACAGGGCAGTCAGTGGGTCCTGCTCCTCCAAAACTCCTCCAAACCCCCTCTAAAGCCCCTCCAAACCCCATCCCGTGAGCGGGGCGGCTGTGAGCCCAGCCTGCAGGGAGATGGATCTGCAGCAGCAGCTGTTGGAAAAGCCCCCAGGGCAGAGTCTGCAAATGGAGATTGCAGCTGCCAGCACCCTGCCCCCAGCACGAGCTGAGCCCAGAGCATGATCCCCATCCTCCCCGGTGCCCTCGGGTGCCCTGGTGCCCGTCCTGCTGGCATTGAACGGTCCCAGAGGGCTGGCAGAGCGGGATGGGTCACAGCAGCCCTGGGGGCACGGCAGGAGCTGCCGCTCATTCCATCCCCACTGAGATGGGAGCATCGGGAATGGGACCAAGTTCAGAGGAGTCGCTCTGCAGCCGTGTGGAGCAGGCTCATTCTGGGGTGCCACCTTTTCCATGTCTCCCCAAGCCCTCTGAGGGACCATGGGGACCGTGAGGAGCAGGGCTGAGCCCCACAGTGCAGAGCAGAGCAGAGCAGTGCACAGATCCTTCACCTCACTGTCCCCATCCTGCCCCACAGTGCAGAGCAGAGCAGAGCAGTGCACAGATCCTTCACCTCACTGTCCCCATCCTGCCCCACAGTGCAGAGCAGAGCAGAGCACTGTACAGACCCTTCACCTCACTGTCCCCATCCTGCCCCACAGTGCAGAGCAGAGCACTGTACAGACCCTTCACCTCACTGTCCCCATCCTGCCCCACAGTGCAGAACAGATTTTATTTAATTATTTTATCGTTTACTCAGAACTAGTATTTAAATTCCATTTTACGCATCCATTTTTTTTATCTTGACTTTTTTTTTGTCAAATAATTAAACCATATATCTCTACATTATCCAAATCACTTGTCATCAATATACTTTCAATTAACCTTCCTCTATATTTCTTAATATCAAAAACAACAATCAACCATCATCATCACTCCACAGCCACCCTCAAACAGACATAGAATTAACCCCAGAACTAATTAACCCCCAAAAAACCAAACAAAAATACCAACCATGATGACAAATCAGCAACCAGTCACCCACCAAATTTTACGTTCTTGTAGCTTATAAAAAGCATGACACTGAAGATGTCACGATGGCTGCCACACACACCCAAGGACAAAAGACCTTTCACCTCACTGTCCTGATCCTGCCCCACAGCAGCATCCCAAACACATGAGGGGTGAGGATGAGCTGTTTAGGAGGCATCAGTGCAGCCAGGAATGCAGTGCCAAGGTGCTGGGAAGAGCCTGAACACAATCCAGAGCCTTGGCATTGGGAAGTTCAAGCATTTTTTCAGCATGTGACAGGCCAAGGCAGCTGCCACCAGCTCCTGCTCCCAGCCTGGCATAAATCAGCAGTAGAAGAACAAGGTGACTTGTCTCCACTCCAGGTTGTCCCTCTTTGGAGCTGGCACTGACACAGTTTTCATGAAAAATTTATTTTGCAAGAAAATGGGTTTTCAATCAAAGCAAGCGTTTCTGGATGAAATATTATTTACATTGACATTTCCCCATTTTTTCTCAATGATACACTTCCCTTCCTTCCTTCTCCCACTTTCTTCCAAAGAGACGAACCCAAAAATAATTCAGAGTCAGTGTTAATTTTTCAGTGAAAGTGTCTGGCTATGGGTAACAGAGCACTGCATATTTTGAGAGAAAATCAAATATTTTCCCTCCAAAGTGAGGAAAAGTGAGTTTTCAGAAATGAAACCATCAACTGGTAATAAAGTGGGGGTATCAGAATGATCTAGGGAAGGGTTTGCAGAGGGGAATGGGGGATGCAGTGTCCCAGAGCAGCCCTGGGCACGGGGAGGGGACAGCAGTGTCCCTGCCCTCGGGTCTGTCCTCCTCATGAGCCAGAGCCCACGATGTGACAAATTCATAAATCTGCAGCAGAAATCGTCCAGTGCATTTCCTTTTATTTTTATTTTTTTAAACAGAAAAGGGGGAGGTGTTGTATTGCACTAAATAGTTTATTTAGTTATTGTTTTACCCATCTCCTGCTCCTGCCCAGGCTTGAGCCTAAGGAGGCTGGATGGGGCACCTAATTGAGGCACCTAATTAAGGCACCTAATGAATCCACTCTGGTGGCACAGGAGGGAGGAGGCACCGTTCTGGTCCCTGGGGACAACAGCTCCCACATTCCCACAGGTCCCAGGTGGGCTGGCTGCTGCTGGGGCCATGCCAGCCCCTGGTGCCCTGGATTCAGCTTCCTCTGCCCCATTTCTGCCTGGCACATCCAAGTGCTCAGCTTTCCAAAAGCATTCCACAGGCAGAGGCTTCTCCGAGCCACAGGGGATCATCCCTGGCTGTGCCAGGAACCAGAGAGCAGCACCTGCAGGTTCTGCATCCTCTGGGTGCTGGACTCCCCTGCGTGGGGCTCAGGGCCAGCCTGGGGCACTCCAGGGGCCCTTGGGATGTGCAGCTGGAGCAGAGGACACTGAGCTCAGAGCTCACCAGGGGCTGCAGCTCCTCCCTGGGGCAGCTCCAATCTCTGCCCTGGGACAGGGACAGCACCCAGGGCATGGCTGGAGCTGGGCCAGGGCAGCTCAGGCTGAGCTCAGGGCAAGGTTCTTCCCCCAGAGGTGCTGGCACTGCCCAGGCTGCCCAGGGAATGGGCACGGCCCCGAGGCTGCCAGAGCTGCAGGAGCCTTTGGGCAGCACTGCCAGGGATGGACAGGGTGGGGTTGTTGGGGGTCTGGGCAGGGACAGGGGCTGGATCAATGATCCCTGTGGGTCCCTCCAGCTCAGGAGATTCCCTCATTCTGTGGCCCCATAACCTGTGATCCCACAGCAGCCCCGACCTGGGTGTTCATCCCCTCTCCCTGAGGCAGAGGGGAACAGAGGTGCTGCAGCCAGAGAGGCTCTGAGGCCATGGCCGGGCAGAGCAGCTGGAGCTGGAGGCACTGCCCTGTTCCTGCACGGGGATGCTCCCAGCTGCCCTTCCCAGGAGCAGAGCCAGCTCCCGAGGGGCCTGGGGGAGGCTCCCTGTGCCAGCTGTGGCTGGCAGCTGGCTGGGCATGCGGCCTTGGGAAATTCTTGCTATTTTCCAGCTCTTGCTCTTTTGCAGGGCTAGCAGAATTTCTCAGTGTGGAGACATTTGTCAATTTGCATAATTAAAGCACTGCAAACTCATCCAGATTCACAGATCCCTGCGCTGGCTCCCTGGAGACTCCCCACTCCTCTGCCATGAATTATTTATCGGCAGTGCTGCTTCTAACAGGGCCCTTTGTCTGCGCCTCTGCTCCACATTTCAGAGCTCCCAGGTGGGGATGAGGAGGCTCCCCCGAGGCTGAGTTGGGGACAGGAACAGCTCCGTGTCCCACAGCCCTGTCCTTCCACTCTGCCGGGTGGGAACCACAGGAATTCCTGAAGCTGCACAGCTGCCATGCAGAGGGAGCTGAAGGGGTTTGTTCCAAGGCTGGGCTCCATGGTCCTGGAGCTCTGTTCCAGCAGCAGGGGTCCTGTGAGAGAGCAGCAGGGATCCTGTGAGAGAGCAGCAGGGATGCTGTGACTGAGCTTCCTGTGGAGATGGAGGTGTTGCAGCAGGGCAGCCCCAGGGCTGTCCCTACACTGCTTCAGGCCTTGGGTGCATCATCAGCTCAGGGTGCCTGGCACCTCTGTCCCCATGTCCCAACCTGTCCCTGCATGGGACCTGAGGGCTGGGAATGTCTCTCCATGTCCCCTGAGCTGGCACTGCTGGGGCACCTCCAGTGCTGGGGCAGCTCTGGGACCCTCCTGACAGGAGAGCCCTGGAGGGGCTGGAGCGTGTCCAGGGCAGGGAACGGAGCTGGGAAGGGGCTGGAGCCCCAGGAGAGGCTGAGGGAGCTGGGAAGGGGCTCAGCCTGGAGCAAAGGAGGCTCAGGGGGCCCTTGTGGCTCTGCACAGCTCCTGCCAGGAGGGGACAGCCGGGGGGGTCGGGCTGTGCTCCAGGGAACAGGGACAGGAGCAGAGGGAACGGCCTCAGGCTGGGCTGGGCAGGGGCAGGGTGGATTTTGGGATAATTCCTTCACTGAAAGGGTGCTCAGGCCTTGGCACAGCTGCCAGGGCAGTGCTGCAGTTCCCATCCCTGGAGGTTTCCAGCAGCCACGTGGATGTGGCACTTGGGGACAGGGGACAGTGGTGGCCGTGGCAGTGCTGAGCTGACAGTTGGACTCAATGCTCTTACAGGGCTTTTCCAACATTACCAACCCTGGGATTCCATGGTTCTGGAAGGAAAGGCACAGTCTGGGTGCTCACTCTGACCCTGTGTGCTCCCAATCTCAGGGGTGGCTTTGCCTCTGCTGAGAGCACCCAGTGATGACTTTCTCTTTCCAGAAACCACAATTCCCTGGGTCAGGCACAGGAAAAAATGGAGATAACATGAGGGAGAAGCCAGAGGGAGGGAGAAAGGCAGGAGCAAGTGGTGAGTACACAGAAACCTTGCCTGTGTTTGCAGGCTCTCCCTGCTGGAGTTGAGTGTGTGCTTGTAAATCCCACAGCAGAGGATTACAAATATTTGTGCTGCAGAAACACTTCCCATGAACTCCTGGAGCTCCCCTGCTCAATTCCTTCCAGCCTTTCACAGTCCTCTTGTACTTCCTGGGCTGTGGGACATGGAGCTGCTTTTGCAGGGACAGGAAAGGGGGGAAATGGTTTTGAATTTAAATAGGGGAGATTTAAATTAGATGTTAGGGAGGAATTGTTCCCTGGCACAGGGTGCCCAGAGCAGCTGTGGCTGCCCCTGGATCCCTGGCAGTGCCCAAGGCCAGGCTGGACATTGGGGCTGGGAGCAGCCTGGGACAGTGGGAGGTGTCCCTGCCATGGCAGGGGTGGCACTGGGTGGGCTTTAAGGTTCCACCCAACCCAAACCATGCCATGATTTCTCTGTTTCCCTGGATCTCTCAGTGGTGCCTGCAGAGCATTGTGGGGCTGAAGCAAGAATGAAATCAGAACTCAGGCCCAGGGGTAGATCTGGGTGGCAGCTGCTGAGTGCAGCTTTGCTGGGCAGGGGCAGCAGGGGATGATGCTGGCACATGGAGGGCTCCAGGCACACCCCAGTGGCACTTTGCAACCCGACAGCCCAGACTGCCCTGTCACCCTGGGGCTGCAGCTGCTCCTGCTGAGGGGGTTGGCAGCTTCAAAGTCAGCCCTGAGAAGGTGCAGTGTGCCCACACTCCAGGTGGTGCAGTTCTCATCCCTCCCCACACAGGAATAAGGATTCTGTGAGCTCCTGGGCAGTGCCAGCCCCATGGGCAGGAATGGCCCATCCCTGAAGGTGTCCAAGGGCTGGAGCAGCCTGGGACAGTGGGAGGTGGCCCTGCCCAGGGCACGGAGGTGACAGGAGATGGGCTTTAAGGTCCCCTCTGTTAGGAAAATTAACCCACAAACACCAGAGGTTTATGTCCAAAAAGGAGACAGAGCAGTCCTGGAACTTCATTCCAATAAAGGGAGAGGCCATGGGGCATCCCCCTGGGGTCTCTTCAATTTTTGGAGGACGCAGCCTCCTTTTATCCCCAGTTCCCAGCCACATTTCCCTCTCTCTTTCCCCTTTGGCTGAGGTACTTGAGAGGTTCAGACTTCCTGATACACCTAATACCAAAGATCCTCCTCTAATGTATAACCCGCCCTTTAATTTTTAATTATTATGGAATTTAGGGGTTTTCTTCGCCGTTGTTTCTTTCATCGTTCAATGTCTAATTTCATTTATCAGCAAACCTAAAGTTTATTTGTAAAAGCAAATGTCTTTTTCCATTCATCAATCAGTGGCATCCTTTCCCATTGTTTATCTCCCAGTGCTGGTTTAATCTACCAGCAGACCCACAGCTTGTTTGGGAAGACAAATCCACCATTCCTCTCACCTCCCACCCAAACCTGTCTCAGATTGGCCCAACTGGGAGCACTGGGAGTTGGCACAGGCTGGGAAATTCACAGTGGTTTCTTGTCAGGAGCCCTTGTGGCCATGGCAGGGGGCTGGGAGCTCTGCTGGGGATGCTGGGGAGCTTTCCCTGCATGGAGAGCTGCAGGCTGGCCTCTGGGGGCTGCAATGTTTGTTTTGGCCAGCCCAGCGCCGGCTGTGCTCATCACAAGGTGTGATCACGCCTGCAGAGAGGCCCCCAAGAATCATTTTCAGCTCCCATCCCCTCGGTTCCAGCAGACAAGGCGAGAAATGGTACAATGCAGTTGGGGGCTATTGTGAAAAGCCTCTGCAAAGGATTTCTCACAGTGTGATGGAAGCTGGAATACTCATCTGGGCTCCTCTGGTTCTTTAGTTTTATTTATTTCTTTATTTATTTGGTTTTCCCAGAGCCTGCTGTTGCTGATGTATTATTTATACAGCAGGAAATTAGACTCTGAGGAATCAAGTATTCTTCAAATAAGCTTCCTAATTCTGTCAATTAAGAATGCACAGGCTGCTGGGGTTCTGGCAGGGGATGAGCTGTGCAGGAGTGAAAGCTGCCCCTGGTCATTGCTCTGATGTGCTGCTGCAGAGATTTTCAGCTGGAGGAAAAAATC
Organism: Setophaga petechia; assembly: GCA_024362935.1. NCBI lineage: Eukaryota > Metazoa > Chordata > Aves > Passeriformes > Parulidae > Setophaga > Setophaga petechia. The sequence continues at coordinate 2,857,571 of JANCRA010000021.1, forward strand.
TCTTGGTCCCAAAATCAAAGGGAGGTGCTGGGAGCGTTCTATGGAGCAGCTCAGGCTGGTCCCAGGGGCACAGACAGATCCCTGTGCTCTGGCAGGGGAATGCTGAAGTGCTGAGTGTGTGGTCACTCCCTGTTCTGCTCTGCAGTGAAATCTGGAGCTTTTCCTTGCTGGTAACAAACAGCCAGGGCTGGGAGCCTGTCAGGGATGAGTTTGGGGTCATTTACTCCCTAATTAATGCAGTAATTCTTCATGTGCTCCCGGTGTAGCTCTAGAGCAAATTAGTTAATGTGTAATTAATACATAAAAGCACATCTTCCCTCCTTCACTGCCTTTCTTTGACCAACCACTTATAAATGAGTTTGGAATTCTCCTTCTGCAGCAGGGCTGGGCACAGGTCTGTGGGATGGGCTGTTCCCAGCTCCCTCAGGAAGGGGAGGGCCAGAGGGAGCAGGGCAGCCTGTGTCCAACACCCAGCTGGGAGCGTTCCCTTCACCTGCTGAGGGCTCAGCCCAGCTGTGCCCCAGCATTCCAGAGCCAGGGAAAGGCCCCGGGGTCTGAGCCTGTGTCTAACACCCAGCTGGGAGTGCTGCCTTCTGTAGGAGTGCCAGGGCACAGAGGGTGGGGATGGATGGAGAGCAGAGATCTCTGCACCAGGTCAGGAACTTAGGGGTTATTGCAAGAGGCCTGGGGCAGTGCCCTGCTGGGAGCTGCCAAACACAGCTGGAGCAGGGTTGAGAGAAGAGAGGGGGTGAGAGGGTGAGAGAGTAAAAGGGTAAGAGAGCCAGGTTCCCATTACAATACAATAAATCTTCTTCTGTGTTGAATATTCTAATTCTCACTAACCAATCTAGTACAAGATACAAATCCTACAGCATTTCCATACAGCCTATAAGAATCATTACATCACCTTACTGTGTTACATTTTAAACCCTAAAAACTCCTCTTTGGGCCCCTTCTGCCAGGCTGTAGGGTCTGCTGTGACCCTTGGGCCTGTCTGCAAGCAGAGGGTGTTGTTCCATCCAAAGGGGATCACCTTCAGCTGGCCATGCCATTGTTTTCCAGTTGTTCAGTAACTGAGGGATCTCAAAACTTGCTTTCATTTCAATCTCACTTAGAGTTTCTATATTCTCAAAATCTTTTGCCAGGCAATCATATTTATAAGGCTTTGCTTTTTCATCTTCCCCAACAGGCTTCACCTGCAGAGGGCTCAGCCCAGCTGTGCCCCAGCATTCCAGAGCCAGGGAAAGCCCCCGGGGTCTGTGGGTCTCTCCAGCACATTCCAGTGCTCTGGGGCATTCCCGGGCAGGAACCCAGCACAGGCAGAGCTGGATGCTTGTCCTGCCCTGGGCAGCTGTGAGAAAGGTGATCCCTCTGAGGGGTCCCCTCCTGCCTGTCCTGGCCTGGACATGTCCCTGCACCCAGGCACTGCCTGGCTCTGCCTGAGGGAAGGAGCTTTATGGCTGCAGCACAGTTTTTCTTTTTTATCATTGCTGTGGATTTAATGTCCACTGCAAATGCAGATCTCTGCATCTGGAGGAGGGGTGGAGGCTGCTCTGCCTGCTCTGCTCAGGAGGCCCTCAGGAGGACAGGGACACAGCCTCAGGTGCTGCCAGGGGACAGGGCAGGACTGTCACAGCAGGCCAGGGTGGGCTGGGGGATCCCCCTGCTCCTGGGGGCTGCCAAGGAGCAGCCCAGGGCAGGATGGATTCTCGTGTGCCCTGGGAGTGTGGAACCAGCCCTGTGCAGGCAGAGATGTCCCCAGCACCCTGCACAGTCCCCAAAGGCTGCCAGGGGACACAGCCTGGGCCAAGGGACCTGGGGATCCTCAGCCACAGGGCAGAGAGAAATAGTTCCCACTGAGGGTGCTGTGACCCTTTGTGCCCTTGGATCCCCCTCCCTCTCCTCTCAGCTAAACCAGTGTCTCCTCCCAGCCCTCTGCAGCCTGGTCCTTGTGGAAAACGAGCAGCTGAGAGCAGGGCTGTGACTGTGGAGCAGTTTGTGCTCCTGGTGGCAGTGCAGAGAGGGGATGGGATGGGATGGGATGGGATGGGATGGGATGGGATGGGATGGGATGGGATGGGATGGGATGGGATGGGATGGGATGGGATGGGATGGGATGGGATGGGATGGGATGGGATATCCCAGCCCTCTGGACTGGCACAGAACCACAGCTCAGCAGCTCCAGCCCTGGTGAGCTGCAGGAGGTGCCTGGCAGGTGGATGTGGGGAATGTCCTCTCCTGCTTTCCATGCAGCCAGAGCCAAGCCCCAGCTGTGTCCCTGTGCAGGCAGCTGGGCACCAGCAGCAGAGGTGCTGCAGGGGGGCAGTGACCCTGCAGTGCTGGGGGAGCACAGCGTGGCCCCTGTGCTGCTTCCCCAGCTGCTGTGGGAGGGGGAACACCCTGGGTGCAGCCTCAGGGTCCCTGGGTGCAGGGTGGGACAGGGCAGAGCCATGAGGGGAATGTCCCACTACCCCTGATCAGGGGGCTCTCACCTTTTGTCGGGGTCTCTCGCTGGTCAGAGTGACCCCGAGAAAAGTTCCAAAGTCTCTTTTCCCAGCCTGGCACTCGAAGAAGCAGTCAGGGCTCTTCATTTCTCAGTCTCAAGGTTGTTCATTTTGTCTTATCTATAAAAAATTTTCTCCTGCCCTGCCCAGGTCCATCCAGCAGGACAGTTCCAGGCACTCTGCCTGCCCCCAGGGTGCTGTTATGTCTTTATACTAAAAACCACGTGTACAATGTTTGCAATTCCTTCCCAATACCCATCACCTGTGTTAGACAGTGAGCTTCTACTCTAAACCAATCTGTGAGTGCCACCATCACAGCAGGAGATGGAGGTCAAGAAGAAGAAGGAGAAAGGCTGGAAACGCCCAGTTCCCTCCATCTTGCTTACTGAACCCCCATACCAAACCCCTAAAATCTACTTTTCCACCCCATGATAACTTCACTATTATTCTACCTAAACTGTTGTGGCTTGCTGATCTTCATCTAAGGTTGGTAATTTGCTCCATGGGTTATAATCAAACCCACAGGGGCATTCTGGGCTCTGTGCCAGAGTCTCTGAGCCCCCTGGCAGGGGTCCTGGCTGCTCAGGACAGCCAGAGGGATGTCCTGGGTCCTGACAACCTTTTGTGGCCCTGGCAATGCCCAGCCTCTCCCTGCAGGTTTTCCAGGGCCTTCATCCCTGGGACTCCTGCCTCCCACAGGACTCAGTGCTTTTGGCCATCCCCATCTCCCCTCCATCCTCCCACTGCTGCCAGGACGTGCTGGTGCCTTCACTGCCTCTTCCCCTGTGCTTGGTGGGGCAGGAGCAGCCCATCCTCCCCCTGGGCATCTCCTCTGGGAGAGCAGCAAACCCAGAAATTGGGAGCAAAGCTCAGCTCAGAGCCACAAAGGCTTCAAGGCCTGGCTTGAGCAGGAGACAAAAGCTGCCAGCAGGCTCTGGCTCCCAGCTGTCCCTGCTGAGAGGAGCTCATGGAATCTGAGCCACACATGGCATTGGAGCTCTGCGTGCCCTTCATGCTTGTGGGGGAATAAAGGCTTTTCTTGTGGGCTCTGTGAGCTGAGCCTCTCCCTCTGCACACGTTTGCTATGGAAACCAGGCCCTGCTCTGCCAGCTCAGAGCAAGCAGAGCCAGGGCTCCAGGGTGGGAGACAACAAACACCAGAGAGCCCTGAGCCTCTGCTGCACCTCAGCAGGCACACCTGGGGCAGCTCCCTGCCTGTCTGGGCTGGCTCCCAATTCGGGAGGGCAGGAGTGGGGAGGGGACTGGGCACAGGGAGGGCAGAATGTTGTAGTGTGTTTTTATACTTTGTAATACTTTGAAGTAGTTTTGTTTTGTATCCCCATATTTTTCCCAAATGGGTTATCCCAGACTGTACCCCCCTCCCTTTACCTGTGCAATCCCTCTCCCAGGATGAGATCATCCCCAAACCCCACCCTGGCTCTCTGTCAATCACTCAGCATTCCATCCCCTCCATCTGGAAGCTTTGGTCCAGGATGTCGAGTGATTAGCCAGAGGCCAGGGGTCAGCCCCCCAAGCCTTGCCCCATACCCTGTCCTAAATGTCCATCCCCCAGTGCCCATCCCTTAGGGTCACTTATTGGTCAGTAAAATGTTCTCTACTTTGGGTTTCCACCTCCCTTTGAATGTAACCTTGGCACATCTCCCGGGGCTCTTGGCAGGAGCCCCCTGAGGTGTAGGGGCTCCTTTGGGACTCCTAAAATAAAACCTTGGATTGACCCCTGCTAAGAGCCGGCCCTTTATCTCCTACCGATGTCTCTGGTGCTGCAAAGGCGACCAGCCCAGGTGCCCTCAGTCCCCTCGGGGCACAGAGAGTGTCTCCCCGCTGTCAGCCGTGCCGGGGCTGCCCCCGGTGCTGCCGACTCGGGACTGGCCGGGGATCCTGAGAGGCTCCCAGAGGGACCGAGACAGCAGAACAGCAGAAATCTCCCCATTCTGCTCATTTCTAAATGGATCCTTTTCTCCTCATTATTGCTCTTCTCAGTGTTTTCCAGCCCCTCCAGACAGGGATGCACAGAAATATCAGGCAGTGTTTTCAAGAGGCAGCACACTTACAGACTAGGAGATGTGTCATTAAAAGTTTGGATTATTCCTGCTTTTCTGCCAGGAGCCGGCAGGGACCTGCCAGGCAGCTCCTGGGAATGTCAGAGGCTGTGCCTGAGAGGAGCTCCCAGCCCTGGGGATCATTTTCCTGCCATTGTCAGACACCTTGGCATGGCAGGAGTGTCCTGCAGTGCTCAGGAATGGGGGAACCCAGGCTTTGCCTGCCCAGCCGCTGCTGCCAGGGCTGTCCCCAGTGGAGGAGCCCTCTGCAGAGCCAGGAGGGACAGGGAGGGGGCTCAGAAAAACAGGGGCAGAGGCTCAGGAAAACAGGGGCAAATCCTCCTCCCCTCAGGGCCTCACTGGGGGCTCCAGCAGGGGTGCGTGTAAAACACCTTCACCATCCTGGGAACATTTAAAAGATGTAATAAAGGACAACAGGGGACAAGGACCACAGAGCAAAGGTTGTTATGGCACTCAGCCAAGAGCACCCTGTTATCTTCACGGTACCCCTTAAATACCTTTAATTCCATCAGCCTGTTGCATAGTCATAGACCCTCATGCACAGTAAACTTTTCCCCAAACCTGTTCAAACGTTTTGCCTTTTTAGAACATGTGGATTCCTTGGCTGTGGTTTTAGTCCATTCTTATCCCCTCCAGTTTGTGGCTCCTCCTCCTCAGTTCCACCTTTCTAGAGCATGCACATTCCTTGGTTGTGGTTTTAGTCCCTTTTTTATCCCCTCCAGTTTTGGGCCCTGGCCCCCAGTGCCTTCAGCCAGTGAGTGCTGATGGTTGGCAGATCTGTCCAGGTGTGCTCATCCTGTGCTCACTGGGTGTTATCCCATCCCAGCAGGCATTGGAACACAGCACACTGAGAGCAGCTATTTCACTGCTATGTCTAGGCTTAATTAACAGCAGAAATAAAAACTATATCAGAGTTACTTTAACACCACACATATAAATCCATTCTAATATTTGCAAAAAGCCAATATTATAATATGTATCTATAACAGGTGTCACTGCAAAAAAAAAAAAAGAGGGCTCAGCCCCATGGGGATGTGTATATCCAACCTCCTTGTCCAGTGACATTTATTTGATCGTTTGAAAGTCCCTACAGGTCACCTTTGCCCTCAGTGGAGTCCAGGGCTGGTGTTTCCTCCTGAGCAGCAGTGTCCCAGAGTCTGGAGCCCAGAGTGGTGCCCTCCCCAAATCTGAGTGGTGAAATGCAGCTACGAACACCCCCCGACCTCTGGCATCTGTGGGGCACAGCAAACCCGTGCTTGAACCACAGCTGGCCCTTGGAAAGGGGGAGAAGAGTTCACCCTTGCATGGCTCAGCTCCAGGAGCTGTTCTGGGCAGCCCCGGCTCTCCAGCCAGTCCCACATTTCAGGCAGGAATGCCTGAGCTGCCTCTGCGGCCACTCCAGCTCTGTAAATCAGCTCCCCCCGCCCGCCTGCCTCCCCAGGAGTGCTTAAATCAACCCTAAATGAGCTCTTTTAAGGAAATGCGGGCAATCAGCGCTGAGTTATTGCGAGGCACAAGGGCTTTCTTAAAAGCGACGAGCACTTATTGGTCATCTGCACTCCAGAAGGCAGAGCCCTGTAAATCAGAGCCCGCGGGCCGAGCCTGGAGCTCAGCCTGTGCTGGAGCATTGTTGGCATTGTCCTCCCTCCCCGCTGGCTTTTCAAACAATGCTTGGTCCTTCCAAACCATTTCCTGTCCTTCCACACCATCCCCTTTCCCTCCACACCATCCCCTGTCCTTCCACACCATCCCCTGTCCTTCCACACCATCCCCTGTCCTTCCACACCATCCCCTTTCCTTCCACACCATCCCCTTTCCTTCCACACCATCCCCTGTCCTTCCAAACAATTTCCTGTCCTTCCACACCATCCTCTATCCTTCTACACCATCCCCTGTCCTTCCACACCATCCTCTATCCTTCTACACCATCCCCTGTCCTTCCACACCATCCTCTGTCCCTCCACACCATCCCCTGTCCTTCCACACCATCCCCTGTCCTTCCACACCATCCCCTGTCCTTCCACACCATCCTCTGTCCCTCCACACCATCCCCTGTCCTTCCAAACAATTTCTTGTCCTTCCACTCTGTCCTTCCACACCATCCCCTGTCCTTCCACACCATCCCCTGTCCTTCCACTCTGTCCTTCCACACCATCCCCTGTCCTTCCACACCATCCTCTTCAGTGCTCAGGCTCTGGTTTTGAGCCCTTCTCCTGCTCTTTCCACACTGCCCTGCTTGGAGCCCGCAGGAAATCAGAAAATCATGGAAAATGTGCCCTGTTCCTGAGGCAGGGGTGTTGCTCTCTGCAGGGCTGGTGTGATTTGGGAGCCTGTCCCTGAGCCTTTCCTTATCCACCCCGTTTGCCAACAGCTGCAAACCTCGGGAACAGGGAAGGAGATTCCCAGAGAACACAGTCTGGGATATTTCATACCCCTCCTTCTCTCTGAGGTTCAGCTAGAGTTCATGTTTCATCTTTTTTTGCCAGAAAAATAAAACAGCATCATAAAGTTGTGAGGATCCCCTGAATGCAGAAGCTGGCACCTCAAGCAGTGCTCAGCACCCTGAGATCAGTGGCAGCCCCTGAACTGTGCTGAGAGCTGCGGCGTGGGAGTGCCTCACATCCCTGCCCTGGGGCTGAGCTCGGGGGCTCCTGCCCCTCCCTGCCTCTCCTCCTGAGCCTGAGGAGCAGGGATGCTCCAGGGATGCTCCATCCTGTGTTTAACAGGACACAGACACTCCCCACAGCCTGATCCCATCATTTCCCTGCCGGGGCTGGCAGTGAGGGACAGCTCTGTCACCTCCCTGGGGGCAGTCATCCCGTGGGTCAGCCTCTGCCAAGGAAACCACAGGCCACGTTTGGAGCTCCTTCTCTGGATTCTCCTGCTTTAAAAGCATTTCAGAGTTCCCTCTTGTCTGTAATGTCAGGGCAGTGGTTCTCAGGAGTTCACAGTTTATTGCAGCCCCGAGATGCGTGATGAGTCTCTCAGACCATACGTTTGAAGAATGAGTCAGAGCTCTTCAGTTCTCGCTCTCAGAGTTGTTTATTGTATCTTATCTATAAAAATTTTTCTCCTGTCCAGCCGAGATCTGCTCAGCAGGACAGCCAGAGGCACTCTGTCTGCCCCAGGGTGGTGTTATCTCTTTACACTACAAACTAGGTATAATATGTTTACAATTACTTTCTAATACCTATCACCTGTGTTAGACAGTGAGCTTCTACTCTAAACCAATCCCAACCACTTTGGGATTGGTTTAGAGTAGAAGCTCACTGTCTAACACAGGTGATAGGTATTGGAAAGTAATTGTAAACAGCAGAAGCAGCAGCAGAAGGTGGAGGTAGAGAAGAAGAAGAAGAAAAAGAAAGGCTGGACACACCCAAGTCCCTCCATCTTGTCCCCAAAACCCCTATTCTAAAAACCCTAAAATCTACTTTTTCACCCAGTGATAATTTTATTATTACACTACTGAAACTTCTGTGGCTTTCAGGTCTTCATACAAAGCTGATAATTTGCTCCACGGGTCACAATCAACCCCACAGGTGTTCTGAGCTGTGTGCCAGGGTCTCTGAGCCCCCTGGCAGGGGTCCTGGCAGCTCTGGACACCCAGAGGGATGCACTGAGTTCTGACAAGTGGTGATAAATGTCATCTGTCCCCCAAGATACCATACCTGCAGCCAGCTGTGGGTTTCTGGCAGGCTGGGGCAGTTTTGGGGTGCAGAAGGGGCAGCAGGAGCTGGAGTTCAGCACAGGGAGAGGCTGCAGGAGCAGTGGGAGGGCAGAGCTGAGTGGCAGCTGTCAGGAGAGCAATGTCTGGGGATGACAAACCCTTGGTGACCTCGCTCTCTCCAGGGCCTGGCACGTCACTGAAGTGTTTATTATTGTTCCACACAGAGTGTGCCCTCTTGGGTGCCCAAACCTGGTCATGGTCACCCAACCAACCCCAGCTCCTAGGCCCTGCAAGGGGCTCTGAGCTCTCCCTGGAGCCTTCTCCTCTCCAGGTGAGCACCCCCAGCTCTCCCAGCCTGGCTCCAGCCCTTGCAGCATCCCTGGTGCCTCCTCTGGGCTCTCTGCAGAGCTCTGAATCCTCCTGCTGTTGGACCCAGGGCTGGGACAGTGCTCCAGGTGGGCCAGGGCTCAGCAAAGCATGTGAACTCCAAATAATTGGTGACAGCTTGGTGGTGACACTCCCTGAGCTTTGCCATCAGGCTCAGAAGTGGGGGAGCCAAGGCAGAGGCTGCAGATCCATGGTCCAGCAGCCACCCCAAGAGATGGAGAGGTGGGAAGGGACAAGGGAGGGAAGTGCTGATCTGCAGCTCTTCCTTCCCATCCTGGATGCATCCAGCAGAGCAGGGATCCCGAGGGAGCAAGCAGAGCACAGCAGGGGGGGAAGGAACCCTTTTCCCTGCCCTTCTCAGCAGAGCATTTCTGGTTTTTAATTCCCAGCTGTGTCATGTCAGATACAGGAACAGTCCTCAGAGCAGGGCCTGGAATAAACCTTCTCCTTCTGCTCTCTGTCCTGCTCTCAGGTTCATCTCCTGCCTCATTTGCTGCAAGCTCTGGTTGTATTTGTCATGGCAGAAGTGTTTCAATTTCCAGTTCTCCTTGACAAGGCTGCTGACCCAGCCCATTTGCTGCTCTCAAATCCACTTGGATGTGGCTGAGAGCTGGGCAGCTCCATGCTCAGTGCCCTCCCTTTCTCTGGAGCCTCCCACCAAGCCCTGAGCTGCTCAGGGATGCACAGGCACAGCTTTGAGCTCGGGATTTGCCTGGGAAGTGCAGGTGGACACAGAGTGTCACAGGACACCAGGAGCCTCTCCTCGTGCTGTTATGCAGCATTTTCACTGTGAATCGGTGTAGGGGCTGTCTTTTGAAGAAACTGGTGATTTTTAACCTGCCTGTGGGCTCTGCTCCCAGGATTTCTGTGCCTTGGAGAGCACCTGAGGGATGGCTCCTCTCCCCCAGCCGTTGTAGGAGTGTGTGAGAGTGTGTGTGCAGAGCTGTGCTGCTGGAACAGAGCTGCAGCTCATCGTCCAAGAGGGGCTTGGTTGTTAAAAAATCATGATTTACACCCAGGGGCTTTGCTTTCCACCCTTTTAATTCACCTTCCCATTTTCCTAGCATCTGTCCCACGCTGCTGTTAAGAGTGTCTGAAATGTTCAGATCTCTTCATAGGCAAGACTCTCTCCATTTAAACCTTCATTTTTGCCTGGGGATGGAGCCCAGCAGTACCTGGGGCTGTTTGTGCTGAGTTTGGCAGTGCCCAGCTCAGCCCCTCCCCTGTCACTGCTGACTCAGGAGCAGGAGTGAAGGTGACAAACAGACTCCAGGTCACTCACAAGGTCAATCTGACTTTACTAGAAACCCATTCCTTTTTATACACCTTTCCTGATTTTGGTCATTTAATCAACACCCCTCACAGCACTGGCTAATTAAGAAGACACCCTTTGGTAAACATCTCATGAGAAACAACTGTTCAAAACACCAGCTGCAAGATTTAATTCTTACTCTGAGCTTTCTCAAAGTTCCCCAGAGCAATTCCTGGGAAAGTTGGACACTGGGGCTTGGAGCAGCCTGGGACAGAGGAAGGTGTCCCTGCCATGACAGGGGTGGAATTGCATGATCTGAATTCCATGATCTGAAAGGTCCCTTCCCACCCAGACCATTCTGGGATTTGCCTGTGAAATCATCCCTCAGACCAGCACAGCACCACAGGGCAGCCTGGTTTTGGGTATTTGACCTCCTTTTTGTCATCCCTGTCCAAGGGAAAGGAAGGAAAGGACGTTTGGTGCTCCACAAAAAGAAATATTTCAGGAGAAAAAGCTTGGGGAAAAGGGGACAACAAAATGCCACCTTTCCAAGGCAGAAATGTGGGCAGAGCATGTCTGTCCCAAGTTCTGCTCTCCTCAGAGTCAGAACTCCTCTGGAATGCTCCAACTTAAACCAGCTGCAGTCCAAGTGCTCTCTGAAACCACTGCAGTGAAAGATTAAATGGCTTAAACCCTTTTCCAAAGGCAGGGAAGGTTTATCAGGCTTTCTCTCTCTGCCCAGGCTGTTGATATCCACATTCCCCAGCCCCTGGCACCCCCGCCTGGGGCTGGAACTGGGCTGGCACCAGCCCTGGGGTTCCCTCCAGCCCTGGTGTCTGCAGCTGATGCAAACTTCCTGTGAAAGAAGCCAATCACTTGTTTTTTAAAATTTTAAAAGTTTAATAGTAATAAAATGGTTATAAAAATAGCAATAGAGTTAGAGTAATAAAAATTTGAACAATTTCAATTAGGACAATATGAGACAATAGAAACAAAGAGTTATGGACAGTCTGGATACATCTTTCTGGGCAAAATAAGCCCAAAAAAGGACCCACATTCCCAGAGGATTAACTCTTAAAAACAATAACCTGTTGCATATTCATACATCTCATCCATGATGCATAAATTCCATTCAAACACAGGATTCTGTCTGGGCAGTGTCAGCTTCTTCCTATGAATCCTGAAGGCATCCTCAGAGCTGAGCAGGCAGGAAGAAGTTAGTTTCTTTTGATAATGGAGCAATAAAGTCTCTTTCTCTGAAAGATTCAGGTGTCCTGTGGCTGCTATCTCAGTGTGATTTCTCTTTTAAAAAAAAGCATCTTACATAGCATAGTTTCTATTTTAACATTTTGTTATAACTTATTTAACACACTACTTAAGAAAATTAATACAGCATAACTTTCTAACATAACACATAGAATATTCATTTTCATATTTGCGAAAAGCCAATCAGAAAATACACATTTTTCACACTTCCCTCGCAGTCTGAAGTTGTTTTCTCTGCCTGGAATGTCAGAGTGGCCGCAGAGGCCGTGCTCTGAAATGTCACATTGTTTGTGCTTCCTCCGGGGCAGGGACTGCAGCTGAAGGTCAGCTCCACCGTCCCTTTAAAGGCTGCGCCTCATGCAAATGTTGGTGATGATCTCGGGCAGAGCTGTGGCCCCTTCCCTCCCCTGCTGTCATTCCTGACAGTCCCAGGGACAGGGTGAGGGATGGAAAACCCATCCTGGGCTGCAGCTCCACACCTCGGGGGGGCAGGAAAATGCAGAAGAGGCAGAGGTGGGGCTGTGCCCGTCCAGTGGTGTCCCACTCCCTGGGAAGCTGGGGGGACCCTCTGCTGCATCAGGGTCCTTTAAAGTGCCACACATTGTCAGAATCTCCAAAATCACAGTTACAGGGTCACCGGGTGGGTGAGGCTGGAGGGAGCGCAGAGGGTCCCTGGTGTCCCCTCGTGCCCCAGCAGGGCCATGGCAGAGCTCAGGGCACAGCAGGGTGTGCTCACAGCTCTGCCATGGCCCCAGCCAGGAGCCCCCAGAGCCTCTCTGGGCTCTGCTCAGGGCTGGCACTGCCCAGGGCAGCAGTTCTGCCTCCTGGCCAGGGGCAGCTCCTGGGCTCAGGCCCTGCCCGTGGCTCTGGGGCCATGGCTGGGCCTGGAGCAGAGCCTGGGGCTGCTCTGAGCCCTGCACACAGGGACAGACTGGGGGACACAGGGACACACAGACAGGGACAGACTGGGGGACACAGGGACAGACTGAGGGACACAGGGACAGACAGACAGGGACACACAGACAGGGCCAGACAGGGGGACACACGGACACACAGACAGGGACAGACTGGTACAGACTGGGGGACACAGGGAAAGACAGGGACAGACTGGGACAGACAGACAGACACCCAGCCCCCCCAGGGCTCAGGCCCCTCTCCCTCCCTGGGCTCCTCTCCAGGCTGAGCAGCCCCAGCTCCCTCAGCCTCTCCTGGCCCCGAGCTGCTCCAGGCCCTTGCTCAGCTCCAGGAGCTCCAGCCCAGCCCAAGCTCGGCCCTTTGCTCTGTCCCTCTCCCCCTGGCAGGTTTCTCCTCTCAGACTGGGGTTTTTACGAAGCTCACCAGTCAGAAATGCAGATTTCATGCCTTTTGTCTTTAATTTCACTGTGGTGCTGAGTTGCTCGTGCTGGGTGAGATCTGATCAGTGGTGACACAAAGTGGATTCAAACAAGTGCTGGGAGCTGACAGCCTCTTATTTATATATGGGTTTATTTTTTTAATCAGAGCCCTACACCACTGATTTATTAATTTCTGCACGTCTCAGATGCGCCAAGGCTTACAAGCATCTCAACAGAAACCTTTTGTGTCCCTGCTTGCCAGGGCTTTTCAATTCTCTCTTTCTCATTTAGATTTTCCTCTCAGTCTCCTGTAAACGCCACTCAGCCATGGGCTTTGCTCCTATTGTGACTGTCAGGAATGGTTGAATTCCCACCCCCAGGCAGGAGGGATCCCTTCCTTCTCCAATTGTGGGGCTGCTCCTCCCAACATCCAGGGATTATTTTGACAGTTTAGAGAAATTGCTTTGATTTTGTGCATTAATGCTGCTCTCAAGCCTTAACACCTTTTTTTTTTCCCTCAAAGCTTGCTTTATTGCCTCCTCTCTGCTCTTCAGGAGCTGTTTTAAGTAGTCAGACTTCCACATTTGCCTTGAATATCTTCTCCCTCTTGTTTGAAGTCCCTGCCTTTGGAAAAGGGTTTAAGTCATTTCGTCTTTCACTGCAGAGAGCACTTGGACTGCAGCTGGTTTAAGCTGGAGCATTCCAGAGGAGTTCTGACTCTGGGGAGAGCAGAACTTGGGACAGACATGCTCTGCCCACATTTCTGCCTTGGAAAGGTGGCATTTTGTTGTCCCCTTTTCTCCAAGCTTTTTCTCCTGAAATATTTCTTTTTGTGGAGCACCAAACGTCCTTTCCTTCCTTTCCCTTGGACAGGGATGACAAAAAGGAGGTCAAATACCCAAAACCAGGCTGCCCTGTGGTGCTGTGCTGGTCTGAGGGATGATTTCACAGGCGAATCCCAGAATGGTCTGGGTGGGAAGGGACCTTTCAGATCATGGAATTCCACCCCTGCCATGGCAGGGACACCTTCCTCTGTCCCAGGCTGCTCCAAGCCCCAATGTCCAAGCTGGCCTTGGGCACTGCTGCTTGCTAAGTCCCATGGGGACACAGACTTCAAACTGGGGCTATTTTGCCCATAATTTCCTGGGGTTTTTTGGTTTCCCAGCTCTTTGCAAGCTGCCAGGGGTTGTCCTGGTGTGCCTTTACTGTGTCCATGTGGTGCCATCCCACACGGGGTTCCCTGTCATGGCACAGCTCAGTTAGGAGATAAATTTGAACTGGTCACACAACATTTCTCCTCTCCTCTCCTCTCCTCTCCTCTCCTCTCCTCTCCTCTCCTCTCCTCTCCTCTCCTCTCCTCTCCTCTCCTCTCCTCTCCTCTCCTCTCCTCTCCTCTCCTCTCCTGTCCTCTCCTCTCCTCTCCTCTCCTCTCCTCTCCTCTCCTCTCCTCTCCTCTCCTCTCCTCTCCTCTCCTCTCCTCTCCTCTCCTCTCCTCTCCTCTCTTTCCATATCTCCTTGCTGGAGATGAGCTCTGGAGGTCCTGGAGCTCCTCCTCCTCCAGCTTAGCTAATTCACTGTCCCACACTCCTCCATCCTGTATTTCCAGGATCCTCCAGCTCTTTGGACACACAATTAGGACATTTCCACCTGGGCTGCTCCAAGTTCCCCTGTGGATAAAGCTCTTTCTCTCCCCCTTTCTCTGAGTTTCTTGGTGTTGTGGTTGAGGAAGAACATCAGCCCCTAAGAGCTGCTGGAGCAGGGATCAATAACAATTGGATTCTTTCTGATCAGCTCCAGGAGCCCCAGGCAAGGAGGAACATTTGGCAACATAAGCTCAGAGCAAAAATTCCCTCCCAGTCTCCCAGCTCTTCCCTCTCTCATTATCAGGCATCACATCTCAGCTCCTGGCAGCTCCTCACACACAACTCTCTTATCTGCAGCCTTTCCCCTTCCTGATGAGCTGGAAGGAGGCTCATTTTCCTCACAAGGAGCAGTTCTCCAGCCTAGAACAATCTGCCAGCTCCTGCCACAGCCCTCCCTGTCATTTCTCCATCCCCACTAAAGCTGAAACCTTCCCCAGCTCAGTTTAATTAACCTGCTATTTCCTGCCCTTCTCATTAGATCATTAAGGAGAGTTCTAACGAGCTGGGTGTGCTGGTGGCCCTGGTGGCCTGTCCCAGCACGTGTCCTCCTCTCCATCCACTGAACCCTGGGGTGGATCTCCCAGGCAGAGCAGGGATTCCTCCATGGGGTGATGTGGACCAGGGTGGGTGCTGATGGTCTGGCCAGAGAAAGAGTCAGATGAACTTCCCCAGGCATTGCTCTGGGAACTGTGAGAGACAGCTGCTCACTTTGAAAATTTAAAAAGGTTTATTAAACCTTAACAAAAATACAACAAAGGACTACATAAGGAAAAAGCTGCAGCACTGGGAGCTGCCCCTCGTGCACACCACATGGCTGGTTCCTCTTCAAGATGGATGCTCAGTGTTTTAACCCCTGGGGTTGCATCAGCCAGCCCTGGTCCTCCCAAAGTCTGTCACTCAGCTCTTCTGTGCCATTTATCAGTGCAGGCTGCTTTGTAACTGGATTTGTCACCCTGAATTGGTGTCACCCTCCTGCAGAGCCCCATGGGGTCTGAGCAGGCTGTGCACAGGGGCAGAGGGTTTGGGCTGTTTTCCCAGAAAAGGGCTGTGTGAGGGGGTGCCACCCCAAAGAACAGCTGAGGAGGAAAGTAGGAAGGAAGAGGCCACAGGTGGTGAGGCAGAACCAGCAGCATCACATCCTGGGAGGAAACATTTCCACAAGCAGTGATCGAGGATTTGGGCTCTGGAGCTCAGGGGAGATTGGCTGAGTTTGCTCAGGAAAAGTCTTCAAGGAAAGGAGGGCAGAGCCAGAGGCATCAGGAGTAGTGACAACTTGCAATTCCCAGCTTCACTCCAAAGCATTCCTGCTTTTCCTGTGAGGGGTCCCATGGTGCCCCCCATGAGGCTGGGAGGGGATTTGCTGGACACTTTCTGTGGAGTTTTGGGCTTGAGAGGTGGGAATACTGAGCAGGTCTGGGAAACAAGGCTGGCACCAGGAACATTTTGGGAAGTGATGTCTGGAGAGCTCCTGCTGGAGCCAGCAGGGTTTGTGCTCCTTGTCCTTGCTCCTGGCAGAAGCTGCACAAAGCAGTTCCCCAGGGAAAGCAGAGCTGGCTTTCACTTTGCCAGGAAAAAAAACAGCAGGAGAACATGAGGAGATGAGGGTTTTTTCTGTCTTCAAACCCACAAGATTGACTCTTCTTTTTCCTTGACTTGCATAATATGAGAAATCCCCCCAAAACCCTTGTGAATATGCTGGGATGAGGCTTTTCCAGCTGGAAGAGATGGGATATTCTGCTTGGAAATGAATATATTACCCATGAGGTGCCTTTTGGGTGCCTGATGTTATTGCTCCTTCAGGTTTGAGCTTTCCACAGGCATTTTTGTGATTCTACTGTAATTTCTATTCATAATTTGACCAATTTCTTCATTTTTTT
Source organism: Setophaga petechia (assembly GCA_024362935.1). NCBI lineage: Eukaryota > Metazoa > Chordata > Aves > Passeriformes > Parulidae > Setophaga > Setophaga petechia. The sequence goes on from JANCRA010000021.1 coordinate 2,873,581, forward strand.
CACTTGAGTTCATTCCTTTGACGAGATTATTCATATTTCCCCCACATCAGCAGTTGGTCCTTGGTCTCCCCTTCGTGCTGCAGGAGGTGAATTAAACAAAGATGGCAAATGAAATGGAAAGAAATTCACTTAGTCCCATGAAATATTAACAGGCACTTATGGGAAGGGAGCCCTGCTGGAGGGAGGGAGGGACCTGCAGGGTGGGAATTCTCTGTGCCCTGGACACTTGCAGGGCCTGGCCATGGGATGGTGATTGTCTTCAGTCAAATCTGGGTTTGGTTCTTTCAACTGAGTGTGGTGTTGTGAGGGTTCCCAGGAAAAAGTGAGAGATGAGAATTTGACTCCAAGTTCTCAGAAGGCTGATATATTATATTATATTATATTATATTATATTATATTATATTATATTATATTATATTATATTATATTATATTATATTATATTATATCATATCATATCATATCATATCATATCATATTATTATAGAAATGCTATACTAAAACCATACTAAAGAAAGAGAGAGGAGACATCAGAAGGCTGGACAAGAATGAATAATAAAAACTCATGACTGACCAGAGTCTTGACACAGCTGGACTGGGATTGGTCATTAAATTAAAACAATTCACATGTTGGGTAAACAATTCTCCAAATCACATTCCAGAGGAGCAAAACATGGAGAAGCTGAGGCTGCTCATCTTGCCAGGAGAAGAAATCCTGGTGAAGGGATTTTTCAGAAAATATCACAGTGACAATTGAGGAATGAGCCCCGGGGCTGAGCTCAGGGCCAGGCTGAGCTGCCTGGGGTGGCAGGGGAAGGACAGGTGGCCCTGCCAGCAGGGCTGGAGGGGTGACAGCAACGCCCAGTCCTGGGGACAAACAGCTCCCGTGGGAAGGAGAAAATACTGATTATTCAAGGACATCTTTTCTTTCCTCTGCAATAATCCTGAATGCTCCAACAACTGTGGAGAGGGGTGTCCAGCTGGGATGAGAGCCCACCCTCCAGGATGGTTCAGGACAATAATTCCACAGGGGTGGATATTCCAGCCCTTTCTCAGGAGTGTGGGTGGGAGCACGGCCAGAACTTGCTGACAAGATCCTGGCTCTAATTCCTTATAAACCTGAAAACAAGAAGATTCCCAGAGGCAGGGGAGGCCAGGGAAGGTTGGAAGCAGCAAGTGTGAAAGCCCCAGATGTGAGGAGAGGCTGCTCAGCTCAGGAGCTGTGCTGTGGAGGAAGGAGAGATGTTAACAGAGCTAAGGATCAAAGGCACAGAAATCCTGAGAAAAGTACCTGGAAAAGCACTGGAGCAGGCTGTCCAGGGAGTCACCATCCCTGGGAGTGCCCCAGAAATGTGTCCCTGTGGCACTTGGGGACCTGGTTCAACAGTACTGGGTTGACACTTGGACTTGAAAATCGTAGAGGGCTTTTCCAACCTGATTGATTCTACAATTCCATGAAACACCAATAATTTCCACTGCTATATTTCCCAGAGTTTTTTTCTAAACCCAGTTTTCACCTTTTTTTTTCCTGATATTGTTTTTAAAGGTATTGCTGTCACAATTATTTATTGATGGCATCACCACGATGCCAGGAAGCTCCAGACTTGGACTGATGTCCTGGTGGATGAGATGTGCACAAACACCCCCAGCCTCTGCTTGTGGATCTGGATTACCCTAACAAATTCAGATTTATGTCAGGAGCTCGATTTCCATGGTGGGGAATATCCTGTCTCTGGAATCAATGGACAGTTATTAAATGGATTAAGAAAAAGGCAGCTTAAAGCCCTCAAAATGCGATTGTTGGTGGAGGATCAGTGCAGAACAAGCTGCTTGCACAGGGGCTTTGCAGGATTCAGCTTCCACCCTGCTGTATTTCCCTGTTTTCATGAATGGTCCAGAAAATATCTATAAATTCCTGCCCGTGCAGTTGGCAGCTGGCTGGGATTTTGCCCTGGTAGATAAAGCTGAAGGCAGGGCTCGAATGCAGAGCAACTGCAGCTGCCTGGGAGGGGGACAGCAGGAACCAGGGAATTGAAATCCAGCAGGTGCTCACCTGGGAGCAGGGAATGGGGACCTCTCCAGCACCTGGGAGCTGCAGGGCCTAAAACTGATTGAAGGCCCCATTGGAGAGCAGGTGGTTATGGACATTTAATGCCCTGTGCTGGGGAAATGGATGGACACAGGGAACAGGGGAGGCTGCAGGTGGAACAGGAGTTTTATCCACCTGGAGGGAAAAGCAGAAGGGGGCTCCCATTTCTCTGCCTGCAATGAGACCTTGAACTGAGGACTTTGGGCATGGAAGTCTAGTGTGAATTCCTGGTGGAATTCTGTGGAATTTCAGGGTGGGTGTGAGGTGAGGGCAGCTCAGCCCAGCACCAGGGGCTCAAACCCTGCTGGGCTGCAGGATCCTTTCCCCATTGCTCACATCCCGATTTCCAGGAAAACAGGGAGCTGTGTAATTAGCAACCTCTTGTGTCCTTGCTCATCTTGGCACGTTTCAGGGGAATATGTTTATTTCTAGAGCTGTGGGTGTTGTGCTCCTCACCTGGGGAGCGTGGCTGAGTGAGCTGCACTCACCTGAGACACACACACTTACCAAAAACCAGTCTCACCTAGAGGAAAGGGGAAAGGAGGGTGTGGCATTCACATTTTCTGGGAAAATCCCTTCACCCATGATTTTTCTCCTGGGAAGCTGAGAAGCCTCAGAGAAAAAGGAAAACAATTCTCATCTGATTTGCTTCTCCTGTGTTTTGCTCCTTTGGAATGTGTTTGGAGATTGTTTACCCACAGGTGATTGTTCCAGTGGATTCTGCTGGGAGTTGTTTTGGCTCATTGGCCAGTCAGGGTCAAGCTGTGTCAGGACTCTGGAGAGAGTCAGGAGTTTTCATTATTATCTTTTTAGCCTTCTGTAAGTGTCCTTTCTGTATTCTTTGATATAGTTTTGTATAGCATTCTTTAATATAATATAGTATCGTAAAAGAATAAATTTGCCTTCTGAGAACATGGAGTGAGATCCTCCCTTCCCTTCCCTTCCCTTCCCTTCCCTTCCCTTCCCTTCCCTTCCCTTCCCTTCCCTTCCCTTCCCTTCCCTTCCCTTCCCTTCCCTTCCCTTCCCTTCCCTTCCCTTCCCTTCCCTTCCCTTCCCTTCTGCCCCTTCCTTCCTTCCTTCCTTCCTTCCTTCCTTCCTGCCTTCCTTCCTTCCTCTCCTTCCTCCCTCCCTTCCTCCACTTCCTCCCTCCCTCCCTCCCTCTGTGGGGAACATGAATGCAGTAGAAGGGAGAGGGGGAGCGTGGCCGGGCTGGAGGGGCTCGGTGTCCCAGGGGGGATCAGGGATGTCCTGAGCCTGCTGAAGGGCACGTTGACGTGGAGACCTCACAGATCCCAGCTCTGCTCCACCCCTGCTCCAGGTGACAAACCTGGGGATATCTGGAGAGCTCTGGTCCTCCAGGCCCAGCAAGGGGAGCAACAAGTTGTGAGCAGGGCAGGGAAATCTGATCTGCAGTGCCCTGTGCCTGCTCTCTCCTGTGGTTGTTCTCTGGGACCATGGCTGTGTCCAAGGTTGGAGTTGGAATGTTCTCCCCCTCCCTGTCCTGCCTGGGGCTGTTTGCTCACTCTGCATCCACACACACAACCAAACTGAGGCCATGGGGGGTGTTTGGAACAACTTTCCCTCCCAGGCTCTTTCCTGAACTTCATCCCTGCACTCCACATGATGCAGATGCTGTGGCTGCAAGCAAAGACTGAGATAATTATTTCAGAGGAAAACCAAAGAAAATGCTGTCTTGGGCAAGGGGGCTCTTCCAGAAGCTGTGGGGGTGGGATTTGCAGCTGGCAGGGGGTGCAGTCCCAGATGGCTGGGGGGGAGCAGGTGTAAATTCCATCTGGAGCTTCACCTCTCCTCTCCCTGAGTCACTCACACACAGAGCAGCCACCAACGCCAGCTTTGGAGCTGCAGGAACCTCTCCTTCTTCTGGAGAAGGTTTTGAAGATTCCTGAGGTACTTTGTGCCCCATGAAACACCTAAATCATCTCAGGAACCTGCATTTCCTTCCTTCCTTTGGACACCTGTTTGTCCCTGATTTTTTACAGATATGGCACAGATAATCCCAACTTTTGGAGGAGCTGCTTGTGATTCACAGTGAATATTTTGTCACTTCATTCTTCCCAGCGTGGGGATGGCAGGGTGGCAGGATCACACATGATCCAGCTCGTGCATTGTGCTGGATGCATCCCATCTGGAGAGGATGGCAATGAGGACTGGGATGATTGAGGGTGCCCTCAGCAGAGCGCTGGAACCAGGGGCAGCTTTTCTGGTCTCATTCTTAGGGATCTGCTGGGTCTGGCTTTACTGGGCTGGGTGTGGGTTTTGGCCATGGGACACTTGGCAAAAAGCAGCGTGACAGGGACAGATTTGGGGAAAAAATCCTTCCCTGTGAGAGTGGGCAGGCCCTGGCACAGGGTGCCCAGAGCAGCTGGGGCTGCCCCTGGATCCCTGGCAGTGCCCAAGGCCAGGCTGGACATTGGGGCTGGGAGCAGCCTGGGGCAGTGGAAGGTGGAATGCAATGGGATTTAAGGTCCCTTCCCACCCAGACCATCCACAATCCTGTGACAGCTGTGACTTACCATGGCCAATGGTGGCTGTCACTTGGAGAAAGTGACAGCTGTGACATTTCATGTAACCCTGGGATGGTTTGGGTGGGAAGACACCTTAAAGATGAACTCATTCCAACCCCTCTGGTTCTCCCAGGCTGTGAGGAAGGACCCCTCCCTCCTCCTCCTCCTCCTGCTCATCTCCCTGTGCTCAGTGTGGCTGGGCCCAGCCTGGCAGGTGCCCAGTGCAGCCCTGGGAGGTGGATCAGGATCACAGCAGCTACTCAGAGCTGCTCTCCAGGATGAATTCAGGATTTGGAAATCTCAGCAGGTGCCTGCAGCCTTTCAGGGATCTCCCCCTGCCCTGCAGCCTTCCTGCCCATTCCCTTCCCCTTTTGGTGCCCATTTTTTCCCAGGAATGCCTCAAGTTTTCCAAATGCACATTCCAGGCCAGGTACTTTCACCTTCCCTTTGGGCACTGGGCTGTTTCTGCCTCCCATCCAGCTCCCACAGCCTTGGGTCCCTGCCTTTGGCACAGCTGGCCCCTGCTCTGTGCATCTCCAGGAGATTCTGTCCTCTCCTCCTGCTGTCACTGTGGAATTTGGTACCTGGCAAAAGCCAGACTCACCTGCTCTGAGCCAAATCCCCACAAACCCCACGTGCTCCCTGTCCCTGCTGCTGTGCAGGGGTCTGTGCTGTCCCACTGCTGGAGAGGGCACCAGGACAAGGCTCTGCATTCTGCATTCATTGTGTTCAGGAGAGCTGGACATGTCCCAGGGTATTCCAGCTCCAGACAGGATCACATCCTGACATGGGCCACGCTCTTGCTTGCACTGGGGAAACCAGTTCAGGGGAAGGAAATGGGAATACTGGGAGTTTGGGTGGGCAGCAGCATCTGAGACCTGCAGTGACTGCACAGAAAGGAGCAGGGTTGATCTGTGCCAAGCCCAGGACTGCAATAAACCCACCTAAGAGGTCTTTTCCACAGGAATTCTCCATGGTTTACCTTAAGCTCATCGTTTTCTCCCTTTAAAAGATCAGGAGCTTTCCCCTTCCAGTTGTGCCACAAATGGAAAGAGGTCAGGTGGTAACCATGCAGATTTATTTTGCATTACATGAGAACAGCTGAAAATTCTGCTGGTGCTGATGGGCCTGGCACAGAGAGCCCCACCAGGTGAGGGGCAGAGCACTCACTGCAAAATGGGCTGGTGTAGCCATTGGACTTCCCAGTGCCTATCCATAGGAATAACTAGGTCAGGTTTTCAGTGCTTAAGAACCTCAAAAATTATTCCTGATTTCATGAAAATAATTTTAAATAGCATCTCTGACCTGTGTGGGTTGGCCAAGTCCTTATTTATTGTTCCCTGTAAGGGAGGGGAGGTGCTGAAATGGAATTTCCAGAGAAGTTGTGGAACATCTCTAAAAGTCCATCTGAAGCCCTGCATGCATTTCTTTAAACCTCTGCAGCTGTCCATCTAAATCTGTGTAAAATTCCATCTGAATCTCTGCAATTGTCCATCCAAAGCTCTGCAAAGTCCATCTAAATCTCTGCCAAACTCCACCTGAACCTCTGCAAAATTCCATCTGAAGCTCTGCAAAACTCCACCTGAACCTCTGCAATTGTCCACATGAACCTCTGCAAAATTCCACCTGAACCTCTGCAATTTTCCATTTGAACACCTGAAAAATTCCATCTAAACCTCTGCCATGGTCCCTCTGAACCTCTACAAGACTCCATCTGCTCCTCTGCAATTTTCCATCTGAACTTCTGCAAAATTCCCTCTAAATCTCTGCCCAATCCCATCTGCACCTCTGCCATGGTGTGAGCTGCCCCTGCACCCCAAGTATTGCCCTGTGGAGTACAGCAAAAACATCTGGAGCAGCATTCCCACAGGGACCTGGAGAATCCCCAAGAGGGGAAAGAAGGTTTTCTGTCTGGTAGGGAGCCAGGGAAGCTCTGCCTCAGGCCCCTGTTTGCCCAGGGCTTGGAGAAGGTGCCAGGGAAACGCTCCCACAATTTCGAGCTGCATTCCCACCCCTGTCTGCTGCTGGATCCCACCTCAGCCCAGCCCAAATGTCCCTGGCCTGGCTCCCTGCAGCTCTTCTCACCTTCTTTTATTGGAATCAGGACTTTTCCCATTCCCTGGCCTCCCAGGGCACTCCTGGGCTGTAATAATTGATAATTGTTATTGTTAACCAGGGACCTGATGACTCCCTTGGTATTTCCCTCAGAGGGGTTCTGTGCCCTTTTCTCTGAGCAGCTCTCACACCTCCGTGCCTTGCAGCAAGCCTTGGGAATTCAGCAGCATGGAAGCCCTCTGGCTACAGAAGGAACTTTAATTTTTGTGCTCCTTGTTGGGTTCTCATTCAAATGGGCTGAAATACAAAGTGTTCACTCTGCCCTTCCTCTTCCTCTCCCTGCTGCTGCCCAGGGAAATGCTGGCAAAGCACCAGAACCATAACCCTGACCAAATGTTCTTAGGCTAAAGCCAGGCTGCTGCCAAAATTTTGGGAGTGAGGAAGAGACGGTGGCAGGGATGGGGAGCCCCACAAGTGGAGCTGCTTTGGCACATGCCAGGGAAGGATGGAGCTGTCCCAGGGAAGGCTGTGCAGCCCTGAGCTCCTGCAATGAGCCATGGAGCTCAGCCCCAGCCATGCTGAAGGACCAGCTTCAAACCCCCCTGGAGATTTTGGAGGATGGAGTGGAAGAATTGTACAAGGTAGAACTCATTTTTACCGTCTTTCCTTCAAAATATCCCCACAATATTAAGTCTAAAAACCACATTAAGGGAGTGTGATTTAAGAGGGGAAGATGAAGACCTGAAGTGAGGAGCTGGCACATGCACTGCCTGGGATGCATTATGGAAATGACCTTTCAGCCCTGACCACAGCTGGGGTTTCTCCTGCTCAAACCCTGCTCAGGATTTTCTGGAGGGGCTGTGCTGCCAAAGGCAAGGAAAGCTCCTCAGCCCCAAAGGTTAATGGGTCTGGATGCAGCCCCAGAGGATGTGGGATCAGGGACAATCCAGGGGCAGGGTTCAGCTGCCTAAATCACTGCTCCTGCTGCTGCTCCCATCCCAGCAGCTCCAGGCAGGGCTGGCACAGGTCTCACATGGAGCTGCCCCAAACCTGCCCCCAGCACTCCTGCTGCCTCAGGCCCCCAGGTGTGCCCAAAAGGGAATTAGCTCCCTATTTTCAAGCTGCTGGGATTCATCACCGGTGTTCTGGTGTGAGCTGGGGTCGAGCTCCAGTGCCTGGACCTGGAGGATCCCCAGCAGAGCCAGATCCCCATTCAGAACCCCAGAGCTCACCCACCCCAGTGACCTCGCTGTCTGTCCCACCTGAGAGGGGTGTCTGACACCCCAAAATCCCCATGGAGATACAGAGGTGCCCCAGGACCTGCTTCAGCCCCCAAATGCTGTGCTGCAGCTACCTGGGGATGGCAGGACCTTTTCTGCCCCACAGCTGTGACTCTGGTGCCTGTCCCGGGTGTTTCATGGAGACAAAGCTTCACCCCCATCCTCTCCTCCCAGCTGGAGCCGCTCCAGCGGCACCTCATTGCCCCATCCTTCCTCTCCGCAGCAGAGGGGAGGGAAATTCCCGAATACTGCGAGCCCATCGTCCTTCCTCACTGACCTCTCCATCCGCCTCCACTTGAAATGCATCAAAGCGCTGCCCTCTTCCCTGTGGCACAGGCACAGCCCCACCTTTGGCCACGGGACAGAGCGGGAGGCACCAGGAGCGGCCAAGGGCGGAATTTCAAACGATGCCCACAGAATTTCAAACGATGCCCACGGAATTTCAAACGATGCCCACGGAATTTCAAATGATGCCCACTCCCGAGTGGGGAATTCGGCGGCTCCAGCGTGTCCCTGCTATAAACAAAGGCGAAACGCTGTGTGCATCAGCAAAAGGCTTTGTATTGTAAAATGTTCCCTTTATGTCCGAGCAGAAGAGAATTCTGATGATTATTGACCCTGCACTGCAGGAAAGCCACATTAGAATATCTCCAAATCAATGGCAGAGCAGAGCAGCGGGGAGAGGCCGCGCTCTGCAAAGGGCATCGCATTGCAGCTCGCTCTGGCCTCCCGAAAAAAGTTTGCAAAGCATCTGTCGGAGGCCCCCGGAGCCTTTTCTTTCTAATTGCCACGTTTGACAAGGCGATGGCCCGGGGGAGCGGCGGAGAGGCAGATAATGGACCCACTTTAATTGCTTCCAGTTCCATGAGTCAGAACACTCGGGAATGGCAAAGGGGAAGCTGCAGCTTCACTGAAGGAGCTTTCTGGCTTTCAAGAAAGCTCTGGAGGAACAAATGCTAAACTCAAAGCCAAAGTCTTGGAGGGCCTGAAGGTTCCAGGTTCTGGAATTTCTTTCATGTTTTGCTTTTGATAGGAACTCTCGAGTTAAGTTTTAATCATGTTCTGAAAGAGGGAGGGATGGTTTCTCAGCTAGTAGAGGAGGGGACAGGTGTCATTCCAAGAGCCTTTTTGAGATGGGAGCTGAGGTGGGAGAGTCCAGCTGGAGGTGGAGGTGGAGGTGGAGGATCCACATCCATTGGTGGTGATACAGACGCAGCAGTCAGGATGGATTTATCTGGAGGGTGAAGGGAGGATGCTGTTCCCCACTGGGAGCTGAGTGTGGCATGTTCTGGGAATGGGCAGACAGGGAACCTTCTGACCTCCCTCCTCCCTGACAGCCCTGAATCACAGAATCCTGGAATGCTTTGGGTTGGGAAGGACTTTAAGCTTATCTTGTTCCACCCCCAGAGATCTTCCACTACCCCAGGTTGTCCCAAGCCCCCATCAAACCTGGCCTTGAATGTCTCCTGTCCTTCTGACCCAAGGGCAGGGGGTGTTTTCCTGGAAAAGTAAGGAGTCATGGCCAGAGCTGAACCCAGTGCTCCAGGAAAACAAATTAAAATATCCCTGTGCAAGGTCAGGATGAATGATGGCACTTGGTGTCCACTGGGGTCTGGGACACACTGAGACCAGGCACAGCCGCTGGCTGGACACCAGTCCCTGGAGAAGGGTTTGGAGGAGCAGGGAAAGCCGTGGCAGGGTTCCTGGGCTCTCTGTCACAGCACTCCCAGCCTGGCTGGGGACAGAAGGGTCACCTTGGCTTCCCAGGGCTTCATCCACTCCTGCCCTTCCCCCTGGCCCTGCCCTGGCTGGCACTGACAGGCTGGGCTGTGCCATGGGTCAGCCAGGACACGGCTGGGCTGCACGGTGGGAAAGCCACTGGAAAAAGGCTTTGGGGGATGATTGACAGGAGCCGTCTCGCTGGAAGGAGCTGATCCGAGCGGCTCATGAACACCCGGTCCCTAATTAAAGCACACAGCCTGGCCCTGCTGTAATTAATTTCCCAGCAGCTCTCAGTGCCACTGAGTCAGCGCTGCTGGCAGCCTCGGGGCATGGGGGTGGCACAGGAGGGCCAAGCCTGGCAGCAGGATGTGCCCCGTCCCTCCTGGGCACAGCCAGGAGCTGGCCAGGACCCTGCTGCCTGGCCAGGAGCTTCCCAGGGGAAGAGAGGACCCTGTGGGTGACCTGTGCCTGCTCAGCTGTGGGACAGCTGGCACAGGGCAGGGTGATGCTCATGCCCACCTCTGCCAGCAGCTCTGTCCCCATGTACACAGGGATTTACATGGATTTACCATGTCCTCAGGTGGAGCTGGGACAGGGATGGTGTCACTGTGCCTCCTCTCTGGCAGTGGGTTTTTGCATTCCCTCTGCTGTTTCCCAGTTATTCCTAAGGCCTGTGGGATGCACCCGGGCTGTGGCTGGATTGTCCCCAGGCTGTGGCAGGGAGGAGCAGCCTGGGCACAGCTGGATGCTGCCCCAGTGTCCCAGTCCGAGCTGTTTTGCTGCAGTGGGAGGTGTTGCATGAGGTGACTCCAGCGTCACCCCTGGCCCCATCACCCAAATCACAGAGCTGCCAAGGGAGGCTCCACAAAACCCCATTTCTCTGCCCACGGGGTTTCATTATCAGCTGCAGAGGGATGGCCAGAGAGTGGCCAGCGCTGTTTTAATTTCCCAGGAGGCTGCTCTTGGTGTGCCATGGCTGCAGCAGGGACTCTCAGCTGTCTCCTGTTACTGTGCTTCATGCAATGGGACGTGACACGTCAAAACATGACAAGGCAGCCAAAATATGTCACAACACTGCACTCAAACTCTGCCTTGCAGGGTTGCTCAGCAGCTGATAGCATCAGGCTCCAATTATCTCTGCATGCTGAGCTGGGGTTTTTATCCCTTGTGGAATATGATATATGGGAGTCTCCTGCCTGCATTGGACTATTGGATCACATCAGATTTATTAATCACACACGGTGAATTGTTCTGACCAGACTGACACCCAAAGCTGGGATCCTGGCCTGTTCTTGCAGGAAGGAGACTTTCCCACCTCGATTTTTTCAATTGTTATTCCTTCAGTGAAGATTTGGTGAGGTTTCTGTGCGATTAAACTCTGTTATTGTTGGTGTTTGTCGTGGTTTCATTGACCACCTCAGCATCTGCCAGCTCTAAGGGAGGTGCAGCCACTGCCTTCAGATTCCCCCTGGAATTTGCAAGGCTGGATTTGGCTCCAGTCTCCCCAGTTCATCCCATTCTGCTCCTCTGGGCTTTCCTGTCTGGCTTTTTGCACTCTGCTTTTCCACCTTACTTTTGGAATGAGGCATCGACATTCTGGAACAATGTTTTGAGTTTTTCAAAGGGAAAACCCTCCCACAACAGAGGCAAAACCCTCCCACAAGAGAGGCAAAGCTGCTGTTGTCCCCGGTGGGGAGGTGTCCTTTGGCCAGAGGTGCTGTGATGAGCTGGGAAGGAGTCACAGTGTCCCTGCTCACATGTGGCATCCCCAAATGGAGCCTCCCGCTGCTCTGGCTGCTTTACATTCATTTTATCTCTCGTTTGGAGGAATCAGACTAATTACTGGCTGCTAATTGCTGGGAAAGCAGTGCTGGCACTGCCTCCCTTCCCACCAGCAGCAGGGAACAGCCTGGCTCTCCTCAGGTCCCTCAGCGGGACCTTCAGGGACCCTCGAGGTCCCTTTGGAGAAGGTGCTGCTCTGTCCATCCCCTCCCTCCCTCCAGGCTCATTCCCAGCTCCCAGCTGGGGAATTTGGTGAGCCAAAATGCTTCCCTGGGATTCCAGTGCAGCCCAGCTCCTGGGGAAGTGGGTAGGCATCACCAGGAAAAAAAATTGCTCCTCTCTGGGGTTTTCCAGCCCCATGGGGCTGCCAGCATGCTTGGGACACATGGAATCTGTTCCTGCCTTGCACACTTGGTGGGATCCCTGAAGGAAGCCTTGCACGTGACTTTTTCCTACAACAGCACGATGGAAGATCCTGCTGTTTCCTCCTCCTCCTCGGTGGCTGCACAGGTTCAAAGGAAAAAAATATGGGGAGAGAGGAAGGAGGAATATGTGGCTTAAAGTTTTGAGCAGGAGAAGGAAAGGATCCTTTTGGCCCTGAGACTTCTCTAGGCAGGTCTGACCTGAAAGTTATTCTGGGAATGTCTCATAGTTATTTCTCCCAGGAGATCAAATCAGTCCAAAATTATTTGTGGAAAGTCACAGTCATGTTTTGAGAGCAGTGTGGGGGCACCTGCTTGTTTGGAAGAGTTGTTCCATGACCCTGCAAAGTGAGGAGCTGGTGGCACTGCTGGGATGGGATTTGGAGTTTCCTGGTACATCCCAGGTGCTTTTCCAGGGGCTGAGCTGTGCCAGGTGTGCCCATGGCAGAGGGAAATGCCGCAGAATTTGGTCCCTTTGCTCACAGGTAAGATCTTGGGAACAGGGCTGGTGTTGGATGTTCAAATCCAAAGTGCTGATCCCACTCTTTCACCTCCTGAGGGTGCAGGGCAGAGAGAGCACTGGGACTCCATCTCTGCAAGTGTACATTGATTTAAGCTCTTGAGCTGAGTGGCAGAATCCCATTTTTAATCCAGCATTTTTATCACTGGCTGCCCTGGCATCTGTTTGTGGTTGGTGGTGCCACACTCAGAGGGGGAATTTCAGGCTCCTCTGCCAGGAGAGGCACTCTCCATGACCCTGCCTAATTCCCACCCTCTTTCTGTCCTTCCTCAGGAAGCAAACTGCTGATTTTGGTGCTTTGCTTGAACATCCCATCAGAAGTGGAGTCCTGCCCCGGGGCGTGTGTATGCTACAGTGAACCCAAGATCACCATCAGCTGCCAGCAGCAGGGGCTGACAGCCATCCCCACAGAGATCCCCATCCAGAGCCAGCGCATCTTCCTGCACAACAACCGCATCACCCTGGTGAGGGCCACCAGCTTCACCTCCTGCCGCAACATGACCATCCTGTGGATCCACTCCAACAACATCAGCCTCATCGAGCCCGGGGCCTTCTACGGGCTCACCAAGCTGGAGGAGCTGGACCTCAGTGACAACACGAACCTGAAATCCATCAACCCCGTCACCTTCCGGGGGCTCGTGCACCTCCACACCCTCCACCTGGATCGCTGCGGGCTCCTGGAGCTCTCCACAGGGCTTTTCCGAGGGTTGTTCTCCTTGCAGTACCTCTACCTTCAGGATAATAACCTCCAGATCCTGCTGGACGACACCTTCATCGACCTGGCGAACCTCACGTACCTGTTTTTGCACGGGAACAAGATCAAAAGCCTGTCGGAGAACGTCTTCCGCGGGCTGATCAACCTGGACCGGCTGCTGCTGCACCAGAACAGGGTGAGCCTGGTGCACCGGCGCGCCTTCCACGACCTGGGGAAGGTGATGACCTTGTACCTGTTCAACAACAACCTGACCGTGCTCACGGGGGACACCATGGCCCCCCTGGTGTCCCTGCAGTACCTGCGCCTCAACGGCAACCAGTGGATCTGCGACTGCCAGGCCCGCTCGCTCTGGAATTGGTTTAAGCAGTTCAAGGGCTCCTCCTCGGAGCTGGAGTGCCACCTGCCCCCTCGCCTGGCGGGGCGGGACCTGAAGCGGCTGCAGAGCTCGGAGCTGGACAGCTGCGTGGACTCCTTCAACCAGATCCGCACCAGCGTCTTCAGCACCAAAACCCGGTCGGGGAAGCTCCCGACGGGGCTGCCCCCGCTGGGCTCCCACGACGGCTCCTCCAAGTGCTGCCAGCCAGAGATGGACAAGTCCTTTATTTACGAGGCCAAGGGCAAGGCGGGGCCCTCCTCCCACAGCAGCCGCTCGTCCAACAACCACCTCAAGGAGAAGGAGAACATGTCCAGGCCCAAGTACATGGAGACGGACCGTTCCAAAAACGGCAGCAACAAGCAGATAAACGATTCCCCCTTTGGGACCTTCCCCAGCATTGTAGACCCTCCTTTGACCAAGTTGAGACCCGAATTTCTAGAGCCTATTGAACCTTCCACAGTCCCAACCAAAAAGAGGCAGGGCTGCTCTAAAAAGAACAGATCAAAGGCCCAGTGCCGCCTCACCCAGCAGGGGAACAGCTCCACGTTACAGCTCAGCCTAAGCCTTTTGATCCCCCCCTTGGTGTGGAGCTTACTGTTATTCTGCTAAAATTAACTCTTTTTCCTGGGTTGATGACACTTTAATACTCGACTTTTGCTGACCTCCATAAATGTTGCAAACAAAAGCAGGACTCCCATCCACCCTGAGAAAGCTTTGTTACACAAAACTTAACTGGATGCCTTTATTAAAACAAACAAACAAACAAACAAAAAACAAAACAAAACAAAAAAGACAAATACTGAGATGTACATAATTTATTTGTCCTGAAACCTGTGAATTATACCTTTGGTCTTCGGAACTGCACTTGCCCACAAAGCAGCTTTTGCTACAGCAGATGGTAAAGAAATATGGTTTATTTACAGGAAAAAAAAAAAAAAAGAAGTGTAAGAAATGCTCTGAAAAGAATGTCTAAAATCTGTTTGTAACTCACCATCTCACTGAACAGTGTTGCAGGTTCCCATTTGCAGAGGTAATGGATTTGATGCTGTTTTAATCCTATGTTGATGACTCTTGCAGTTTTTCTGTCTCCATTCCATCCTTCACACCACGTTTACGGGCAGCATTTGTTAAAGAATGCTGCCTGCCCCTTCACAAGATTGCAGTATATATAGATATGCATTTTATTTTACTTGTGTACAAGTATACAAAAAAACCCTATAAAATAAAGATTTCTTTTTCCTAAGTGGTTGTCATCTGCGAGGGGTGAAGGACTGGGAGCAGCTGAAAAGCTGAAGATTTAAAAGGATGTGGAGTGTGATCTGAGCGTTTAACACCACAGTGATAAATAAGGCATTTTTGGATGGTTATGCAACCTATAACTGGTGCCAGCAAAGGGTTTGGTTGTGTGAAACATGCCCTACTCATGCTCCTGCTTCCCTGCACCTCCTCCCAGCATCATTCAGGTTCCAGAATGATCAGAAGAGCAGGAAATGCTGGCCCAGCCCCTCAGAGCTGGGGTAGAGGAATGTCAGAAACAATCCCAGGATTTGGGCAGGGCTGTTTTTCTCCTGCTCTGCACAGATGGGCTCAGCTCTGTGGCAGGTCCTGAGTGGAGCACCACTGGGATTTAGGGAACAGGGGGGTTGTCCCCTGAAACACAGGGCCTGGCAGCTCAGGTGCCCATCCCTGGAGTCACTGTGCCAATGGCTTCATCTCCAGGGTGACCTTGGCATGCTGAGAAAATAAACCATTGCTGTCCATGTGCAGTGGATGCCACCCCATGGGACCCAGTGAGCCATAAAGTGGAGCTGGCTGTGCCCCCCTGGCACTGGAACCACCCCCTGGGCCAGGTTAGGAAGGGTTGGGCACGGAGCTTATCAGGAGGCTGCTTTTCCTTATCAAAGCACAGAGATTGTTCTGTGCCCCTCTCTCCTGCTGGGTTTGGAGGTCTCTGAAGGCAGGAGCAGCCTGTCACACACAGCTGCCAGGGGATGGGGGCCAGAGAAGGGCAGTGCCACAGTGCCAAGGGAATGTGCACTCCAGGGTTATGTGTGGAAGTCAGACTGGGGCGCTCCAGGTCGCACCATCCCTTGGGGTTCCCAGCACTGAGACTGCTGCTGAGGAGTGAGGCACTGCCAGCCAGGAGTGAAGGCCATCAGCAGGGCCATGGCTTCCTTCCAGCCTTGTCCTAGGCCTGGTGGCTCAGGAGGAGGGAGCAGATACTGTGAGAAGGAGCAGGAGGATGCTTGGATGGCTGATCTCCAACCTGGGGATGCTGTGGGGCAGGGCCTGTGCCCCACTCTGGGGTGCTTCTGGCTCTTCCCTCCTCTGCCACAGCCAGTTTCCACCTGGGTGAGTGACAGGGAGTGCCCAAAGTGCTGCAGTTGTGATCTGTCTCCAAATCCATCCTTGGGGCTGCCAAAAAGGTGTGGCACAGACCCCTGGGAGTGAACATCTCCCTGTGTCACCACAATGGGGACAGGCCTGTCTCTGCCAGCTGGGCAGGAGCTGCTGTGCAGGACAGCCCTGGGATGGGTTGGGAGATCCATCCAGCAGATCCCATTCCTGCCAGCCCAGCTCCATGACCCAGCCTCTGCAGAGGCTCCAGGTGTGTTTGGGTGTGAATTCCTGGTCCTGCCAGAAGGATGGAGCAGGAGATCAGTGCCTGTGCTGGGACAGTGCCGGGTGAGCTGGCCAGCCCTGCCAGCCCTGCTCTGTGTGCCCAGTTTGGGGTGCACTTGTCCACACTCACAGGCCACTGAGTGGGACCTCCCCAGCCCTTCCTGCCATTCCTGCTCGGATCTGTCCATCACGCAGCACGGAAGGATTTCCCAAGGTCCTGCAGTCTCTGTCTCATCCCAAAAAGCACCATTGAGACTCTTGAAGGATTCAAACTACACTGGAATCTGAAGCTCAGGAGCAGAGAACAGCTTGGTCAGTAGTGCCCCGAAGCCCATGGAAAAGCTGGAAGATCTGCTGGATGCTGTGATGTGGAACCTCCTGTTTGGGTCATAGGCTCAGTGTGATTCCCTTGTACAGCAATTAGTGAGTCTTGTGGTCCAAATTCCTGCTCCTTGGGCATGAGGAAGCCAGAGCAGGTGGCAAAAAAATCAGGATTACTCTGGAAGGAAAAAATTGACAAAAAAGAGACCATTGTGGCATTTCCCCCAGCAGCTGAAGGGCAGAGCTGGGAGCTGGGTTTGCCCTGCCCAAAGCATTGTCCTGGGGAGTTGGGCTCCCTGTGGACAATGCAAAGCAGACAAGGAATTCCTGTCACTCATCCTGAATGGAGCAGGAGCTGCTCTCTGCCAACCCAGTGACACCATTCCTGCTTTCTAGAGCTCGGCTCTGCTGTGCTTTCAGTGGCTCCTAGGACTATACATTGGCCACAAGCCCAGGAGAGTCCCTCGTGCTAATTTCCTAGATTTCCTGCTGTCCAGATGCCAATTCTGTGTTTACAGCCATTCGAATGACAAATATTGGAGAAGGGGATGCAGTGGGCAGGAGGAATTCCCGTAGAAGCTTGGTGTTCCAGAGGCTGAGCTCTGGTGTTGGTGAGGTAGGGAAGGAGCTCAAATGAAGGGAGTTTCACCCCTGCTTTGTGCTTTGCTGAGGTTGGCACAATTCTTTCAGATATTCCCAGATTTATTTTACACTCAGATGTCGCTGAGGTGAGTGGGATTCACCCAGCAGGGCTCAGGACCTTGTTGTCTGTTCCCCATCTCAGGATCCTTCCTCTCCCTTCCTTTCTCACCGTGCAAGTCACACTCAGTTTTCTGCTCCTGTCACTGATGCCAGCAATGAAATCAAAGAGACAAAGGCAGCAGCAAGGAGCCAGGAGGGATGGGACCCCAAGGAAGAATGGGCTCCTCCTCATCAGCAGAGAGCTGCAGCACTCAGCACCCGCTGTCCCCTGGCACTGTCCCCACCAGAGCCCTGGCACTGCTGAAGAGGCAGCCACACCACAGGCCCTCAGGCAGTGCTGGGAACACGCCGTGTTCATCCTTCATTCTCCAGAATTTGTCTCCATGGATTGCTGGCTGGTAGTTCCAAGCAGGAGGAGAAGCAGAAGAGAAACCCTTCTTCCAGGTTTTCATGTCCATCTGGAAGGAGATGGTGGCAAGGAGATGACTGTGTCCCTCCTTGTTGTGGTCACATGGGAGGGTGTTTATCCTCCACCCCTCCCTCCCCCTTCCCATCCTCGGGCACGGGGATGGAGCTGTTCCTCTGCCTGTGCATGGGGCAGGTGGGGATTTGTCCCATCCTGAATGGGGTCCCTGGCACACCAGTGTGGTGACCCCCCACTGCAGGGAACCCTTTCTCTGCTGCCAAGCTACAGCACCTCATGTGGACAGGTTTTATGGAGAGGAATTTCATCCAACTGGTTTTGAAAGATTTTCTTTTCTTTTGCTAATGGATGAATGTGATTCACCAGGATGAAACCTTCATGGAGGGATGCTGTGCCTCTGGTGTAATTTCCATCAGAGAGAAGAGACCTTTCCCATCAAAGCTGGAAGCAAGAGAGGGATAATGCAATGTGGAAGAAGCTCCCTGATGGGCTGGTTCAGCAGATGTCCTGGCCATGGATTAGGAAAATATCTTGGCCATGGATCAGGAAGGACTGAGTTGCTCTGACACCTGTGGCCCAGGCAGTTGGAGTACAAGCTGTGTGCTCCTGAGGATCCCTCCCTGTTCCTGTCCAGAGCCCCTCCAAGCCTTTGGAATATGAACACTCTGAGTGTGGGCAGTGACAGAGCCCCTTGAGGCTGGAGCTCGTGTCTGCAGCTGCAGAGTCAGCGCTGCTGGAACACCCAGCAGGGGACTGGGAGAGACCAGGAGCAGGACAGGGGCAGCCAGAGGGACCACGGGCAGGCAACTGGGGCACAGCCTCTGTGCAGTGCCCACAGCAGGCTCTGTCCCCAGGAGTGTTCCAGGCACGTTGCTCCATGCAGAATGACAGAATCACAGAATATGCTGAGCTGGATAGGACCAGGATCATGGAGTCCCCCCAGTCCTGCCCAGACCCCCAACAACCCCACCCTGTCCATCCCTGGCAGTGCTGCCCAAAGGCTCCTGCAGCTCTGGCAGCCTCGGGGCCGTGCCCATTCCCTGGGCAGCCTGGGCAGTGCCAGCACCTCTGGGGGAAGAACCTTGCCCTGAGCTCAGCCTGAGCTGCCCTGGCCCAGCTCCAGCCATGCCCTGGGTGCTGTCCTGCTCCCCTCAGTGCCTGTTCTGGGAGTGTCTTTTACCTTCAGACTTAAGCAATCCACAGCTGCCTCAAATGTGTTTGTTTCCCACTTCCCTCTCTTCCCCTGGATATGGGAGAAACTGCCTTTGCCTCTCCTGCCCTTCCCCTGGGACAGGGAGCTCCCATTTCTGAGCTGCTTCCCCCAACAACACCATGGGGGCTCAGCTCAACTTCCTGAGCTGAAATCAGCTCCTCAGCAAAGCTCACCTGAGTCCTGCTTAGCTGCAAAAGGGTCTGGAGACCCTTTTCGCAGGCTTTTCTCATTTGAGGCCGGAGTCTCCCCACTCCTCCTTGGTGTTGAGGAACGAAAGTAAAAATCCCAGATCCCACAAGAATGAGGGGAGCACTGAGAGCTGTGTCAGGGAGCTCCTGTCCTCACCTGTCCATGGGGACACCTGGGCTGCAGGCAGGTGGCATCTCTGCTCCATCCTTCCCCAAAAGAAGGTCCTGGGGCAGATTCCCAGCTGGCTGTGGCTCCACAGGGATGAGATCTCTGCTCCTAAAGAGATTCCCCATAACCCTGTTAGCAAGCTGTGTTTCCACATCTCTGCTCTGACACGGAGCAGATTATTCGAGCTGCTGAGTTTTGCTCCAAACAAACATGATGCATAGAAATAATAAAGGCTGGAAGGGTTTTTAATTCCAAGCTGTGTTTCTGGATTAGTTCCCCATCATTAGGCAGTCAGGGAGTAGAGTTTTTGCTGTTCTGCCTCCCTCTCAAAATCAGGAAGGGGTAAAAAATCCCAGTATCATTGAGAGCTGGGGGTGGGCAGGAGAGCAGAGAGCAGGCAGGAAAGACAGGAGTTTTTTAGGGATGGTATCGGACCACAGTGCATCATTGCTGGTGGGAAGCTCTGGAGACAGCAGGAATTCTGCCTACAACCATAGTGAGGGCAGGGAATCTGTGAAAACCTTTCTTATAAATCCAAAGTCAAACATTTGAGTCTGGCTCGGGCCAGAAACTCTAATTAGAGCCCCCTTGATTTGTGCCATAAGTAGGACACTGCAGGGGGAACTGCTGAGGCAGGTGAGACTTATTGGAATTGCATCCCAGGGTGTCTATAAATAGGGATAACAGAGGCTGGGCAAAAAGAGGCACAATGAGAATAACGGTGCACCCTGCCCACTCACTGAAGGATGAGGCACTTCAGATCTCAGAGTGACCCACCTTCCGTGCCGGTGGAGAGGCTTGTTCTAGGTCAGCAGGTACCAAAACGGCCCAGCTGTCATCAAGCACAAAAACAGGGCCGTTTTGGGGATGAAATCATCGCTTTTGATAGCCTGCTGCACTCCACATGGCAGCGACACGGGCGCTGCTCGCATGACTCACGGGCTGGGCTCCTGCGCAGCCTCGCGCGGGTGGGCGGCTCCATCTGCCCGGATTTGCTGGAGTCAGGGTCCTCCTGCAGGGCCTCACTAGTGTCAGGGTCCTCCTGCAGGGGTTTACTGGTGTCAGTGTCCATCTGCATGGATTTACTGGAGTCAGGGTCCTCCTGCAGGGCCTTACTGGAGTCAGGGTCCATCTGCCCAGATTTACTGGAGTCAGGGTCCTCCTGCAGGGGTTTACTGGAGTCAGGGTCCTCCTGCAGGGGTTTACTGGAGTCAGGGTCCAGCTGCATGGATTTACTGGAGTCAGGGTCCTCCTGCAGGGCCTCACTGGTGTCAGGGTTCTCCTGCAGGGCCTTACTGGCCCCAGTGTCCACCTGCAGGGCCGTACTGGTGTCAGGGTCCATCTTCAGGGGTTTACTGGTGTCAGGGTCCTCCTACAGGGCCTTACTAATGTCAGGTTCCACCCTCAGGGGTTTATTTGTGCCTGGTTCCACCCTCAGGGGTTTATTTGTGTCAGGACTCACCCTCAGAGGTTTATTTGTGTCAGGTTCCACCCTCAGGGGTTGATTTGTGCCCAGTTCCACCCTCAGGGGTTGATGTGTACCAGGACCCACTCTCAGGGGTTGATTTGTGCCTGGTTCCGCCCTCAGGGGTTGATGTGTGCCAGGATCCACCCGCAGTGGTTGGTTCTGGGTCTGGCTGTGGGCAGTGCTTTGCTGACTGCTCAGCTCCTCTCTGCTGCTCTGTCTGGGGCTGGGTTCCACCTGCATTTGTTGTTCTGTGGCTGGTCTGGAGTGTTATCCCTGGAATTTCAACGAGGGAGGGAACAACTGCAGAGCCTGGTGTGAGGAAGGAGGGCCAGACTTTTCCGTGGGAGTGGGGAGCTCACGGTTTTGAAGCAGTGAGGCTGCACCTGCTGGGGTTTAAACTGGAATTCCTGCAGCTCCCTGCTGAGCTGGGACATCCTGCTCTGCTTTCTGCTCCAGCCTTTCCAGTGCAGGTTAACCCAGCACCTCTGGAGAAAGAGCAGGAGTTCCCTGGCACGGGCAGCAGGAGCACAGCAGTGATACAGGGAACCTTTCCGTGTGTCAGGAGTACCTTTCACCAGGTGCCCCGACAGGCTGGGGACCCCCTGCTGCCCTGGGCAGGGGCTGTGCTGGGCTCTCCTGTGCCCGTGGCTGCCAGGAGGGGCCCAGCACCTTCCTCCCACAGCACCCACCATGGGGAGTGCCCCCAGACCCTCTGAGCCCTGAGGCACAGCCAGGGAGATGCTGCAGCCCCCAGCAGTGTCACCTGAGCTCGGTGACACCGCAGGCGCGTCCTGCAGCCCCTTCCCAGGGCCGGCTGGGTGTGTGGGCTGGCTCTGCAGACACATCCAAGCAGCAGGAGAAGGGCAGGATGCTGGGCTGCTCACTGCTGTCGCCAGAGCCCAGCCCTGGAGTGGCTGCCTGAGGACTCGCATTGAGCTGCACGCTGCTCAATAAGGGCAGAGCTGCTCTTTTCTCCCCGGTGTTTCCATTCAAACCACAACAACAATGGAATATTTATGAGCTGTTTGCAGAAATGTCAAGAAGAGCCAGCAGTTGTAAGGACACCCTCTCGGAGCAGCGGGCTGGGAGAGTTACCCTGTGTGATTCTTGCTCTGAGTGCTGCGTGCAATGGTTACAAACCCCTGTGACATTCCCGTGTCCTCACAGCCAGACAGGCATCGATCACCATCGCTCCACCAGGAGCATCCCCACGCTCTCCCCGGCCAGCACCGGGCCCTGGGGGCTCTGCCCACCCAGGAGGTGCAGGAGGCTGGGCAGCAGCAGCTCCTCAGCCCCGCCAGGCGGTTCCACCACTTCCAGGCTCACTTCAAGGCTCTGGGACTCAATGTTCCCGTTGGCTTTGGGCAGTAAAAGCTGGAATTCTAAAGAGGTTTCAGAGCCAGACTGTTACATTCTGTATTTCACTAAATGCCTTTTCTGTGCTCTTTTCCTGCCTTGATGCCAGACTGACCTTGCTGGGATGTGGGGATGAAGGAGAAGCAACTTGAAGCCTGGAAATGCATTCCCACACACCCCCTGATCTCTGTGAATTTGGGGTGGGAGTGGAAAAAACCCAGGATGTTTAACTTTTCTCTGTATGTTTTAATTTGTGTGTCACTTTTAGGAATTTTCCAACAATTCCAGCTTACCAGAGGTGTTGAATCCCAGCTTTCTCCACACTCCATGAGGGTAAGTTCTAAATTGTTGGTTTGGTAGGACCTGAGAGGTGCTTTGACCACATTGCTCTTGGCCAACTCTTGTCAGCTGGAGGGGTCAGGAATATTTAGGTGATGTCAGAGGACCCTTCAGTTTTTGATTTGTTCTCTCCGTTGGAATATATTCTTTATTTCCAGCAGATCTGTGGGCTTTAAACAACCCATGAGATGATTTCCAGCAGAGCCATCCCAGAAGGAATGGAAGTTTTGTAGAATCACGGAATATCCTGAGTTGAAAGGTGCCCACAGGGATCATCAGTCCAACTCCTGGCCCTGCACAGACACCCCAACAACCCCAGCCTGGGTCTGCCTTTCTGGGAAAATATATCTGGGAGAAAAAGTGGCCTGAGAGTTCAGGGAAGGAGCAAAGTGACCCTCAGCAGCCCTCTTTGCGTTGTGCTGGTGGTGCAGCCTCCACCTTGCCAGGGCCCTGCTCTGGCTCTGGGTGCTCCTGGTCCTGGCCATCCTGGTTTGGTGTCTCCACCTCAACCCTGGGCCCAGGAGCTCCAGTTTTGTCCAGCCTGGTGCCTCCAGGCCATACTGGGGAGTGCTGCTCTGCACTGGCCATTGCCCTGTCCCTCCTGGCTTCTCCATGGACTGATTTCATGGCTTCCCTTTGGAGCTCTGCGGGCTCCTGGCTGGACCTGGCCACCATCCCTTAGTTTGCTCCCTCACCCAGGGCCTGTGGGAAAAGCTGTGGCTGGAGGAGCCTTTTTCAGCCATGACATTCTAATCCTGGCCTTCTCTGAGGGAGCAGCTGCTCCTGCTGCTCCCTGACACATCCCAAACCTCACAGACTCCAGCTCAGAATGGGTGAGCAGAAAAAAAAGCCACCCAGGTGGCCAAAAACTGGTCTGAAGCAGCCTTAGCTTTCTCCAGAGCTGCTAAATTCTGCTGCTTGCAAAACCTTTTGTGGTGCTGGAACAATGCATGTGTGTATAAGGAGAATCTAGGCAAGATTTGTACTTTCCAGTTATTTTTGGTTTGCTTGGAAAAAAATGAGGAGGAGAGTGGGCTCCAAACCACGTTCCAAAGGCTGGAAAGGAAGCATCTGGTGTGCCCAGGGGTTGTCATAGTGAAGATGAGTGACACATAATAATGATGAATCCAGAAACTTTCACCTTGATTTCCCTGCCTGGTGGAGCTTTGAAGTGAGCCTCTAATATTATGTTAGCAGTTTATTGTGTGTGCTTCATTAAAAATACATCACAGGCCTCTCGGAGCTGGAAGGGACGCAAATTAGGTCAGCGAGTCCAGGCTCCTGCTGCTCTGCAGGGCTCTGATCCTGCTAATGACTCCAGCCCAGCCCTGGCAGGTGCTCGTGTGCTGCCAATTCCAGCTCTGGGCTGACAGGGAAAACACGATTTCACTCTTTAAAACATTCAGTTCTTGTTAAAAGGGGTTTGTTTCATGTTCCCTGCCCAGCCGGTGTTTGAGTGTGAGGGGACAGCTCTGCCCCAGCCCTGAATCCCCCCCTGAGCCTGGGCTGAGTCCCCGGGGTGGGCAGCAGGGCAGGGGGGATTCTACTTCTCTGCCCCACCTGCAGAGCTGCCCCAGCCCTGGGCACAGCACAGCAGGGACCTGGAGCTGCTGGAGAGAGCCCAGAGGAGGCACCAGAGATGCTGCAAGGGCTGGAGCCAGGCTGGGAGAGCTGGGGGTGCTCACCTGGAGAGGAGAAGGCTCCAGGGAGAGCTGAGATGTCCTGCAGCTCCCTCTGTGCTCTCAGCCAGGCAGAAGCAGGCTCTGGATTCAGCCCTGGAGCAGTGCAGGGCTGGGGGTGTGACATGGAGCTGCTCTCCTGTGGGACATCTCCAGGCTGGGAGCACCTTGGTGGAGGAGTGAATCCAGGAATGTGGCTGTGGTTGTCCTTCCTCATGGCTTGTCCCCACCCCTGCTGTTCCCTTGGCCACTCCTGTGGGGTACAATGCAGGTTTAGGTACCTCAGCACCACCAAGGGAACAAGAATCCCTTTGTTCTGAGTTCTGTGATACCAGAGATGAAGGGTTTGCCTCCAGCTCTTCATCACTTTGAGCTGGAGAACGTGAGGGACTGAGAAACCCCAGGGCTTGCTGCCACCCCAGTGTCCTTCTGGGCTGACTCTGGAGGGGTGAAATTCTTGGGTCAGTGGCACCACAGCAGCCCCTATTTCGTGTCTAGCCTGGGCTGCTGGTGCTGTGACTGAGCCCAGGGTTAGGTGGGATATTGGCAAGAAATCTCTGGCTGGGAGGGTGGGCAGGCCCTGGCACAGGGTGCCCAGAGCAGCTGGGGCTGCCCCTGGATCCCTGGCAGTGCCCAAGGCCAGGCTGGACATTGGGGCTGGGAGCACCTGGGACAGTGGGAGGTGTCCCTGCCATGGCAGGGGTGGCACTGGGTGGGCTTTAAGGCCTTTTCCAACCCAAACCAGGCTGGGATTCTGTGATTCTGTGATCCAACAACTCCATCAGCTCTCATGTGGGCATCCCAGGGAATCCAGGCACCAAGGCCTGCACCTGGAGCTGTGGGTCCTCCTGATGTGGGTCTGGATCTCAGCAGCCTTGGAGATGCATCTGGGATGTGACTCAGGGCAGAACAACCTGACCCAGAGTTCTCTGCCCCTGGAACAAGGTGTGACATGGGTCAGTGTGGGGCTGGCACCTCTGGGGAGAAACAGAGCAGGTCTGCAGGAAAGGCAGCAGTGGGGTTTGCCCTGAGGGACCATCACAGCCCAGAGCTGCTGTGCTCTGCTCTGAGGGCCATGCCAGCAGTTTATTGTGTGTGCAGGGCCTGACCCTGTGGGGAGCCCCCGAGAGCCCAGGGACCCCTGACTCTGACCTGCCTGGCGAGCTCCAGCACCCCGAGGTGTCCAGCCTGGGCTCTGTGGCACAGGACACTCATCCCAGCAGGAGGATGCTGCTGTTTTCCATTCTGGCTCCCCGGGGGAAGGAGAGCACAGCCCTTCATTAGCTGCAAAGAGTGTCTGTCTGTCTGTCTGTCTGTCTGTCTGTCTGTCTGTCTGTCTGTCTGTCTTGGGCTGGGGCCACGGGCTTTGGGCTCTGCCAGAGCCGTGCTGAGCAGCCAGGCCTGACCTAGAAAAACCCCTTAATGTGGTGTTGGTTCTGCAAGGGACAAGGCTCTTATCTAATCACCAGCCCCATCCTTCAGCAGCAGAGCCACTGCAGCCCAGTTAACTCAATTAGGAAATCACCACGCCGAGCTATTTACAGGCTGGGTGTAATGGCTGTAGCGACAGGAGACAATGACAGGGAAACAAAGGGCACAGGGGGCTGTGATGGCATAACCGGCATCCCCTGCGCCCCCAGGCCGTGGCCAAGCCCTGCTGCTCCATGGGGCTCTCTCCTTCCCACCGAGCCCCTCTCCCTGGGGCTCTTTCTTTGCCATCTCTCAGCCTCAAAGAAACTCTCACATTTCCAAAGCATTTCAGCTGGAGAGGGGGCGTGGTGGGGTTTTTTTTCGGTTTGTTTTTTTTTTCTTTCCCCAAGAACCTTATTTTAAGGCTGTCCTCCCCCTCTCCCCTGCTCCAGGTCTGCTTTGCCTTGTGCTGCCCACTGGAGATGCCAGAGCTGCCCCCGGGGGGATGGAGCCCAGGTGCTGTGCTGGACATCCCTGGAGGTTCCCCAGGGAATGGGGTCAGCCCCTGGAAGGTTCGGGAAGCTGCTCCTTTAGGGCTCCCGGGGCCCTTCCTTCCCACCTGTGAGAGCAGCCAAAGCAGGGTGACGGAGCCCTGGTGACAGGAGTGTCACAGAGACAGGCGGGGCTGCTCCTCCTCACCTCGCTCCCCCCAGCAAGGGCTCAGCCCTGTGTTGTCACTGCTCCTGGAGCAGCAGAGGGTCTGGGGGACTGAAATGCCCCAGGTGGCCTCAAAGGGTGAGAGCAGAAGTGGGATTTGGGCACAAACTGCTGTGTTTACAACCAGGGCTCACATAATCATCAGAATTTAAATCCTGAATTGTGCAACAACCAGCATCTTTCCCAAATATATAAATTCACTTATATGTGGTTTGTCTTTGCGTTTCCTCTCATGTCTCACCACCACAGGAATATATCAGGTCTGAGTGGATTTTGGAGACATTTCCCCCCTTGGGATAGGCAGCTGGAGCTGGAAAGCCTGGCCTGGGGCTGAGGCAGGAATTCCAGGGCTGCCCTGCGTGGGGTCAGACTCCTGGCGAACATTCCCTCAGATGAGGAACGAAATGATCTCATCCTTTCCCCCGTGGCCTCACCTCACTCAACCTCGAGAGCACCGGGGGTGGAAGAGCAGCTCTGTTCTGCTTCCCACAGGCACCGTTTCATGTGTGGCCTCTTTCCCCCAGCCCTGCTCTGGATACAGCACTAAAAATGGGCTGCTGCTCACTGCCCAGCGCTTCCCAGCCAGCCAGGAAGGTGTGTCCACGGTGGGAAATAGGGAGGTTATTTTATCAGCATTGTAGGCAGCGTTTTTTCCCTGGTGCTTGGAGAGCAGGGTTGGAGTTGGTGACCTCTCAGCTGCCCAAAATGCACCTGGGTTGTTAGACCAGTAAAGTGCCAGGAAGCTGCTCCCAAACTCCTCCTTTTCAGCAAACAAAATATCTGTGATTGGACTGCTCTGAGGATGACACACAAGTTAAAAAAAAAAACAACAAAAAACTAAACAAAAGCCACAAGAATAACAAAAACCCCCTCAAAATTGTGGCATTTCTATTCTTTCCATCCCAAACATTCAGCTAACAGGCAGAATTTGTAAAATCATGGAATGGTTTGTGTTGGGAGAGGCCTTTAAAGGACATTTTCTCCCATCCCCTGCCATGGCCTCAGTGGGACACCTCCCACTGTCCCAGGCTGCTCCAAGCCCTGTCCAGCCTGGCCTTGGGCACCTCCAGGGATCCAGGGGCAGCCACAGCTGCTCTGGGCAAATTTCCCTTTGTCTCTGATGAGAGTGTTTTGGGGTGCAGGTTCATGCCCTGAATTTGTACCCCACACCAACCCTCAGCATTTCCATGGCCACATCAGTGTCTTGAAGCTTTTTTTTTTTGCTGCCAGTGCCACCTCCCAGTGCAGTTTGGAAGTCTCAGTGCTCCTGCCTCAGTCTCAGCAGGGAGCTGAGCCACCCAACATCCCAGTAATCCTTGAGGCCAGAACAATTGGACCCAATGGAAATATCAGCATTTTTCCAAATTTAATTTTTTTGCCTCAGGAGGATTGGAAAGACAAAAACTGTGTGTTCAACAGAAAAAAAGAGCTGTGGGATTGATTCTATTTCAGGTTTGACATTGGAAGCAGAAGCTCAGTAACAGCGGCCTGCAGTCCCTGAGTGAGGTGGGGGGAAGCCAGCTCCTGTCCCCCAGGGTAGCCCTGGGAGCTCTGCTGAGGGTGAGGAGCACGGTTCTGGTCCCTGCTCTGCCTCTGCCCCTGTGAGAGCGATGCCAGCAGTGCCAGGATGCAGAGGACACCGGAGGCCAGGGGAGGTCCCAGGGTGTCCTCTTTGCTCCATCTCGTGGTGCATGTTGGGTTCCATGTGAAATCCCCCAACTCCCTTCTCCTCTGGGGTCATTTCCCAGCTGCAGCGCCGTGCCAGGCTATTCCCATGGGCATGAAGGTGGGCAGCCCACCTGTCCCTGTGCCCTCAGCAGCACCCTGGCATTCCCTCCCCTTTGGCCAGAGCTCACATGGAGCAAAGACAGCGTTTGTGCCTCCGTGTCCCCATGGTGCCACATCCCACACTGACTCCCTGGTCTTGGGGTGCACACTCACCCTCAGCAGCACCCTCACCATTGCCATGGCCTCATGGTGCCCGTGGGTGTTGTAGAATCATGGAAACAATCACAGAGTCACCAAGTTTGGAAAAGACCTCCAAGGCCATCGAGTCCAACCTCTGACCATGCCCAGTAGTCCCCAGGTACCACCTCTGCTCATTTTTGAACACTTCCAGGGATGGTGACTCCACCACTGCCCTGCCAGCCTGTGCCAATGCCTGACCACCCGTTCAGGGAAGAAATTTTCTAAATATCCAACCTGAACCTCCCCTGAAAGCTGGAAGCTTCTCAAACATTTTTGTGCCCAGAGTCACCACGCGTGGAAGCTTGGAAGGCTCAGTGCTCCCACATCAGTCTCAGGGAACTGAGTCACACAAAGACTAAAATGTCTCCAAAACATCTCAGTTCCTTTCAGGAGCTTCTTTTTTTCAGCTTCAAGAAATGTTTTGCATGTTGAGAACAGCCTGGGTGCCTCCTGCCTGAAATTAGTGGGCTTTGGTCAAGATGGAGCTGCGGAAAAAAATCCCCCCAAAAAATGGACTTTTGCCCAAAATGCCTGTGGACATCTGTGATTCTGGTAAGAATCTGGATTCCTTTTCCTCAAGTTTTTGCAGGAAACATTTGCAACAGGAACATGCTAATGGATTTCTCTCAAGGGCATGGAGTGAAAGGACACAGGGAATGGATTTCAGCTGGAGGAGAGGAGATTTAAATTGGATATTGGGGAGGAATTGTTCTCTGGCAGGGTGGGCAGGCCCTGGCACAGGGTGCCCAGAGCAGCTGTGGCTGCCCCTGGATCCCTGGCAGTGCCCAAGGCCAGGCTGGACATTGGGGCTGGGAGCACCTGGGACAGTGGGAGGTGTCCCTGCCATGGCAGGGGTGGCACTGGGTGGGCTTTAAGGCCTTTTCCAACCCAAACCGTGCCATGATTCCATGAGTCCACAGCACTGTAACTGTCACTGAAAAAAACCAATAGACAACAGCTTTAAAAAATGAAAATTTTAGTGGAAAACTGCAATCCCTGGGTGATTTCCTTTCCCAACACTAAGGGGAAATGTTGAAAAAAGTGGAGTTTTGCTGCGAAGGAGTGGGAGCTGTTGCTGTTCCTCAGGCAGCTGGAGCATGAGCTCATAGAGGCAAAATAGAAGTGGAGCCTGTGCTCTGGGGGCGAAGGCGTCTGGGGAACAGGAGCAGATTGTTGCACCAGGGAAAGGCATTAGGATTCAACAAGTGCAAACTGACAGTCACGAGGAAGGAGCAGGGAGGGAGAAGATCAGGTTAATTAGCAGCCCGGAGGAATTGGAGGCCACGAGCTCAGCAGAACTTTGTGGAGGAATTAATTAAGGGTTTGTTTGGAGCTGAGCTTGACGATAAAGAAAAAACCTAAAAATCCCCTGTTGTATCCTGACACTGGAGCTGGTCCTGGAGCGCTGCCAGGCACTGGCACAGCCCCTGCTTACACCTCCAGGAGCCGGGGGACAGCAGGGAGAGTTAATTGCAGAGAGGCAGACGGGGCTGTCAGAGCTGCCTCATCCCTGCTCCCTGCTGGGTGGGCAGGATGGGGACAGGGAGGATGGCAGGATGGGGAGGGATCGTTCCAGGAGGCTGGCATGTGCCAGGCATCACACCGGGGACAGGGCCAGCCCCACCCTGGGGACAGGGCAGGAGCACAGTCCCTGCAGGCTCCACTCCCTGCTCCCCGTGGATAACCCACTCACCGTGCTGGAGAAAGCACAGGGCCAGGGCAAGGACCTGCAGAAAGGCTGTGCTGCTGCTGGGACACCACGAGAATTGCCCCAGGAGGAGCAGTGGGAATGCAGCTCCAGCCCTCAGGGCAGAGGGAATTCCTGGCTGGACTTGGATCAGAGAATCCCCAAATGGTTTGGGTCGGAAGGGGTCATAAATCTCCTCCAGTCCCAACCCTGTCTCAGGGCAGGGACACCTTCCACTATCCCAGGTTACTCCAAGCTTGGCCTAGGACACTTCCAGGACCTCAAGTTTTGCTTCTGAGCTGCTGTGAGGTTCAAGGACCTTTGTGTGTGGCGTGACTAAAGCAGGACGCAGTGACACAATACTGGACTCCAAGCTACTGAAGTCCCTCTCAGCTTGGAGCTGACAGATATAACCATGAAAGGGACCTGACATCATCCTCTGTTTTTAAACACTAATATTTGGGCATTACCTAATCCATGTGAAATGGGTTGGGAAGTGACAACAAACTCCTGAACACGAGTAATCAACACAGAACTGTCACTGAATGGGGACATTTCTGCTGGGATAGCAAGGAAACACTGAAGCCTTTGTACTTTTCAACTTTTCTATCAATTATCTAAAAATAAATGCGAATTTGCAGATAAGATCGGGCCTGGCAGGATGGATGTGCAGATAAAAGCAGGCAGCTCTGCAGCCTGAGATAATTCCCAGGAGCAGAACGGGGCTATTCCATTAAAATGTGTTTTCTCACCAGCAGATGAGTGTTGGGTGGTTTGGGGCAGGGCACCTGGAGCTGCTGCAGGCTCCAGCTCTGGCAGGGAGCAGGGGAGGGGACAGTGCTGGATGTCACTGCCAGGCCAGCACCTTGGGGTGGGATTTCACAGCATCCAGCACAGGGGAACAAAGGTGATTGGGCTTTGTACAAGGCAGAAAGCTGCTTTCCCTTTGACACTCTGCTTAGTGAGTTCCAGGAATGTTGATGCAGTGGGGTTAACTGGTGTTACTGGTGTTACTGGTGTTGCTGGTGTTACTGGTGTTACTGGTGAGCATTGTGCTGTCAGCTCACAGCCAGACTGGAGCTCTGCTTTGGACAGCTCCCTGTGCCCTCAGGCAGGAATCACAGGGAGATGCCACCCCCAGATTCCTGCAGGATATCCTGGAGGGGTGCTGGGTGCCGGGCTGTGTGCCAGGGAATGCCCAGGGTGCCCCACAGGGATCACTGGAGATGTTTCCACCAGGCTTGGCTGCAGCAGGACGGCTCTCCCAGAGCCCAGGCAGGTGTGACACAGAGCCCTCGGTGGGACCCAGCTCTGGGCTCCCTCTGGGCCAACAGAGGAAGAGTCAAACACAACTTTTCAGCTCCTTTTCCCAAGGGATGTGTGCCAGGTTGGACCCCAGGGGAGGCCAGTGTGGGATCCCTGAGCAGCAGCAGGAGTTGGGAATGCTCCAGCCTGGTGGTGTGGATGCAGATGACCCCAAAAATGTCCCTCAGTGCATCATAGAATCATGGAAAGGCTTTGGGTCCAAGGGACCTGAACAAGGCTTTGGGATGATCTATTTTGTCTCAGCTCTGTTGCATTTAAATCATTTCAATTTTACACCTGAGTAGGAACAGCCCTGGCTGAAGCTGTGTCCCAGGGGCTCCTGCAATTCTGTATTTCAAACCTGTTCCTGCTGTGTGGCAGGTTACAAATGTCCTGTGAGGGCACTGATGTGACATCAGGCACAGCTTGTCCAGCTTTGAGGCCAGAGCTGGACCTTCCTTCTGCCTGCTCAGCCCGGGGATGGAAGGAAACTGCCATTTCCGTGGATGCAGGGCTCCAGCACAGGCAGGTGCCTGGAAAATAAACAGCAAAGTGCCCCTGGAAGAGGAATTTTAGTAGGAATATCACGTTTTGGAGAATCTGTCCGTGCAGCCTTAGGGGTTACAGAGGAGGGGCAGGGTCTGGCTGCAGCCACTGCCCCAGGAGCTGCTCCTTCAAACCAGGCTGGGAATCCTTCCCCAGCCTGCCCAGAGAAATAAATAAAGGGACTGAGGCCAGAGGAGAGGAAGGTGGGGGTGCTCTGGGATGCTGGGCTGGTTTCAGCTCTGCAAGGAGGATTTTCTCAGTCATCTGTGGAGAGCTAATGATACATGTAAAGAGGGGGCTGGAATGTTACAGGGATCCTGAGATCAGAGGGAAGATAAGCAGATGTAAACATCTCCAATTCCTACAATGGGGGGATTCTTTTTCTGGAGGTGCTCAAGAGAAAAGAAGAATTTTACCAGCAGCCCTAGAGCAGATTTGGGGTGACACAGCAGCCCTGAGCCTCCTGAGAGAGGGGGATTTATTTAGAAGACAACCACAGGCAAATATGTTCTTTTTTCTTCCCTTGCTTTTTGATGAGGAATATTGCTGGAATCAGCTCAGGGGAGAGAGGCTTTGATCATCCTTTCGGAGAGTGAAAAAGCTGCTTTGAATTCTGCTGCAAAGCAGGTCCCAGGAGGGGCTGTGGGAGGGATGCTCACCCTGGGGCACAGCCCTGGGCTGGTGTGGGGCTGTCTGGGGAGGGGGAGCAGCCCCTGTCCCCATCCTGCCCTTCAGACAGACCTGCAGGGGCAGAGGAGCCTTGAGAGCACAGAAATATGGAATTGTTTGGAATAGGAGGGACCTTCAAGCCCATCCAGTGCCACCCATGCCATGGCAGGGACACCTCCCACTGTCCCAGGCTGCTCCCAGCCCCAGTGTCCAGCCTGGCCTTGGGCACTGCCAATTCCTAATGCCCAATATCCCATCCAGCCCTGCCCTCTGGCACTGGGAGCCATTCCCTGTGTCCTGTCCCTCCATCCCTTGTCCCCAGTCCCTCTCCAGCTCTCCTGGAGCCCCTTCAGGCCCTGCAAGGGGCTCTGAGCTCTCCCTGGAGCCTTCTCCTCTCCAGGTGAGCACCCCCAGCTCTCCCAGCCTGGCTCACCCCAAAGGGCTGCAAACGAGCTCAAGGTGCCACACAAACCTGAGCTGCTCCCTGAGAGGAGCCCAGAGCACTGGGGACCTCCAGAAGACAGCACAGACCAACCACCTTAGGCTCTAATTAAAGATAAAACCATCCAGAGTCCAATCCTGGTGTGGAGGAACCCAAGGTCCAAGTGGCCAGGGCTTCCTTGGTGGCAAAAGCAGCGCCAAGATGAGCTCTTCAAAATGGGAGGGAAGGGAAAAAAGGGGTCAGGAACAGATCCCTGGCAGGAGCTGTTAAATCCATCTCTGCTTTGCGTGGAAAAGTTGTGGCATCAGGACACGTCCCAGAAGAACAGAACTTTGCTTTGGAGTGGGTCATAAACACCCTTCCCCCAGGAAAATGCCCTTGGGATTTTTAGAGTGTCTGAGGACAGAGAGGAACCAGATCCAGTGCTGTGGGAATGTAAAAACTCAGTGTTTGTGGATTTGCTTGCTTTGTCCTGCTCTCAAAAACAAGTGTTTGTTTAGATGGTGCTAATCGGAGGAGCATGAAAAAATTCCCAAAATAAATGTCTTTCTTAATTGAAGAGCCAGTGTTTCTCTGAAGGAAATTGCTTTGAGGGACTGACACTAATTTTCAATTTTTTTTTTCATTCTCTGTTTCTATTTTAAGCAAACAAAAAGAAAACTTCACAAGACTTAAAGTGCACTTTGTTGACTGAGTTTTTTTCTTCTCTTTGGCCACTGAAAACCCCAAGAGAATGGTGATAACTCAGCTTCTCTCATGTGGATATTGGCTCTCACCTGATAAAATCAGCTTTTTTCCAAAGGTACCTTTATGAAATCATGAATATTTAAAACAAAAACTTCACTTGTTAAACACGAGGAGCTCTCCTCTGCTTGCCCATGGTTTTGAAGTGGACAAAGTTCAAATGACAGGAAAACTCCACATGGGAAAATGAAACCCACCTGTGAAAGGAATTGTAAAGAGATTTCTTTGCTTCCTGAAAATGCTGTTATTGAAAAAAAAAAAAAAAAATCAGAGTCCACCTCGGTTCTCTTATCAGTTTTAGTGTTATTATTTCTCTGTGCCATTTTCCAGGATTCTTCTCCAACTGCTGGTGGAGACAAGCCAAGGAAAATTTATTCCCAACACCTGCACAATGTGGCAGACTGATCCTGATAGTCATCCCAGATAATTGCTATGGAATGCTTTCTTTGGGGAAAAGCCTGCTCTGGCACCATAGCTGTGGGCATTAAATGACATTTATCTCTCCCCACGGGATTAAACCCTGGGAAGGGTGGTCTGGGATAACCCCAGGAGCAGAGCTGGGCAATCCCATGGTCTGGGATAACCCCAGGAGCAGAGCTGGGCAATCCCATGGTCTGGGATAACCCCAGGAGCAGAGCTGGGCAGGGGCTCAGCCTGGAGCAAAGGAGGCTCAGGGGGCCCTTGTGGCTCTGCACAGCTCCTGCCAGGAGGGGACAGCCGGGGGGGTCGGGCTGTGCTCCAGGGAACAGGGACAGGAGCAGAGGGAACGGCCTCAGGCTGGGCTGGGCAGGGGCAGGGTGGATTTTGGGATAATTCCTTCCCTGAGTGAGTGGTTAAACCTTGGCAGGGGCTGCCCAGGGGGGTGGTGGAGTCCCCATCCCCAGAGGTGTCCAAGGAAGGAGCAGATGTGGCACCTGGGGACAGGGCTCAGTGGTTAAAGGTTGGGCTTGGTGACCTTGGAGATCCTTCCCAGCCTTAATGACTCCATGATCCTGTGATTCCATTCCTTGTGGGGTCAGAACCAGCTGGGCTGTGCCACCAAGCTCTTCCTCACCTTCCCACCGCAGCCTTTGCTGGAGCTGATCTGGAGCTGCTGCTCGGAGGTGCAGGAGGAGAAGCCAAGGACACACCAGGAGCCCAAACTGCAGCCCCAGGTGTGCTCTGGGTGCAGCCCCAGGGGTGCTCTGGGTGCAGCCCCAGGGGTGCTGTGGGTGCAGCCCCGCTGAGAGACCCAAACCCAGCCCTTGCATCGGGATCCTCCTGGGCCTGGCTGCTCCACCAGGAGCTGCTGTGCGCCTCGGCTCTGTCCCCAGCTCTGTCCCCAGCTCTGTCCCCTGGCTCTGTCCATATCTCTGTCCCCGGCTCTGTCCCCGGCTCTGTCCCCAGCTCTGTCCGTAGCTCTGTCCGTGTCTCTGTCCCCAGCTCTGTCCCCAGCTCTGTCTGTAGCTCTGTCCCCAGCTCTATCCCCAGCTCTGTCCCCAGCTCTGTCCCCAGCTCTATCCCCAGCTCTGTCCCCAGCTCTGTCCCCAGCTCTCTCCCCAGCTCTATCCCCAGCTCTGTCCCCAGCTCTGTCCCCTCATCCCCACCTCTCGCCCTTGCCCTTTGCCGCTGCCTTTGTTCTCCTTTCATCTCGCCTCTATCACGGCAGCCAGGCAGCGCTGCCAGCCCCGCAATTAACAGTGGCAATTAAGAGCTGCCGAGGTAGGTGTTTCCCCTCCGAAGGGACCTGATGTTTTCCGTGCTGAGCAGGAGAGATTCCCACTGAGGGAGCTCATTTGTGCTGATTAGGAAGTGTTGTCCTTGCTGCAATCTGAGCTCAGGAGAAAAAGTTGCAAAGTATCAAATTGGTTTTGTTTTGTTTTTTTTTTTAATCTACTGCCAGTCCCAAATCCCTGCCAAAATATGAAAGCACAGAAATTTCAGGTGATTGCTGCCCAGCCTGTGCTTTTTGGAGCTCAGGAAATGAGGTGAGCAATGAGGAAAAGCAGCAGTTACCCAGGCGAGGCCTCTTCCCACATCCACTGGAAGGGAATGCTTGTTATGGAAAGGGAGGATGCAGCCTCTGCTGAGTAAATGCTGCCTCAAAAGGTGTCTGTTGAGCCTCTCAAACCCTTTAGTGAATGATCAAATGGAAAAAGCTGGGAAATAATGGGAAAAGATAATCTGGGCCCAAATGGAAAAAGCCATCTGCAAAAATCTAATCAAGCCAGCAGTGACACTGAGCCTTTGCAGGGACTTTTAGCTCAGAATTCAAACACTCCAGGTGTCCACTAATGACGTTTTATGTCCTATGTGCTGAGTGCCAGTGTGGAATTAACCGGGAAAATATGGATTTTTATAAATAAGGCTGGCTTTCTGTACCTGGAAAATAAGTTTAGGTCTCGCCCTGCTTGTTCTCAAAGTGATCTAATGTTGAGAGGGAAACAAGAACAGCCTCCACCACTGTCTGGGAGCTGATGAGAAATGATTAATCCAGTCCTGGCTGGAATAGCTTCTTAGGCATCGCCAGGACAGCTGGATGGATGGGGCACTCCACAGAGACAGAGCCCTGTGCAAATAAAACAATGAGGAAATAAGGGAATGTTATTGATGGAGATTATTTCTCCCCTTACTCGATCATAACAGTTTTATATCTGTGTAAAAATGAATTCTGCTCGGTAATGTGGTCTCTGGGAGTTGTATTTATCCTGTTTATTGCTATCAGGAACTTATTCCTTTGCATAAATTATTCATGGGAATTAGACGTGCTTGTGAGGCCTCATTTGTGTGGGGAGGGATGGGGAGCAGGGAGGCAGCAGGAAACTTCCTGGGCTGGGTTCTTTGGAGGAAGAGCACAAGGAAACCATGGGCAGTGAGGGAAGTGTGAGAAACAGCTCCTCACTTTTCATAGTTTAGGGAGGTTTATCAAACCTTATCAAAAATACAACAGAAGACTGAATAAAGAAAAAAGGTCACAGCACTGGGAGCAAAAGATTTTCCCTGCCATGTGCTCAGCCCCCTCACAATGGAGATTTTTCCTTTTTAACCCTTTAACCCTTCCCAAAGTTGTGTCCATCAACTCTTCCTTCACTGCCCAGTGGTGGAGATCTGTTCCTCAAATCCTGACTGGAGGTCAGGTGTTCCACAGTGACAAACCAGCCCTGCCAGGTGTCCCTTGATAACCACGTGAGGGGGCACAACAGAACTATACATCTATAAAACCTTTCTTAACCTATAAACATGAGATTTGTCTGTTAATTGTGAGAGTCAATCATCACATTACTCATCTATCACAAAAATCCAACAGGAGACTGAATAGAGAAAATATTACAGAGTGGGGAGCAGAGAATCTTTCCCATGCTGTGCTCACCCTCACAATGGAGGTTTCACCTTTTAACCCTTTAATTCCCCCAAAGTTCTGTCCATCGACTCCTTCCCTGTCCTGTGGTGGAGTCACTGCTTTGAATCCTGATTTAACCCTTTAACATCTCCCAAAGTTCTGTCCATCAACCCCTTATTTGCTGCCCAGTGGTGGAGATCATTCCTCAAATCCTGGCTGGAGCTCAGGTGTTCCACAGTGACAAACCAGCCCTGCCAGGTATCCCTTGATAACCACGTGAGGGGGCACAACAGAACTATAAATCTATAAAACCTTTCTTAACCTATATACATGAGATTGTCCATTACTTGTGAGAGTCAATCATCACATTACTCATCTGTCACAGAAGGCTGGTGGGAATGGATCCCACCACCACGTTCTTCTGGGCCCAGGAGCCCTGGGGCTGCTGGGGTGTCCGTGCCACTGTGGGGGCACAGAGATGCCCTCAGAGCAGCAGAGAGCAGGAGAGGAGGAGCTGCCCCCTTCAAAGTGGCACAAAGTTCATCCCCTGCCTCCAAAGGTGCAGCATTCCCTGCGGACAGAGCATTTGGGGGATTTCAGGTCCTGCTGGAGCAGCTGCTCTCCCTCAGCCATAAAAAGAGGCTGGAAGGCTGTTGGGGAAGATGAAACAGAAAAGGCTTATAAATGTGATTGTCTGGCAAAAGATTTTGAGAATATGGAAACTATGAGTGAGATTGAAATGAAAGCAAGCTCTGAGATCCCTCAGTTACTGAACAACTGGAAAACAATGGCATGGCCAGCTGAAGGTGATCCCCTTTGGATGGAACAACACCCTCTGCTTGCAGACAGGCCCAAGGGTCAGAGCAGACCCTACAGCTTGGCAGAAGGGCCCAAAGAGGAGTTTTTAGGGTTTAAAATGTAACACAGTATGGTGATGTAATGATTCTTACAGGCTGTAAGAATCATGTATGGAAATGCTGTAGGATTTGTATCTTGTACTAGATTGGTTAGTGAGAATTAGAATATTCAACACAGAAGAAGATTTATGGTATTGTAATGGGAACCTCGCTCTCTTACCCTTTTACTCTCTCACCCTCTCACCCTCTCTCCCCCTCTCTTCTCTCAGCCCTGCTCCAGCTGTGTCTGGCAGCTCCCAGCAGGGCCCTGCCCCCAGGCCCTTTGCAATAACCCCAAGTTCCTGACCTGGTGCAGAGATCTCTGCTCTCCATCCCTCCCCACTGTCCCACCCCCAGTGCTCCTACAGAAGGCCATCAGTGAGAGAGGGAGATGGGGGAAGATCAGCACTGGTGTCCCCTGTGGGGAGGAGTGTGTGACAGGGCACCAGCACTGCCACCACAGGTGCCAGGCAGGAGCAGCTTTGGGATGAGGGACTGAGAGCAGTGACAGATTTGTCTTTCCAAACAAGCTCTGGGTCTGCTGGGAAATACAACTGGCACTGAGAGATAAACAATGGGAAGGATTCCACTGATTGATGAATGGAAAAATATATTTGCCTTTACAAATGAACTGTAGGTTTGCTGATCAATGAAATTGGATATTGAAAGATGAAGGAAACAACTGGGGAAGGCTCTAAATCCCATAAGAATTAAAAAATAAAAGGGAGAGTTATACATTAGAAGGGGTCTTAGGTATCAGGTGTTTTAGGAAGTCTGTACCTCTTGAGTACCTCAGAAATGGGGAAAGAGAGAGGGAAATGGGGATAAAAAGGAGCCTGTGTCCTCCAAAAACTTGAGAGATCCCAGAGGAATGCCCCATGGCCTCTCCCTTTATTCTAATCTAGTTCCAGGACTCCCCTGTTTCATTTTTGGACATAAACCTCTGGTGTTTGTGGGTTAATTTTCCTGACATGGACAAACCCCTGGGATTGTGCCTTCAGCCCACCACAGGACAGGGGCTGCTCCTGCCTTGCCCACAGGGGCTCCTGCCAACCAATTCTCTTCTATTTTAAAGTGCATTATTATGCTTAAAAGCAAATTTCTTCCCTAATGTGATGGGATTATGATTTCAGTGTTGTCCCAACGTGGTTTTGGTGTCAGGAGCTGGGTTTGCAGGGCTGCTGCAGCTGGAGGGGATGGAGCTGCACCTCTGCCCACAGATCTCTCCTCCCCTTGGTTTTCCTGCACAATCCTCTCCCAGGTAGCTGCTGTTTGTGTCCTCCTTCCAAGTGGTAATTCAGGAGGCCTGGGTGGTTCTGGGCAGAGTTCCTGGTGCTGCTGGGGTGTTTCTGTGCCCACCTGAGCCCTGTGTGTGTCCAGCACAGCTGGGCCTGCAGGAATCAAACCCCAGGGGTGATGATCTCAGCAAAGCTGCTCAGCCTGTCTTGATATCCTACCTGGAGCAAAGCTGGGGATTCCTCTGGGATTTCTGCAGCTGCTGGGTGGATTTTCTGTGCAGCATTCTCAGGGCTGTGGTGCACACAGAGCAACAGAGCTGAGGATCCCAGGGCTTTGTCCTTGGAAAAGAGCAGCTCCCTGTGAGCCCCAGAGGCACCAGGCTGCAGCTCCAGGGCCTGGTGTCACTTCTGAGCTGTGAGGGGGCTCATTCCTCCTCCAGGAGCCTGGGAAGCTGTGAGGGAAGTGGCCAAGTGCTCTGGGACTTGCTCTTTTCCAATTGGCAAGGGGAGAATGGAATATCCTGGCAAAAGCCGTGATGGAAAACACAGAGCAGGGAGGAGAAAGGTGTGATATGAGTAAGTGACAGCTTCCTCTCAATGCACACAGGAATCACTCAAAAAATCCTTCTGTCCCTGGGGAAGAGGGTGAGGAGTCCCTTCTTTCCCCATGGTGTCATTCCACAGGGGAAGCAAATCCCCCCAGAGCTGCCCAGCCCCAGCTGGGAGCTGCCCCCCACCCTCTGCTGCCCTGGGGACGTTTCCAGCCCCAAACCTCTCAACTCCTTCCCAGCTGAGCTGGAGAAAGCTACAGGAAAAACCCTGAGAAATGCAGGTCAGCTGGGAAGGGTCAATTCCTTATGGAGCAGCTGAGGACCTTGGAATGTTCAGCTGAGGGGTGATTTCACAGGGGCTGCAGCTCCAATCTCTGCCCTGGGACAGGGACAGGAAAGGCTGGAGACCAGGGCAAGGCTCTTCCCCCAGAGGTGCTGGCACTGCCCAGGCTGCCCAGGGAATGGGCACGGCCCCGAGGCTGCCAGAGCTGCAGGAGCCTTTGGGCAGCACTGCCAGGGATGGACAGGGTGGGGTTGTTGGGGGGTCTGGGCAGGGACAGGGGCTGGATGGATGATCCTGGGGGTCCCAGCTCAGGATGTTCTGTGATTCTATGATCAATGTGCATCCCAACCCACCAGACACAAGAGCCTCAATCAAGGCCCAGACAGCACAGATCAGATTGGTGATATGAGAAATGATAAAGCCATGACCCCACCAATGACTGGGAGATGAGCAGAGATAACAACTTAATGGGAGCTCACTCTGAGATAAGGAAATGGGGATAGTGAACAGGAGCCAGGAATTTATTCATAGGGAAATGCCAAGTGGAGAGAAAGAGGTGCTGTGATTTCTGCATGCAACAATGGGGAGAGATAATCTGTGCCCCCAGAGTTGATATCCACATTGTTCAAACACGTTGTCATGCTGCAAAAGGGAGACAAAACCTCACAAGGATGAGTCAAGGCTTGGAAAACCGAGTGTGCCAAACAGAAGCAGCTCCATCCTTCAGTTTATTAAAGTGAAGTTTGTGAATAATAGTACAGCACAAAAATCCCCCCAGAGGGTGCAGATTCCTGATAGCAAAACAATGTCTAATTTTGCAGATAAGCACAGATCAAGATCCAGGGGTAGGAAATTGCAGGCATGGGAGGCTGAGGCTGGGAATGACGCAGGGACTCCGTTCCTGATAACAGGAGCTCTTTAAAAAGCTCAGGATCTGTTGTTAGAACCTCTGAAAAGCAGACACACTCTGCACCACGGGGCCCAGGTTGGAAGGGCAGGATCTTGCAGAGAAATCCAAAGCCCTGGGGCCACAAAGAGCCCAAAGTGAGAGATTTTTTAGGCAGCAACCTGAGATGGCATTTTAGGAAATTTTGGATATTTCTGAATTACAGCCCGAGGCAGGGCCACCCACGTGTTCCTGGGTGTTGCTTTGGTGGACCCCAATCCTTCAGTTTTCTCAGGGAAGGAGGGAATTCTGCCATGAATTCCCATTTCAGACCCCAACCCTTCAGTTTTCTCATGGAAGGAGGGAATTCTCCCATAAATTCCCACTTCAGACCCCAACCCTTCAGTTTTCTCAAGGAAGGAAGGAATTCTGCCATAAATTCCCATTTCAGACCCCAACCCTTCAGTTTTCTCAAGGAAGGAAGGAATTCTGCCATGAATTCCCACCTCAGGCAGAAGGAGCAAGGTCCTGCTGTGTGGGATGCCAGGCTGCTTCCCCAGCTCTGAACCCCAAATATTCTCTGCTCGCTGGGGGCATCCA
Source organism: Setophaga petechia (assembly GCA_024362935.1). Taxonomy (NCBI): domain Eukaryota; kingdom Metazoa; phylum Chordata; class Aves; order Passeriformes; family Parulidae; genus Setophaga; species Setophaga petechia. The sequence continues at coordinate 2,914,808 of JANCRA010000021.1, forward strand.
GCTGCCAGCATTCCACAAACCAGGAGCAATTAGCTCCTGATCATGGATATAAAAATGAGAAGATGCCACTGTCAGTCCCTTCTTCCAAGGTGTGATTTGGTTCCTCAGACAGTTCCTTTCCACAGAGATGGAAATGACACCAAAAACCCCAGGGGACGCCTTCCACCCATCCTGCCTGGAAGCTGCATCCCCACCACCACTGCACAGGTGCCAGGGCTTGAGCAGAGCTTCCTCTGGAATCCTCCCATGGAAGGAGGGATGTGGGATTTGCCAGAAAAAAAGATGGGACCTGCAGCTGAAATCCTTGGAAAATGTTGTTCCTTTTGTTACATCGAACTCACAATGTAATTTCTCCGTGTTTTCTGAATTGCTCAGATTTATGTGCCCTTGTTGGCTGAAAGTAATGGCAGCATCAGGCACAGAGCTGTCCTGCAGTGGAAAAAAATCCCCAGGATGTCGCTAAGAAACTGCAAATATTTAATTATCGATAGCTCTGGGCCAGGATCCGTGGTGATTAGATCCCCTCTGTAATCAGTCTAATTGGGAACAGCCCTGAATGGAGGTGCTGGGCTCTCATTGAGGGCTGCTCTGCCTTTCCTGGAAACATCAATGCTGCCTCTGACGTGGGCTCTGCCTGCATCTCATTTCCCTTCCCTAACGCGGCTTTTCCGTGAAATCCGACCCACATCCATTCTCTGAATCACAGCCCCGCCCGCCCTGGGCGAGGAGCTCAGAGAATAATTCAGGAATAATTCACTTTTCTGTGCCATCCCTCGTGTCCCTGGGCCCTGGGGGGAGCTGGCAGCAGTTCGGGTGTGCTGGTGATGCTCAGATCTTCCACCTCCTGCTGCTCTTTGCAGATGGGGGCAAGGCTGCCTTGTGGGATTGTCAGGAGCAGGGATCTGCAAGGAATTGTTCCCTGGATTTGGCCAGTGAGCCAGAAAAATATACTAGTGTGAGGCTGACCCAAAACTACAACTTGACAGAGATTTTGGTGAAGTGAAACTGCTCCTTTTGGGGAAAATGCCAAATGAAACATTTTCCCTGACAACAATTGGGTTGTTTATGTCGGGGGAGTTGTTTTTGTTATGATTTGTAGGAAAGGGGGAATTTTAGTCCCCAGCTGCTCACCTGGCTTGTGTTGGAGCTGGGATGGGAGCCCAGAGGCTGCATGGACACAATTCACACTGAGATATGGGGAAGAGACACAGAATCCTGGAATGGGTTGGGTTGGAAAGGACCTTGAAGCTCATCCTGGCAGGGACACCTCCCACTGTCCCAGGTGCTCCCAGCCCCAGGGTCCAGCCTGGCCTTGGGCACTGACAGGGATCCAGGGGCAGCCCCAGCTGCTCTGGGAACAGGGATGGGGAGTAGGCCCAAGGAGGATGGAGGGTTCTGTGAAATGTGACCCTCAGAGCAGGGGCAGGATGGAGCTCCCTCTGGAATCTGTGGGGGCCAGAGGGATCAGGCACCCAGCAGGATCCATCTGCACAGACCCTGGGGCAGAATGGAGAAGTCTCCATCCCAGAAATGACCCAGAGTCCCATCATGGTCAGCAGTGTGGGATCCTCCCTGCCAGGAATCCCTCAATCCATCCCTGCTGCCAGCAACAGGGAGATCTCTAAGCAGCCCCAACAGTGATTTTCCTGCTGAAACCTGGATTTTTCTCCATTTGGCTCCATGTGCTGAGGCTGTTGAAGGATAAATTTGGGCTGATAAACTCCTCTTTTCCTTGCTGCTCCCCCAGTTCCCCATTCCTCCTGGAGGAACACTCTGGTGTGGGGCACAGTCACCCCATCCCCGGGGGCTGCTCTACACAGGCAGGAGCTGCTCCTTGTCCAGGTCTCCTGCTTTGTACCTTCAGCTCCTCACAGCTCCAGAATCCACATTTGGAAGCACATTTTCCCTCAGCTACTGCAATTCATGGATTTGGATCCTGCTTTGTGGTGCCTCCCCAGCACTGGGACACGGCCACCATGGGCAGCACAGGGACGGGGTTGTGCCAATGTCACCAAACACTTTGGGCATTTGGGAATTGCTGAACTTGGAAACGGAGGGAAGCAAGAAGAATTGAGCACAGCTGGAGGTCAGGAGAGAGGCAATCTTCTGTGGGAAGGCCAATACTTGCACTGGCCTTGGTGTCCAGGTCACAAACCCACCCTGCCTTGGTCTCTGCAAGGTGAAGCTGGGGCTGAGACAGGAGTGGAGAGACAAAGCAAAGGCCCTGAACAGCTCCAGTCCCCAAACAATCCCACCTGGACTTTGGGAGGGGTTTGGGAGCTCCCACCTCGATCCAGGGTTTGGGGGCTCTTTGTCTTTCCCCACCCCTTGGTGGCTGATTGACCAAATCCCAGCCATGGCTGTTGGGTTTCCCAACTGGAAATCCAGCTTTGTCAGGAGGGTTGGGAGCATGAATGAAGGTTGTTTGCTCCTGGGAAAGAGAAATATTTACTTTATTCCCACAATAAATGTAGGATAAACCCCAGGAGCTTTGCTCACCCAATCAAGCATTGCACACTTCTTTCCTTCTTTTTTCCATTGTTGGTTTTTTTTTCCTTTCCCTTTGCCATCTGCCGGGGAAATGGAAACACTCTCCTGCCTTCCTGGGTGATGGAAATCTTCTAAGAGCTGGGAGGCACCTGCTGTGTTCCACAGCCTGGGCTCTCTCCTTCCTTCCTGCCCAGGATCTGAGGGATGCAGGGAGCAGTGCCATGGTCTCAGTGCCCTTGGATTCTCCCATGGATTGGCTGTGGCATTCCCCCACTGAACAGCACATGGAAAAGTCCTCCTGCGAATTTTGGTGTCCATCCCCTCGGCCTCCTCCTCCCAAACCTCGGATTTCCCCCATTTTGCACTGGGATTTCCCTCCACACCTGTGGCTGTCCGAGGAGGCTCCATGGAGGGGCTCCCAGAGGAGCTCTGCTCCATCCAGGGGCAGCATTCCAAGCACAGGGAGATGCTGAGCACCTCTGCGGAGGGAGGACAACAACCCACACGTGGTTCATCCCCAGCAAATGCCAAAATGTCAAACACAACAATTTCCCAGGGCTTTCCTCAGGAAAAACCAGCTGAGAGTGGAAAAGGTCCCTTCCTGTGTCCTTCAGTCGCCAGCCCTGATGCAGATCTCATCTGGGTTTTGCAGATGAAAGGAAGAGGAAAGGAGGGAGAAGAGCCTCTGACTGACTTGCTGACTGAGTATTTATTAAAATAGACTGGAGCAATTAAAGACAAAAACTCCCCAAACTTGGGATGCAAATTGAGGAGCTGGAAAACACAAAAGGAGAGGATCTGGTGGCAACTTGAATTCTGTAGAAACCCAGATCTTTCACAGAATCACAGAACTCAGCTCCAAGCTAAAGCCAAACTGAAATTTTCGGAAAAGCAGAAACGCAAAGAAGAATTTCTTATGGCTAAAGTGAAAATTAGTTTGACAAACCACATACATTTCAATTGAAAACTGGGACATCCTCTTTTCTCTCTCTCCTTTTTTAATTAACCTCAAACTCTCAAAAGCACAATGATGAGAACCCAAGGAATGTGACATTGCCCAAGTGTCTCTAATAAATGCACAAGCTGCAAAACAAATATGGGTTTGCAAAACATTTTGTTTTCCCCACATTTCCATTTTCCCTGACTAGAAGTATTCCTGCAAAATTTCAGCCAATTCCCTCTCTAATATTCGGCTGCCTTAATGCAATCATTTAATCCTGATTTAAAGGCTGTGAAATGAAGGATGAAGAGCTGATATTTCTCTGTAACCTTTTGAATTTCTATATTCTGACTCCGGTCCATTGGATCCATAACATCCAGATTGCAGGAGCAGAAGGGATTTTTTACATTTATTTTCATAATTTAATGTTTGTTTTAGAAAAAGGAGGGGAGGCAAAGCTGCCAGGGCTTAATCATGCAGCAATCTTGAATCTCACCACGACTGGGGGAGGCAAAGAAGCTTTGGCATCTTTGCTGCAGTGCTAATTTGCATTGGGGAGGATCTTTCCCCTCCACAGCTAAAAAAGATGAAGTGTGAACTTCCAAAGTGACATTTTGGAGTTTGTGTGCAGCTCCTCCCGCAGCCAGGGCTGCACTCAGCACTCTGACTGCTGCTTTTATTGGGACAGGTTTGTAAAGGCTGTGGGGGGAGGCTGCTCTGGGGCATAGCTCAGGAGGGGAAACTGAGCCCACAAATAAATGCAGGTGGTTGGAAAAGCCAGAGTGTGGGCATGCAGGAGGTGGAAGGCACTGAGCACCCAGCCATGGGGCCCTCAGCAGAGCCCCCCTTGTGCCCAGCCAAGGACCCTTCCCTGGGCCAGAATCAAGAGGCAGAAAAAGCAGCTGGGTAAATCCCAGGGCAGCCAATGATCTGTATGTGCAGCTGAGGCTGCTCCACTGCCCCTTCCCCACTGGGAGGATTTGTCCTTCTGCTCTGCCACAGAGCAAATCCTGCCCCTGTCTGGGGCAATCCACACGGAGCCAGGAATGGCTGGAGAGAAGCTCTGGGAGAAGATTTGGGGTGCTGGTGGGTGAGAGCTGGACCTGCCCAGCCCTGAAACCCCCCTGAGCCTGGGCAGCAGAGCAGGGGGGATTCTGTCCCTCTGCCCCACTCAGGTGAGACCCCACCTGCAGAGCTGCCCCAGCCCTGGGCACAGCACAGCAGGGACCTGGAGCTGCTGGAGCCAGTCCAGAGGAGGCACCAGAGATGCTGCAAGGGCTGGAGCCAGGCTGGGAGAGCTGGGGGTGCTCACCTGGAGAGGAGAAGGCTCCAGGGAGAGCTCAGAGCCCCTTGCAGGGCCTGAAGGGGCTCCAGGGGAGGGACTTAGGACAAGGGATGGAGGGACAACAGGGCACAGGAAATGGCTTTAAACTGAAAGGGAGTAGATTTAGATTGGATATTGGGCAGGAATTGTTCCCTGGCAGGGTGGGCAGGCCCTGGCACAGGGTGCCCAGAGCAGCTGTGGCTGCCCCTGGATCCCTGGCAGTGCCCAAGGCCAGGCTGGACATTGGGGCTGGGAGCAGCCTGGGACAGTGGGAGGTGTCCCTGCCATGGCAGGGGTGGCACTGGGTGAGCTTTGAGTCTCCTTCCCACCCAAACCATTCCATGGTTTTATGAAGGCCACTGGAGCACTCTGGTCCTTGCTCCCCACGTGATGCTGGGAGCAGCCATTGTGCCACCACCACTTCCAGAAGTTCCTGGCTCTGCTGGGAGCTGCATCCATGAGGAATTGTGTGAATGGATGTTCACCTTCATCCTCCCCTTGTCCTCCTCTGCAGCTTCACCCCCTCACCCTGGCAGCTCCCTGGCAGTGGAGTGTCAGAATGCCAGGATGGTATCTGCCAGACCAGGTGCTGCCCTTCCATTCCCAATTCCTCAGGCTTCATTAGAGCTCTTCATTAAGCATTAATGAGAAGCTGAGGAATGACTGCCATGCGGTGCCAGCGTGGAGCAGCCCCTGCAGCTCCCTGCTCGTGACAGCCAAACCTTTATTCCAGGAATTTGGGCAGGGAACAGGGATTGTGTGGAGACGAGCAGGAAACCAGAGCTGTGGTGGGCAGGGAGCTCTGCTTGTCCCTCCTCAGAGCCCAGAAACAGCCCCAGAGCTCCTCTCAGGACATTTATTGGGGGGCCATGGAATTTTTGGAACACCGTTTACATAGGGGCCTGGTAAAAGGAGCTCTGAGTTGGGGTTTTTTTGTTATTGTTTTTTCAAGGCAGTCTGGTGGAGGGAAAAGGTTTTCCCAGTCTGGCAGATGGGAAAGGTTTTCCAAGAGTGGTAGAGGGGAAAGGCTTTCCCAGCATTTAAAGGACTTTGGCCATTTCTATGATTATTGTGATGGAGAAGGGGATGGCATCCTGGATTTGGGGTTGTATATAATGGTTGGAAGTTGTATTCCCATCTCCCTCCCTCCTCAGTGTCCCTCAGCCCAGCTGGCTCTGGATGAGCCACACGTTCTGAGCACCTGGGCCAGTGGAAGGTGTCCCTGTGCTATGGACAAACAAGGCCAGACTTTCTTCAGAGAAAAAGGCTCTCGTTTATTAAAAAGAGCAGATGGAAGGCTCGAGATAGGCTCAGACCCCCACACAACAAGTCAAAAAAAACAAGAGTGTGTCTACCCCACATACACACTGGGTTCTCCAGGAAGCGAATTCCTCAAAAGAACTCCAAACTCAACTGAACTCCCATTTTTATAACCCCCCTTCATGTCCAGGATTGGTGGGTTTTGGCAGTGACTGGCTTGTTTCTGGTGTTCCTGTTGGTCTTTATTGCTGTTCATTCATGACCAATCATTTTCTTGGGGCATCAAATTATTGGTTGGGTCTTTTGTCCAATCTCCGTCTGTGGCACTGGTTTTATTGCCCTGACTCTGTTTCTGGAGGCTATTCTGCCCCTTTGGACCAATCCCCTGCTATATTCTGGACCCTTTAGAACTTGCAAAGAACATTGACCAACCCACTCAAAACAATAACTCCCCTTGCCAAGGTTACAATAATCAACTCAACCTTAACTCGATACAAACTGTCTCACTTATAACACCTGCCCATGGCAGGGGCTTGGAATGGGATGGGCTTTGGGATCCCTTCCCACTCAAACCATTCCATAATTCCATGATTCTACTTTGAAAAGGTCTGGTTTGGGTTTGTAGCAACTCCTGGCCCTGCTGAAAGGGCCCCAGGAGGGTGCTGAGGGGAGCAGGGAGCAGCAAGTGAAGAATTCCATTTCACCCCCAATGTTTTTTAATTCATGGGGGAAAAAAATGACAAATTAAAAGAAAATACCCAGCACTCCTTAAACCCTTCCCAAAGCTCTGCCATGTGTTCCATTAACAAGAACTGGCAGGAAATCCAGGCAGGTGCTGTGCTCTGCTCCTCCCAGGCGTGGCTGCAAAGACCACACCAAGGGCCTGTTTTGGTGGCTCCTGTCTCGGTTTGGAAAGACAGGAGTCTGCCAAGGAAGGCAGGAGCCTCCCCTGAAATGGAGAATGCAAATCCTCCCCACCCCTCCCAATTGCAAAAAAATTTAAATTAAGGGGCTCTCAGGTAAAAATATGGGAGCAGGAAATAACATTTCTTTAATAGGGAAGGGAAATAAAAGGATAAAATAAACAATGCAGTGCACTAAACCATCACTGCCAGAGTCAGAACCCAGCCTGACATCCTGTGGGTCAGGCTGGTGGCAGCAGTGCCATTGGAATTGTGGCTCAGCCCTCCTGCAGTGTCAGGGCTGGTTCTGCTGGAGCAGGGATCCTGGAGAGAAGGATGGATTCTTCCTCTGAAGATCCAGGGGCAGAGGCAGCTGCTGTTCCTCTGGGCAATCCAGTGCAGAAGCTGTGCTGGTGTTCCAGAATCTCCAGATTATGTCTGGGTAGGAATGCTTGGCTCCTCCCTCTGGGCTCACATCTCCCAATGGGATGCTGTAGTTCTTATCAGCATGCAGGGACATTCCATAGCTGTTATCAGCAATGTCCCCTCCTGAGGGAGAAGTGATTGTGGAAGAGATAAGGAATTTGCCCACTTGACAAAAGACAACTGCCATACAGATGGTAATAGAATCTGTCTTGCCTTGCAATCTGGAACAGATCCTCACTGGGACATCCTATCCCTTGGATGGGCATTGGGAAAAAACCACCATGGAGGAAAAACAGGAAAAGGCAAAGCCTTCTCTCATCCTCAGTTCTGCTCAGTCCTTCCCCAGCAGATCCTGGGAAGGAGAGGAGCTCAGGGAACCTGCTGAAACCCTCAGGAGCCAGAGGTGACCCAGGGTTGGTGGGGGGTTTGTTATGGAAAATGATAGCAGGAAATCCCTGTCCCTTTGGTCCTTTGCACTGGAACACGGAGACAATCCTTGGCCACAGCCTTTGGGTGGTGGGAGAGACAACTCAGAGGAGCTGAGGAGCCAGAAGAGGGGATTTTACACTGAATCCATCAAGGGAATAATGCCAAAATGTCCATCCCAGCTGGAGTCCCAGCCTGGCCAAGGAGCCCAGATAGGGAATTGCTGAGCTCTCCCCTGCCTGGGAAGCCCTTGCTGGGGTTCTGGCCCTGGTGCCAGAGGGAAGGGAGGTGGCAGAGGAGATGCCAAGCTCTGAAAGGAGCTCGCAGGGAAGCTGGGAAGCACGGAGCAGTGTGACTGCTGCCATGGGAACACTGGGGAGTGTCAGAACCCAGGACATCCCTCTGGCTGCCCTGGGTGACTCCAGACCCTGGCAAGGGGCTCAGAGACCTTGGCATGGAGTCACAAACACCTGGGCCTTCGATTTTAGCCCATGGAAACAATTACCAAATTGTGTGAGGATTTACAAACCATAAGAGTTTGAGTAGAATGACAGTGAATTTGTCACAGGGGAAAAAGTAGAATTTTGGGGATTTAGAATGGGGGTTCAAGAGGCAAGATGGAGGAATCTGGGTGTGTCCTGTCCTTCTTCTCCTTCTTCTTGTCCTCCATCTTCTGCTGTGATGGTGGCACTTCTGGATTGGTTTAGAGTAGAGACAGACTGTCTAACATAGATGATAGGTATTGGAAAATTATTGTAAATAAAGTACACATAATTCTTAGTATGTTCACACCACCCCAAAGACAGGCAGGTTGGGTTGCCACAACCTGACGTGCTGGACAGATCTCAGTAGGTCAGAGAAAGAATTTAACAAATACGAGAAAATAAACAACCTTGAAAAGCAGAACAGAGGAACCCTGACTTCTTCTTCAGTCGTGGGGCTGGGAAAAAAAGAGACTTTCCAACACCTCAGGGTCACCTCAACCACAGAGACCTGAGAGGGAAGAGCTGCAGTGCAGAATGGATGAGCAGCAGGGAGAAATGCCTCAGACACCCGAGCCCTTTGAAGGAGCTGGCAAACACAGAGAGGAGGGTGATCCTGGATTTCCCAAAGGCCTCCTGCATGTTCCCTCATTTGGAGCTCCTCAGGAGCCTTGGCTTGGATGGGAACACATCACAGGTTAAGGAGGAGGAATAAAGAACAGCAATAAATGAAAGTGGTTGCCAGGAGTGCTCCCCAAAGGTTTCTGCTGGGATTTGGGATGTGTAATATTCCTAAACTAACTGAAAAGGAGCAAATGAAAAGGTGGCAACATTTGCATGGGGTGTGTGTTAGAGAGCAGCCAAATCTGAGTCTGCTGGTGGGAAAGGGAGCAGGAATCAACAACATCCATGGGCTGGGAGTTTATTGCTCAGGATACAGGTTGATAAAGGCAAAAGAAAGTAGATGGGGAAATAATCATCAATCCTTCCCACCTGAGTACAGGAATGAGCTCCAAAAAACTCCTGGTTGGGAAGAGCTGGACAAGGCTGTGAGGAAACGTGGAAGGGTGAGGAATGAGGAGCAGAGCAGCAGAAGGGATCTGCACCCTGCAGGCCAAGGGCCATCCTGTTTATCCCATTTCAACAGGATTATGTGAGAATTCAGGAAAAATCAGTTAGAAAAGGTCAGTGGGGATCAACAGAGACAAAAATCCACTCTCAGAGGGCAGAGTGCTCCAGCTTCTCAAGGAAGGGATTTCATGTCAGGATGGAGCTGTACTGGGAATGTTCATTGGCACCAAGGTTTCTTGGGACAGAGCCAGCCCAAGCTGCAAATGGTGATGTCAGAGTTTTCTAAGTTTTTTACAGAATCATGGAATGCTTTGGGTTGGAAAAGCCCATCCCATTCCTACCCCCTGCCATGGCAGGGACACCTCCCACTGTCCCAGGTGCTCCCAGCCCCAGTGTCCAGCCTGGCCTTGGGCACTGCCAGGGATCCAGGGGCAACCCCAGCTGTTCTGAGCACCCTGTGCCAGGGCCTGCCCACCCTGCCAGGGAGCAATTCTTTCCCCATGTCCCATCTAACTCTGCACTCTTTCCATTCAGAGTCACTTTTTTTTGCTTGTTTTGTTTCTTTTGGTTTTTGGTTGTGTATATTTGGTTGGGTTTTGGGGGGTGTTTGTTTCTTTGTTTCAGGGGGTTTTTGGTGTTGCTTTGGCAGAGTTTCTGGGAGCTGTCCTGTTGCCAGTCTGACAAATCCAACCTTCCCAGAGCACCAAAGTGGGATCTAGCTCCCTACCTGGAGATGGCTCCAGAACAGACATCTGTGTATGGATCACCCAGGGCCATCCCTCAGAGCCAAGGAAAACCCTTGGGCTTGAGCCAAGGAGTCTCCAGTTCTTCCTACAAGTAGGATGAGGCTGCAGCCCTGGATTCCCTGGGAGACCCTGACCCTTTCTCCTGCATAGATGTGACTGTGCTGCTTGAAGGCAAATTCCAGTTTTTCTGGAATATTTTGAAGACATGTTCTCCCTTCAGCTCCACCCCCAGCAGCTCTTCCAGGTATCTTCACCTCCTGGGCCGGGTGCATCACCTGGAAGTGGCAGTTTTCCAAAGGCAGTTTTCCAAAGGCCACAGTAAATCCTTCAGCTCAGAGGAACAACATCCCAAACACTTCTTCCAAGCCCCAAGGCAGCTCTGGCAGCCAAATCAGTCCAAGCCTGAGGGCTTGGGCAGACCCACCACAGAGATGCTGAGGTGTCCCAGTTCACAGAATCACAGAATCACAGATGGATGGATGGATGATGGATGATGGATGGATGATGGATGGATGATGGATGGATGGATGGATGATGGATGGATGATGGATGGATGGATGGATGGATGGATGGATGGATGGATGGATGGATGATGGATGGATGGATGATGGATGGATGATGGATGGATGGATGGATGGATGGATGGATGGATGATGGATGGATGGATGATGGATGGATGGATGGATGATGGATGGATGGATGGATGGATGGATGGATGGATGGATGGATGATGGATGATGGATGGATGATGGATGGATGATGGATGGATGATGGATGGATGGATGGATGATGGATGGATGGATGGATGGATGGATGGATGGATGGATGGATGATGGATGGATGATGGATGGATGGATGGATGGATGATGGATGGATGGATGGATGGATGATGGATGGATGGATGGATGGATGGATGGATGGATGATGGATGGATGGATGATGGATGGATGGATGGATGGATGGATGGATGGATGGATGGATGATAGATGGATGGATGATGGATGGATGGAGGGATGGATGGATGGATGATGGATGGATGATGGATGGATGATGGATGGATGGATGGATGATGGATGGATGGATGGATGGATGGAGGGATGGATGATGGATGGATGGATGATGGATGGATGATGGATGATGGATGGATGGATGGATGATGGATGGATGATGGATGGATGGATGGATGGATGGATGGATGGATGGATGGATGATGGATGGATGATGGATGGATGATGGATGGATGGATGGATGGATGGATGGATGGATGGATGATGGATGGATGATGGATGGATGGATGGATGGATGGATGATGGATGGATGATGGATGGATGGATGGATGAATGGATGGATGGATGGATGAATGGATGGATGGATGGATGATGGATGGATGGATGGATGGATGATGGATGGTGCAGTGCTGCCAAAGATCACCATCTCTGCTCCTAATTGCACCCTGCAGCTCCACCTCCACCATCCCAGGCTGGAAGGGACCTTTATGATGGAGTCCAACCCCGCCCAACATCTCAACTAAACCCTGCACCCAATGCCACATCCAGGCTTTTTATAAACACACCCAGGGATGGTGACTCTACCACCACCTCCCTGGGCAGCCATTCCAAACCTTTGTCACTCTTTCTGTAAAAAACTTTTTGCTATTATCCAACCTGCATCTCCCTTGGCACAGCTTGAGGCTGTGTGCTCTGGTTGTGTCAGTGCTGCCTGGAGGAAGAGCCCAGCCCCAGCTGAGCACAGGCACCTTTCAGGAGCTGCAGGGAGTGATGGGGTTGTGACACTCCCACTGTCCCCGTGTCCGTGGGGCACCACAACACATCGCTGCTGCCCCTGGGACTGCTGATTCTGGCAGGAGCCAGGCTCTGGCAGGAGCTGGCTCTCATTCCAAGCTCTCCAGAGCAGAGGGGATCCCTGGGAACCCCCGGCTGCAGGAGCTCATTAACAAGCAGGGCACATTGCCCGGCCCAGAGCAGCCCCGAGCTGTGGCGGTGTCACATCAGCTGCTCAGCTCTGTGACAAATATTCCATGGCTCATTATCCTTGAGAGGAATCTCCCTCTCCAGTGCTTTTAAGACCTGGAGAAATTGGCAGGTGCTGTTTGCTTTTTGCTCAGGCAGCACCGGATTCTCCAATTAGGGATTTGTTGGGAGCCCTCTCGTACACGGAGCCCGAGGCCAAATCCGGCTGTGCCAGCGAGTGGCTCCCAGCTGACCAAATCCTTGCCTTTGGCACAGCTTCCATGAAAAACCTTGCACTTCAGCAGGGAAGTGTCAGCATTTTCCTCTGCAGCACCTGCCTGCCTTCTAATCAGAAAATGGGGCTGGTTTTGCTCTTGGAAAAAGCCAAATTAGGAACGGAGCAAAGAGGCCCTTTGATGTTGAGGAAAGCTGGAATGCTGCATGTGGAGAATCCATGGGGATTCCTCCTGCTGATTGCTGAGGGCTTCTCCATCCACTGCCTCCATGTGATGGGAATTTAACCTGAGTGCTCAGGATCAGGGAAAATGCAGGTGTCAGGGAAAGCTCAGGAAAGCCTGCAGCTCATGCAGCTGTCCCAGCATGTCCATTCTCTGGGAATGCCCAGCACAGCTCCTGTATCCCCACACACCATCCCAAAGACACCACAACCCAGGACTGATGAGGTGCCATCAGTTATTCCGTGCACAGCACAGTGCTCAGGGATTTATGGCAAAACCAGCTCCTTTGGGCCTCTCCCATGGATATGCAGCTCATTGGATAAGGATCAATTCTTGAGGGGGACTGTTATTATGGCCCCAAATCCCAACAAAAACGGGAAGTCCAGATGCCAGGTGAGTCTTTCATCATGCTCAGAGGAGAAAAAAATCAAGGGACAAAAGAGGAAAACAGCAAGGAGAGAATAAAATCCAAGAAATGCTTTATGACCTCTTTGGGGACTCCAGGTATTTCTGAACAAATCCAGCAGCAATTCCTGGGATGTGCAGGAGAGGGGTCTGGGGGATGGGAACAGGGTGTCACTTGGACAGATGGACAAGGATTTCCTGCCCAAACTCTTTCTGCATGGAAAGTTGGATTCTTGACTAAACCAAATTGATTTCAGAAAGTTCCTGATTCCTGTAGGGATAGGAAATCATATTTTCAACTGAAATTTTGAGGCAGAAGAAAAGGGAGAGCTTTGATGAAAAATCAGCTCTGAGAAATGAGCTTCTGTCTGCAGCGATTTCCCTCCTGATCCAATATTGTTACAGCTGCTTAATATTTCCCCAGTTAAGTCCTATTTTGATGGAGAATTGAATATTTTTTTCCCAAACTACTCTTTTTCCCCCCAAGTTTTTCCTGTGCAGGCTGTTGAACTTCTCACAAAGCCACTTCAGATAAACCCTCGGCTTTAATTTTTTAATGACTGATAGAAAATGCTGAGGGAAATATTAAAATAATTTTCTAGAGACATTTTCATTCTGACAAAACCCAGCTCTGAAATCAAAATTTTCCTGGCTGCTGATGCCTCTTTAGGCTCTGTTTTTTTTGTGCATCTGGTGCTCCCCAAGCTCCCAAAATCCTGGGATCAGGCAGGCCCTGATGGACACACGCAGGGCTTTTCCTTAGGAATGTGCAGGGAAGGCTGCAGCCCCAGGAACAGCACCTGGAAGGGGATGTGTGAGGTCCAGCTGTGGGTTTGGGGATGCTCCACTTGGCTCTTGTTCCAGGAAAGGTGGGATGAGGCCCTGGATAACCCTGCAGATGGTGATGATGGATCCTTCCAACCCAAACCACTCTGGGATTCTGGAATTCAGCATCACTCCAGCACCTCTGGTGCTCCATCCCTGGGGAGCTTGTTTAATACACAAGTCAGTGAGCAAGGGAGGGACAAAATGAGATGTTTCAGGGCAGTACAGCTCAAAATAAACTGGGTTTATGAGATAGCAGACAATAATTTGGGTTATTGCCTCTCCTGTCTTACCTGCTCTTTGACCTGCCAACACTGTTAAACTCCCAATGCAGGGCAGCCAGAAGGGTTTGAGGGATTTATGATGTGCTGGGAAAAGGGTGGAAGTCAAGGGGAGGGAAAACTCATGGAGGGAAAAGCAGAGACTGCAGGGGAATGGGAGACTCGAGGCAGAGGGGGCACCTCAAAGGACATGGGTGACACACAACAGGGAAGAGAGGAACAGGCTGAGGAAGGGGCAGGGAGAAGGGGAGCAGGGGACACTCTGGGGTCCCAGGACAGAGCTTTTCTCCTTGGAAATGATGGCAAAATCCAGTGGGGACACATCCTGCAAAGGAGGAAAAGGCAGGGAAGGATAACAAGGGAGCCTTGGTGCAGAATCAATTAATGAGCGAGTCAGCTGCTGCTGAATGAGATCTGAAATTCACACCAGTGCTGGAACCCCAAAATAAACCTTTCCCCTCCCCAGTGAGTCAGAAACTCTGCCTTTTAAGGCAGCATCGCCCGCTGGATGTTGGAGGGGCAGACAAGGGACAGAAAATAAACTCCAAAGCCCCTCCTCTTGTCTCTCTCCAGCCCTTTGTTCTGCTCTAATCCTCAGCTCCTGGTGGAGTTGGAAAGGACTGTTCTCACCCAGGAGGGAGGAGAATTCCCCTGGGATGGAGAGCAATTTCTGATTCAGTGCCTGCAGCAGTCCTGCAGCTTAGTGGGGGAAAAGGCACCTGGCAAGGTGTGCTCCCCTGGGAGCTGTCCTGCCTGTCCTGCTGGAATGGTCCTGGAAAACAGAGCTGGGGGCAGGGCAGGCTGGGGCACCTCAGCTCCAGGGATGGCCTGGGCAGGGTGAATTTCAGTGGGAGTCAGCCCCAGGCAGAGCAGGGACAGGTTTGTACTGGGATTTAAGGAGGCAGAGAATCCGTGTTGTCCTCAGCATCAAAGAGGTTTCCATTTCCAGGGGATGGCAAAGATTTCATTCCCAAATGAGCACAGAAATACCTGAAAATCCTTCCTCAGCACTTCCCGAGCCCTTCCTAGCTCCAAACAGCTCTGCCAGCCCCAGGAAGAAGCCTGCCCAGAGCCAGAGCACCTGGCACTGCGTTGGCACCTCAGTGACATCACAGGCTGGGGATTGTGCCAAGGAACAGCCTGGATCACCCATTGATGCCAGTCCATGGAATCATGAAATGGTTTGGGTGGGAAGGGACACTAAAGCTCATCCCATCCCACCCCTGCCATGGCAGGGACACCTCCCACTGTCCCAGGCTGCTCCCAGCCCCAGTGTCCAGCCTGGCCTTGGGCACTGCCAGGGATCCAGGGGCAGCCCCAGCTGCTCTGGGCACCCTGTGCCAGGGCCTGCCCACCCTCACAGGGAAAAATCTTTGGGGCCATGAGATGTTTTACCAGGAATTCTTCCCAGTATTGGGCACTTCGTGAAAAGGGGATGTCCACTCAAACCTCTCTTCCTTTTGAAACAAGCATTACTCCCAATCCTCTTCCCTCTCACCTGGATTTATGTCTCTTCCCATGGCAATCTGGGAAAATTTCATCCCTGTGGACATGCTTTCCTGAAGCTTGTGATTCCCAAAGTCTCCTTGACTACTCATCCATCCTCTCTATGTGATGGCAGGGCCAAAGACCTTCCCATCACATGGACCCTGCTCAGTACCCCCTGCAGCAGCTCCACAGGCTTTTCTTCCTCCCCTCAGCTCCTGAGCCACCCACTTGTGCCATGTCCCAGCCTCCAAACCACTTTCTCTTCTTTCTGCTAAACCATTTTTCCACATTCAACTTGCCCAAGCCCTGAGTCCTCTGGACCATTTAGGAAAAGCCAGAACTTGTGACCTGTGATCAGTTTTCATTCCTTTAAAGCTTCTTTTTGGGGAAGACTGAGCTGATAATTTTATGCCACATGTAAATAACAGTTTTTAGCATGTCTAAGACACTGGAATTTTATGGGCTTGTGTAAAACCTCCTTAAAGAGCTGAGAGAGTGAATTCCTTTTGCCATAGATTGTTCCTGGAATGTTTATTTCCAATGCAGAGGGACTAAACCACTGTATTTATTCTCCTTCACAGGAATAAGCACGAGTGGTCCCAGTCTCCCTGTGCTTCACCACAATCCCCTGTGCCTGTTCTGGGAAGTCCCACAGTCTGGATTCCCCATCCTTTTCCATAGGAAAGGGTCACAGGGCTCCTTCCCTGCCTCCCCCACCCACCTCTGCTCTCCCTGTCATGAGAGGAGAACCTGAGTCCTTCCAGTGGGGTTTTTCCACTCTGTAAAGCTGCACCAGGACCGGCCCCAGTCCTCCTGCTCCTGCCTGGAGTCATCCTCTGGGGACTCCTGAGTCCCTCTGCAGTTCCCTCCAAAATCCTCATGGATTTACACCTCCCAGTCAGGATGGATGGATGATGGATGGATGGATGGATGGATGGATGGATGGATGGATGGATGAATGATGGATGGATGATGGATGGATGGATGGATGATGGATGATGGATGGATGGATGGATGGATGGATGGATGGATGGATGATGGATGATGGATGGATGATGGATGATGGATGGATGGATGGATGGATGATGGATGGATGATGGATGGATGGATGGATGGATGGATGGATGGATGGATGATGGATGGATGGATGGATGGATGGATGGATGATGGATGGATGGATGGATGGATGGATGGATGGATGGATGATGGATGGATGGATGATGGATGGATGGTGGATGGATGATGGATGGATGGATGAATGATGGATGGATGGATGGATGATGGATGGATGATGGATGGATGGATGGATGGATAGATGGATGATGGATGGACGGATGGATGGATGGATGGATGATGGATGATGGATGATGGATGGATGGTGGATGGATGATGGATGGATGATGGATGGATGATGGATGGATGGATGATGGATGGATGATGGATGGATGGATGGATGATAGATGGATGATGGATGGACGGATGGATGGATGGATGGATGATGGATGATGGATGGATGGATGATGGATGGATGAATGATGGATGGATGGATGGATGGATGGATGGATGGATGGATGATGGATGGATGGATGGATGGATGGATGGATGATGGATGGATGGATGGATGGATGATGGATGGATGATGGATGGATGATGGATGGATGGATGATGGATGGATGATGGATGGATGGATGGATGATAGATGGATGATGGATGGACGGATGGATGGATGGATGGATGGATGATGGATGATGGATGGATGGATGATGGATGGATGGATGATGGATGGATGGATGATGGATGGATGATGGATGGATGGATGGATGATGGATGGATGATGGATGGATGGATGGATGGATGATGGATGGATGATGGATGATGGATGGATGATGGATGGATGGATGGATGGATGGATGATGGATGGATGATGGATGATGGATGGATGATGGATGGATGGATGGATGGATGGATGGATGATGGATGGATGATGGATGGATGATGGATGGATGATGGATGGATGATGGATGGATGGATGATGGATGATGGATGATGGATGGATGATGGATGGATGGATGGATGGATGAATGAATGGATGGATGGATGGATGGATGGATGGATGATGGATGGATGGATGGATGGATGATGGATGAATGAATGGATGGATGGATGGATGGATGATGGATGGATGGATGGATGATGGATGGATGGATGGATGGATGATGGATGGATGGATGGATGGTTGGATGGATGGATGGATGGTGCAGTGCTGCCAAAGATCACCATCTGTGCTCCTGACTCCACCCTGCAGCTCCACCTCCACCATCCCTGATTCCCGAGGATCCTAACTTGGTTCCCAGCACCAGCAGCCCCTTCAGCTCCAGCAGGATCATTTCCTGAGGATGAAAAGCTGAAGTTGTGCTGTGCGCTGGAAGGGACCCAGCAGCTTCCCAGGACCTGCCTTTGGACTGGCAGGGACCTTCTGCAGTGGGAATGCACCAGGATCCACCCGGCAGGTCCCAGATTTAAGCACAAACCTCCCCTCTCCCACATCAGCTGTCCACTGCTGGCCAGTCCATCCTCCCCTTCCTGGTGATTTACCTCCCAACATCCCAGCAGATGTAATTCCATATGGCACAGACTGCTGGAGTGGGCATTTTTCAGGATATTTAGAAGCTAACTCACTTCCATTTGCATATTATTTCTAAAAGTGTTGAAAACAGTCCGCAGGAAAAAAACAAAAGGGTGGCTCATAAATTCCTTTTCCTTTGCCTCTGGGCACAGGGAAACTGGTCAAGATCCATCCTGAATCAGAGCTGGGAGAGCTTTGGAGTCAAACCTGGTGGAAAAAGGGAACCTGTGGAGAGGGAAATGAGCATCTGCCCAAATGTGCAAAGCAAGGAGGGGCTGTCTGACTGCACCCTGTCAGAAAGGTTGGTTGGATCTGGGAATTCAGCTCCATTCCTTCCCATTCCTCCCTGACTTTATGTCCAAGGAAGCATTTCCCAGTGCTCCCTTGTCTGCCCAGAGAGTCTCATCCCTTTAGTTCCATGGTCTACACAATTCCTCTGAGCTGAGGAGCTGGGAACAGGGACATGGGACAACTGGGAGTAGGGACATGGAACACCTGGGAATAAGGACAGAGGACTCCTGGGAATAAGGACAGAGGACTCCTGGGAATAGGGACATGGGACACCTGGGAATGGGGACATGGGATACCTGGGAATGGGGACATGGGGACATGGGACACCTGGGCATGGACACATGGGACACCTGGGAATAGGGACAGAGGACACCTGGGAATGGGGACATGGGACACCTGGGAATGGAGACATGGGACACCTGGGAATAGGGACAGAGGACACCTGGGAATGGGGACATGGGACACCTGGGAATGGGGAATGGGACACCTGGAACAAGGACATAGGACACCTGGGAATAGGGGCTCAGGACCCCTGGGAATAGGGACGTGGAACACCTGGGAATGGGGATATGGGACACCTGGAAATAGGGACTTGGGACACCAGGGAACAAGGACATGGGACACTTCCCACCACACAGTTTTGCCCAGGTAAGCAACACCCCAATGCCAGGGCAGAGGATTCCCAGGGAAATCACACACAGGTTTCCCATCAGGGCTGGATGCACTGGAGGAGATCCCAGCCTTGCTCCCAAGCTGATCCCTGCAACAGCCTCCATTCCATGCTCCAGCCTGTTTTCCCTCTGAAGTTCATCCCACGATGGCTCCTTGCTGTGTTTCATCCAAAGCAAGCCTCTTTTTGTTTACCTTGGACAAATATTTGCAGATTCCAGAGCTCAGATCCTTGGGAGGGATTATGCAAAAATCCCTGTGACCCCTCCACCTCCCAGACAGGATCTGGGATGTGCTGCCAAGCTGGGCCCTGCTCCCAAAATCCTTAAGCTGTGCTTTACTTCCCACTGCCTGCATACCTGAGTGCCTGTGCTTCCCCATGAAGGCTCTGGGAAACACTGGGAAGAATTTATCCATGGATTTTGCTGAAATGGCATAAATAGAACAGCAAGCAAAACCAGTGCAAATCCTTTTCATCCCATTGGCTTTGATAGAGATACAGGGTTTGTTTGCTGTTTAATTTTTCACTTTAAATATATAAATAAATATGGGATTCAAGCAGGATTTCCCCCCCATCCTTATCCATCTCCTCCCATGCCTGGATTTGAGGCGTTGTGTAACTGGTGGAAGAGGCTGAGTGGCAATTTGGCTTCAGTGGGCACCCAGCTCTCAGCAGGGGCTGGGAACTGGGGCAGGGAAGTGGGCAGCAGGGAGAGGCTGTGGTTCATTACTGAGGGAATGGGAAGCACCTCCCAATCTCCTCTCAGCATCAGCTCTGCTCGCCCACAGCATGAATAACTGGCTCATCCCTAATGACTCCACTCTCGTTAAGGGGAAGCTTTGTCTGGGAGCTGTGCAGCCACTCAGAACTCACCCTACATCCTGCTGGGTGGAAGCCAGGGTGGCTTTGATCCCCTCCATCCACGGGGATGGTGCTGAGCAGGAGGATCCGTGTCCAGCTCCTCCTGAGGCTCCCAGACCTGCTCTCCCTCTTGTTGCAGGGGGTATGGGGGTGCTCTGCTCAGCCAGGCTCCTGGAAGGCTCCATCCCCACCTGGATGAGGAAAAAGGGGATGCTGACCATGGGTGAAGTTCCTGGAAGGCTCCATCCCTACCTGGATGAGGAAAAAGGGGATGCTGACCATGGGTGAAGCTCCTGGAAGCTCCTGGAAGGCTCCATCCTCACCTGGATGAGGAAAAAGGGGATGCTGACCATGAGTGAAACTCCTGGAAGCTTCTGGAAGCCTCCTGCTTCAGCTGGCTGATGGAAAAGGAGGTGCTGGCCCTGTATGAAGCTCCTGGAACCTCCCAGAAGCCTCTTTCCCCACTGATGGACAAGGGGGCCGATGGAAAAGGGGGTGCTGCCCCTGTGTCCCAGCTGAGCCCATGGATGCCATGTCCTCCAGGGGAGCATTCCTTTGAGCAGCCACTTGGGCTTTCCATATGCCAGGGTTCTGGGAATGGCACAAAAGGCACCTTTGGCATTCCATTGCCATGAAATGCCTCAGCACTTCTCCAAAATCCCTTCAGGGCAGGATAATCCCTCCATACTCCACAGCTGGCTGACTGCAGTCACCTGTTTTTCAGACTCGGAGCTCTTTGGAGAAGGAAGAATCTCCTTTTGTTTGTTTGCTTCAGCCCCAGAAGGGTGGGATCTTGGCCCACAGTTGGGAAACTGGTGTGTTCCATGAATACAAATGTAATTAATTAATGAGAAGAACCAGTGGGGAGGCAGAGCTCATGGCTGGAGGGGCTGATTCCGGGCAACAAGATACTTCTTTTATTCATTCCAAGCTCTTCTGTGCAGGAAGCAGCTCTGGAGCTGGCATGGATCACCAGAAGTTCTTCCACCTGTTCCCAGCATTAACCTTGAAGCTCCAGCTCAGCTGAAGTGAGATCCCAGCCCTCTGCCTGGCTGGGAGTGTCTTGAGCAGAGTCACTCAGCAGCTCTGGAGGGCTGCAGGGTCCCTCTGGCATCTCGGAGCTCAGGGCTCCTCATTAATCAGCCATCACACAGGGAAATTCCAGTGTCTTCCAGCAGGCTTTTTCCCCTGGATGAGGAAGCAGCTGCCTCTTAATTAGAGGCCAGCTAAGTGCTGCGTGTGCTCTGCCAGGCTGTGCATATTTAATAGCTCAGCTCCCAGCTGCAGCTGCGCTGGAGGAAGCGCAGGCTGCAAAGTCCCCTTTGATGTTTCCTCCTTGGAAACGGGGGGAGCAAAGCCCCCCAGGCACCCCAAAATCCACGGGGCAGGGAGGGACAGGGCAGGGCCTCCTTGGCTGCACTGGTCCAGCTGCTTTACCCAGGGTGGGGAAGGGGCAGGGCCAGGACTGACCTGGGGAGGGGCAGTGGGACCCTCTGCTGCCCTTCCTCACCCAAACACATCCAGGCTGGGCCCTGTGTGAGAGTCGGCCCGAAATATCCCTCGTCTGCCTCACCATTGTCATTGGGGAGACCACTGAAGAAACAAGACCTCTCCTGTCTCCTGATCTTGTAGGGTCACGTGTCTGAGACCTGAGAGCACAGTGTTAAGTTATTGTTTTCACAGCTGTTGTTTGCTGTGTGCTACACTGAGCCCAAAGAAGGGGGCACCGAGCCCTTTTTGCAACAACAGCCTTGGGAGCTGTCCCACCTCTCGGCCTGGCTGGAGCTCTCCTGAGTTTCGGGTGGTCCCCCACAGAAGACCCTCACCTGTTTTACACCCACTGTGACAGACAGACTGAGATGGAAGGAGCCTCTCCAGCAAGGACTGAGCCATGGAACCCCCATGTGAAAAGGCCCCTCTGCTCCTTCCAAGGACTGGGACTGAACCCCCAGCCCGGGGAGGTGTGTGGGGGACCAAAGCTGACCAAAGCGAGATGTTTGCCTGCAGGTTGTGACCACTGGACCATGAAAACAATGGCTCTGGTTCACTGCTGAGAACATGGACTGCCTGTCACATCTGTTCCTTATTGGATCTGTTCCCCTCCCCTCGCAATTTCCAACAGAGTTATCATAATAAAAACCTCTGAGTTAGCCAGAGATTTTGAGATCTCCCCGACGTAACAGGCGGATCCTCGACTGGACTGGACCAAAGGACTTTGTCTGTACGTTTGGTAGCTCTATCCCCCTCTTTCTCTCTCTCACTCTTTTCTTTCTCTTTCTCCATCTTCTTCTCTCCCTTAATCTCTCTCTACCGTATTTTGCTGTGGTCATTCAATAAAGGTGCATTTGTTTTGATTATTACTGCAAATCCCCTGTGCCGTGTCGGGATTTTTTGCACCCTGAGATCAAATCCATGAACCATCATGAAACCTGTTTGTAAGGATGGATTGTGACACCCTGCCAATGGATTCCTGGTGCTGCTGGGGACAAAGATGAATGTCACTGTGACTGGGGCTGGTCCAGTTCCTCACACAGTGACCATCCAAAGGTGCCACCACTGTGCTGGCACCTGTGCTGAGCCAGCAGCAGCAGGAGGTGGCAGAAGGAGGTGTGGAAGTTCTCCTGCCAGGTGTTGAGAGCCTAAGGATGCCCAGAGGAATTCTGCTCATCCCTGAGCACTGGAACCCAAACATTTCCCAGCCCTGCTCATGTTTCAGCCCTTGTTAACCATGTTTGAGGACTCTTCTGTCTGTATTTTCTGCTCTCCAGTCCATGTTCCCCTATGTAGCTCCCTGGATATTTCCATGTCTATCTTCTCCTCCATTTCTTGATCCTCCCTGAGGCATTTTGCAATTTTAAATTGCAGCACTTTGGCTCCTCACCCTTTCCAACCCAGTGCACTGAGGTGTCACCAAATTGCTCTGAGTATCTTTATTTTTCCTCTTTGGATGTCAGGAAAAAGGGCTCCACAATATCCAGGTAAAATTTGTGTGCAGGAAGCCATCCATGGAGGATTAAATCAGCCTGGTACTTGTAGCTCCTTAAGGACTTACAGAATCCCAGAATTCCTGAGGCTGGAGAAGCCCTCCAAGGACATCGAGTCCAAACTGTGCCCAATGCCCACCTTGTCCCCAGCCCAGAGCTCTGAGTGACACATCCTGTCCTTCCTCCAGGGATGGGCACCCCAAACCTCCCTGGGCAGCCCCTGCCAATGCCCAACCACCCTTTCCATGCAGAAATTCCTGCTGATGTCCGACCTGAGCATCCCCTGAGGCCGTTCCCTCTGCTCCTGTCCCTGTTCCCTGGAGCACAGCCCGACCCCCTCGGCTGTGCCCTCCTGGCAGGAGCTGTGCAGAGCCACAAGGGCCCCTCTGAGCCTCCTTTGTCCCCTGCAGCAGCTGCTCCTGCCCCTGGTGCTGCTTTGTCCTGCCAGAACCCTTCATCTCTTCATCCCAGAGAGCAGCACCTGCAGTCCCTGAGATCGGGGAGAGAAGAGCCAGGACAGTCTGGCTGCTGCTCCCCAGAACTTCCCCAGGCAGGGGTTTGCTCCTTCTCCATCCCCTCCTGTGGTGGTGATCACAGGGGTCTGAGGAAGAGGGAAGAGACGAGGATCTGACTCCATGTTTCAGAAGGCTGATTTATTATTTTATGATATATATTATATTAAAACCATACTAAAAGAATAGAAGAAAGGATTTCATCAGAAGGCTGGCTAAGAATAGAATAGAAAGAATGATAACAAAGGTTTGTGACTGACCGAGACAGTCCAGACAGCTGACTGTGATTGGCCATTAATTAGAAACAACCACATGGACCAATCCCAGATGCACCTGTTGCATTCCACAGCAGCAGATAACCATTGTTCACATTTTGTTCCTGAGGCCTCTCAGCTTCTCAGGAGGAAAAATCCTAAGGAAAGGATTTTTCATAAAACGTGTCTGTGACACCCTCCAAGGTGCTGTTCCCCCTTGGCCAGGTGGATTCCGAAGTCCAGGACCAAGCTCAGGTCATTCCTCTGCAGGGACCCCAAATCTGCAGGGGCTGTGAGGCACCAGCAGCTGGGAAGAACCAGATTCCCAAAGGCTGTGGCTCATCCATCTGGAAGGATGGCCAGGAGCAGTCTGGATCCAGCCAAAACAGGCTTTATTTGCAGGAACAGAAGCAGATTTTGGGTTGGGATGGAGACAGCCAAGAGGCTGAGCAGGGAATTTCCTAAATACAATATTTTTTGCCACCCTTTGCTTGTTTGCTTATGTTTTTTTGTCAAAAGTGAAATGTCTTGCTGGAGAGTCTCCATTAAAGCTGAACTGGGAAAGCTGCCAAGATCTGGGATGGGATCTCAGGTCAAAAATGTGCTAGGGAGTCAACCTTAAAAACAAGGCTCTGGTGCAGGGGATTTGCCATGGAGTGGGAGCTCCCTGCTCCAGTCCCTTCTCGAGGATCAGGATTTCCTTGGGGTCCGATGTCAGGGCCCCAAACACGGGGCAAAGTGTTCTTGTAGTCTGTCACTCACTTATTAAAAGTTTGCTCCTGGACCAGAGAAACAATTTTCCCATGAATATTTCATCAAAACCGATGTGTTTGGGTGGGGAAAAAAAGAAAAAAAAGGATGAAATGGTGTTTTCTACAAAAAAACCCCCACACACTGCATCCAAAGCAATTTCACGCTGCCCACCCCCATCCAGCAGTGCCCTCCTGGGTCCTGCAAAGCTCCTGGAGCTGAGCCCAGGCAGGAGAGCCTGGAACTAAACTGGACATTGGCAGGATTGATATCCCTGACCTTCCATCCTGTCCATTGCAGGAGGAAGGGAATTCTGGCAGGAGCAGACTGAGGGGCGAATTCAGCAAGGGGCAGCTCCAACCTCTGCTCTGGGACAGGGACAGCACCCAGGGCATGGCTGGAGCTGGGCCAGGGCAGCTCAGGCTGAGCTCAGGCCAAGGTTCTTCCCCCAGAGGTGCTGGCACTGCCCAGGCTGCCCAGGGAATGGGCACGGCCCCGAGGCTGCCAGAGCTGCAGGAGCCTTTGGGCAGCACTGCCAGGGATGGACAGGGTGGGGTTGTTGGGGGTCTGGGCAGGACAGGGGGGGGCTGGATAATCCCTGTGGATTCTTTTCCCACTCAGGAGATTACCTGATTTTAATATTTCACCTGGAGGAAAAGAAAAAACAAACCAACTCTGTTGGAAGAAGAGACCTGGAAGTTTCTCTCCTGGCCATGGATGCAGCTGATGGTGCTGCGGCGGGATGGAGGGGATGCTCCAGGGGTGCTCCTGGTGCTGAAGGACACGTTGTGGCTGGGGGTTCCTCAATCCTCCAGCACTGCTCCTGCTCAGCCCACTCTGGGCGGGAGCTGAGTTAATATTTCACCAGCAAATCTCCTAAACTGGGGCTCCCTGTGGGGCTGGCATTGATCATTGATCCTCAGAGCTCCCCCCTTTCTTCCTTCAGACCTTCCCTGGGCTGGAAAGGCGGCTGCTGATTGATATTCCAAGGCAAACGTTGCAGTCTTTCAAACGCTGCCAGGCTTTAGGAAGAGCTGTTAATAAAATGGATTCACCCGGCAGGAGAAGCAAAGGGAAAGGGGGAAAAAGGCTGGAAGGAGCAGAAGGGCCATTTCCAGACAACTGAGGGCTTTCCCCTACACTGCCTCCAAGGTCTTGACTTGGGATTGTTCAGGAACGAGAATTCCAAGGGCAAATTGTTGGGATTTTAGCACTGGAGAAAAGAGCTACTGTTGAATTTGTGAGAGGGGCTCGGCTTGAAGAATTTGGATTCAGCCATCCTCAGATGTTTGAGATTCCAAAGCACTGGAGGATCTCTGGGGAGGAAGTTGTCAGCTATCCGTGTTTTTTGTCACAGGGGCAGATGTTCCTTAAAGGAAAGGAAGGACTGGGACAGAGGATATGGCACCTGAACCCCCCCAGCAGGAGCCCTGTCCCTGAGGACTCAGCAGTTCTCACTTTGTGCCATTTTCTGACCTCTCTGCCTTTGCAGGAGGGATGTCCCAGCCCCTGTGGGACACAGAGAAACCCTCAGAGCACCTTGGTTCCCCTTCTTTCCAGCATCCCTGAGTTTTGTCTTCAGCAGTGGGGAGCCAAGAAAACCAAGTGATTTGAGAGAGATCAGCTTGGAAGAGCAAGTGACAGATAAAAAAGGCATCCCAGCACTGCCTGCAGCCGAGGCATTTCCAAGGTGTTGACAGTGAGGAGGAGGAGGGAGGTATACTTGGCTCCCAGCAGCTGGAAAAGAGAGCAGAATATGGTTTCTTTCCTCCCCCACAAGGAGAAGGGCTGAAGGTTCCTACAGCTACACTTGGGGTCCTGTGGAGAGGGAGGGGACCCAGGAGGGGACCCCCCTGAGCAGGGACTGACCCTCAGGGTGGGAGCTGGGGCAGTCCCACGCTTGCTCCTTGCTGGGGACTGAGGGTGCCCTGCTCCTGAAACCTGCCACAGCTTGGGATGGCCCTGCACATCAGCCACTCTGCTCCTGAAATCTGCCATAGCTTGGGATGGCCCTGCCCAACCATCACTGCTCCTGAAACCTCTGTCACCAGCTTGGGATGGCCCTGCACATCAACCATGGCTCCTGAAACCTGCCACAGCTTGGGACGGCCCTGCCCATCCGCTATGGGTCCTCTGCTCCTGAAACCTCTGTCACCAGCTTGGGATGGCCCTGCACATCCACTATGGGTCCTCTGCTCCTCCCCAGGCCCTGGGCTGGATGGGCTGGGTGAGTGACACACACCTGGGCTGGGAGGGGAAACAAGAACGGCCCCAGTTCCAGAGCTCCAGGAGCATTTGGACAGCGCTGCCAGGGATGCACTGATCCTCAGAGCTCCCCTCTTTCTTCCTCACGATTGTTGGGGTGTCTGTGCAGGGCAGGAGGCTGGACTAGATGGTTCTTTTGGGCCCCTTCCAGCTCAGAACATTCCGTGATTCACTGTCCTCTTGGTACCACACCACACTGTCACCTTTGGTGATTTTTAAAGGATTTTAAAATATATTTAAAGGACTTTCAAACCCACAGATTTTAAAGGATTCTGCAAAGCAGTGTCTGAACCCAGGGCTCTGTGGTGGAGCTGGGGGTGTCAGTGAAGGCCCAGCTGTGCAGTGCTTCCAGCCCCTCTCCCCACCCCGTTCTGTGCTCTCCTTGACATTGGAATGATGGCACAGCCACCGCAGGGCTTTGTCTGACAGCTGCTCCACTCTGGGATTTCCTTACTTGATTTCTCAATTTGGGAAGTCTGGGGGGACTCAGTGCCTGAATGGCCATTGTTTATCCAGGCCTGGAAGGACACCAGGACGTGTGCTGGCCGGGAGACTGCCTGGGACACGTGGCACAAAGATCTGGGAAGGCACAGAACACAGAGTGACTCATCCCCTTCAGGAAGGACTCGCAGCCTCCTCGAAGGTCACTCGTGTTTCTCTCACTTCTGCAAGGGCTGAGGTTGTTTACAGCAGGGCAAAATCCCCCTCAAGAGTCCCAAGGAAGGCACTGGAGCCCTTCCTCAAGGTGACCATTGCTGGCTGTGCCTCCTCTGGGCCTCAGGGAATGTGGAGGGGCCTCCACAGTTCAGCTGCTCCGCTGTGGGAGGGCCAAGAGCTGCCATTGAATAGAGAAGAGATGCAAGGGATCTGCTGAAGCTTCCAACCCTCTGCCAACCCTCTATCCCATCTCTGCAGGGATGGGAGCTGCAGCAGCCCCTGCTCCTGGCACCTTCCTGATGGACACTGCTGGGGAAGGGAGCCGAGCAGGAGGAGCAGGGCTGAGTTGTTCTTCCAGCCCAGGAACAGCTCATTAGCAAAGGATCTTGGTGTTTAATGTCTGAGAGTGTTGGGGAAGATGAAAAGGAAAGCCTTATAAATCTCATTGTCTGGCAAAAGATTTTGAGAATATAGAAACTCTAAGTGAGATTGAAATGAAAGCAAGCTTTGAGATCCCTCAGTTACTGAACAACTGGAAAACAATGGCATGGCCAGCTGAAGGTGATCCCCTTTGGATGGAACAACACCCTCTGCTTGCAGACAGGCCCAAGGGTCCAGCAGACCCTACAGCTTGGCAGAAGGGGCTCAAAGAGGAGTTTTTAGGGTTTAAAATGTAACACAGTATGGTAATGTAATGATTCTTATAGGCTGTATGGAAATGCTGTAGGATTTGTATCTTGTACTAGATTGGTTAGTGAGAATCAGAATATTCAACACAGAAGAAGATTTATTGTATTGGAATGGGAACCCTGCACTCTCACCCTCTTACTCTCCTACCCTCTCATCCTCTCTCCCCCTCTCCTCTCTCACCCTGCTCCAGCTGTGTTTGGCAGCTCCCAGCAGGGCCCTGCCCCCAGGCCCTTTGCAATGAACCCCAAGTTCCTGACCTGGCTGCAGAGATCTCTCATCTCCATCTGTCCCCACTGTCCTACCCCTGGCACTCCTACATGAGAGCTCAGGCCAGGGCAGAGGTCAGGAATGCCTGGCAGAAAGGCCCTGCTGAGGGACAGCGTGGGGACTGAGAGCTCACACCCATGGGTCACACCAGCCTGGCACAGATGGTCCCTGGGCTAAGGTGGGATCTGCCAGGGCCTCTGCTCTTGGGACAGCACAAGGACAGGGAGCAGATGAGGGGGGTGTTGCACTGATTTTTTTAAGATTTTCTAAGCCTTCTGATGTTGCCATTCTTGTAACGAACTTTCTCACACACTTTTTGTAAATAACTGATTGGTTTGCATTCTTTTATGGAGGAGGGGATATTTGATGGACTGTTGGTTTGTCCAGTGTCATTGGAGAGGCGGCATTGTCACCCTCCAATCCACTGTCACTTTTGGAAATCTATAAATGTTGGAATCAGAAAATAAAAAGCATTTTTTTACCTTGGAAAGAGCAGTGAGTCCATGTTTGTTGTTTTGTGTCCTATAGTGACAGGGGAGGGCACTGGGCAGGAATTCCATGGTGCATCTCCTGCTCTGCCTCTGGCCCTGCTCTTGGGACAGTTTGCACACTCCTTTTGGAAAGGCATTTGTGTGAAGGCTGTTCCATGGCTGGGATGTTTGGAATGCTGGGATCAGGGGGCTGAGCACTCTGCAAATCCCACTCTGGCCTTTGGCACCCAGGGAGCAGCACCCTACCGGACATGGCTAATTAATAATTTGTATCCCTTGCCTCATTATTAAAAGTGGGTCCTCCACCCACTTTCTGAAGATCTCAGAGCATGTTTGTAAATGCCAGTTTAAGATCTCAGAGCATGTCTGTCACTGCCAGTTAAACTCAGCTGGTTTTATTGTCTGCAGGTCACGTTTGGGGACCAGCAAGGAGGGGCTGGGGGTCATGGACTGGCAGCTGCAGGCAGGAATAAAATGAGGGCTTTGGACAGAAGGAACAGCCCAGTTCCTGGGAAAATTCCAGCTTGTGTACCATGGAAAGAAAGGAGAAAAAGCCAGGATATGAACACCCCTCAGAGCAGGGGTTTGTGGCCCAGCAGAGCATCCTACAGACTGCGTTTAAGCACTGGATTGGCACAGCAGCAAAAATGAGAATTTTTCTGCAGGTTGTTCATCCATCTTGTGTCCCAGGATGTTCTCACAGCCAGAGTTGCTGGGAACATTCCTCACCAACCTTCCTTCCCCAGGCCAGTGGAGGGGCAAAGTCACAAATAATTCCAGAGCCAGGAGGAGAATTGAAATGTCCACACCCTCCAATGACGTTTTGTATCCTTGACATCTCCTTTCCTCACAGCAAACCTCTTACCCTTAGGAGCCACTCCAGGACTGCTTTGTTCCAAAGATCTGTGCTGAAAAGGACCCCTGAAGGTTTGTTCCCAGACTAGACCAGGTCTCTGCTTCTGGATCTACAATCTGAGAAGATTCTGAGCTGGAAGGGACCCACAAGGATCATCAAAGTCCAACTTGGTAAATCTTGGTCAATTCAGCTGTCCCAAGTCTTTCCCCACCCCTCTGGTGGCCTGTCCCAGGGCTTCACCACCATCCCAGGGAACAATAATTTCCCAATTTCCAACCTGAGCCTCCTCTCCTTCAAGCTATGGCAATTCTCCCTCACCCTGCTGCCACAGAAATTGGCTGCATCACCCTTTAAAACTGTGCCAAGCACAGGTGCCTCTCAGACCCCTCTTACCCTCCTGCTTTTGCCAGACCCAGCCACCCCCAGTCTGTCCCCTGTGTCCATGTCCCTCTCCACAGGGCCAGCGCTTCTCCAGGTAATGGGAAGGTTTGGCCAGACCCTCCATGGCACTGTAACAACCCTTGGAGCGTGGCTGGAGCTCCCTGCAACCAGATCCAGAGCACCTTGGTGTCTCCAGCCCAGCACAGCTCCAGGCAGACATGGAAAGGGTCAGTGCTGCTGCAGGAGCCTCCCCTGCTCTGGTTTTGCTCTTTATTGACCCTCAGTTGGCTCTTTTCATCCTGGACCACTGAGCATCCCAGCAAGAGAAGGTGAATAATCTGCTGCCCTTGGATCCCCTGGGGAGCAGCAGGACAGGCCTTGACAAGGGCTCTGGTGTCCAGGTGACCCCGAGGTGTTGGAAAGTCTCTTTTTCCCAGCCTCGAGACCAAAGAAGACAGAATTCCTTGGCTCTGGTTCTCAAGGTTGTTTATTTTCTCTTATCTGTTACATTCTTTCTCTGACCTGCTGAGGTCTGTCCAGCAGGTTGGGTTGAGGCACACTGACCTCCCTCAGGGCGGTGTTAACTTTTTATACTAAAACCTACGTGTGCTTTATTTACAATAATTTTCCAATACCTATCACCTATGTTAGACAGTCTGTCTCTACTCTAAACCAATCCAGAAGTGCCACCATCACAGCAGGAGATGGAGGACAAGAAGAAGGAGAAGAAGGACAGGACATGCCCAGATTCCTCCATCTTTCCTCTTGAACCCCCATTCTAAATCCCCAAAATTCTACTTTTTCACCCTGTGACAAATTCACTGTCATTCTACTCAAACTCTTGTGGCTTGTAAATCCTCACACAATTTGGTAATTGTTTCCATGGGCTAAAATCAAAGGCCCAGGTGTTTGTGACTCCATGCCAAGGTCTCTGAGCCCCTGCCATGGTCTGGAGTCACCCAGGGCAGCCAGAGCAATGTCCTGGGTTCCGACAAGGCCTGGCTGGCTTTTGTGTCCATCACATCCTGCTGGGTACGAGGAGGGAGGGGAAAGCTCTCTGCTCCTGGCAGCGATGCTCGGGAGCCTCCCTCCCACTGGAGTGCAGCTCCTTTTAGGCAGCTGAAGAGGATGTGGGCACACGGAGCCAGGCACACTCTCAGCCCTTCAGAGGGATTCTGGACACCCTCTGTAATCTGGTTTCTCTGCTGTGGCCATTGCTATGAGCAAGTTACCGAGTTTGTTGGTTGTCGGATGGTGATCACCAAGCTGAGGGTGTTGGTTGTGTTGATTACCAATGTTGTTAATCACCCAGCAGTCCCTTCCCTTGTCTGTACCTTTTTCTCCATAGAGTATTGCCTCAGCTGCTTCCCAATGTAAAAAATGCCAATCACTTGTTTTTAAAATTTTAAAAGTTTAATAGTAATAAAATGGTTATAAAAATAACAATATAGTTAAAGTAATAAAAATTTTGGACAATTTGAATTAGGACAATATGAGACAATAGAAACAAAGAGTTATGGACAGCCCAGTTACCTTTTCTGGGCAGCATAAACCCAAAAAAGGACCCACATTAACAGAGGATTAACCCTTAAAAACAATAACCTGTTGCATATTCATACACTTCATACATGATGCATAAATTCCATTCAAACACAGGATTCTGTCTGGGCAGTGTCAACTTCTTCTTCTTAATCCTAATGGCCCCTTCAAGCCTGAGCAAGGTGGGAAGTTCATTTGTTCTGATAGGAGAGCAATAAATTCTCTTTTACTGAAAGATTCAGGTGTCCTGTGGCTGCTATCTCACTGTGAGTCCTTTCTTTAAAAAAGTATCTTACATAGCATAATTTCTATTTTAACATTTTGTTATAACCTAAAACTATATTTAACACACTACTTAAGAGAACTAATACAGCATTATTTCTAACACTACACACATAATAGTAATTTGAATATTTGCAAAAAGCCAATCATAAAATACTCATTTTTCACACCAAGATGGCCTGAGCTAGGAAGGAGAGAGCGATGTCACCGGTGTAGATGTGAATTGAGAGACATCCAGTACTGTTTGAAAGAATAACACCCTAAAGAGATGAGCCAAGCTGCAGTGTAAGAGACTGAGTGATGTGTCTGACTCAGGAACAGATTTCTCGTTTCACCAGTGTCATTCCAGGCAGTCACTGTAACCCAACGAGAACGGGACCAGGGCAAAGACTTTGGACCATGAATTTAGAGGTGTGTTCCTTCGGACCATGAATTTAGAGGTGTGTTCCTTTGGACCATGAATTTAGAGGTGTGTTCCTTTGGACTATGAATTTAGAGATGTGTTCCTAGGCACGGTCGTGAGGATGGAAGCCCCAGCTCTGTTCCACAGCAAAGCTGTTCACCTCCTCCTCCACATCGCCGAAGGGAGCAGTGGCAGCGTGTGTGACCCCTCCCAGAGCTGATTTCACAATAACGGCGTTAAAAAGGAGCAGCTCTCCTTGCCCATTGATTTCAGCCATCATTCCCATTTCCACATTAAGCACTCCCAGGACATTCCCTGTGCTGCGTTTCTCAGATCCCAGCGCTCCTGCCTGGCTCGCTGGGACTCCCCTGGCCCTCCCTGCATCCTCCTGCTCCTGCTGCTGCCTCACCTGCCCTGGGGCCACCGCAGCAGTTCAGGCAGCAGCCACCAGGCTGCTGTATTTCCCTGGAAATACCACTACAGGTTCTGCATATGTAAAAGCCTGCGAACGGTGACTCTCTGTGAAGGCAATGAATATTCCTGAGCCGGCCGCGGCTCCAGGCACAGCCTCATCTCAAGGAGCCTCCCAGCAGCTCCTCCTGCTCTGATCTCCTTGCCAGCCACTCCAAGGGCTGTGTTCCTGCAGGATTCCTTCTTCAGGCTCCAGGAGGGGACTCAGCGCCCTGTCTGCCCTCAGAAGGGTTTGTTAGAATTATCAAGAATTATCAAGAAGGAAATTTCACAGAATCCCAGATGGGTGAGGCTGGAGGGAGCGCAGAGGGTCCCTGGTGTCCCCTTGTGCCCCAGCAGGGCCATGGCAGAGCTCAGGGCACAGCAGGGTGTGCTCACAGCTCTGCCATGGCCCCAGCCAGGAGCCCCCAGAGCCTCTCTGGGCTCTGCTCAGGGCTGGCACTGCCCAGGGCAGCAGTTCTGCCTCCTGGCCAGGGGCAGCTCCTGGGCTCAGGCCCTGCCCGTGGCTCTGGGGCCATGGCTGGGCCTGGAGCAGAGCCTGGGGCTGCTCTGAGCCCTGCACACAGGGACAGACTGGGGGACACAGGGACACACAGACAGGGACAGACTGGGGACACAGGGACAGATAGACAGGGACAGACTGGGGACACAGGAACACACAGACAGGGACAGACTGGGGACACAGGGACAGATAGACAGGGAAAGACTGGGGGACACACGGACAGACTGGGGGACACAGGGACACACAGACAGGGACAGACTGGGGACACAGGGACAGATAGACAGGGACAGACTGGGGGACACACGGACAGACTGGGGGACACACGGACACACAGACAGGGACAGACAGACAGGGACAGACTGGGGGACACAGACAAGGACAGACTGGGACACTCAGGGACATCCAGGGACACACAAGGACACCCTGGCACACCCAGGGACACTCCATCTCAATTCAGCCCAGGTCCAGCACAACACAGCCATGGAAAAGCTCTGCAGGAGTGGCTTGAGCAGCAATAATGCTTTTCATGAGAAACAAACATCGGGCAACTTTGTGATGAAACTTTTATGTGTTAAAAATACCAACAGCTCTGGTGAGCTGCGTGTGTGAGTGGTGCTCAGAGATAAGCCAGGAATCTGCCATGAATATGGATCAAAGAGCCTTCATGGAAGAGCTCTGTCCTAAAATTCTGTTTGGGAGTGGGGGTGACAAAATATCCATGGAAGGAAAGGAAAAAACAAAGGCAAGGGAAAGAATGAGAATTCACTCAGCTTCCTCAGCTGAGGATCTCCATTGGAGAGGGTTGGGGTGCTCTCCATCTGGGAGAAGGGCACTCTCTGGGAAGTTCAATGGGAAATATCCACTGTAGGAATGATTTTGGGAGATTGAGGCAGCTGCTGCTGTTCCTACCAATGTCTGCTTCCCTCAGGAATGCTGGGATTTGGAATGCTGGGATTTGGATTGCCTTGCTCTGGAAAGAACAAGCTCTGGGCCAGCCCCTGTGGAGTGTCTGCAAATGGGGAATGGGGCTGGGAATTCCTGTCTAAGGGCATTTCATGGATGTCTGGGCTCTCTGAAAGGTTTCCAGAGAATGGGGTGGTAATGGACAGCCTGGGAGAGCTGGGGGTGCTCACCTGGAGAGGAGAAGGCTCCAGGGAGAGCTCAGAGCCCCTTACAGGGTCTGAAGGGCCTCCAGGAGAGCTGGAGAGGGACTGGGGACAGGGGATGGAGGGACAGGACAGGGGGGAAGGTCTTTAAGTTGAAAGTGAGCAGATTTAGATGGGATATTGGGAATTAGGAATTGTTCCCTGGCAGGGTGGGCAGGCCCTGGCACAGGGTGCCCAGAGCAGCTGTGGCTGCCCCTGGATCCCTGGCAGTGCCCAAGGCCAGGCTGGACACTGGGGCTGGGAGCAGCCTGGGACAGTGGGAGGTGTCCCTGCCATGGCAGGGGTGGCACTGGGTGAGCTCCAAGGTCCCTTCCCGCCCAGCCCATTCCATGATCCCATGGTATCTCAGCACTTTCTGCAGTTTCCAGGATCATTACAATCCCTGCATTGGCCAGGGAGCTGGGGAAGGTTTGTGTGCCCTGAGGATCCTGAGAGTCCTGCTGGGAACAGCACATTTGGAGACAACACTCAGGAGCTTGGTCAGGCTGATCCATGCCCAGGAAAATGCCTTTTCTTCCCAAACAGTCCCAGGCTCCCTGGAGTCCCTGGTCCTGAAGCTTAGACCCGGGAACAACAACTCTCCCCAAAGACCTCAACTCCAAATCTCTCTTCAACCCCTTTATCCATCCATAAACTGCTCCTTGGTTTATTCCCCAGCTCTGCCTTTCACCACCACCTTTGCATAGATAAAAACCCACTTGGTTTTTAGCAGGTTTAATGTTTTTCCCTGATTTCCCACCTAAAGTAGGGCAGTTGTTTTATCCCTGAACTGACTGCTGCTCTCTATGTAGGTTAATAAGGTTTGCCTTCATTATTTACACAAGGTTTTGTTTGTTTATTTGCACTTCTCCAGGAAATTTAACATAAAATGCTACCAGGAGCAAAGAAAAAGAATAATTTTGTAAATGTGTGGGTTCTTAGGGGAAAAAGACAACAAAAGAACAACACAGAAATGATGTTCCCAACTAAAACATCAGAATTAAGTCTTCAGGGAGCCCTTGGTCACTCTGAGGAGCAAAAGGAAGGTTTGATATTATTTTGAAATATTTTTTTGACGTTTGAAAGTGAGAAAATTGGATCACTTCAGCCACTACATTTAATTTAAATGTGAGTCACAGGATGAGCCCCTCCTAGGAACCTGAACTCTGCAAATGCTTGCCATAAAGCTGGGGGATAAAAAACAATATTTAACCCTTCTAATCATCAGTGATATTCTGTTATTGTAAATGCCCTGCTATCAAACACAAAGAAGGGAGGTGGGCAAAATGTGAGCAATAAAGATGCAGGATCTGGCTCTAAGGGTGGGTGTCAGGTAGCAGGAGCTCCCAGGCTGACAAATAACCCGAGGAAGATTAAAACAGGTCTCAGGACCAAAGTAGGTCTGGCAATGAACCAACTCCTGCAGCAGTGGGGATGGAAGCAGCACAGATGGAGCAGAAGGTGCAAACCTGGAGTGATGGAAGGGCTGGGAGGTGATGGAATCATCCCTTCCCTGTCCCACAGCTCCCAGGTGCTGTCCCACAGCAGCAGCAAAGGGGGAACTTCTCCTGGAGCCCCAGCTCAGCTGCACCAGGAGCTGCTGAGGCCTCACCGAGGCTGCTGATGTTCACTTCCATTGTCATTTTAATGAGATTTTAATGTCAATGGGAAGCTCCAGGAGATGGAACTGTTCCAGCAGCACTGGTGGAAGTGGGATCGGATGGGATGGGATGGGATGGGATGGGATGGGGTGGCATGGCATGGCATGGCATGGCATGGCATGGCATGGGGAGATGGGCATGGTCTGGCTCTGACTGCCCTGAAAATAACAAGAATGTTGGTACAAACCACCAGCAGCACAGGGATAAAATAACCAGCCCTGGCTGGCTTCCAGCAATGGCAGATCATGCTGGGAGGGATTCCACAGCCTGAGGGAGCTGGGCAGGAAATCAGGATCAAGTTGCTGTCCCTCCAGGATGGGGTAGGTGATGGGAAATCCAGGATGGCAGCGCTGGCCCCCTCCCTGCCCAGGCCAGGACACAGCCTTTGGCTTCCCACGGGCAGCCTCAGAGTTTCTCTTCATCTGCTGCCCTCATGTTATTAATATTCATGATCCAAATCATCCCTTTCCTGCTCAGGAAATTGAAAGCTCAAATAAAATGTATTAATGTGTCCATTTTCCTGCACATATTTCTGAGCTTGATTTCCCAGAAGTTTATCCAGGGCACATTCCCTGTCACAGAGCTTTCAGTGCTGAAGAAACAGCCAAGACACCAAAGGCTGGGATGGGGAGAGCTCCACTGGGACCATTCCACCTTCCCAGCCCCCTGCTATTGCCACCTGGAGATGGTGCCAGGAGGGGATCAGGAATGGGGAAAACCTCCTGTGTTGGGGAAGATGAAACAGCAAAGCCTTATAAATATGATTGTCTGGTGAAAGATTTTGAGAATATGGAAACTATAAGTGAGATTGAAATGAAAGCAAGCTTTGAGATCCCTCAATTACTGAACAACTGGAAAACAATGGCATGGCCAGCTGAAGGTGATCCCCTTCTGATGGAACAACACCCTCTGCTTGCAGACAGGCCCAAGGGGCAGAGCAGACCCTACAGCTTGGCAGAAGGGCCCAAAGAGGAGTTTTTAGGGTTTAAAATGTAACACAGTATGGTAATGTAATGATTCTTACAGGCTGTATGGAAATGCTATAGGATTTATATCTAGTACTAGACCAGTTAGTGAGAATTAGAATATTCAGCACAGAAGATGATTTATTGTATTGGAACGGGAACCTCGCTCTCTTACCCTTTTACTCTCTCACCCTCTCACCCTCTCTCCCCCTCTCTTCTCTCACCCTGCTCCAGCTGTGTTTGGCAGCTCCCAGCAGGGCCCTGCCCCCAGGCCCTTTGCAATGAACCCCAAGTTCCTGACCTGGTGCAGAGATCTCTGCTCTCTGTCCATCCTGACCATCCTACACTCCTGGAAAGGTGTGAGTGCTGGCTGCCAGGATCAGTGTGACATGGAGTCCCAGCAAGGGATGCCCCAGGGACAGAGGGATGGGAAAAAGAGGAGCAGCCCGTGGGGATGGGCAGGGCAGCAGGGCTGGGGGATCCTGGGGTATCCCAGAGGGGGTGAGGAAGAGCATTGCCAGCAGCTCAGGGGTGATGCTGCCCCTGTGCCCAGCCCTGGGGGCACCTCTGGCTGCTGTGCCCAGCTCTGGATCCTCAGCACAGCAGGGCCAGGAGCCCCTGGAGCTGAGCAAGGGCCTGGAGCAGCTCGGGGCCAGGAAAGGCTGAGGGAGCTGGGGCTGCTCAGCCTGGAGAGGAGCCCAGGGAGGGAGAGGGGCCTGAGCCCTGGGGTTGCCTGGGTGTCTGTCTGTCTGTCCCTGTGTCCCCCAGTCTGTCCCTGTCTGTCCCCAAGTGTCCTAGTCTGTCCTTGTCTGTGTCCCCCAGTCTGTCCCAGTCTGTCCCTGTGTCCCCCAGTGTGTCCCTGTCTGTGTGTCCCTGTGTGTCCCCCAGTCTGTCCCTGTCTGCCCCTGTGTCCCCCAGTCTGTCCCAGTCTGTCCGTGTGTCCCCCAGTCTGTCCCTGTCTGTCCCTGTGTCCCCCAGTCTGTCCCTGTCTGTGTGTCCCTGTGTCCCCCAGTCTGTCCCTGTGTGCAGGGCTCAGAGCAGCCCCAGGCTCTGCTCCAGGCCCAGCCATGGCCCCAGAGCCACGGGCAGGGCCTGAGCCCAGGAGCTGCCCCTGGCCAGGAGGCAGAACTGCTGCCCTGGGCAGTGCCAGCCCTGAGCAGAGCCCAGAGAGGCTCTGGGGGCTCCTGGCTGGGGCCATGGCAGAGCTGTGAGCACACCCTGCTGTGCCCTGAGCTCTGCCATGGCCCTGCTGGGGCACGAGGGGACACCAGGGACCCTCTGCGCTCCCTCCAGCCTCACCCACCCTGGATTCCATCATGTGCAGATGCAGCAGGGAATGATCTCCTCAGGTGTGACACACAAAGTGCTTCAGGCTGATCCCCAGGAGAGGAGCTGCTAAAGCCAGACACAACATTCTGCCTCAGGTTGGAGGCAGAATCCCCAATCCAAACTGAGCCATGAGAGCACAGGGATGGATTCCTTCCCCCAGGAAAGGCACCTGCTGAAGGGCTGCTCTCAGAACTGCTCCCTCAGACCCAGGCATGGGAATCCTCCAAACTGACCTGAGAGAGCAGAGCTGAGTCTCAGCCCAGGGCCAGCATCAAGGCAGAGGTCTCTGTTCCCCCAGTGTTGCCCCTGGGATTTGTGCCAGTCCCTCACACAGGGATGAGTTCCCAGCTCAAGCAATCTGGAATGGGATCTGATCCTGGGATATTGTTCACAGGGTTCTGAAGATGAGGGAAGAGATGAGGATCTGACTCCATGTTTCAGAAGGCTGATTTATTATTTTATGATATATATTACATTCAAACTATACTAAAAGAATAGAAGAAAGGATTTCATCAGAAGGCTGGCTAGGAATAGAATGGAAAGAATGATAACAAAAGCTTGTGTCCTGGACAGTCTGAGCCAGCTGACTGTGATTGGCCATTAATTAGAAACAACCACATGGGGCAAATCCCAGATGCACCTGTTGCATTCCACAGCAGCAGATAACCATTGTTTACATTTTGTTCCTGAGGCCTCTCAGCTTCTCAGGAGGAAAAATCCTAAGGAAAGGATTTTTTAGAAAATATCATGGCTACATGATCCCACCATGCATCACACTGGGGATGCAGCTCTGTGTGTCCTGCTTGCAGCTCCTGGGGACACTTCCAGGGAAATCTTCCCGTGCTCTAATCAGATCTTCAGAGCCAAAATATTCCAAAATAAGTCTCCTAATTGGCTGCACATCTCCAAGGAGTTTATCCCACATCAGCTGAACCAGATCAGCCATTGGCACCAGCACACTGAGCCCACAATAACTCCCCTGGACTCAGTCCTGCCTTTAGGAGCTTTGCCTAAGCTTTATCATTTTGCACCCCTCACCTGCTAAAAGCACAAACCTGGATAACTCTGGGCTCAGAAAATGTGTTTTGATCTCAATTTTGTAAATGGAGCAGGATCAGGTATGAAATGTGGCTTTTATAGAACTGTGGAATCACCAAGGCTGGAAAAGACCTTCCAGATCCAAGCCCAGCTTAGTCAAAAATGAGTGAGTTGAAATATTCTTGGAAAAATCCTGTTTGTCTGAGACTTCCTGAGACAGCTGGGCTTGGATGTGGAGCTCTGTGTGGGTTGGGAGCAGAGCCATTGTCATGTCCATTGTCATGATACTACTGCTGAACTTCCCAAGTGGAGCCAGAATTCCCAGGAATTGTATGAGAAAGGAATGTGTGACCCTGCCCAGGTGCTCACACTCCTGTGGGAGGGACATGGGGGGGCTGTGTGGGGACAGTGACAAGGTATCAGCAGGACAACACGAATCACAAGGCTTGGGGAAGGTGAAGCAGCTTCCAGGGAACTGCTCCAGCTTCTCAAATGCCTCCCCTTAGCATAAAACAGCAGAAAAAACAGCTGCAGTCAAATCCAGCACTGAGTTATTTGCCCAAATTCCAGGGAAAACACCAGGCTGGCTGCTCTATAAAAATCAGAAATGGTGAAGCCACTGGCATTGAAAAGGTTATTTAATGTACAGCACTGAAATCACAGGTTCTGCAGAGCTCAGAGGCATTTCCTGGGCAATTTTCAGATTGCCCAGCACAGCCCTGGCTGGGATTTGATTCTCCTTTGATTCCCAGCATTGCAATGAGAGATGGAATTTTCCATAAGAATGGGTTTGGGCAGAAGGGTCTAACAGACAAATGAGGGAGCATCAGAGAGAAATAACATCATAACAGCCCTGGGGGGAGAGAGGAGGAGTGCCCTGCTGGGAAAATGGCAGAGGGATCAATTCCAACAGGGACATCACCGGGATTGAAGGGGAATGAGCAGGACAGGATGGGCAGGGGGAGCCCTTTGGGGAGCAAGACCTGAGTGAGGAGAAACCCTTTAAGGCTGAACAATTACTGAGCTTCATCACTGAGAAAGAAAGGAAACCTCTTCTGGTAAACCACTGCCAGGCTGGGCAGAAATTACTGCTGGATGAAGGTCCCCAGAGCAAGGATGGTGCCAAGGGCTCTGGGAATCCACTGGAAACAAACAGGGAAGACAACACCAATGGAAGCTGCTTTTCCCCATCGTTGCTTTTCCCCATTTTCACCTCTGAGGCACTGCCTCACTGTCCCTGTGCTTTTCACCACTCCAAGCACAGCAGAGCCCATGGGGAATGTGAGCACTCCCATCCCTGACAGCCTTCAGTGCCCTCCAGTTCCATCCTCAGGCAAGTCCAGGCCTGAGTCCTCAGCTCAGGGATGGTGGCTGGGCAAGATCTCCCTGCTGGCTGCTGGGGAGTTACCAACAGGGCAAGGGCTGAACGAAGCCAGCCGGGGTTTCTGACAAATAACTGGCCAATTCCAATCAGTAACCAGGAAAAAGGTGTGAAGTGCAACATTTCAGAGAATCATGGAATATCCTGACCTGGAAGGGACCCACAGGGATCATTGATCCAGCCCCTGTCCCTGCCCAGACCCCCAACAACCCCACCCTGTCCATCCCTGGCAGTGCTGCCCAAAGGCTCCTGCAGCTCTGGCAGCCTCGGGGCCGTGCCCATTCCCTGGGCAGCCTGGGCAGTGCCAGCACCTCTGGGGGAAGAA
Organism: Setophaga petechia; assembly: GCA_024362935.1. Lineage (NCBI taxonomy): Eukaryota > Metazoa > Chordata > Aves > Passeriformes > Parulidae > Setophaga > Setophaga petechia. Next base: position 2,955,898 of record JANCRA010000021.1, read on the forward strand.
CCTTGCCCTGAGCTCAGCCTGAGCTGCCCTGGCCCAGCTCCAGCCATGCCCTGGGTGCTGTCCCTGTCCCAGAGCAGAGATCAGTGCCTGCCCTTGGGAGGATGTTGAACACCCCAATGAGTCTCCCCTGCCTTCTCTTCTTCAGCCTGAAAAAACCAAGTGACATCACATTTTTAGATGTGAAATAGGAGATTATGAGGGTCACAGGATGATGGAATGGGCTGGGTAGGAAGGGACCTTAAAGCCCATCCCATCCCACCCCTGCCATGGCAGGGACACCTCCCACTGTCCCAGGTGCTCCCAGCCCCAGTGTCCAGCCTGGCCTTGGGCACTGCCAGGGATCCAGGGGCAGCCCCAGCTGCTCTGGGCACCCTGTGCCAGGGCCTGCCCACCCTGCCAGGGAGCAATTCCTGCACAATATCCAACGTGGCTGGTATTGGAGCCTAGGCTGGAGAGAGAGAGCTTTTCCCTGGGTGACAGGCACAGGACTGTGCACTGAGAGCAGCTCAGGCTGAGCTGGGCTCTGTGCAGCAGCAAGGCGCTGTCTCATTCAAGGAGAAAGCCAAGAAGAAATTAAATTCTGAGCACTGGAATGCACTTAATCATTGGCCCGTGAACTTCTCAGTGCTTCCTGATGAATGAGGAGAGCGTTCCCCAATTCCCTGGGCACAAGAAAGCCGGGATGTGCCGGGCACAGCCGCCGAGTTCACAACTTCACAGGCAGCACTTCCACCACATGCAGCTCGTAAAAGCAATTGACTGGAAAGCACATTAAAACCTTCTCCTCTCACTCAGTCCTGTCAGGGCCTGGAACAAGCAGCTCTGGAATGCCAGGAAGAATGGGAGAGCAGGTACCCTGCATAAAGAAGAAAAGGCATTCAGAGCTGAGCTGAATTCATGCATGAGCAGGGGAACTGCTCAGGACTTGAGTGCCACTCAAATCTTGGGGCAAAAGTCGCTGTGCAGATGAGCTGGAAAAGATCCAAACCCAGGAGGAAAGATCCAAACCTAGGAGATAAGATCCACCCCCAGGAGATAAACCTGGTAAACCTGTGATGTTGGGGACAAGGGCACTTTAGCTCAGGTGAGGAAGGTTCTGAGCTCACAGAGCTCTGCCAGCACTGTGGCTTCAGCCCCTGCAGGAACCCAGGGATAACGTGATGCTCCTGCAATGGAATCATCCCATCTTTGTCAGCCTGGGCTCGTGTAGGTGGGCAGGATGCAGCAGTAGGAGCCCTCCTGCCAACTCCTCCGTTTGGGTGAGAAAGTATCACTTCTAGCACTCACCTCCCCTTCTCCTCCTTGGAGTGGCAGCCCCCGGAGCCGGGGCCACGCCATCCGGCCCTGGCTCACACCTCAAACCTCAGGAGTCAGGAGGTGCTGACACGCTGGGACTCAGCCCTCAGCTCTGCCATTGGGTGCTGACACACTCACAAACAATGCAGGAAACTGTGACGGTGTTCACAGGGGTCCGAGAATGAGGGAAGAGATGAGGATCTGACTCCATGTTTCAGAAGGCTTGATTGATTATTTTGAGATATATATTATATTAAAACTATACTAAAAGAATAGAAGAAAGGATTTCATCAGAAGGCTGGCTAAGAATAGAATAGGAAAGAATGATAACAAATGTTTGTGGCTCAGCTCTCTGTCTGAGCCAGCTGACTGTGATTGGCCATTAATTACAAACATCCACATGAGACCAATCCCAGATCCACCTGTTGCATTCCACAGCAGCAGATAACCATTGTTTACATTTTGTTCCTGTGGCCTCTCAGCTTCTCAAGAGGAAAACTCCTAAGGAAAGGATTTTTCATAGAAGATGTCTGTGACAGGAAACCAGAACCAGAAGCTGGGTCAGATGGAGATGCTCGAGCCAGCCCTGGGTGAGGAGAGAGCTCCAAGGGGCTGAGCTGGGAGCTCTCAGCACAAGTCAGAATCAGCCATGTGGGATGCTCCAGTTTTGGCTTTGACATCTCTGTGCAGCTCCCAGTTCTGGGTTTGATGCATTGTGCCCCAAACCTTCTGAGATTTGACCCCTTTTTTGAGGTGTTTCTCTGTTTCTCTGCTCTGTGGAGGCATCACAGAGCTGTGATCTCAGCTGAGAACATTCGGAGGGAAGTGTTGGGGAGGGCGTGTGGAGCTGAAGCCAAAGCTCTGCCCACCTGCAGTCAGGTGATTCTTGCCACAGGTTGTCAGGGAGGGTTTTAGTCCTTGCTGGCTCCAGCCCCAGCTCTGCTCCTGCTGGGATTGAGCAGCAGAGGGGCTGAGACAGCTGAGGAGCCAAAGGGAAAATGCTGGATCTTGGAGCAGAACAGTGCCCAAGCACTCACTCTGAGAACTGACAGCTTGGACAATTACCTGTGTAAAACCAAGAAAGCCAGGGATAAACAAGGCCAGAGCAGAGACAGTGACATCTGGAAGGTCAGGACAGAGCCTGGGGAGATGGAGCTGCTCAGGAGAGGACTCACCTGAGAGGAGAGAAGGGCTGAAAGGCTGTCAGAGGGGTTTACAGCTGAAAGGCTGTTAGGGGGTTTACAGCTCTATTTCCCGGTGATTAACAGCCTCTCCCACTGCCTGCAGCTACTCCTCACCACACACACAGCAAAGCAGCTGCCATTTGGCTCCTGCACAGAGCCAGGGGGGCCCCATGTCCTCGTGTCTCTCTCCCAAAAAGCCACATTACAACTGGTCCTAAGGACTCACCTTCCCAGATTATTGCCCTTCCTCCTGATGCTGATGTGACATTGGGAAGTGCTAATGGAGAGCAGTGGCAGAGCGAGGAAACTGCTTCTGATAATGCAAACCAAGAGAACTCAGTGAAGGAAAAGTACTGGAATTTTCTGAGCTCATTCAAGTTCTTTCATTCAAATGATGAGAGAATATTTTGCCTTTTTTATTCAGGTTCTTTAAAATAAAAGGTTCACTAACAGGGAAAATCTCTGTCAATTTGAAACAACAAAACCCTGTCATTTAGAGAGAAAGGAGTCTGAGCGCTGTCACATGGGGAATATTGACACAGAGCATTTTCTCATTTCCAAAGCAAAATATTTCCTTCTAGAATATGTGAAAATGAGGTATTTTGACATGTTCAAAAAATTCTCTTTTACTGCCTTCTCTGCTGAAAGCATTTGGCAAATTCAGGCAGCAGCAATGCAGGGAAGTTTCAGTCCCTGACACTTCCAGGCTGTGGATAATTGTGTTCAGCTCAGAGCCCAGCTCAGCTCTGGCAGGTGTGGAGCTACAGGTGCCTGAGGTGCTGATGGATCTCCTCTGCTCGTAAATCCCATCCCTCTCCTTGTGCTGAAATGCCTGGGAGTGCTTGGATCATAACTGGGAGGAGTCAGTCAGAGCTTCCACTGACAGCAGAATTCATGGACTCCCAGGGTACTTTGGGTGGCAAGGGACCTGAAAGCCCATCCAGTGCCACCCCAGCCATGGCAGGGACACCACCCACTGTCCCAGGCTGCTCCCAGCCCCAATGTCCAGCCTGGCCTTGGGCACTGCCAGGGATCCAGGGGCACCCACAGCTGCTCTGGGCACCCTGTGCCAGGGCCTGCCCACCCTGCCAGGGAACAATTCCTAATTCCCAATATCCCATCCATCCCTGCCCTCTGGCAGTGGGAGCCATTCCCTGTGTCCTGTCCCTCCATCCCTTGTCCCCAGTCCCTCTCCAGCTCTCCTGGAGCCCCTTCAGGCCCTGCCAGGGGCTCTGAGCTCTCCCTGGAGCCTTCTCCTCTCCAGGTGAGCACCCCCAGCTCTCCCAGCCTGGCTCCAGCCCTTGGAGCATCTCTGGTGCCTCCTCTGGGCTCTCTCCAGCAGCTCCAGGTCCCTGCTGTGCTGTGCCCAGGGCTGGGGCAGCTCTGCAGGGGGGGGGTCTCACCTGAGTGGGGCAGAGGAGCAGAATCCCCCCTGTCCCCCCCAAGCTCAGGTGTCCCCCGTGTCAGATCCCAGCTGCCATCACTCCCTGATCACTGATCCATGAAATCCCAATTGTTCCATCATCCTTTGGCCTGTGATCCCAGGACAGCCCATTAGCACCCAGGGAAACAGGAACTGTGTGAGGAGGCCCTGGTTACCAGCCCAGCCACCAAATGTCAAGCTGCATTTTTAGCTCTGAATGGAATTAATTTGCCAGTGTTCCCTCGTTAAATGTCAGGTCCTTGTGACTTGTATACATTAAACAATTCACAAATTGGAAAGCACTTGTGTAATCAAGTTAAGCGTGAGGTGGGCAGATTCCCTGCACCTAAACAAACCTGAAACTTCCCTTTTCCAATTAATATTTCATTTTATAACAGCCGCCACATTAATTCTTAATTAAATGCTTATTTGAGACACTCTACTGATTAGTGTGAACTAATGAGGAACAATATGAATTGTTTATCCAGCTTCCACTTACTTTCCTTCATAAAAAGGAATTGGTGTTTGGATGACTACTTTCATGTCTGGCTTTGCCCTAAAATGATTTACTTCCAGAAGAGCTTCCACAGGAGCAGGTTGGACATGAGGGAGAATTTCCTCACTGAAAGGGCTGGCAAGCACTGGAATGGGAAGTGGAGGATTCACCATCCCTGGCAATGCTGTGTGGATGTGGCACTGTGAGTCTCTGCCCGAAGTTTCTCTCATCTGCCTCATGATCATCATGAAAAGGACAGAGACTGGGACCACTGAAGAAGACCCTGGCTGGAATCCTGGTCTTGCTGGAGATGGTTACTCGCCAAGATCCTGAGGCCTGAGCAAAGCCTTTGGTTTGCTATTGGAATTAAATACCAATATAACCAGATAAATACCAATATAACCAGATGGAACGTGCCTGGGCTCGTCTGGCCCTTGCTGCTTGACCAAGGGCAGCAGCTGTGGTGGTTTCACCTCAGAGACACCTTTCGCTGGCTGGGTGTGTGGTGTCTTACCCCAGAGACACTTTGGGCAGGCTGGGTGTGTGGTGTCTTACCCCAGAGACACTTTGGGCTGTGGGTGTGTGGTGTTTCACCCCACAGACACTTTGGGCTGTGGGTGTGTGGTGTTTCACCCCACAGACACTTTGGGCTGGCTGGGTGTGTGGTGTTTCACCTCACAGACACTTTGGGCTGGCTGGGTGCTGCAGGTGGGCACGTGGAGACAAGTCCAGGCTTGCAGGAGCTCAGGTTTCCCTCTGTGGAGAAGCTTTCAGGTGATGGTGAAGGAAAGGAGTCGGTTCTGCTGGAGGGTTTGGATCCAGAGCTTTATTCTGGCCCTCAGGCCTCTGAATGCAGCAGCAGCTCCAACAGAACTCCCTGAGCCCGTGGTTGCTGCTCCTTTGAACCCCGGGGAGAGGGGCAGGGAAGGGGTAGGGAGCCACCCACCAGGTAAGGGGGGAAGTCTCAGGGGACAAATGACACCTGGATGGCCCAATGTTCCCCCAGGGGTGAAAGGCATCTTTTGAACTCTGCCAATCACTCAACGCTTTCTGGAATGCCAGGACTGACAGACAGCACTCAGCAGGGACAAGGGAGGGGAGGGGAAGGGAGAGGTGATTGGCACACCTGGGGAAGGAACCGAGATACTGAGACAGGCTGTTACATCACACTGCAACAGTTTGCCAGGCTGTTGTTTGCAGATGTGTTTGTTTCCATGGAAGACTGAACCCTATGAAAAGGAGGACACCTTGCCCTTCTTTGCCTGCACCTGCTTAGCAAGAATAGCCCTGGAATTTCCCCACCTCTCAGCCTGGTTGGGCTTTTCTGGGGTAACCCTTGGTGGTCTCCAGGGAAGACCCCACACCTGCTTTATAACCACCATGACAGACAGACTGAGATGGGAGAAGCCTCTCCCAAGGACTGAGACATGAAACCCCTCCATGGAGGAGCTCCCCCTCCTGCCAAGGACTGAACTGAAACCCCCAGCCCGGGGGAGGTGTGTGGGGGCTGACCTGACCACAGTGAGATGTTTGCCTGCAGGGGTGAGCAGTGGACCAGGAACACAAGGGCTCTCACCCACTGCTGAGAGCATGGACTGTGTGTGCCCTTCTTCAATGCCTTTTTTTTCCCTCCAGAAATTAAAATAGACTATTCTTTACTACTTTTGATTTGACTTCAAGATTCATCCCCTTCCCCCATCAAAAAAGACTATAATAGGAGTTCAAATTGACCAGGATCTCTGAGATCTCCCCTGACATGACCAGGTGAACTCCATTGCCTGAAGACTTCAAAGGACTTTGTCTCTCTACGTTTGGTAGCTCTATACCTTCCTTCTCTTCCTCTCTCTTTTCCCTTATTCTTCCCTTTTCCCCCAATCTCCCCTAATGCATTTTTGCTGTGATTATTCAATAAAGGTGCATCTGGTTTTGATTATTACTGCAAACCCCCCTGCCAGGTTGGTGTTTTTCACTCCGAGATCAATTCACAAACCATCACAAATCCCATTTATAAGGATGGATCATGACAGGCACCTGGGGACATGTTTAGTGGTGACCACCATGATGATCTTACAGGGCTTTTCCACCCTTAATGGTGCTGGGAATCTGTGGTCAGAAATCAGGAAATTATTGGTCTTGGGAGGGACATAAAAGGTCATTTACACAAACGTTCATGGTGTTCTGATTGTGGCTGGTCCGCTTTGATCTAGGCAACCACAGGCTAAAAACCTCAGGAATGAAAGTTTCACATCCATCTTCCCAGCTAATTCCCAAAAAACCTCTAGAAGAAATTGTCCAAATGCCTTTTCAACCCAAAACCAACCCCAAAAGAGGCAATGCTGTTCTTAGCTCATGCTCAGAGCTTGTGCAGAGGCACCTGAGCCTCACCTGAGCCTCCCCCACCCCTACAGCCCCTTCCTGAGGCAGGGGGGGCTCAGCACCTCCAGCTCCCCCTGCCCTGGGGTTGGAGGATTTCCCAACAAACCCGAGAAGCTCTGGCACTGGGAGTGCTGAGCAGGCATTTCCATGGCCCTGTCCCCTCTCAGAGCTCTTGCATTCTCACCCTGTGGCTCTGTGTGTGCACTCAGAGCTGTTTGCACCTGCATTTATGACAGCCTTTATTGACCATGAACTTGTCCTGGCGTTTTAGCACTTTTTATCACCTCATCCTTCAGAACCGGGAGCTCTTCCCTCAACTTTTCACAAGCACCTTCAGGTTTGTCTGTCCTGGAGGCTGTTGAAGCACAGAAAATTTGGTGTTTGAGACCCACACCTCACAAAACCAGCAAAAACTTGCTGGTGAGAAAGTTAAAAGGCACAAGGTCAGGCCAGATTTTTGGGAAGCTCTATTGGCATTTTCCCTTGCTCAAAGGAGCTCATTGACTCTCATGGTCACCCAGAGGCCACAAGAGGCCTCTCCCCTCACTCAGGGCAGGTCATTTTCCTTCATGTCTGTTGATGAAGGGACTTTATGAAACATTTTTTGAATGACAAATTCATCATCTGGATATTGTACCTATGAACTCCTTCATTGTTGACCTATGAATCATTTATTAACTCCTATTTATTACCTAATAACTCCTTCAAATTTTTCTCAAATTTTTGCAGCAGGATTTCTTTATTTCTATCTAAACATCATTTTGACCACTTTTCCCAGGCTGTGATCCCTTGATGTTGTTCATGGGTTTGCTGCACTATTCAAGCACAATTCCCCAGGAGGGGAATTCCCATGGACATCAGCAGGTATTATCACAATTGTGACCTGACAGTTGTGGAATCACTGAGGTTGGAAAAGACCTCCAAGATCAACCTAAGCTTCAACCAACATCTCCATGGCCACAAAAACACAGCACAAATTCCCACGTATTTTGAACATTTCCAGGGATGGTGGTGCCAGCACTGCCCTGGGCAGTGGTGCCAATGTTTCATCCCTCTGCAGTGAAGAATCTGTTCCTGATATCCCACCTGAACATCCCCTGGTGCTACCTGAGGCCGTTTCTCCTTGTTCAGTGTCCTTGTGGTGCCCAGGAGGTGTCACTGCAGGGGCAGTGCAGGGGACACGGAGCCTGCAGGCAGCAGAGGATGCAGGAATGCTGCCCATGCCAGGAAAACCAGTCCTAACCCAACACCACTAAATTAAAGCTTTTAGAATATAAAGCTTTTTGAAATAGCAGGAGAGCAAAGACAGGGGAGGAATAAACACATAAATGGGAGCTTTCATTATGCCCACACAAGAGCTTGCAATGAGCTCAGGTACAGAAATCATTTGCACACCCTCCAAATGACATTTCCTGGGAGCAAGAGCTCCGGGATGCCATCAGGAAAGAAGAAATTCTCGATTTAATCCTGAATATTGAACCAGTCCTGCTCCAGGTGCAGCCATCAGGGTGGCTCTGGAATGGTGATCAGTGGGTTTGTGGGAGGGAGAGAGCCACAGGTGGAAATCTGTGATCACCTCTGAATTTCTCCAGCTGCTCCCGAGCTACCTTTAAAAGCTGGCTCCTCGTTTGTTACCTTTCCTTGCTAGAATATTGGGGTTGATTTAAGGAATACTTTGCACAGCCCATTGACAGCAATTCCAGCCCTGAATTCCTTTAAACCTCTTGGGTGGGTGCCATCAGTTCCTGCTCATTTCCCACCATTCCTTTTATTCTTTAAAGCTCCTCCTTAGGAGCCCACAGCTGGTCAGGTTCAGCCCCTGTGAAAATCCACTTCCCTGAACTCTCCATGGCAGCCCCAAAGCAAAGCCATAAAACCTTCCCTCTCTTCTGGAACCCTTATGTTCCAGGAGATATCTTCTTAAACCTTATTTGATAATGTTCTGGCAGGTGTTCTTCTAATGTATTTAAAAAAAAATCTTCTATTTCAAGCTTCAGTTCTTCAACAGATTTGCGGTTTCTCAGAAGTTTGTTCCTCTTAAATTCTGGTTTTGTTAAAGTCATGAGAGCTCCTCTCTATTTTTCCTTTTAAGAAGTTACCTACAATTTAATATAATTCTATTTAAATCTAATCATTCCCTTCACCCCACAGTTTGACCATTTTAGGGCTATTTCTGTATTTTCAGTGGATGATGTGCCCTCACCATGTTCTGCTGACCCTGTACCCAAATAAGTTTATTCCACCCAAAAATACTTTGCCCTTTCTGCTGCTCCTTTTACTTTTTCTTCTCCTTTTTGTTATGTCATTACTTCTTCATGGCCTTTTAAAGCATGACTTTATTAAAGGGGATTTCCACTTGTGGCTCTCTCCCTCCCACAAACCCACTGATCACCATTCCAGAGCCACCCTGATGGCTGCACCTGGAGCAGGACTGGTTCAATATTCAGGATTAAATCGAGAATTTCTTCTTTCCTGATGGCATCCCGGAGCTCTTGCTCCCAGGAAATGTCATTTGGAGGGTGTGCAAATGATTTCTGTACCTGAGCTCATTGCAAGCTCTTGTGTGGGCATAATGAAAGCTCCCATTTATGTGTTTATTCCTCCCCTGTCTTTGCTCTCCTGCTATTTCAAAAAGCTTTATATTTTAAAAGCTTTAATTTAGTGGTGTTGGGTTAGGACTGGTTTTCCTGGCATGGGCAGCATTCCTGCATCCTCTGCTGCCTGCAGGCTCCGTGTCCCCTGCACTGCCCCTGCAGTGACACCTCCTGGGCACCATAAGGACACTGAACAAGGAGAAACGGCCTCAGGTAGCACCAGGGGATGTTCAGGTGGGATATCAGGAACAGATTCTTCACTGCAGAGGGATGAAACATTGGCACCACTGCCCAGGGCAGTGCTGGCACCACCATCCCTGGAAATGTTCAAAATACGTGGGAATTTGTGCTGTGTTTCAGTGGCCATGGAGATGTTGGTTGAAGCTTGGGTTGATCTTGGAGGTCTTTTCCAACCTCAGTGATTCCACAACTGTCAGGTCACAATTGTGATAATACCTGCTGATGTCCATGGGAATTCCCCTCCTGGGGAATTGTGCTTGAATAGTGCAGCAAACCCATGAACAACAGCACCAAGTGACCAAAGTCAGGAGTTATCTCCCCAAAACAGGGTTTATGAACTACTCTCACTTCTCTTCCCCAGATGGAAAAATGGAGATTCCTTCCTCCAAAAGTTCCCTCAGCAATCCTGGCCTGGTTTCTCCTGAGGAGCCCGGGCCTCTGCAGGGAAGAGGTTCCCAGGGAATGGTGAACTGCAGGTGTCCTGGGCTGCCAAGCAAATTGTATTCTATTACCATCTGTATGGCAGGTGTCTTCTGTTCATTGGGCAGTGTTCCTTATCTCTTCCACAACTGGGGAGACATTGCTGATAACAGCTATGGAATGTCCCTGCATGGCTGATAAGAACTACAGCATCCCATTGGGAGATGGGAGCCCAGAGGGAGGAGCCAAGCATTCCTACCCAGATATAATCTGGAGATTCTGGAACACCAGCACGGCTCCTGCACTGGATTGCCCAGAGGAACAGCAGCTGCCTCTTGCCCTGGATCTTCAGAGGAAGAATCCATCCTTCTCTCCAGGATCCCTGCTCCAGCAGAACCAGCCCTGACCCTGCAGGAGGGCTGAGCCACAATTCCAATGGCACTGCTGCCACCAGCCTGACCCACAGGGTGTCAGCTTGGGTTCTGACTCTGGCAGTGTTGTTCTAGTGCACTGCATTGTTTATTTTATCTTTTTATTTTCTCCCCTAGTAAATAACTGTTATTCCTGCTCCCATATTTTTACCTGAGAGCCCCTTATTTTAAAATTTATAAGAATTCAGAGGGAGGGGGTTTACATTTTTCCATTTCAGGTGTGTTTCCTGCCTTCCTTAGCAGACATCTGGCTTTCCAAACCAAGACAGCAGGGAAGAGGTTCCCAGGGAATGGTGAAATGCTGGGACACCTTTCAGACTTCTGGTAAAGTCCTGATCTCACCTAATTTGATGTTCAATAAATCTCTTCGTGCTGTCAGAGCCTGTGACCCCTCTCCCATCTCTGCTGGTCCCTGGGGACAGGCAGATCCCTGGCTGGAGTTTGCCAAGCTTGTTGGATCATTATTTTCCCATCTCTTCTCAGATTTCTCAACTCTTCCACCTGTGGATGGCCTCTCCTGCTGCCCACTCCCACAATCACTGAAATCTCCTTTTGGGGAGATTTCAGTGATTGTGGGAGTGGGGAAATCTCCTTTTCCTAGAGCTCAAGGAAGCAGCTGGAGCTCTGTCCCAGTTACCACTTTTCCACAGTCAGCTCTGCTCTGGGGGGTTAAGCTGCAGTGAAAGGTGCACAAAGATGGGGGAAAATCCCCTTTTCCCTGGAGCAGGTCCTGGAGAGAGCCAACTGGGACCATCCCAAATGAGCTGAATGGTGAGAACAGCCCGAGTTGTTCTTGTGCACCAGGGTGCACCTTGGATTTAACAGCAGAGAGCCACACATTGGGGAGTGTGTGTGAGGAAATGATGGAAAATGGGGATTTCCTGACACCTGCTTTGGCCTCCCCACCAACACGAGGGTCCTGCAAGGCCAAGTAACTTAGGGAGGACACAGCCCCTGCAGGGAGGGCCCAGGGTCACCAACCAGCTCCTCCTCCATGGACATCTTTGTGATCTCTGAACCCATGGAAGCTCCTGGAGATCCACCCCTGGGGAACAAACCTGGCAGCTGAGGCAGAAATTTCCCTTCAAGTCAGATTTTCAGCTAAAACTTTGCCAGAAAGAAAAATTTGTCCCTCTGAAGTCTCCAATTTCAGTGTGATTTTCCTCAGGATTCCTTTTAAATACCAGAATGTTAATTATGACAGTTTTAAGGATTTTTTTTTTTTAATTCCCAGAGTCTTGGGAAAATTATGTTGTAAATCTAAGACCTTTTTTTTTTTTTTTTTTTAATTGTTGTAGATTTTCATGGGAGGGAAGAAGCAACTCCCAAGCACATGTGAAAAAAAGAACTCCTTGTCCTGTGCAGCTGATCCTGGTGGCCCCTGAAGGTCCAGAATTCTTCCTCCAGCTCCATAATGGGTTCACCCTCAAACATTGTCTGGGATCATGCCAACAGTGAGAGCAGACACAGCTTTATTTATTTTCCACAGGTACCTGAAGATCTCCAAACCATTCCTTCCTCCTGGGTGAGAGCAGTGAGTAGACACAACTCTGTGCTCCCCAACCTGTGTCAGGTAGAATTTCTGTCCATCCAAGATCCCCATGAATTTATTTTGGGAAGCTGTGCATCAGCAGTTCTGTACAAGGTCCCTGTCTGTCAGCAGGACCAGCACTGGGAAACTCCCAACACAAAACCCATGGCACCAGCCCTCCCCAAGGACAGGAAAAGCGCTTTCCACCTGTGGAAATCCCCACTCCTGTCAGCAAAGAAGGGCCCTGTCTAAAGGAAAGGGAAATAAAGACATTATGTCAGTTCTCAGCTGGTGTTTCACTCTGCTAAAGAGCTTTTTCATGGCTAGGAGTTAGCAATTCCTATATTCCCTTTAGGTTCTGCTCAGCCTAAACAAATATTAAATAAGAAATGGGATTTAGGGGAGGTGGATCGATTCCTGCAGCCAGGCAGGGATTTTGGAAGGCAGGATCCAACCTCCTTGCATGGATTGTGCAGCTGAGGGCACTCTGGATAAATTCATCCTGGGGTAAAGATTCCTGTCCAACATTCAGGTTTTACCTGCACCAGAAGAAGAGAAGCACAGCCAGGTGGATTTATCAGTGGAGCAGTGGAAACACAGCCCCAGGCACAAACAGGGAATATTGATTTATTGCTAATCAAGGCCAGGATGTGTGAGGGTAATTTCTGTGCCAGGCAGATGATCCCAGGTGCTGCAGCTGGGAATTGACCAGTGAAGGATGAGATCCTGGGTGAGTCAGGGCATCTTGGGAGGGAGGGAGAGAAAGATCTGCTGACAGGAGAGGGCTTTGCACTGGGGGTGACCCTCAGGAAGGGGCTGTTCCCAATGACGAAAATCCCAAGGCAGAAGATTTTATCCAGGTTAATTTGTACCTTCCATTACCCTGCCTTACCTATCCTCATCCTCCTCTTCATGGCACCATCCGAGGGGTGTCCAGCAGGAAACCTCAGGAATTCCAGGGGGAATGCTGAGTTCAGGAGGAAGAGCTGGTTCTGGTGCTGTCGCAGACTTCTTTTATGAAAAATCCTTTCCTTAGCATTTTTCCTCTTGAGAAGCTGAGAGGCCTCAAGAACAAAATGTAAACAGTGATTATCTGCTGCTGTGGAATGCAACAGGTGCATCTGGGATTGGCCCATGTTGGATGTTTGTAATTAATGGCCAATCACAGCCCAGCTGGCTTGGACAGAGAGCCAAGCCACAAACCTTTGTTATCATTCTTTCTTTCCTATTCTATTCTTAGCCAGCCTTTTGATGAAATCCTTTCTTCTATTCTTTTAGTATAGTTTTAATGTAATATATATCATAAAATAACAAATCAGCCTTCTGAAACATGGAGTCAGATCCTCGTCCCTTCCCTCATCCAAGAACCCCTGTGAACACCAGCACACGGTGCCTCCCCCCATTCCTGCCAAGCCCAGGCTCCAGCTGGACCCTCCTGCTGCAGAGAACAGCTCCTCCTGCCAACCCAGCTTTGCCTCCCAGTTTGGAGCTGAAGGACCCCCAGGACCTTTCCCTCCTCCAGGCCTTGCACCTTCCATCCAGTTCCCCAAAATGCCACTGCTGCTTTTCCCAGTTCTGCTTGCAGGAAGCTGGAAGGGTCCATCAGGGCAATCCCTGGTGATCCAGAGCTGTCCACACCTGGGATCTGGCAGGAGTTTGACTCCCCTCCACCAGGAGCTGCTTCCCTTAGTCCCTCATACCTTGACACCAGGAGGAGCCAATGCCAGTGACAAACACAGGGCCAAATCCCTCTGTTCAGGAAACCTGAGGTTCAGGACAATGCTAATTTTCTGTCATTAATTTGGGGAGTAGATTTATCATAACCACGGGTTCTGGTGTGATTCCAGCTCTGATCCCAGTAACAAGATGAGCTGCCCAGCTGGTGCTTCATGTGTGAGAGTGGGAATGGTCCTGCTGGGAAAAGCAGACGTATGGAGCAGGAGCAGGGCTGGCTAACGAGCCTCAAACTGCAGCAGGGAGCTCTGGGGAGAAGCTGTGACACTGCTGGAGCAGCAGAGAAAGGGGATTTAGGTTCAGGGGATCACGTCTAATGGTGATGAAGGGAAGCTTTTATTCCATTAAATAAAGATGAGGGAATCTAAAGCTACCTAACTTGTCCCAGATTAACAGGGGGAGAAATTCCCTGGGAAGCACTCAGAGGAAAGCTCAGCCTTGGAAAGGTCACCACAGAAAATTGGCAGGAGCAGCATTCTGCCTCTCTTGTGTCTCCCCAGTGTGCCAAGCCTTGCTTAGTCACAGGTTTAGACCATTCCCAAGTATTGTGTGCCCTGACTGGGACTGACTCACTTTTTGTGGTGGTCAAGGAAAGCTCCCTCCTGACCACTCTGTTCTCCTTGGGAGCCTCACTGACCACAGATCCCCTTTTCCTGCCCCAGCCTCCAGTGTCCCAAATTCCTTAGACCACCTGGGAATGAGCTCAGAGCCCAAAGCTACAATTAGCTGTCACACAGAGGCACAGCCCCACAGATGAAGTTCCCAGAACCTCCCTCCCTCCTTCTCTCATGCTTTACCTGGTTATTATTCAAAGTTAAAAAACCAAACCCCAAAAAAGCAGATCCTCCAAGAGTAAAGCGTGGAACAAGAGCAAGAGGAAGGGGAAGAAGTCCTGGCTGTGACCTCCCCATCACCTACTGCACCCTAGGAGAGGGTGGGAGCTCCTCTGCTCTGGAGCCAGGCTGGGAGAGCTGGGAATGTCCAGCCTGGAGAGGAGAAGGCTCCAGGGAGAGCTCAGAGCCCCTTGCAGGGCCTGAAGGGGCTCTAGGAGAGCTGGAGAGGGACTGGGGACAAGGGATGGAGGGACAGGACACAGGGAATGGCTCCCACTGCCAGAGGGCAGGGATGGATGGGATATTGGGAATTAGGAATTGTTCCCTGGCAGGGTGGGCAGGCCCAGGCCTTAGGCTCTGCCACTGCTGCACAGCCAAACTGCCATTGCCATGCAGGTCATCTTTATTCATTCCCTGCCCTCTGAGGCAGCTTTAAAGGCTCAGGTGAAGGCTGAGCCTGCAAATTCTGGCAAGACAAGTTGGTATTACTCAGAAACAATCCCCGTCAGAACAGACCAAACAAATGTGACCCTCATTGTCTCCAGCCTCGGCTGCCCTATTTCATTACTGCCTTTCTCCCTCTCAGCTGAATCATTTGACTTTGTGCAGGATTCACCCATCCTGCTGCATCAAGGGCTCAGCCAGACAGGGGCTGACACCACAGACTGGGGCAGCAGCAGAGTTCCCTGAACAGTTCCCTAAAACCAGGGGCAACTTGAAGGAAAAAATGCCAAAGGCTACAAAACACAGAATCCCAGACTGGTTTGGGTTGGGAGGACCTTAAAGCCCACCCAGTGCCACCCCTGCCATGGCAGGGACACCTCCCACTGTCCCAGGCTGCTCCCAGCCCCAGTGTCCAGCCTGGCCTTGGGCACTGCCAGGGATCCAGGGGCAGCCCCAGCTGCTCTGGGCACCCTGTGCCAGGGCCTGCCCACCCTCACAGGGAACAATTCCTGCACAATATCTCATCTAAACCTTTTCTTTTTCAGTATAAAGCCATTGACTTTATCCTCCTTGACAAGGATATTGTATTTTAATTGTGTGTTTCCTGTTCCATCCAGGAGCAGGGATAATTTTCACAGCCTGAGGGATGTTGGGCCCTGGCTCTTCAGCTGAACAATTTTCCTGGGAATTATCTCTCCATTACAATTCTGTACCTGAAAAACTGTCCAGCTGTAGTCCCAGGTATCCCACAGAGTCTGTCCATGCAGCCCTTGGGATTTCTCACAGATGGGCACCTCTGTACTTAACCAAGGTGACTGAAATGATGGCTTAAAGGACAAGGCTTGGTTTAAAGTGCAGAAACCTTGGCTTACCAAGGTCCTCCCAAAATATTCTCCTGCTGGACAGCCCCAGGTAGGGGAACTCCTCCTTTGTCAGCCCTTCAGGACACTGCCAGGGTCATTTCTCATGAGGAACAGGCTTTGAAGGGAGGTTTTAAGCACTCTCAGTTTATAAATATTTCATTTTTCTGTAACAGGCACTGTAGATATGCAGCCAGTCGTGCACATCACATTTACCTGGTGTGAGGGAAACCAGGAGCTGGCAGCTTGCAGAGCCAGGTCAGCACTTTATCCTCTGAGCCAGCACCTCTTGGCCCCACTTCCATCCTCAGATGCCTGATCCAAGCTTTCTGCAGCTTTCAAGAGAGGGAATATCTCTCCAAGAGGAAGCACAGCAAACAAAGGGCTGATAGAATCACTGGCAACCCTGGAATTAGTAAAAAGCTTTAAAATCCCAAATTCTTTTCTGTTATGAGGGGGGAAAAAATCCTACATTTTCTTAGAGTTTTTGACAAATTAAAATGTTCTGAGAACAACAGCTCTTCCTGGAGCATGGGAAAGCTTCTTCCCCACAGGAAAGTCATTCAAAGGAGAGGTGGGAAAGGAGAGAACTGATGAAGGATCCTCTGGAGCAAAGAGGAGCTCACTGCAGACAGAGCCCAAACTCCAAAAGACTTGAGAAAGAAATGACCCTTTATTGAAATTTTAAAAAGAATATAAAAGAAAGCATTGTTCCAGAGAAAATGTCACAATCTGAGGGAATTACAGATTAAATTACTCCAATTTTTAATTATTTACCTCTCAGTGCAGTTCCTAACATTGGCAGTGTTGAGATCCCTCCTGCCCTGAGAACCCATCCCAAATGTCCTCTTTCTGTAAAAGCTCTTTCCTGGCATTGTATGGAGTGGGGATTTGCAGTTTTGAGTTGAAAATTCAAGTCCAGGCCATGCCCTGTGGGAAGGCCACCCTGGGGATATTGTGGATCCCCAGTGCCTGCCTGGGCTCCAAGCTGGGGGATTCTGCTGAACATTCCATTAAGGAGGGGTCCATAGAGCCCAGAAAGGCAAATTAAACATTGAATTTTCTTGTGTGGAGAGCTCTCCAGCTCTGCAGGAGCCAGGAGCCTGTCTGTCACCAGGAGCCTCCCCTTAGGCAGCAGCAGAAGTGACGTGAGAGGACTGAAGGAAGCACCGGGATCCTGAGCAGGCATCAATTAGTTTGGAGCTGAATGGGGAGTCCTGGGAACATCAGAGGCAGGATTCAATCTGTTGGAAGTGGGTGGCAGCTCCTCTGCCATGCTGAGACAGGTTTGTAAAGAGGAAGTGTAAAAATAATAATAGGGAAAAAAAAAATCAGCTGCATTTCATGTGCAGGGGCTGAGGAGTGTTTTCAACTTGGTCTGCAGCTCCTAGGAGCAGTTTGGGTGCTGGAAAATCTTCTCTGCTGAGCTCTGCAGGTCCTGCAGGACACTCAGGGCCAGGTTTTACTGGAGGCTCAGTTTGGAGGACGGGGCTTTGCAGGAGGTGCTGCTCAAGGGGTGCTGCCAAGGTTGCAGTGATGGATCTGTGAGTCAGAGTTTGAGAGATGCTGGGTGAGAAAATTCCACCAGCCCAACACCCTGGAGCAGTGGGAGGTGTCCCTGCCTGTGGCAGGGTTGGAATGAGATGAACTTGAAGGTCCCGTCTGAGCCAAGCCATCCTGGGGTTCCATGACTTCCCTTGGCCCTAAGCTCACCTCTGCACCTTGTGGTTGCTCAAGCCCTGGGGATGGCTGAGGTCTCCCCGTGCTGGCAGCAGCAGATCCAGCACTCCAGAAGGCCCTGGAGCACCTTCAGGGCAGCAGACCCTGCTCAGTGACAGCTCCAGGCCCAGGGATGGTGCTGTGGCTCACCCAGGGCTGCAGGGGTGAGGGAATTTGGGATGGGCTGCCTGCAGGACAAGGTTCAGTGCAGCTCTTGGAAGGATCTGTCCCTGGCAGGGCATCCCTAATCCCTGTGGGATCCCACAGGAGGGGGTTTACCTGTGCTAACCACATATCCTCTGAACAGAGAGAGACACAGCTCTCCCAGGATTTTCCTGGGAAACTGTGACAAGCTGTGGGAAACTTAGAGAGAAGAATTCAAACAATTATTGTCTCTCTTTCTGTAACTGTTTTTTGTAGAAATGGTTCTCCAGAGTGTGCTATTCATAGTTCACCAATAGTGTGAGAGGTTTGCACTTTGAGACCAATCAGGCCAGACTATGAAAGTCACACCTTTTCCTAATAAATGATTCTATTTCACCTTCTGATGACTGGAGTGTCTCATTCCATCCCTGACTCAGCAGCATCACTCTTCCTCCTCTCCACACTGCAAATCC
Source organism: Setophaga petechia (assembly GCA_024362935.1). Taxonomy (NCBI): domain Eukaryota; kingdom Metazoa; phylum Chordata; class Aves; order Passeriformes; family Parulidae; genus Setophaga; species Setophaga petechia. Next base: position 2,974,096 of record JANCRA010000021.1, read on the forward strand.
CACACATCCAGAGCCAGGGATGCACTGGAGATCCATGGAGCCAGGAGGGAAGCAAGCAGGAGGACATGGGCTCTGTGCAGCAGCTCAGTCCAGAGGGATGTGTGCTGTGGTGTGATTCATGGTTTACCTCAGAGCCCTGGGTTTCTCCCATGAAGATTCCCTTCCAGGTGTGTCACTCACCTCTCCTTCCCCTCCCTGACCTCTCCCAGCACTGTCTATCAATCCTGGCATTCCAGAGGGGCACTGAGTGATTGGCAGATCCAAAGGATGCCCTCTGTCCCTGGGGGCATTGGGCCATCCAGGTGTCCTTTGTCCCTTTGTCCCTCCCCTCCTGTCCCTGCTTGGTGGCTCCCTGCCCCTTCCCTGCCCCTCTCCCCGGGGTTCAAAGGAGCAGCAGCCACGGGCTCAGGGAGTTCTGTTGGAGCTGGTGCTGCATTCAGAGGCCTGAGGGCCAGAATAAAGCTCTGGATCCAAACCCTCCAGCAGAACCGACTCCTTTCCTTCACCATCGCCTCAAAGCTTCTCTACAGAGGGAAACCTGAGGAGCAGAACCTCCATGGGGGGAAGCTCCATCCCAGCACCACCAGAGCTCCTGGATGCTGGACTTGTCCCCATGGGCCCAGCTGCAGCACCCAGCCAGCCCAAAGTGTCCCTGGGGTGAAACACCACACACCCAGCCAGCCCAAAGTGTCTGTGGGGTGAAACACCACACACCCACAGCCCAAAGTGTCTCTAGGGTGAAACACCACACACCCAGCCAGCCCAAAGTGTCTCTAGGGTGAAACACCACACACCCAGCCAGCCCAAAGTGTCTCTAGGGTGAAACACCACACACCCAGCCAGCCCAAAGTGTCTGTGGGGTGAAACACCACACACCCAGCCAGCCCAAAGTGTCTGTGGGGTGAAACAGCACAGTTGCTGTGATTTGGTTCAGCAGCAGGGCCAGACAAGCTCAGGTGTGTCCTGTCTGCAATATTGGCAATTCCCATAGATGTGTCTGTGCTTTAGGGCCTTGCATTTATCCCTGGGGTGTTTTGTTCACCTCTGAAGGCCGTGTCATACGAATTGTGTGTGCTAAGAGGGTGTTGGATCCACCCACAGCGGGTGCAGTGGAGGGGCCACTCCAGGCTCATCTTCAGTCGTGTGCCAAAGGTAAAAAGATTCCTGGTCCTTGCAGATTAGGACCAGGAATACTTGATCAGGTTCTTGGCCCTAATCAAGTGAGATGGGGATAAAGCCATTATTTTCCATTCGGGTCATGGTGATTTAATAGTGATGCTCAAAACTGCAAATCCCCACTCCAAGAAATGCCAGGAAAGAACTTTTAAACAAAGGGGACATTTGGGAGGGGTTCTCAGGGCAGGAGGGATCTCAGCACTGCCTGTGTTAGGAATTGCACAGAGAGTTTAAGAATTAAAAATTGGAGTAATTTAATCTACAATTCTCTCAGATTGCGACATTTCCTCTTGATCAACACTTTCTTATATATATATTTTTTAAATCTCAATAAAGCCTCATTTCTCATCATAATAAAATTTAGCTCTTTTTTTGAAGATTTTCACCAGCTCCACCTACTGCTGCTCCCATCCTCTTCAACACTTCCTGACTCACTGCTGCTTCCCCTCCTCCAGACTGGGGCTGGGAAGCTGCTTCCCAGCAGAGGTGGGTGCAGCCTCCCCTCAGCCAGGTCTGTGATGGTGAGCAGGAAAAGCACAGGAACAGGCCTGGCTCTTCCTTTGTGGAGAGGACCACAGGACTGGAAGGAGCCTGGAACTGTCCTGTTTGGGAATGGTGACAGGATGGCTTCAGTGTGTTTCCCTTCAGGAGAGGGTCCTCAGGTCCAGCATGCTCTTGGTCATTCCCCAGGGATGAACTTTGGTCACTCCCCAGGGATGAGCCCTGGGTCACTCTCTAGGGATGAGCTCCTGGTCACTCCCCAGGGCTCTGGCTGTTTCCAGGGGAATGTTTCTCCCTGAAGTTGCTCTGGGTCTCTGCAGGTGACCTGTGCCTCCTGCAGCAATACCCCCAGGGCTTTCTCTTCCTTTGCATTTCCAATCCATGTTCCAGCTCCAGGCTCTGAAATCTGGCAATCCACTGGCACTTTCCTTTCTCCATTTTCCATTCTGTCTCCACAGAACTCCACATCCTGCACAGGAGTCTCCCAAGCTCTCCTGATCCAACAGAGCACTTTGAAACACAGATGTTTTCTTCCACTTCACACTATTAAAGCAGAAGACTCCAAAGGGCAAAGTGCTGGATCCAGGTTCTGGATCAACAGGAGCTCACAGGGTCATTGATCTGTTCCTTGAGGCCATGGAAAAAGGGATTCCCCTGCCAATTAAGAAGGAATTGTTCCCTGGCAGGGTGGGCAGGCCCTGGCACAGAGTGCCCAGAGCAGCTGGGGCTGCCCCTGGATCCCTGGCAGTGCCCAAGGCCAGGCTGGACATTGGGGCTGAGAGCACTCTGGGATGGTGGAAGGTGTCCCTGCCATGGCAGGGGTGGGGTGGGATGAGCTTTAAGGTCCCTTCCAATCCATTCCATTATGTGTTTCTAATTACTCAAAGCCCAGATGTTGCTTCAGATCAACTCAGTGCCTATTTGACACCATCCTCCCATGGCAGGTTTACTCTTCTCTGGGAAAAACACCCTGGCTGAATTCCTCCAATATTTTCCCATATCATTTCCAGCCTCTGATCATTCTCTTTTCAGTTCACCTCTCTTTTTTCCTCTCTTTCTCACAGTGCATTCCCACTTGGGGATCACATCCTTGCCAAGCCCCTGAGGACCCTCAGCTCTGGCTGCTAAGTGGGGCTCAGGGGTAACTTTGTCCTCCCCATTTGTGGGACCCACTTGAAAGCCCAGATCAGCCTCTGAAATGGTGCTGCCCTTTGTCAAAGCACGCCTCAGTCTGGGCATTTCATCTCTCCTTGTCCTCACTTCTGACCTGCCTTTGCTGCACTTCACCTTGTTGGTTTTACAAGAATTTTCTAATTGAATCACGAGTTGTCATCATCAGCGCTCATCCAAATTTACCCACAGAGCTGAAAGGAGGGGTTTTGTTGCCTCAGCATGGTTGTGTGGTGCTGCTTGGGGTCTCAAGAGGAGCTGGTGCTTCCAACATGGCAGGAGAGCAACTCCCCTGCCAAACCAGCAGCTGGAGCCCAGCTGGGACACCCCAGGCTCTCCAAACTGGAACAGATGTCCCCATTTAGGCTTTCAGCTCTCTCTGATCCCTTCCATCAGCTAAGCTGGTGATAAAAAGATGGAAACAAATAGCTGGCTCTTCAATCCCCCTGAAAATGTGGCACTATAAAATGAGCTAAATTGTCCAGCTGGAATAATTTTCTGTGGGGTCAGAGAGCCAGGAAAGAACCAAAAGACTGAGGAGCATCAGGAAATCTGTTCTTTACCTACAACGACAACAGGCATTTACCAGACAATAAATTTGTAGCCCCATTCTTGCAATGTCAATGAGTAATTTTATTATTCATCAAAACTAAAATATCATGTATAAAGATGTGTTTGTAGGTGCCAAAGAATGTGTGATTTTTTATTGATAGGAGGGTTTGCATATTTTATATTTGTAAAACAGCATTAGCATAAATTCCACAAAGATCTCGTCTATTGTCTGTGTGGGTGTTGGTCTGGTTTTGTTGATTAAAAAATTTTTCAATGAGCTGGGCCCAGGACAGAAGCCTGACAGACTTAAATCTCTTTCTTGAACAGATTTCTGATATGAAATTCAAAGTCTGATGTTTCTTAAATTGTGCCCACGCTGGATGATTTGCTTTCAATCCCATTTCCCTGCTTGGAGGAGCCTCTCCTGTCAGATTGGGTCAAAAGCCTCATGAAAGTCGAGGTCTATCAAATCTATCACTTCCCTGTGTCCATAGGCCAACGACCCCATTAAAGGCAGAGATTAAATTACTCTGACATGATTTGTTCTTGACAAGTCCACGCTGGCTGTTCCCGCTCCCTTCTCTCCTTGCAGTGCTGATAAATTGATTGGTTCATAATTTGCTGCAGTGTTCTTGAGCAGCTCGGGGTCCATCATTCCCCAGCTCTTCCTCTTGCCACAGCTCTCCAGGGTGACCTGTGGGTCATGGGAAGCTCCCCTGTTCTGTGGGACGAGCCTCCTCCACGGTTTCCAGGCTGTGGGGAAGCCACAAGTGCTGGGACACATTTTTGGAGCCTGAAATCATTTTGTGTGTCCCTCTGTTGGGAATTGTAAGGCCATGGCTCAGATGGGCTGTTCGGGTCCAACCCGGCCAGCTCTGGACCCAGCCCACACCATCTGACATGGACAAAAGCAAACGATTGGAAGAGCTCTTCTCCATGTGGGGACGATGTCTGTCACAGACATCTGTTATGAAAAATCCTCCCCTTAGGATTTTTCCCCCTGAGAAGCTGAGAGGCCTCAGGAACAAAATGTAAACAATGGTTATCTGCTGCTGTGGAATGCAACAGGTGCATCTGGGATTGGTCTCATGTGGTTGTTTCTAATTAATGGTCAATCACATTCAGCTGGCTCAGACAGAGAGTCCAAGACACAAACCTTTGTTATCATTCTTTCTTTTTCTATTCTTAGCCAGCCTTCTGATGAAATCCTTTCTTCTATTCTTTTAGTATAGTTTTAATGTAATATATATAATAAAATAATAAATCAGCCTTCTGACACGTGGAGTCAGATCCTCGTCTCTTCCCTCTTCCTCAGACCCCTGTGAACACCATCACAGATATCCTCTGCTTATTGACTGCTAGGAAACACCTCAGACTCTGGTGACTCCCCAGGTGAGAAAGAGGGCATTGCCTGATGGCAGAAGCCTTTTATACCTGGGGGAATGGGGGGCAGAGGGGGAGGACTACAACCAGTGGGATACCAGTAAGGAGGGGCGAGGGAAGGGACTGAGCAGGAATAGAGCACCAGGGTAACACTCAGGGAGGGGGAAAAGGGGAAGACCATGAGGTTGTAGGATACAAATCATGTGAACAGTGCAAATTACCAACACACCCAGTGCAAACAACTAAATAACTATTTAGTGCAATACAACACCTCCCCCTTTTCTGCTAAAAAACTAAAGGAAAAAGCGTTGGATTATTTCCACTACAGATTAAGAATTTGTCCAACAGGGAATGGGGGGAACTGGGGGCCTGGGATTTTCTCACAGGAAGGCAGTGCTAGACTGGGAGCCACTGGGAGGCTCAGGAGGAGCTGAAGGAGCTGCAGAGCCTCTCAGGCTGGCCTTTCCTGTTCCCGTTCCCGCTGTGGGCTGGAGCGGCGTCGGCAGCACCGCAGTCGGTTTGGTTTGGGCACGGCGGGCGGTGTGAACAAACAGCATCTGCTCCCAGCACCCCCAGAGCTCTGCTGACGTCGGGCCCACAGGAATTGTTGCTTCCCAGCTTGGATTGCAGCCCCCAGCCCAGCCATTCCACCCCAGCTGACCCTCCCTGCTCGGACACAGGAACACCGGAAAGGGGCTGAGCTGTGGCCCAGAAATCTGCCCACAAAAATGAATTTGTGTGTGGGGAGGAGGGGACACTTGCAGGGGGTGCCATCTTCTGAAATGCCACTCACCGTCCCCTGTCACAGACATCTTTTATGAAAAATCCTTTCCTTAGGATTTTTTTCTCCTGAGAAGCTGAGAGGCCTCAGGAACAAAATGTAAACATTTATTATCTGCTGCTGTGGAATGCAACAGGTGCATCTGGGATTGGCTCATGTGGTTGTTTCTAATTAATGGCCAATCACAGTCAGCTGGCTCAGACTCTGAGACACAAACCCTTGTTATCATTCTTTCTTTTTCTATTCTTAGCTAGCCTTCTGATGCAATAATTCTTCTATTCTTTTAGTATAGTTTTAATATAATATATATATCATAAAATAATAAATCAGCCTTCTGAAACATGGAGTCAGAGTCTCTTCCCTCATTCTTGGACCCCTGTGAACACCATCACTGTTCCCTCAGGTGAGGGTCACAGAGGCCCTTGCAGGGTCTCCCCATCCCTGTGGCCTCCTGGATGCCCATGGACAGAAATCCCAGTCCAATTCCTGAAAGAGTTGGAAAAGCCAGGATTTGCCTCCCTGGCAGCAGGAGAAGGCACTCCTGCTAAAGGTGAGCATCCCTGGAAAACTCCTGCAGGCAGAGGAGCTGCCAGTCAGAGATGGGCAAACCCTGAACTGGAGTTCACCGGGAGGAGCTCGGTGCATCCTCCCTCATGGGAATTCTGCAGGGAAGGAAAGTTTTCTCCCTTCCTCAGTGTTGTTTCCAAGTTACAGGAAGAAATGTGGGAGTTGGCACAGCCCCCGGGAAGGACTCAGGCTTGGGTGAATCACTGGATCTCCCCCCACCTGTCCCCAACCCCACACTGGTTCCCAGAGCCAGGCAGAGCAGGGTTCCAACAAGATCTGTGGATCATGGAGAGATCCAAACCTGGATTTGGCGGTGCTGGGGCATCCTGGTGCTCTCTGCAGCTGGGTGAGCAACAAAAGTGGGGCACAGAAACCCAGGAACTGCTGCTGGGGCTCTGCTGGCATCCCAGAGGATCCATCCTGGGCAATCCCAGATCAGCTGGGGCTCTGCATGGGAACAAGGTTCACAGGGACTGGGATTTCTGTCCATGGAGGCCACAGGGATGGGGAGACCCTGCAAGAGCCTCTGTGACCTTCACCTGAGGGGTCAGTGAGTGGCATTTCAGAAGGTGTCACCCCCTGCAAGTGTCCCCCCCCTCCACACACACAAATTCAGTTTTGTGGGCAGATTTTCTCTCAGCTCTCCTTAACAGAGAAAAATAGCAGGGAGAGGACTTGTGCAGTGGCTGGCAACTGATGGAGAGATAATGAAGCTTTCTTCTCCATTTGTTTGGCTGTTTAGGAAGGGACAAAATGAGCAAGAGGTGGCAGAGCATCAGGGACAAGCTCTTGTAGGAGGGATAAAATAGATGTTATCAAATTCCTCCTCAGAAGTTGCTTTGCTCTTGCAGCCAGCTGGGACAACAAAGCTCAGAGCACCCTTTGGGGGCTTGTTTGGTCTCCAGGAAGCACCTTGGGAGCCAAACCCAAATCAAACCCTTTTAATTGGAGCTCCCAAAGATATTTGACTGTTTCATGCTGGAATCAGGTTTAGTCATCATTATGCAAAGCTAATTAGCAAGTCAGAGTCTTTTTTTTTGTCATCACCAAAGAATTGCTGCATTTAGAAATGAGATCCCCGAGATCTTCCCTTTCCCTGCCCTTTCCTGCTGCTATTCTGGAATTAAAGCTCCTCTTTCCATCACGACAAAGGATGTGGTGGATGTAAAAAAATGTTGTCTTCAGCTCTTTCCTAAAATGTCAAAAACCGAGAAATACTTGAGTTTCTTCCCCAATTATTCTGTTCTTGGAATTCATTATTGCAGAAAAAATCTGGGAAGTTTTGAGCATTTTATTGGACTTCTGGAAATGCCTTCTTACCCCTGCAGCCTTTGGCAACCAGGGTTCCAATTTCTCACTGCTCCTTGTTTAAACTTTCTGCTTCCAAAGTGGACTTTGGACAAATTGTTTGTTTGTTTGTTTGCTTGCTTGCTTGTTTGTTTGTTTTTAAATTCCTGTGAGTCATAGGTATTGGGAAAACATTTTTATTTTTTAACAAAATTGAAAAAAATCCTTTCCAAAATAAGAAATACTCTCAGTTCCTGCTCTGTGTTACCTGTCCTGCTGTGGCTCCCCAGGTTTGTGGTCATACCAGCAGGAATTTCTCCATGGAAAAGGTGGCCAGGCATTGGTAGGGGCTGCCCAGGGAGCCCTCCCTGCCCAGGGAGGTTTGGAGTGCCCATCCCTGCAGGTGCCCAAGGAAGGACTGGATGTGGCACTCAGGGCTCTGGGTGGGGACAAGGTGGGCATTGGGCACAGGATGGATGCGATGGGCTGGGAGGGATTTCCCAAAGTGATTCTGTGATTCCATGTGGTTCCAGGCCCTGAGAATGACCCAGTGGCCATGGCAGGGGGATCCAGGACTCTGTGGGGTTTCTCCATCAATGAGCCCCATGGTCCTGCTCTGGGCAGGAGCATGAGCATCTTTCCAATCAAAATTTTCTTTTTTAGGGGAGAGGGAGTGGAATAATGGGATGATAAAGGCTCAGAGAACAACTCGAGGGAATCATTAGCAGGGAATAATTAGAAGAGAATCACTGGAAGTCACCTACACCAAAGGCTGATCTACTCAGAGCAGGATCAACTTCGAGGTCAGACTCAAACTTGAGGTTTCTCAAGATTTTCTCCAGCCTGGTGTTGAAAAGCTCCAGGACAGAGACACAGCCCCTGCCATGCCTGGCTGTCCCCAGGGTGATAAATTTCTCCTCACAGAGGTCTGGGACATCACCAGAGACAGCCAAGAGACCCTGGGGGTACCAACCCTGCTCTCACCTCACCCAAGGAGCAGCACCTGGGAGGGCAGGGCTGGAGCTCTGGAGGATCCTGGGAAACCAGAAACGACCTGGAAAATCCATCACACAAATCAAGGATGGATGAAAACACTGGGCAGTGAGAAGGAGAATTATTGGAGGTAACCTGCAAAGCAAGGCTGGGATAAATTGGAGGGATTTAGGGAAGGAAGGAAGGAAACCTGACAGGCTGCAGATCCAGAAATGGTTGCCATGAAGGGGATAATTTGTTCTGCCTGTTCATTCTGCTTAGGAGAGGAGGTAATTAAATCACACCCAGGGAAATTCAGATTCATCATTAAGAGAAGTCTTTCCAATGTGAGCAGAGTCAAACACTGCCATCCATTTTTCCAGGCTTTGCTGTGCAGTTTCTTGCTGGAGGCTCCCAGGAGCAGGAACATTTTTCCAAACCCTTTGCTAAAGGCCCCAGAGCTTTCCTTGGGTCAGGGGGTGGAAAAGGTGATTCCTTTGGATTTGTTCCACCCTGTTTTCTCTGGCTCTGTCATGCAGGTTTGATTTGGGGTTTTTTTAGAAGTGTTTAGGCACCAAGTGCAACTCCAGAGATCTCAGTACCTTTAATAATTTAAGTCCCTTCTGAAAACAAAATGGGTGGTCATAAAAAGCTGAGTCCTTTGGAGTTTAAACTTCTGATGCCCTTTAGCCTAATAAGGCCTTTCATTTTCCACAACAAAAATCTGTTGGGAAATGTTGTTCTCACTGTAAAAACATATTTGATTTTCTTTTATCTTCAGACCCCCTTCATACTCATTCTGCATTTATTTTGGCACTACTTGGGCATCTGATACCCTTTTGAGTGGAAAAGTCACTCCAGTCACTCCCTGAGGGCCAAGGACACAAAAAATGAATAAATCAGGAATTGTGGGAGAGAAGTGACCAAAGCAATGAGGACTCTCAGTTATCTGGGCATGGCAATAGCAATAACAATATTTAACCACTTCTCCTGGATTTCCTGTGGTGCCACGAGATCCAACTGAACTAATTCCTTATTTTCAGAGAGCACCTCCCAAAAACCAGACCTAGACTGGACCAAACCCTTCACTCTCAGGCTGGATTCAGGTCCAAATCTTTTCCCTCTTTAACTGGCTGAAAATGGAGCAGTTTTCTGTATTTTCCTTTGGCTGTAAAATAAATTACCTGAGCCAGGGCTCCTCTCTCTTCCTCACAGCACATGGGGTGGCCAGGCCAGGGTTACACTGGACGTGGTGGGAATTTGGGGGGTTTAGACAGAGATTTGGGTTTAACACATTAAAAACCAGACAGAGAGTGGCCAGGTGTGTCAATAAGGCCCATTTCAGCAAAGCTGGGCTCAGTTAATGCTGAAGACAAGTCCCAGCAGCCGAGGGAGGTGCACACTCGGTGTCTGCTGCCTCGGTTATAAAAAGGCAGCTCATGATTCAGTGTGAGAAGAGGCTGAGCACAGATTTATCTCCAGACCTGCCCTTCTTGCAGCAGTGCCACCAACCCACCAGCACACCACGAGAGCTGCAGCCTGCTCCCTTTATTTAAACCCTGCCTTTCACAGGTTGCCTGTTCCCCAGCAGGCACTGATGTCAGGCTCGGCAGGAGAATGGCACGGGGGAGATTTGCTGGCGGTGCGGTTTTGGGACTGCCATCAAACTGATCTATTGCTGGCACAAACAATAAAAAACTGATTAAAACTCAGCCCTTCATAAATTAAACATTGTTGTCTCTGGCTGGCACGGCTGCCACTTGGCACAAGGCTGCAGCAATGGGGCCTGGTGCAGTGTGGATCCACACAGTGACAGCCCAGGGGCATTTATTCTGCTCCCTCACCACAGTCCCAAATAAAAGGGGCATTGGAAAATCAGCAAGCTCCTGAACCCGCTAGGTTAATGGAATTTGCAGAGCACCTGGCCCAGGTGAGCTGCTGGCCAAGCAGGTGTTGGCAGGTTTGGGGCTCTTTATGGGTGTGGATCTTTTATTTTGGGGGATTTATGTGAAGCGGCAATGTTCCACTGGGGAACACAATGGAACACTGGGGGTGCTCCATTTTTGGGGGATTTATTTGAACTGGGAAGGTTCCACACAATGGAACACTGGGGGTGTTCCATTTTTGGGGGGATTTATTTGAACTGGGAATGTTCCACACAATGGAACACTGGGGGGATTTACAAGAGCTGTGAATGTTCCACTGGGGAGCACAATGGAACACTGGGGGGGATTTATGAGAGCTGTGAATGTTCCACTGGGGAGCACAATGGAACACTGGGGGTGCTGCATGGAGTCCCCAGAGCCAGCCAGGACTACACCAGAGCTCCCCATCCACAGGGTTTCATTGGAAGGAGAGGGAGAGCAGGGGCAGGAAGGCAAGGGACAGGACCTGAATTCCTTGGTGGGAGCAGTGTGCTGCATTCCCACTGCAGCTCCTGTCCTGCCTTTGCCTGTGGATGGAACCCCTGGAAGCACTCAAGGACTGGTGCCAGCACAGCTCCCTCTCTCCTGGAGCTGCTCCCTCACTCCCACTCCAGCTCCTGCTCTGGGAAGCACCAGGAAGAGAGGGAAGCACTCGTCCAAGCTGCCTCCTGTGCTTCTGGAGTCTCCCCCAGGCAGCCCCACGCCACTGCAGGCAGCTCGGGTGTCTCTCCAGGGGCAGTGATGAGGATATTCCTCTGCAGTGAAGGATCCCTGAGCTCCAGCATCCCCTTGTGATGGCCAAGGGATTCATTCCCGCCTCATCCTATGGTTTTTTTTTGGGAAGGATGTTTTCCATCCTATCCCATGAGGTTTTTTATAACCTCTTTATAACCCTTTTTCTCCCTCAGTCTTCTTTCTGAAAGTCCTGCATCAGGATTCTCTATGAACCCACACAGGCCCCATTTGCTGCAACCTGAGCACTCCTGGGATTCATTTGGAATTGTCATCACCATTTTCCAGGTGCTTTTTGAGCTTTGATTTTAGCTCATGGAAAAAATTACCAACTTTGTGTGAAGATTTACAAGCCACAAGAGTTTGAGTAGAATGACAGTGAATTTGTCACAGGGTGAAAAAGTAGAAATTTGGGGTTTTAGAATGGAAGTGGGGAGAGCAGAGCTCCTTCCTGGCCCTGTGCCTGCAGCTCTGGGGGTGTCTTGCACAGAGAAGCTTCTGAGTGGTCTCCAAAATGCTCACAAGAAGATGAAGGCAGTGTAGCTGCTGACGTGGTCATTTGGGAGGGATGGATCCCTTGTGTCTGTCCCTTGGAGGACATCCCCATGGATGGAATGTGATTTCAGACTCTCTTTCCCTGAACCAGCCAGAGCCTGGATTATCCACACCTGCCTTTGGGGAGGACAGTTATCCTGTGAGCTCCAGCTCAGCCCAGGGGAGGTTCTGGTGGATATCAGGGAAAATGGCTTCACTGAAGAGTGGTTAGCATTGGAATGGGTGGAGTCAGAATCCCTGCAAGGATTCACAAGATGAGCAGGAGGGGCAGGTTTAGTGAGCATGGTGCATTCAGGCAGAACGTGGACTGGGTGACCTTGGAGGTCTTTCCCACCCTGGATGTTGTCAGGACCCAGGACATTCCTCTGGCTGCCCTGGGTGACTCCAGACCCTGGCAGGGGCTCAGAGACCTTGGCATGGAGTCACAAACACCTGGGCCTTTGATTTTACCCCATGGAAAAAATTACCAACTTTGTGTGAGGAGTAGAATGATAGTGAATTTGTCACAGGGTGAAAAAGTAGAATTTTGGGGATTTAGAATGGGGGTTCAAGAGGAAAGATGGAGGAATTTGGGTGTGTCCTGTCCTTCTTCTTCTCCTTCTTCTTGTCCTCCATCTTCTGCTGTGCTGGTGGCACTTCTGGATTGGTTTAGAGTAGAGACAGAGTGTCTAACATAGGTGATAGGTATTGGAAAATTATTGTAAATAAAGTACAGGTAGTTTTTAGTATAAAAAGCCAACACCACCCCAAGGGCAGGGACTGTGCCACAACCCAACCTGCTGGACAGATCTCAGCAGGTCAGTGAAGGAATGTAACACATAAGAGAAAATAAACAACCTTGAAAAGCAGAACCAACAAATTTCAACTTCTTCTTTGGTCAAAGGGCTGGGAAAAAAAAGAGCCTTTTTAACACCTCAGGGTCATCTCAACCACAGAAACCCGAGAAATGCCTCCACAGAATCAGTGATTATATCCCCTTCTTTTCTTTATCTCCCTGTGGCACAGGCTGCACCTATTCCCAGTGCCACAGCTCCACATTCCATGGGCATGGGCTCCATGGGGAGATTCTCTCTCTCCCCAGTTCCAGGGAGCAGAACATTCCCCTTCCCCTGGGACTGGGGGACAGCAGAGCTCCTTCCTGGCCCTGTGCCTGCAGCTCTGGGGATGCCCTGCACTGAGAAGCTTCTGAGTGCTCTCCAAAATCCCCAAATCCCCTGCTTTGGAACTGATGTGGTCCTTCCTGACCAGCAGGGAGAATGTGGAGAGCGGATCCACAGGCCAGACAGGTGACAGGACAAGAGGCACCTGAAAGGAAATTCCTCTGTGACACTGTGCTGGGGAAGATGAAACAGCAAAGCCTTAGAAATATGATTGTCTGGCAAAAGATTTTGAGAATGTGGAAACTATAAGTGAGATAGAAATGAAAGCAAGCTTTGAGATCCCTCAGTTACTGAACAACTGGAAAACAATGGCATGGCCAGCTGAAGGTGATCCCCTTTGGATGGAACAACACCCTCTGCTTGCAGACAGGCCTGAGGGTCAGAGCAGACCCTGCAGCTTGGCAGAAGGGCCCAAAGAGGAGTTTTTAGGGTTTAAAATGTAACACAGTGTGGTGATGTAATGATTCTTATAGGCTGTATGGAAATGCTATAGGATTTGTATCTTGTACTAGATTGGTTAGTGAGAATTAGAATATTCAGCACAGAACAAGATTTATTGTATTGGAATGGGAACCTCGCTCTCTTAGCTCTTACCCTTTTTACTCTCTTACGCTCTTGCCCCTCTTGCTTTTACTCTCTCACCCTCTCACCCTCTCTCCCCCTCTCTTCTCTCACCCTGCTCCAGCTGTGTTTGGCAGCTCCCAGCAGGGCCCTGCCCCCAGGCCCTTTGCAATGAACCCCAAGTTCCTGACCTGGTGCAGAGATCTCTGCTCTCCATCCATCCTGACCATCGTACCCCCGATGCTCTGACGACACTGAAGAGCAAATGTGGAACTCAGTGGGAATAACCCTGGCATCCATGTGGAATCAGCCTGGGACTGCTGTGCTTCCTGTCCCTGTGGCAACCAGACTTCAAACCTAGAAATGTCCATTTTCAGTGTCTCCAGCTGTTTGTCCAACTTAAAGCACCTCAAGCAGCAGCCCCTGTGCATTTCTGAGCCTCTTGAGGCACAGCCACAGTTGGAATCTGGATGTACTTTCAGTGGAAGCTCTGGTAGATCCCACAGCCACCTTTCCATCCCAAATGGCACCTTACAAGTGAGATAATAATGAACTTTGCATTTAAAATTTAAGCCTTGTTTGTGTTTTCTATTTGTTTTGTGTTCTGAGTCCTTTTTCTGCTGAAGAGGGTTATTCAGCAGGAAGAAACAAATCTGTTTAATCTCCCTGTAGTGAGTTTATGGATAAATGACCAAGTTCTGACCTCCCAAACAGTCAGGACAGAGTATTTGGTGTCTGATCCATCTGTCTGTGTCCCCAGTAAGGTGGAACAGTGGAGGATCCACCAAAACTCCCCTTCCTGGACCACAACCAACACAGGACAAACCTTGGGAACAGCACTGGGGCTTCTGCCAGACACTCCCTAAGCTGTGACCTCCTGCCTGCTGCCTCTCCAAATCCAGTGGCTGCAGAGTGTGATCATCACCTGTGGAGAGTGTTGAATGAGTTACAGATGGGACCTCTGAGCTGGTTTTGATGATGTGGTTTATTTTCTTATCTTCTACACAGGCAGGAATGGTGAGCTCGGCTCACATCATTGCAGAATGGTTCAGAAGGTCACAAAACCCTTAGTTACAAGACTTTTTAAGGATTTATTGACCAATAAAACACTGCCAACAAGGATATTTATGGTTTTGACCCAATCCTCAAATATTTTGTCTTATGAACTCATGCTACAGTGTAAGCTTTCTTTGTTAGTCATGTTATGACACACAAACCTACAGTATTGCATTCTAAACTTCTTGTTTACCTCTGTAACTACTTTCTATATCTTAAACTCTAAAACTCTAAACTTTCCTCCACTTAGCTTAATGTGCCTCTGCTTTAAACCATAAATCCACATTCTCACTTCCAGCACTTCAGTTTGGGAGCCTTCTCCAAGGTCTCAGATCAAATCCTGGGTTTAATTCCAAGCTTTCGCCTACAGGCCCAAAGTTCTGAGGGTTCCTTACACTTCAGATTCCAACAGCAGAGTAGGCAGCAAGATGACCCTGAAACAAGGATATTTCAATCCCATCCAGAAAATCTGGGAGAGCACAGCTTGGCAGCCCAGCTCAGTGAAACCTCTCTAATGGAAACAGAGGGAGATGCCAGAGCCAGGTACTGCGAGGAGCAGGAGCTGCTCTCAGCCAAAATTCAAGGGGAAAATGATGCCTGATTTAAAACATTGCCTCCTGCCATGAGTGCCAGTACAGGAAACATTAAAGGCTGAAGGAATCCTGGCACTGCTCAGTCTGTCCTTGGACTCCTCTGCTGCACTGAAACTGGACTGCAAATCTGTCCCTCAGCTAGCTCCAAGTTAGAGCAGAGGGATTCCAGGCTTGTTGGGGAAGATGAAACAGGAAAGCCTTAGAAATATGATTGTCTGGCAAAAGATTTTGAGAATGTGGAAACTATAAGTGAGATAGAAATGAAAGCAAGCTTTGAGATCCCTCAGTTACTGAACAACTGGAAAACAATGGCATGGCCAGCTGAAGGTGATCCCCTTGTGATGGAACAACACCCTCTGCTTGCAGACAGGCCCAAGGGTCAGAGCAGACCCTGCAGCTTGGCAGAAGGGCCCAAAGAGGAGTTTTTAGGGTTTAAAATGTAACACAGTGTGGTAATGTAGTGATTCTTACAGGCTGTATGGAAATGCTGTAGGATTTGTATCTTGTACTAGATTGGTTAGTGAGAATTAGAATATTCAACACAGAAGAAGATTTATTGTATTGTAACAGGAACCTCTCTCTCTTACCCCTTTTACTCCCTTACCCTCTCATCCTCTCTCCCCCTCTCTTCTCTCAGCCTTGCTCCAGCTGTGTTTGGCAGCTCCCAGCAGGGCCCTGCCCCCAGGCCCTTTGCAATAACCCCAAGTTCCTGACCTGGTGCAGAGATCTCTCATCTCCATCCGTCCCAACCATCTGACCCCCTGATGCTCCTACACAGGCTGGGCTCTATGAAGGGCTCATGAGCTGATCCTGTGTGATGGGGATGATGGCAGAGCTGCTGGGATGAAGGGTGGGGTGTGCTGTGGGTCAGCCCAGCTCACCCAGAGGTTGAAACCCATGTGTGGCATTCACATTTTCTGGAAAAATCCCTTCAGCCAGGATTTTTCTCCTGGGAAGCTGAGAGGCCTCAGAGAAAAGAAAAACAATTTTTATCTCATTTGCTTCTGTAGTGTTGTGCTGGTGTGGAATGTGTTTGGAGATTGTTTACCCACAGGTGATTGTTCCATTGGATTCTGCTGTGAGTTGTTTTCACTCTTTGGCCAATCAGGGCCAGGCTGTGTCAGGACTCTGGAGAGAGTCAGGCATTTTCATTGTTATCTTTTTAGCATTCTGTAAGTATCCTTTCTGTATTCTTTAGTATAGGATAGTATTCTTTAATATTATGTAATATCATAAAGTAATAAATTAGCTTTGTGAGAACATGGGGTCAGAAGCATCATTCCTGCCTTGGTTGGGACATTCCCAGAAACACAAAACCCATGGGCACAAACACCCCTGGCCCTGTGACACATCCCTGTGTCCCTGTGTCTCCTGGCAGTGCTGGCACCCCGGGCTGGGTGCAGCTCCTCAGGTGGGGGATGCCTGCAGGGACACCTGCACAGTCTGTCTGCCCAGGAAAAGGCAGCTCTGGCTCCTGGCTGCCCCAGCACAGGGACAAGGGGCACACACGAGTCAGGCTGCAGCCTTGGGGTGCTGGCAGTGCCCCTTCCCCCTCCTCAGCCCCACCAGGGGCAGGAATGCACCACTGCCCTCCCCAGAGCCCAGGCTCAGCTCCAGCTGGGAGTCATTCCTTCAGCCACTGGATGAAGTTCCATCTGTGCTAATGAAGGGACCTTAAAATTCATGTCCTGGTGTCTTTTCCTTGCTTCAGTGCCATTTCTTTCTCCAGCCTGATGCTATCTGGCTGCAGTTAAATAGCTCCAGTCGAAGGGACACCTCCTCAATATTGATTCCAAGTTTGTTATTCCATTCAATCTTCTGCTCAATACCACTCATGGACACCCTGGGCTGGGCACTGAGTCCTCAGCCCTCGCTGCTTTGGGATTAAATGGTCTGTTTCAGCATGAAACACACACAATATTCATCTTCATTTCTAGAAGCTAAACAAGTGTATAAGTAGATGACGTTTCAATCAATTAAGCTGCTCCTCTCTCTTCCCCAAATTAGCTCCTTCCAAAGCTCTTCTGCAGCCAAGCAAGGATGGCTTTTGGAAAAGAGGGGAGACACTGGGAGTGGGATCAATGTCACTGAGCTGCAGGCAGCCCCTGGCTGCCCTGGGACATCAGGAGTGGCTGCTGCCCAGAGCAGGACAGAGCTCAGCTCAGCTCTGGATGCCCCCATGCTGCAGCTGGGCACAGTTTGGGCACAGTTCTGAGGAGAGAATTGGTGAGGATTTCCAGATCTTCGTTTGCTGAGTCAGCAGTGCCTTTTCAGGAACAGCTGGTGACAGCAATGCTGAGAGGGGCAGCAGCAGGGGATGCAGAGATGTGACTGTCACAACTGTGCTCTGGGTGTGTCAGAACCCAGGAGATCCCTCTGGCTGCCCTGGAGGACTCAAACCCCTGCCAGAGGGCTCAGAGACCTTGGCATGGAGTCACAAACACCTGGGCCTTTGATTTTAGCCCATGGAAGCAATTACCAACTTTGTGTGAGGAATTACAAGCCACAAGAGTTTGAGTAGAATGATAGTGAATTTATCACAGGGTGAAAAAGTAGAATTTTGGGAGTTTTAGAATGGGGGTTCAGGAGGCAAGATGGAGGAATCTGGGTGTGTCTCCTCCTCCTCCTCCTCCTCCTCCTCCTCCTCCTCCTCCATCTTCTGCTGGGATGGTGGCACTTTTGGATTGGTTTAGAGACAAACTGTCTAACACAGGTGATAGGTATTGGAAAATTATTGTAAATAAAGTACAGGTAGTTTTTAGTACAAAAAGCCAACGGCGCCCCAAGGGCAGTCAGTGTGCCTCTGTCTGACCTGCTGGACAGACCTCAGCAGGCCAGGGAAAGAATGTCACAGATAACAGAAAACAAACAACCTTGAGAACCAGAACAGAAGAATCCTGACTCCTTCTTCGGTCGCTAGGCTGGGAAAAGGAGACTCTGAAACATCCTGGGGTCAGCCAGGACCACAGCACCCCTGAGATGTGTGTGGCAGCAGAGAGGCTGCAGGAAGGACAGGTCTGAGTCCCAGCCCTGGGTGCCTGGGGAGGCTGGGCTGCAGTGTCACCCCCTCGGGGTCACTGTGGGCTGGGCTGCAGTGTCACCCCCTCGGGGTCCCTTTGGGCTGGGCTGCAGTGTCACCTCCTCGGGGTCCCTTTGGGCTGGGCTGCAGTGTCACCTCCTCGGGGTCACTTTGGGCTGGCTGCAGTGTCACCTCCTCGGGGTCCCTTTGGGCTGGGCTGCAGTGTCACCTCCTCAGGGTCACTTTGGGCTGGCTGCAGTGTCACCTCCTCGGGGTCCCTTTGGGCTGGGCTGCAGTGTCACCCCCTCGGGGTCACTTTGGGCTGGGCTGCAGTGTCACCCCCTCGGGGTCACTGTGGGCTGGGCTGCAGTGTCACCCCCTCGGGGTCACTTTGGGCTGGGCTGCAGTGTCACCCCCTTGGGGTCACTTTGTGCTGGGCTGCAGTGTCACCCCCTCGGGGTCACTTTGGGCTGGGCTGCAGTGTCACCCCCTCGGGGTCCCTTTGGGCTGGGCTGCAGTGTCACCCCCTCAGGGTCACTTTGGGCTGGGCTGCAGTGTCACCCCCTCAGGGTCACTTTGGGCTGGGCTGCAGTGTCACCTCCTCAGGATCCCTTTGGGCTGGGCTGCAGTGTCACCCCCTCAGGGTCACTTTGGGCTGGCTGCAGTGTCACCTGCTCAGGGTCACTTTGGGCTTGGAGGGCAGTGTAGGAGTGTGCATTTTGTTGACAGAGTGACAAAACTATTTTTTGTCTTTTTAAAAGGAAAGAAACTCAGAAGTTTCTCTGTTTGATTAAGTGAAAAGACACTACACAGGACTTGGGGGACTTCACCTCAGACTTAAGGATAGCTAATTAAACAGAAGCCAAAAAGTCTCGCTTAAACAATTAACTAGAAAAGAACGTGAACAAAGAAATGAAAGGCTTTTGTAAAGTGTTTTACTAAGACCAAGAACATTTACCACTTAACTCAGTTTTTCCGTTTGTTATTTTGCTTTTTATTAAACATTTTTGTTTCTAACACTGCAACAGAAGCCATCTTGCTGATTTTTATGCTTCTAAGTGTAGCTGAGCCATCTAAAGTGTGTTATAAGCCTTCAAGAGCTTATTAAACCTAGCTCAAAAAAAGCTATTTTAACAGGGCAGCACCTCACAGGCTGCAGCTCCTGCTGTGCCAAGGGCAGTGCCAGTGGCCCTGCACCAACCCCAGCCCAGGGCAGGTACATGGGCTCAGAGAGGATTCTGGAGCCATGGAAATATTTGCACAGGAACACCTCATTTTGAGTGGAAGCCTTGGAAGCAATTGTGGTGTTGTGAGGTCCCCAGGACAAGGTGAGAGATGGGAATTTGATTCCAGAAGGCTGTTCTCAGAAGGATTATATTATATTATATTATATTATATTATATTATATTATATTATATTATATTATATATATTATATTATATTATATTATATTATATTATATTATATTATATTATATTATATTATATTATATTATATTATATTATATTATATTATATTATATTATATTATATTATATTATATTATATTATATTATATTATATTATATTATATTTTAGAAATGCTATACTAAACCTATAGTAAAGAAAGAGAAAGGAGACATCAGAAGGCTGGACAAGAATGATAATGAAAGCTCCTGACTGACTCCTCAGAGTCTGACACAGCTGATGGTGATTGGTCATTAATTATAAACAATTCACATGTTTGGATAAACAATCTCCAGACCACATTCCAGAGGAGCAAAACATGGAGGAGCTGAGGCTGCTCACCTTCCCAGGAGAAGAAATCTTGGCAAAGGGATTTTTCAGAAAATATCACAGTCACAAGCAATGAACAATATGAAAATGAGGGAAACACCACCCCTGTGGTGGTGTTCTCCTCTTCCTCTTTCTATACAAAATCCAATTTCTTACTAAGGGCATGTTTGAAATAGGTGAGGTTTGTCAAGTTTTGCTGTTCTTTGCCTCTGCCCCAATGCAGGGACTGAGCAGAGCTGGAGCAAACCTTCCAAAGGACAGCCATGGTGTCCCTGCTCTCTGCAGCTGCTGGCTTGTCAGGGATGAAGAGACACAAGGAAGACTGATTTGGTGATCAGAATCCGAATTTATTGTGGACTACCAATGCTTATGTACTGTTTTAGGAAGACTAGTAATGTTTAGTACAATGATTAGGTTAAAATCTCATACACAAACTTATGTATATTACAACATCTCTTGCTTGAAGAGTTTAATGAAATTTTCTTTTTCTGGTAAACCAGTCTGATTGAACCATTTTACAATCCTCAAAGTTCCAGGATGCCAAGGCATTCTGTTATCAAATTTCTTATGGTTATCTGATCCAAAGTCCATCATCTGTCTTGTGTCTCAATATCCCAGCATCCATGAGCAGCCATTCCCTGCTCTGGCACAGGGAGACATCACCTGCTTCTGCAGGTGGTGCCTTCCCAGGGGCTGGGGTAAGGACAAGGCTGTCACCCTGTTCAGGGTGCTGGCAGCTCTCTCCTCCCAGCAGGCACCCTTGAAATGCCACAAATCTCTGAAGCACAGCCCTACCCACACCTCCCCCTCCAAACCCTGTGTTGTAGGTCAGAAATGGGGCTGTGAGTTCTGTCCCCATGTGTCAGAGCTGGGGCAGTTCTCTGCTGTCCATGGGCAGTTTTTTCTTTCTCTCTCCCACAGCCAATCCTCCCTCCAGGAGATCTCTGCTGTCCATGGCCACTGAGTGTCCCTGCAGGGCTGATCCAATTCCCCCATCCCATGGGGAGATGCTGTGCCCAGGGCAGGAGCCAAGCATTCCTACCTGGATCCAAGCTGAGCCTGGCACAGCACAGCAGCCTTTGCCCCCTGCATTGCCAGAGGAGCAGCTTTCTGCTGCCCTGCATGGCCAGAGGGAGCCCAGGCCCATCTGCAGCAGCCCTGGAGCTGCAGAGGAAAACTCCCCCCTTGTGCAGGATCCCTGCTCCAGCAGAACCACAGCTGGCACTGCAGGAGGGCTGAGCCCCCCTGGGATGGGGCTGGGACACCACCCTGGCACACAGGGGGCAGGGCATGGTCTGACTCTGTCTATGGTTTTTGTTGTTTTTACTATTGCTTTTGTATTTTTAATTTTCCTCCCAAAGAACTGTTATTCCTGCTCCCATAGCTTTGCCTGAGAGCCCCCCTACTTTCAAAATTACAATAATTCAGAGGGAGGGGGTCACATTTTCCATTTCAGGGAGGCTCCTGCCTTCCTTAGCAGACACCTGTCTTGTCAAACCAAGACACCCTGGCCAGCCAGGAAGGACAGAAAATGCTGGGTGTGAGTCACTCTCCCAAGAAATGTTCTGTACAATGCTCTGTGCTCCCACCTCAGCTCCTGCTGCTGGTGGGAAATGCCCTGGGCACGAAGGGTGGGACATGTCCCCACCCCATGGATTGAGGTTCTGGGAACCTCAGGTGTCCCATAACTCTCAGTGACTGGAACAGGCACCTCCTGGAGTGGGGTTTATCCCATCCCAAGGTTGAGATGATCCCTCCATGCTGGCTGTGACCTGTGCTCTGCCTCAGGGCCAGGAGGTGACAGCCTGGAATTGTGCACCCCATGCTTATTGCAGGTTTGCTTGCAGAAAAACACAAAAAAATCCTTTGTTCAGTAAAAAACAAGTCCAGGGCCTTGTGAGTCTCGATAAGGAAACCACACTTTAATCAATTTAGGTTGTTGCCTCGGGTGCTTGGTTAAGCAGATTTCAGACTCAGAATAATTTGCTCTTGGGGCAGTGTGAAAGGACATTCCTGGAGATGAGCAGTCCAAGAGCTTGGGAAGGAAAAGGGGTTCATGTACCCAGTGCTGATTTTAGAGAAGAAAGCAATGAAATGAGAGATTATGAAGAAATTTTAAGTCAATAGAGAGTTGTAGTTAACTGTGAAATTTTGAATGGGACAAACTCTTCATTCAGGCTCAATAAACCAGGCTCAATAAAGCAGATTCAGTAATTACCCAGGAAATCTCTGGTTGATTCAAGTGCTTTTTGGGAAATCCCTCAGGGCTGGAGCTCTAAAAGCAGCTTGGATGGAGCTCCAGAGGAGCAGGACTGGATCATTGCAGGGAAGGAGAGCTGAGCAGTGACCTCAGTGCCTGAACACGTCATTCCAGCTGGAGAAAATCGGGGAATTGGGGTGAGGAGAGGCTGCCTCAGCCCCAGCCCAAGCACTGAACCTCTCCAGGAATGTGGAGCAGCACGATTGGAAATGCTGGACAAACTCTGCTGGTTCCCATCATGGATTCTCTGCACCCAGAAATGTGGAAGAGGAGCAGGGAATTTGAATTCAATAGAAAAGCAAACAACTTGAAACTACCCCAGGAAAAGCTGTCACCCACTGCCACAGGTGTTCAGGCACTGCTGGGACAAGAGGGGACTGAATCCTGGAGCTTTGATATTGAATTTAGATGCAAATTAAAAAGAGGGAATTCTGAGCCAGGGTTTCAGGCCAAGCTGTCATTTGCCATCAATAGTGACAAGGAAAATTTCAAGTTAAATCTTAAATATGCAGAGCTGGCAATTCCAGGGCTCCAATTTAAATCATTAACTAATTCTGTCATTCCTGTGTGGAGCCTTTTGGAACATTAGCTGGGAATGTCAGGCATAGGACTAACCTGAATTCCATGGATCTGAGCTTTGGCTGAAGCAGAGTCACCTGCACTGTTCTGGGGGTCAGGATGAGACCACTCCAGCAAAGCTGAAGCTTCCACCCAAAACTCTTGGGAGAAAAGCCAAGAAGCAGTGGGAATTCCTCATGGACAAAGGCTTTTCCCTGGGGAGTTGCATGCCTTGCTCCTGAAGCCCCTGCAGGAGCTGAGCTCCCATCACTCCCAGCCCCGAGCTCTGGGAAATCAGGAGCAATTCCAGTGCTCCAGAGCTGTGCCTGCTGCTGGAATAAAAACTGATGGAATAAAAGCTGCTGGAATCAAAGCACAGCCATAAATCAGAGTTAACTCCCCTGGCTCCAGCAGCTCCCTGGATTTGCACTCAGGTGTTGCTCAGAGAAACTGCTCCAAGTGTAAACCAGGATCACGGGATAAGAGCAGACAGCAAAATGTGTTTAATGCCCCTGACGCCCTGGCTGCTTCTCCTGCCTGTTTATTTTGCCTGCATGAATTCATTACATCAAAATTAAACCTCTTTTCTAAATTATTAATAATCCTAAATGTTTGTGGAAATACAGGACAAATCAACATGACAAACACAGTGATGCAGATGAAAGAAAAGATAATGGGAATCTTTCCATATTTGCATATGGAAAATGAGGAGTGTGGAGTTAATGAGATTTATCCTTCTTTCTGGCCATTTTAGTGGAGGATTTTTTTGAAAATCTATTAAACTCCAGATTTCCACATAAAACAACACAAAATACTACAAGAAGAGACATTAGAGTCAATCTATTCTTCATGCTAGGCATAAAATCAATCGCATTTATTGTTCAGAAAAATTAAAAACCTTTCTACATTTTATTAAACTGCACATTTCAGCCATGGTGAGAGATAAATAATTGATACATCCCAAATACATCACCTCCAAAATACTTATTGGAAAAAAATCACTGCTTTATTACCCATTCCTTTCAATAGCTGTTGTGATGTTTACAACTTTAATGGTGCTTTTTTTTTTAAACAAGAACTCACAGTGGCAGCTGATTATTTCATTGTGCTTAACATTATTTTATAACAACCCATCGAATCTGCTGCAGATAAACCCCATTATCTGAGGGAAGCAGCCATGCACTACCAGGTAACAGCAATTTGGGTCTCTCAGCCTGAGAGCACTTGAGCAGCTCCTCGAGAAAGGGCTCTGGGCTGTGCTGGGGAGGCTGAAATCCCACCTGGATCTGTCTGGAGGGAGGAGAATCGTGGGGCTTGGGAGCTTCCCTGCTGGGGAATGCAGAGGTGCTGGAGCTGTTCCTCCTGGGAAGGTGCTGGGAGATGCCCTGGATGCACACATGGGTCAGTGCTGGCCTTAGGCTGAAGGAGGGCAGGGCTGGATGGGATATTGGGAATTAGGAATTGTTCCCTGGCAGGGTGGGCAGACCCTGGCACAGGGTGCCCAGAGCAGCTGGGGCTGCCCCTGGATCCCTGGCAGTGCCCAAGGCCAGGCTGGACATTGGGGCTGGGAGCACCTGGGACAGTGGGAGGTGTCCCTGCCATGGCAGGGGTGGCACTGGATTGGGATGATTTTTAAGATCCCTTCCACCGAAATGTGACAGATGAGTGATGTGATGGTTGCCTCGCACAATGAAAAGGCAAATATCATGTATATATGTTAAGAGAAGCTTTATAGGTTTATAGTTGTGTTTTACCCCCTTGTGTTGTTATCAGGGATGCCCTCGGTTTGGGACATTTGGGAGGGTCACTCGTTCCTGTGGCAGCACCTGAGCTCCAATCAGGATTTAAGGAATGATCTCCAGCACTGGGCAGGGAAGGAGGAGTCAATGGACAGAACTTTGGGAGGGCCCAAAGGATTTGAAGGTGAAACCTCCATTGAGTGGGTGAGCTCATGGTGAGGAAAATCCTCTGCTCCCAGCACCGTAATAATTTCTCTATTCAGTCTTCTGTTGTGTTTTTGATATGGTTTTAATAAACCTTTTAAATTCTTGGAAGTGAGCATTGTTTTCCTCACCCAAGCAATCCTGGGGCTCTGCCACCTCCACAGCCACCCCAGACAGATCAGAAGGCTCCTCCTGCTCCCACACATCCCCAGCTCTCCTGGGCCTGTCTCTCTCCCAGCAGCAGAATTGGCTCCTGCTCTCTCCAGCTGCACACAGTGGGCAAGGTGACAGGGTGACAAAGTGACAGGGTGAAAAGGTGACAGGGTGAAAAGGTGACAGGGTGACAGCCCCGCTTTGTCCCTGGGAAGGGACCACTGTCACTGACATATTTTCTGGAAAAATCCCTTCACCTGGATTTCTTCTCCTGGGAAGCTGAGAAGCCTCAGAGAAAAATAAAAACAATAATTACCTGATTGCTTCTCCTGTGTTTTGCTGCTTTGGAATGTGGTCTGGAGATTGTTTATCCAACAGGTGGTTGTTTGGTTTCATGTGAATTGTTTTTACTTAATGACCAATCACAGCCAGCTGTGTCAGGACTCTGGAGAGAGTCATGAGTTTTTCATTGTCATTCTTGTTAAGCCTTCTGTAAGATCCTTTATTCTTTAGTATAGTTTTAGTATAGCATTCTTTAATATAATATAATATCATAAAATAATAAATTAGCCTTCTGAGAATATGGAGTCAGATTCTTAATTTCTCCTTTTTCCTGTGGACCCAGCAAATGCTACAGACCCCCAGCAGCAGCTCCAGGCCTTCCCAAGGGCTGTCCCAGAGCTCTCAGCCTGCAATCCTCCATGGTGTTCCCACAGCCAGCCTGGCACTGGAACAGCAGGATCAAGAAAAACCCTCCAACAGCATTTTCAGTGTCACAGAATTGAGGTATTATTTTATTCTGACCAGGAGGAGTGTAAGGAATGTGAGAAACAGCTCACTTTTCATAGTTTAGGAGGGTTTATTAAACCTTATCAAAAATACAACAGAAGACCAAATAAAGAAAAAAGGTTCCGGTGCTGGGAACAAAAGATTTTCCCCGCCATGTGCTCAGCCCCTCACAATGCAGGTTTTTTCCTTTTTAACCCTTTAACCCCCCAAAATTCTGTCCATAAACCCCTTCTTTGCTGTCCAGTGGTGGAGATTTATTCCTCAAATGCTGACTGGAGCTCAAGTGTTCCATTGTGACAAGGCAGCCCTCTGTGGTGGTTCCACTGGAAATATGTTTTTTGGGATTTCTGGGATATGCTGTGGTCGGGCCAATGGGCGCTCAGATTTTAATATTAGGACCTGGTGTGGCCACTGGGGATGTTTGGACACGCCTCTGAGACCAGGAGGAAATGGGCCAGTGGGGAGGTCTGGCAAGAAAGAAAGAGAGATGTTGAAGGAATGGAGAAGATGGAGTGGCATTTTTGCTGGACCCTTTTTTTGTATGGCCATGGACTGTTTCTGTGTGATACAGAGACTGCATCCAGGGGGAGGCAATTGTTCAGAGCCAAGAGAGTTCAGTGTTGAGACCCCTCGACCACAGGGGGTGTGAAGGAAATGGGGGGGACAAAGGTCCCAGAGATGAGACTGTGCTCTGTTTGGAATGGGACGAGGCATCCTTAAAAAGAGCACCCTCGAGCAGCCCCTGCCCCATGCACGGTGGTGAGAGCACTGGCCATGGAAGGAAGATGTCACAATGGCAAAAGGATCTCCAGGCGGTGCTGCGTGTGACAAGAAGCCCATGGCACAAGGAAGGAGTCCTTCTACTCTTGATAGACTGAGGATTTGGTTATTCAAAAGGTGGTGCCAGACCGAGTGTTGATAATTTTGGAGAATGTAAATGTATTGGGTATTTGGTGAGAGGAGGAGGGGGAGTGTTTCTTTGCGGTTTTTCATTTTCCATGTGTGGTTTTTTTTTCCTCCTTCTTTGTAGTTTAGTTTTGTAGTTTAGTTAATAAAGTTTTTTTTCTTTCCCCTAAGTAAAAGCCTGCTTTGCTTATTCTGGGTACCATCTCACAGCAGACACCAGGGAGAGGATGTTCTCATGGGGGCACTGGCATTGTGCCAGTGTCAAACCATGACTCCCTCCCAGATGTCCCTTGATAACCACACGAGGGGTACAACAGAACCATAAATCTATAAACTTTTCTTAACCTATATACATGATGTTTGTCAATTAATTGTGAGAGTCAATCATGACATTACTCATCTATCACAGGAACCACCCTCACTTTTAAAATTTTAAAAGAAAAGGCTTATTAAACTTTGACAAAAATTACAACAAAGGACTGAACAATGAAAAATCACAGCACTGGGAGCTCCCCCTGTGACTGCCAGCCACGTGACTCCTCTACAAAATGGATTCTCTGCCTTTTATATCTTTAGCTCTTCTGAAAGTTTTGTCAGTCAACTCCTTCTCTGCTGTCCATTGGTGGAGATTACATTTTACACTTTGATTTGGAGATTCCTTTTAACACCTTGATTGGAGGTCAGGTGTTGTAAAGCTGTGCCTCCTGGTAACAAGCTGGCTTTCTCTAAATGCCCTGACTACCTTGGCTATTACAAGGGGGGGAGGGAAAGAGGACTATGGGATGACATATGGAAATAACATTAATATAATTCTATATAATAGCTATCTCTATCTCTTAATTGTGACAGCCACCTTTTACAATACTTATCTATAACAACAGCAACAGAAATCATTTCATCCACACATTGCCCAGGTTGTGCAGAGAAAATCACCCCATCACACATTAGTTTTACTCAATTTTTCACATATTTATATAGTCAAAACCTGGGAAATTCACTATTCAGTGTTCATTGGTCCCACGTTACACAGTTCTTGGTATTTGGTTTCCTGTTGGTTATTGATCCCTTCCCCTCCAATGCTAATTAGGTTCTCAGAGTTATCTCTCTTTTCCCAGCCCAGGTGTCTCCCATGCCAGGGGTGAAGTTTAGAGTGATGCTCGTTAATGGTCATTATCTTCTGTGTATCTTGGTGCTACTCCCAGTCTGCTGAGATGTTCAGCTGATCAGGCCCGGACTGGTGGTTCCTTTGAAAAGGAACTTCAGCTCCCTTCCCCTGGGCAAAGGCGAACAAAACAAAACAAAATAATTTTATTCTTAAAAAAATAAATGAAACTTTTTGTCATTTCCAACAAGCCTAACCTTGATTTTCCTTTGTCTTGCTCTGTTGACTATCCTGGGATGGGCAGGCTGCAGCTCTCCTGGATTCAGAGGATTTCACATCCATCCCTGAGTAGGGGCCATGGAGTTTTAACCCAGGCTCCTTCCTCCCCCTGCTGCTCACTGTGGTGCTGAGGGGAAGCTGATGGGACAGATTTAAGAGCTCTTGCAGTTCAGAGGCTCCTCTGAGCCCACCCAGAGCACCACCCCTCACTACCCCACAGCCTTCACTCTCCAATCCCTTGGCCTTGCCCCAGCTGAACTCAACCAAACAAACCAGGATAGACCCTGACACCCTCAGGAACCCCCTGAGGGCTGTGGGCAGGTCATGCCTTGACCTCAGGCCTTCCCAGCTGCCTGGAAATGTGATGGTGTTTCCTGGGTGAAGTCCTTTTTATCATCCTGCTGAGATCAAGTTTCTTTAGAGATTAAAGGGATGGGAAGGGATTCACAGTCCCTCAGACCAGTGTTTGGAAATCTGCCACTGCTCTCCTAGCTAAGAACTTTTTGTTTGCTGAACTATTCATGTTCAGGACCAATTTGTTCACAATTGCTTTTATGTGGGTGTGTTTTTTCCCTCTGTTTAAAATTTCCAGCATTAAGAACATGTTTGAGAAAGAAAGCTGAAGTTATAATTTGCTCTGTCTCCAAAGGTTTAATACCAGCAGATTTTCAGCTCCTGGATGTACTTATTAAAGAGCTAAATCTTAGATTGTGAGACACTCTGGCATGTTTATTGTTTGCACCATCCAATTAATAAGTAATTAATAGTTCAGCAAAGTTTAGTGCATTGAAGTGGGGCTTGAAGAATGGGGAATAATTTCCTGCCATTGGGGAAGGCGGAAATACAACGAAAAACCCCGAGTGTCAAGTGTTGGGGTCAGACTTTTAAAAGGCACTGAGGGCAGAGAGGTGGAGCTTTTCCTGTCATTCCATTTAAATGAGGACAAGGAAGGTGTCTCGGTTTGGAAAGCCAGGTGCCTGCTAAGGAAGGCAGGAGCCTCTCCTGAAATGGGGAAAATTAATCCCCCCCTGCTCCAAATTGCTATAAATTTTAAATTAAGGGGCTCTCAAGCAACAAAAATTATGGGTGCAGGAATAGCAGTTCTTTATTAGAGGAGAAAATAAAAGGATAAAATAAACAATGCAGTAAACCAAACCAACACAGCCAGAGTCAGAACTCAACCTGACACCCTGTGGGTCAGGCTGTTGGCAGCAGTGCCATTGGAATTGTGGCTCAGCCCTCCTGCAGGGTCAGGGCTGGTTCTGCTGGAGCAGGGATCCTGGAGAGAAGGATGGATTCTTCCTCTGAAGATCCAGGGGCAGAGGCAGCTGCTGTTCCTCTGGGCAATCCAGTGCAGAAGCCGTGCTGGTGTTCCAGAATCTCCAGATTATATCTGGGTAGCAATGCTTGGCTCCTCCCTCTGGGCTCACATCTGCCAGTGGGATGCTGTAGTTCTTATCAGCATGCAGGGACATTCAATAGCTGTTATCAGCAGGTGTCCCCTCCCGAGGGAGGAGTGATTGTGGAAGAGATAAGGAATTTGCCCACTTGACAAAAGACAACTGCCATACAGATGGTAATAGAATCCATCTTGCCTTGCAGTCTGGAACAGAAGGTGTGACAATGGAGGGAGGAGATTAAGGGAGGCTCAAGCAGTATTTGGAAGGAAACCAATCCTTGGTGCTGGAATGGGGCAGGAATTGTGAAAAGGGAGCAAAGTCCTGGCTGGGAGAAGTCATAATTACAGTGGAGAGAAGCTGGGAAGATGAACTCAGGACGGGGATTCCAGAACCTCTATCCAGAATTTAGAATGACAGAGAGCCAAGCCACACCTGCAGCAAATTCATCCAGCAGATTGCTCAGGTTTGGGGTCACTGCAGAATAACAAGCGCAGCACCTCTGTCCAAAACCCCAAAATGAGGGCGTCTGGCTCCCAACTGGGACCTTCAAATCTCTACAATAAAAGTTGAATGAAAAATATCAAAGCCAGTTCAGTGAATGGCAAATGGAATTAACACAGGTCAAAGGCTGCCACTGGTAAATTGGGCCAGAATGACCTGATGTGGCTCTGCGACAACAGAACTGCTTCCATGAGTGAAGGAATTAAGGGATATTTCTGGGAGTGGCAGTGACTTCTGCAGCAGCAGCAAGTGGGGCACATCCATCTTTCCGGAGAGTTTCCATTTCCTCTGCTCCTGGCTCCAAATAAAGGCAGATTAAGGCCCCAGCTGGAGCTTTGGGGATTAAACACCTTCAGGTTCAGAGGAGTGCCCTTGCTTGAGTGCCTTCATTACAGCAGGAGTGGCTGCTTGGCACTCCCAGAAAAACAAACCAATAATTAAACCTGGTCCTTCTATTCTGGTAATTGCCTGATCCACAAAAGGCTCCTGAATTCCTAAATCCTTCCCAGCCATGGGCATTTCCTCTGGGCTCTGCTGTGATCCTGAGCCCGTTTGCCAAGAACACAGGGGAAAAAAGATTATTTATTCTGGCCTGAGTCATTGATTTATTATTTGCAGCCCTTTTTATCTGGCTGAACAAAAGCAGCTGCTGGACTCATGCAGCTCTCCATTCTCTGGGGCATCAGGACACCTTGGGTAACAGAATGCCAGGATGACAGCAGCACTCTGAGGGTTTGGGGCAGCATTTCGGGAATTATGGCACCCTTCTGCAGGGTCACATCAGTGAATTTGGATGTTCCCCACAGCCTGGGGCTCTGATTGCCTTAACCACCATGTCTGGAGGTTTAGGGTGCTCCAAATGTGGCCCAGTCGCCCTTGCCAGGGACAAGGGACATGGGTCAGAAACCCCAGCCACTGCTTCCTCCTCTGGGGCCTGGGAAAGCTCCTCTCTGGTGTCCCCAGGGCTCAGGATTGGGGCCAGCCCTGGTTAAAATCGTCTTCTTTTAATATCTCATGGCTTGGCAAATTCATGGTGACCCCAGTTTGGGGGGGTGTGGGTGTGCTGGAGGGTGGGAAGGGTCTGCAGAGGGGTCTGGACAGGCTGGATTTGTGGGCCAAGGACAAGGGGTGAGAGTCAGCATGGCCAAGTGTCAGATCCTGCACCTGGGTCACAGGAGCCCCATGGAATGCTGCAGGCTGGAAGCTGGAAAAGGCCCTGGGGGTGCTGGTGACAGCGGCTGGACACGAGCCCAGGTGTGCCCGGGTGTGCCAGAGGCCAAGGACAGCTGGGCTGTGCCAGCCCTGGGGTGGCAGCAGGAGCAGGGCAGTGCCCGTGCCCTGAGCTGGCACTGCTGGGGCACCTCCAGTGCTGGGGCAGCTCTGGGACCCTCCTGACAGGAGAGCCCTGGAGGGGCTGGAGCGTGTCCAGGGCAGGGAACGGAGCTGGGAAGGGGCTGGAGCCCCAGGAGAGGCTGAGGGAGCTGGGAAGGGGCTCAGCCTGGAGCAAAGGAGGCTCAGGGGGCCCTTGTGGCTCTGCACAGCTCCTGCCAGGAGGGGACAGCCGGGGGGGTCGGGCTGTGCTCCAGGGAACAGGGACAGGAGCAGAGGAGGCTCAGGTTGGGTATTGGGATTGATTTCTTATGGAAGCACTAAGGCCCAGCCAATGCTATCAGCACAGGAATTCTGTAACATGAATAATCTGCCTATGGATACAAGAGCTGATATAAAGTGTTAAAATGCAGCCAAACCAAAATACTTGCAGTGCCAGAATTAAATATTTAGGGGATTTTTTCTAACCTGCTTTGTGAATCAGTTTAGGGAAAAATATCATTTTGGGGTCATGGATGTTCCCAGGAGGTGACAGTTCCAGTTTGGCACCAGTGGAGTTTGCACTGTGGGTTCTGTGTCTCCACGTGGGTCTGATTTAAAGCAGAGCTTTAGGAAGGAGACAGCACAATTTCACTTTAAAGACTCCCATTGATCCAGCACATGCCTCAGTGAATTACTGGTGATAACACCCCTTATCTCTAATCATTCCCCCCCTTAGCCTCCCACTCCGTGCTGGATGAAAGGCAATCCATGTTCAGCCACACTGAGAAGGCCTCTGTGTGTCCCAGGAAATGATTTTGCTATGAAATAATATGATTTGGGAAAACAACTTCTGCTTCAAATGATTTTTGGGTACACTTTTAACTTCAAAAAATTCCTTCTGGCTGAATCAGCATTGACAGTGCCATTAATCCTGATTATTGTTAGTTATTGAATGTTATTTGTAATGAACATTTTCATTGCCTTTGAAGCTGAGGTTTGCTCCTTCCCAGCCCCAAAATAACCACATTGAGGTTTAGAGTTCAGAGCAGTGCTCTGTCACATTACAGAGCTCCTGGATACCATTAACAAGTTATTTGATAATTACTTCCTAATACGTTTGGAGTCCTTCGCTGCGATCGTTCATTTCAAGTTCATAAAGCTGTCATAGAACCCGTGTGCTTTAATGGCTTTAGGTCCCACTGCCATGAATAAAACATATCCACATTTAACAGTTCTCCAGCCTCTGCTTTGAAACACTCAGAAATTCAACAAGTTCACTGAAAGGAGGAGCTGGCCACCTGCTCAGCTGGAGGGAGTTTGCTGCTCCTCCTTCTCCTGGATTTTGTCTTGATGGCTTTGTTCATCCCAGCTCCCAAATTCCACGAGCAGGAAGCTCAAGCTGCCCTAAAACTCTGAATGATGACAGATCATTCAGATCTGTCATCATTCAGGGGTAGGTGGGCTCAGAACCAACCCCCTGGTGAGATCCAAACCAAAGCTGCATCAACTCAACCTGAGTTTCCTGGGAATGGGGAACCAGAACTTCATCGTCCACTGAAATATTCCTGTGAAATGTGCAGTGAAGGCACTTCAGGGTTTGTGAAGGTGCCTTGGGGACAGGATGTGTCAGGATGTGTCATGTTTCCATGCAAATGGCAGAGTTATTTTGGGTGGGACATCCTTTCCAGAGCTCCTGGTTCCTGAGCCTCATCTCTATCTTGGAGGAAGGTTTTTTATATTTATATAAAAATATATTTATTTATAAACCTGGGGTAAAAAGCAGCAGGTGCCTCAATCCTGCCCTCAGACACATGGGCATTGTCCCCAAGGTCCTTCCTGCTCTTCCCAGCAGCCCAGAGGACACCTGTGTTATATGAGGGAAAGGAGGAAATCTGTGTTTTACCTTGGGAAGGAGGAAATCTGTGTTATATCATAGGAAGGAGGAAATTTGTGTTTTACTGTGGAAGGAGGAAATCTGTGTTGTACCATGGAAAGGAGGGAATATGTGTTATATCATGGAAAGAAGGAAATCTCTGTTATATCATGGAAAGGAGGAAATTTGTGTTATACCATGGAAAGAAGAAAATCTGTGTTATATCATGGAAAGGGAGAAATCTGTGTTATATCATGGGAAAGAGGGAATCTGTGTTATACCATGGAAAAGAGGGAATCTGTCTTTATATCATGGAAGGAGGAAATCTGTGTTATACCATGGAAAAGAGGGAATCTGTGTTACACCATGGAAAGGAGGGAATCTGTGTTTATATCATGGAAAGGATGAAATTTGTGTTATACCATGGAAAAGAAGCTACCAGGGCATTCTCCTAATGTTTGGAGAAAGAGATTCCCAGGTGGCTGCAGCCCTCCTGGAGGACTGGCTCAGCCCATGCAGCAGTGCTTGGCTGCAGCTTCCTGGTGATTCTGTTGCTTCATTCCCCTCTCTCCATGGTGTGAGACTCTAAACTGCACCCCAGAAACACGGAATGGGAGATGTGCATGGAGCAGAAGCTGTACCCTGCTGGAAAGCCTTCCCTAATCATTGTCATGCTCCATCTAAAAGGCTGATCCAGCTGGGACTGGCTGTAAAAAAGGCTGATCCAGCTGGATCCCACACCAGATCCTGGGATCCACATCCTGTCTTCTCTGGGCTTTCCTGGGAAGGAGAATTCCCATTTATGTGCTTCATTGTCCTCTCCACTGTGGCCCAAGGAGAAGGAACAGCCCAAGGTGTGCCTGGAGTGGGGAGGGAGGTGGAAAAACAGGACACCAGGCACCAGGAGAGCACAAACCACATCAGACAAACCCTTTGTGGCTGGAAGTTGTGTTTGTCCACCCTGAGGGCTCCTCTGATGGAGGCTGTTGAGGTTTCCCTCAGCTCCCAGCTCCAGCAGCTCCCCGTGTTCAATGCATCCCACGCTCTGTTTTATTACACTTCAAACCCACTTTGTTTGCAAAGTAGGAAAAGCTGTCAGAGGCCATTAATCCAAACAGAATTTAATCTCTCAAACAGCATTTACTCAGACAGAGCTGCTAAATCTATATATTAAAAAACTGTTGACAATTAATTAAAATGCTTCGCTGCTGAAGTGGGAACAGGGCTGCTCTGCAGGGCACTGTCAGGTGGAGCAGCAGCCTCTCCCTGGGACACACCTGGGCAGGATTAGACGGAAAGCAGCTGCTTCCCTGTAGGAATTTCTGTGCTGGCAGCTCTGCTGCAGCCTGGCAACAGCGTGACTGAAGGGACAGCCACGGGAACACAGAGCTGTGCATCAGGCAGATGGTGAAGAGCATCCCAGGCTTTTATAGTGCAGCTTGCAAAAGCTGAGAGAGGAGCCCAGGAGCTCCTGAATGAGCTTAGAGGTATCACCCAGCTGGAGATGACATGGTCCTGGTGTTGGATTTCAGGGCAAGGTTCTTCCCCCAGAGGTGCTGGCACTGCCCAGGCTGCCCAGGGAATGGGCACGGCCCTGAGGCTGCCAGAGCTGCAGGAGCCTTTGGGCAGCACTGCCAGGGATGGACAGGGTGGGGTTGTTGGGGGTCTGGACAGGGGCAGGGGTTGGGCTGGGTGATCCTGGGGGTCTCTCCAGCCCAGGATATTCCAGGATTCTAGTGGATATCTGTCTTGGTTTGGAAAGACAGGAGTCTGCTAAGGAAGGCAAAAGCCTCCCCTGAAATGGAGAATGTAAACCTTCCCCACCCCTCCCAATTGCTATAAATTTTAAATTAAGGGGCTCTCAGGCAAAAATATGGGAGCAGGAAATAACAGTTCTTTAACAGGGAAGGAAAAAAATAAAAGGATAAAATAAACAATGCAGGGCACTAGAACAACACTGCCAGAGTCAGAACCCAACCTGACACTCTGTGGGTCAGGCTGTTGGCAGCAGTGCCATTGGAATTGTGGCTCAGCCCTCCTGCAGTGTCAGGGCTGGTTCTGCTGGAGCAGGGATCCTGGAGAGAAGGATGGATTCTCCCTCTGCAGATCCAGGGGCAGAGGCAGCTGCTGTTCCTCTGGGCAATCCAGTGCAGAAGCCGTGCTGGTGTTCCAGAATCTCCAGATTATATCTGGGTAGGAATGCTTGGCTCCTCCCTCTGGGCTCACATCTCCCAATGGGATGCTGTAGTTCTTATCAGCCATGCAGGGACATTCAATAGCTGTTATCAGCAATGTCCCCTCCTGAGGGAGGTGTGAATGTGGTCACTCAGAGAGAGAAATAAGGCAAACTGCCCCCTTGAGAAAAGATAATCTACCCTACAGACTGAAGTAGAAAACATCTTGCATTGCAATCTGGAACAATATTCCATGGCAATTAACTGCAGGATGGATTTGGGGATGTCACCAAGAAGGGGACACGGTCCATGGCACGTGCCAGACAGTGTCTGGGAGGCCATGAGGAAGAGGGAAGATGACCTTTCCAAGTGGCAAAAGAACATCTCCCTGGCTGTTCAATTGTCAGCACAAGGATCAATTTTCCCCCGTTGGCCTGAGGTGTGTGACATTTCCTTTAAGTCCAGGTCAGAATTATTTTCCTTTGCTGTAAGACAGAAGCAGTTATGGAATGATTATTGCCTACACTGTGATGACAAAATGCTGCTGTCTAAAAGACCAAAGATCAGAAGATTACAAAGATCAGAAACCTCCAAAAATTGAAGCTGCAATGGCCAAAGCAATAAATGTGTCAGGAAAGGAACAAGAGCAGGCGGAGAGGGCACAAAATCATGGAATTACAGAATATTTGGGTTGGAAGGAAGCTTGAAAGGCCATTTAATCCCAAGTCCTGCAATGAACAGGTACCTCAGGTTACCCAGAGCTCCATCCAAAGTTTCTCCCTTTTCCTCTTGGGAACAGAAAGCAAAATCCTTCCATGGCCTCTCTGTATTTTGTGGTGTCAAGGATCAGAGGGGATGGGCTGGGTGACACAATTGTGTCACTGTCACACACACCCAGTGGTGGCTGCCAAGCCACAGCAGCCCTGTCCTGCCTGCTGGCATGGCTGGGCACAGATTCCTGACAGCAAAACTCCTGTCCTTCCCTGGTGTCACCTCCCCCCTGAGGACACCAAACCCTCGGGGTCAGGCCCTGCTCCTGTTGCTTATTTTTCTGTTCTTGTGCAAGTTCCTCTTGTGCTGCTTCAGATCCCACTCTGGAAAGGATGGGCCAACACCTTTGGAAAACTGGCTGCAAAATTCTATTCCTAGAGGCAGGAAGACAAAAATCTACTCAGGAGGTTTCTCCCTGAACTTAAAACATTGTCCAAACTTGTTCTGGGCCACTGAAATCTCAGTTCCAGCCATTGAACTGTGTTGGTTGTAGTGGTTTTGTTCAAAATGAGCCCTCATTTCTCCTGGTCGTGGAAATATGGTGAGGTTTAGCTGTGTTAGGACTAGGACCAGGACTAGGACCAGGACCAGGACTAGGACCAGGACTAGGACCAGGACTAGGACTACTGAGTCCTTTGTTTTCCTGCTGCACGGGTTGTCTGATCTAAGTAGCAATAAATCCAAACCACAGGGGCAATAAATCCAAACCCTTGGGCCTCTGTGGGATTAAGCAGAGTGAACCAGGCACCTTCACAGCCCCAAACCCCTGGCTCAGGAGCACAGCCCTGGGCCCAGGGGGTGCTGGCACCGAGGGCTTTCCTGGGCACGGCTGGAGCTGTTCCAGCATCCACCACACTCCACCTGCAGACATCTCCAACCCACACAGAGCAATCCCCCAGCACCCAGAAACACCAAATCTCACCTCAGAACACACATTCTGCTGTTCACCCCTGTGAAACTGGAACACTTTCACTTCCTGCAAAGCTTTGGAATGTCCACCCTCAGCTGGGTTTGAACAGACAGGTGTCTGCTAAGGAGGGCAGGAGCCTCCCATGAAATGGAAAATGCAAACCCCCTCCCTCTGGATTATTATTATTGTTTTGAAGTTAAAAGGCTTTCAGGCAAAGATATGGGAATAGGAATAACAGTTTTTTATTAGGGAAGAAAATAAAATTAAAACAAACAATGCAGTAATATAAAATAACCTGGCCAGAGTCAGCCCATGCCCTGCCCCCTGTGTGCCAGGGTGGTGTCCCAGCCCCATCCCAGGGGGGCTCAGCCCTCCTGCAGTGCCAGCTGTGGTTCTGCTGGAGCAGGGATCCTGCACAAGGGAGGAGTTTTCCTCTGCAGCTCCAGGGCTGCTGCAGATGGGCCTGGGCTCCCTCTGGCAATGCAGGGCAGCAGAAAGCTGCTCCTCTGGCAATGCAGGGGGCAAAGGCTGCTGTGCTGTGCCAGGCTCAGCTTGGATCCAGGTAGGAATGCTTGGCTCCTGCCCTGGGTGCAGCATCTCCCCATGGGATGATGGAATTGGATCAGCCCTGCAGGGACACTCAGTGGCCATGGACAGCAGAGATCTCCTGGAGGGAGGATTGGCTGTGGGAGAGAGAAAGAAAAAACTGCCCATGGACAGCAGAGAACTGCCCCAGCCCTGACAGATGGGGACAGAACACACACCCAGCTAAATCTTCCAATCTAAGACAACTCTGCCCCTGGTTCACTGCACAGTGCCCTGTGACAGTGAGGAATCCCAGGTGGAGAAAAGCTGGCTCAAGACAGCAGCAAGATAAAGAGCTGAGAGAGAGAAAAGTTTGAAGGCTGATGGATGAGGCATTTTTCCTAGGAATTGGCCCCTTCCTGACAGGTTCCTTGCTGCTGGGCTAACACAAGGCAGACAGGGCCAGCTGCTCTTCAGGGCAGGGAATGAAAAGCTGCTCCTGTTGGGAGCACTTCCAGCAATGCTTCAAATGCTGCTCCTGGACTCTGGCTTTGATATCAGACAGCCCCAGCTCGTCTGGGACAGGGCTGGACCCTCCCCACCAGGAGCTGGGCACTGCCTGGCTCCACCAGCAGCAGCTTTCTCCCCAGGCTGCCTTTCCAGCTCCTCTGTGCAAAGGAATGCTGGAACTGGAATGATGCACAGCCCTGCGTGGGTCAGACTGTCCATGTGTCTAATCCTGTGGCCTGTGTCACAGAGCAGTGACAGAACTGTGACAGAGAGCAGTGACAGGGCAGTGACAGGGCACTGACAGAGCAGTGACACAGAGCAGTGACAAAGAGCAGTGACAGTGCAGTGACACAGAGCAGTGACACAGCAGTGACAGGGCAATGACAGAGCAGTGACACAGAGCAGTGACACAGGGCAGTGACACAGCAGTGACAGGGCACTGACAGAGCAGTGACACAGAGCAGTGACACAGAGCCGTGACAAAGCAGTGACACAGAGCAGTGACAGGGCAGTGGCAGAGCAGTGACACAGAGCAATGACACAGGGCAGTGACACCCAGTAGTGACACAGGGCAGTGACACAGCAGTGACACAGCAGTGACATAGAGCAGTGACACACACAGGGCAGTGACACAGGGCAATGACAGGGCAATGACACAGGGCAGTGACACAGGGC